>OX456527.1:19576606-20776606 GCA_949748255.1 Eustalomyia histrio | reverse complement strand
AATAATTATTTTGAAAGATATTTAAAAAAAGACCATCTTCAAAATGCTTGCTGTGCTTTGCTAAGGATAGAGCAACAAATCATATTGAAATTGGTCGATTGGCAAATTTTTCTTTTGAAACTTTAATTTCTGTTCATCTACTAATTTGGCCCTATCTAAATTTTTATTCAAAAATCTCTTTTGGCATGTATTATAATTCCTTTTAATGGTGTGTTTGTGATTGCGTTTAGCATTATAACCGCAAACCAAACATACGGTTCGCCGTTATTGTTTTGAATAAAGAAAAACAACTGTTCCCACGCTTTAGTAAATGTATTTTTTTAGTGAACATAGACTGATCGTTGTATGTTTGAAAAGTTATTTTCAAGTTGATGGAAAAGTACTAACGTACTGAATTTTCCGTCCCTGATAAAAAAGCTCTTTACTACAAACGCAAATATCATAGTATTAGTGTTTGCACGCAACTGCTCTAAATCATCGGCACAATTTTTCTTCCTCCATTTTACAAAAAAAATTATTGTGCTTTAGGTTGCTTTTTACACATTTTTCATATTTCTTTGCATATGTTTGTCTATTTAAACGAATTAAAAGTTCTGTTTTTTTATTTTCAATGCACTTTTCACAATATTTTAAGAAGCAACTTGATCAACGGCATATTTTTCTTCCTCCAATGTAGAGAAAATAATGATGCTTTTGGTGGATTTTCACACATTTTTATATTGCTTCTAGTTGGTTCATGTTGTAAAAGAATTTAAGTTTTTTACTTTGTTAGTTTATGGTGTTATTCCGTAACTATATGAAAAGTTTTCACATCGAAATATGCAACTCTACCATATCTAGGATAGGGAGAGTCACATAATGCTAAATTTTCCTAAAGGTATGTATATCCAAAAATTTACCTATATATAATTTGGATATTAGTGACAGCCTGTGCTAAATATATCAGAGTTAAATATTTTAACGCGGCAAATTTTCACGTAGGTACAGAGTAACCCCAAAATGTGTATTATATTTAGGGATTGAGGTATTGTGCAATGTATATTGATGGCCATTCCATTTATTTCACGATAAAAACATGCAAATTAATATTTCTTTAAAAAATCGCAAGTATATAGAATGCATATAGAATATAAATTTTGCATAGTATTGGCAAATATTCATTTAAATTAAGAACAAACAGAAAAACAATAACACTGTTACATATTCTAGTACAAGAGTGCTAATGGAAACTGGTTCCGAAGCAGAATATGTCTTATAGAGTGAATTGACTTTTCGACGCGCCACCTATCAACAAAATTTTTTGGGTATTTGTAAATAAAAGTTTTTTACTTTTAAATTAACAAGAAGCTTTTTGCAAGAAAGAAATAAAATAGAATAATTAAAATTTACCTCTTATTTTTCCATGTCTGATCAGCCTTTTGTGTGTAATTTAATGGATTAATTTTTTCCTTTTTTAGATTGCACAAATATTTTGAGAAATTATGGCATATATTTTTTAAGACCCTTTTTTATACTACTAGCAAGATTTTTTTTTATTTTAATTACATACATTTTTAATAACTTTATTTGCATTTTATTCGCAATTTAATATAATGACATTTTTTTTGACATTTTTCTTTTTACTTTGCTTTCTCATTTATTTGACATTTTTCTTTTTTTACTTTCTTAATTGCATTTTACTTCTATTGAAAGCTTATTTATAACAATAAGCTTTTATATTTATTTGCACAACAACACTATCACATCTTATTAATGAAACGAAAAGCAAAAACAACAACCAGAATGGCCGTCAGACAAAAAAAAAATTCATTGAATTTTTTACACGATTTGCACGTATTAATTTTTAACTTATTGAAGAAATTTTCACATTAAAATGTTACGCTACACTTGAACTATATTTTTATCAAAAAAGAATTAAATTTTCTTTATTAATTAAACAATTATGATGAAATAACCACGAGCACTACTGCCGGCCACCTGTTTTCTTGGAAATTTGCGCGAGAACTAAAAAAGCCGAATAAGAATGAAAAGAAGTGACAAGTATCAGGGATGTAAAGTTCAATTGTCTAATACTTTTTCAGTACTTGTTGAAAAAGTACTGCAGTATTTAGTACTTTTTCAGAAAACCATTACACAAAACAATTGTGGGCAAGTAATTAAAGGCATTTCAACTTGTTTTTTTAAAATAAATTACTCAAAAATTAAGTAGAAAAAAATATTTATTATTATTTATTATTATTATTATTATTTTATTGAGTCTTTATATTTTCTTTAAACAGTGTTAACATACTATAAATTATTGGAAAACTTAAAACTATATTGTGTTATTTTAATTACATTAGTGTTAGTTAAATGCTACTTGCTTATACATAGATAGAAAAACTGAAGTTATTTACATATTACATGTGTTGAAGAAAAGTGAAAACAGTGTTTGCTCCCGACACTTACATTATTTTGTAGAGTAGTATCTACTTTTAGTGAACTTAAAACTAAACAAAACTTAAAATTAAACCTAATTAAATAATTATATATAAAAAAAAAAAAAATTATTTAAAAAAAAATATATAAAAATTTATCCTCTGTGTATGCCGGGAGTATGTCTTGAGTAGAAGTTTCGAACAGGAATATCAGGATCTTGTTCCCGTAAAATACCTATTGCTGAAAGGTAGTTTGTATTCGACCAACTAAACTCTAATTCACTAGACAAAATATCTTGAATTATGTCTGTTTCAAAGTATAATAATCTGCTAACGAATCGTCTCAAAATGCTTAGAGCATAATCCGAAAGTTGCGACAATGAAGCTTTCTCATAAATAAAGTTATTGGAGAATCTCCTATTATGTGATTCAAAATTCTTTTCTATGCACTTCCGTATAATGTGTCTCTCAAATATTTCCATTTTTTTCATTGCTGTTGAAGATATGCTAAACCATATTGGAAATGCATAGAGAAGAATTGGTCTTATACTCACTTTATAAAGGAGTAACTTAGTCTCCACCGGCAATGATTTACTATTGAACAGCTTTGAGAAAGCTCCTTTCATTCTGTTTGCTTTATCTAAATTATAACTAACATGTTTATTGAATTTAAAAAGTTTGTTAAAATTTACTCCAAGATATTTAAAGCTGTCTTTGAATAGAATCTCATTGCCGTTCAAACAAAGCTTTAACTTTTTACTTTCAGGAACTACAGTATATTTGCATTTTCCTGAAGCATTCCGCAAACAAATTGCATTGCTCTTGGAAACGTTTATTTTTATTCCCCACTGAGAATAATACTCATTAACATGTTGCAAATGTACTGAAACTTTATGAAGAGCCACTAATGGTGATTCGTGGTGAGCATATAAGAGCGAATCATCAGCGTAAAGTATACCCATAGAATCATTAAATTCGTGGGGAAAATCGTGTATGAAAATATTGTACAAATGTGGTGCCAATATGGATCCCTGTGGAACACCACATGTCACTTCACCTTGAAGTGATAACGTATTATTAACCTGAACACAAAACCTCCTGTCATCGAAAAAGCTTTTAAATAGTTTGACTATAAATGGTTGAAATCCTATATTTATCATTTTATATAATATACCGTTATGATAAGCCTTATCAAAAGCTTTTTCTATATCAAGAGATACTGCGATGGTACATTTACGTTCCCGTAAGTTCTGAATTACATCGTTGTGAAATTTTAAAAGCGCATGTACTGTAGAATTATTTTTTTTAAATCCAAATTGAAACTGAGGAATATATGATTCATTTAAACCATAATCCATCTTTTCCCGAATAATTTTTTCAAATAACTTTCCTAAGTTAGATAATAAAGAGATCGGTCTTAAATTATTAATATCATTATTGTCCTTTTTTTTGGGAATTGGTACAATTTTAGCTATTTTCCAAGCCTTTGGAAAATAACAATTATTGATGCAATTGTTATAAATAATTGTTAAATATTCAAAAGCTTTCAAAGGTAGTTTTTTAATTAAATAATTTGAAATTTTATCTAGCCCACATGACTTCTTGTTATTGATTAATTTCGAATTTTCTAACAGAGATTCTAATGTAGCCAATTTTGAGTCTTTTTGAATATTTAAAGATGTATAATTGTTATCGAAAGATGTAATAGAATTTGAAATTTGTGAAACTGTATTATCAATAGCTTCTTCAATATCTGAAATATCTCTATTTGGAGGAGAGCTTTGATAAATACAAGTAAAATGTTCCTTTAAAGCATCTAATTTCTGATTTAAGTCGCTAATTTTAATACCACTTACCGAAATATCTTTTACATAAGATCGATTTTTATTTCCAATTATATTAAAAATTTGTTTATAGGCCCATGGTCCTGGTTTAATTTGCCGAAGCTTGTCACTAAACAGTTTTGCTTGTTCCAATTCAATTTGTTCCCTAATAATAATTTTAATTAAATCTATTTGTTTTGAAATCAGCAAATAGTCTGAATGTTTTCTGTTAAAGGTACGGAAGTATATCTTCTTCAAATCCTTTTGCCAGTTATATTTTATTCTTAAAAGTTTTTTTACTTTTTCTGAAATTACGAACTTACGATTTTTTCTCTCAATCTCCTCAGAATGAATTTTGGTTATAAAATTTATGGTGGTCACAAATTCCTCAACATATTCATTAATTTCCTCATTTGATAAGTTTTTATTACTAGGAGGAAAATGCTCCAATAAAGAGTTACTTATGTCACTTTTAAATGAGTTCCAATCTGTATTTTTAAATGAAACAGAATGATTGTGTAATTTTAAAAGAAAGTTAAAATCAGAAAATAAAATTTGAAGTTTCAGGGGAATATGATCCGAAAAGGTGGGTAGCGTGAAAGTTTTGTAATTTTTATCAATATTGTTAACGATATCATTACTTACTATAAAATGATCTAAATGGGAAGAACCACCAGGAAAAGTGGGAAAATAATCACAAATTCTTGTGACAGAAATGCACTCATTTTGAAGCCAGCTAAAAAGCAAGTCACCATTGTAGTTATTAATTGAATCACCCCAATAAATGTTCTTTGCATTCAAATCTCCACCCAAAATTAATCCATCATAATTTCTTGAATGATTTAGCACCAACGAAAGACCACCACAAATAACCTGACGACTAGAGTTGCAAGAAAAATAAATAGAACCACAAATAATTTTTTTTATGCTGCCATTAATTGAAACATTAACTTCTAAAAACAAATTTGGAAAATCTAAACCAGCAATTGCAACTTTTGAATAAGAAAATGAATTTCTTAGAGCTATACCAACACCTAAAGAACTATCGTCTTTCAAAACAATAAAATTATTAAAATAAACTTGTTTGCTTTCTGGTAAATGCAGTTCTTGTAGAAAAGCAATGTCAATATTATATTGATCCAATAACCTGTTTAATTCAATTCTTCTGCTTATATTAATCAGAGAACCAACATTAAACGTTACCAAATTCATAGATTTACGGACCATATACATTTTGAATGTCCTTAATTAATATCAAGCATTCAGCTTTAGCTTGATCCTTTGACAAAAATACTTGGTAAAATGTTACTAGTGTTGCTTATAATGTTTGCAAAAAAACATTATTGGTTTAAATGCTTCCAATTAATTGACAACAATTTTGGTATACGTTTAAACTCGCGTACGATAAAAATCAGTAAGTCGTCGTTAGTCATGTGTCAATTTTGGACTGAAATAACATGTGAAACAACAACAAAAAACATGTAATAATTTCACTGTAAAAACACACCATGACAATGCCGCTCACATAGTAAACAACGTTCTCTTGGTTTTATGTGGCCAGATTTCGGCTTCTTTTCTAATTGTTTTTTTGCAATTTTTTTTGCGAGTCTAATTGATTTTCTTTGCAAATCCAATAAGTTTTATCATGTTTCCTAATTGGATTTGAAAAAAGGTTGAAAAAACAGGGAAATTTGGTCTAATTTTTGAAGACATCAGGAAAATTTGCTCAATTTTCCCGCTTCCAAAGCTTTGTAGTCTGAATAAAATTTTATTTGGCCGCTGCCGGCATTGCATTCTTCCTCTATGGTAAAAATTTATTTAAGAAAAAAAAAATAGTTCATGTAATAGAAACTAGCATGTAGAGAAGCAGACATATTATAAGAATTAGAGTTTTTACAAAAATGTCGTCCAAATCCAAAGGGTTTGGGCTTAATATAAATTTGTTAACACCTTGCAATATTGTTACTAAAATTATCACTTGCATAATATTTAAACAATATATGGCACAAATGTTTTCCTATATTTTGGAGGGCAAAAACCATCCTCTGATTTCCTTTTGCTATAACTTTTATTCAAAGCGAAACCTTATTTGCGTTTTAACTGATTATGTTTATTCGCAATTACAAAATTTGTTTCAATTAATTGTGGAAAATTCTGTATGACAACTGGCAGCCGTGGTGTTGATGTAAATGTGGGCTGCTTTGAGCACATTTTGCATAACTGTGTGCAGCATTTGTGGTGTCTGACAAGAAAAACTCAGATGTTACCATCGGTTTCCTTCAAAACTGCATACCAGACGGTGACTTGGAGAGGGATGTGTGGATTTTCCATTCCCCGAACTTTGCTGAAATATAATAAATAAAAAAATTATGGAAAAATAAATAAAAAATAAAATAATCTAACATTTTTGAATATTTGTTACGGAAAGCATTTTAGTTTCCTTGAGAAAACAAAACATTTATCGGTTTTAATAGAGAAGTTAAATTTTGTTGTCATCTTAATGATGAGAGTTTTGAACTTTAAATTATTACGATATGTATGACTAATTTTTCAAAAATGTTTTCATTAGCGAAAACTGAAAAAGTTCTTCAGTGAGGATGTCATACCTTTCATTCACATATACCAAGTGGGGCAAAAAGTATCACCCTATTGGAAAGTGGTGTCATTTGCGTACAAAACAAAGATGCCTAAATTAATATCACTATTTTTTTGCATGTAAAATTATAAATACTATAAGGAAAAGTAAAATTTTTATTTATTTAATCAATGTTACACAAAAACCGAGCCCAGAGGGCCATATATGGTTTAAAAATACAACTCAAACATACTACTTAAAAATTTTTAAGGCGCTCAGAGCGCTAAATAAAAACCAAAAATCTCCGTTTAAGCACCTTTGTATTAAAAGTGTCAACAGAAAATTACGTCAATTTGGTTGGTACGAAAGCTCTAAATTTAGTGCGAAAAGTGCTAAGTTGACAGTGTATGACGTTTAAATACAAAGAAGAAGCAAAATGCATATTTGCATTTTTAATATATTTTTTCTATGTATTAAATTTTTTAATATATTTTTTCTATTAAACATTACAGAATATAAAGCATTTTAACAATATGTCTAAAAAATTAGAGTTATTTTCTAAATTTGGTTACATTTATATATTACAATCGGAATCAAGTTTAAACCGGATTTTACCAAGTTTTTAGTCTTTTTTATACAAAATACTTCGATGGGAATACTGCAGTACTTTTACAACAAGTACTGAAAAAGTATTAAGCAATTGAATTGTACACCCCTGATACTTGTCACTTCTTTTCTTTCTTACACACGTTTTTATATGACAACGATTCTTTTGACACCAACACAGCTACACGGCTACACGACTTTTGACGCTGTAGTCAACTTAGGATAATTTCTATTTTTATTGGCTACAAAACAAAAAGTGTTGACAATATAACAATAAATGTAAAACAAATTAGTGCTATGAAATATTTTTTGTTAAACAAAAAAAAGAAAACACGAAAAATTAAATGCTATAATTGCATTAATAATCAAGAAGGGTTATATACATTAATTTATATATTTTTACGTCATTATAAAGGGTGGTTAAATTTTAAGGGCCGATGTTGATTTTGAATAAAACACAAATCTTTTAGGAAAGTATTGTCATTTCTTTTTCTTATGATAATATGGTATGGTTCAATTATGTATGGAACAAAATATCGGCCAAATGGCCGCCGCAACCTCGGCGTCACACCTCCATCCTACGGTCCAAATTTTCGATGACACTGTGACATAATTGAGATTCTATGCCGTTAATGTGCCGAATTATCTCATCCTTTAGCTCTTGAATTTTTGCTGGCTTATCGACGTACACCTTTTCTTTCAAATAACCCCAAAGAAAGAAGTCCAACTGTGTCAAATCACATGATCTTGGCGGCCAATTCACATCGCCACCACGTGAGACAACACATCCATTGAATTTGTCGCGCAAAATAGCCATTGTTTCGTTAGCTGTGTGGCAAGTGGCACCGTCTTGTTGAAACCACATATCGTGCATATCCATATCTTCTAAATCGGGCCATAAAAAGTTCGTTATCATCTCACGATAGCGAACACCATTTACAGTAACTGCCTGACCGGCCTCATTTTGGAAAATTTACGGCCCGATGATGCCGCCAGCCCATAAACCGCACCAAACAGTCACTCTTTTTTTTGTGTGCATTGGTTTTTCGACAATCTCTTTTGGATTATCATTCGCCCAAATGTGGCAATTCTGCTTATTGACGAAGCCAGTGAGGTGAAAATATGCCTCATCACTGAAGATGGTTTTCTTCGAAAATTGATCATCCACTGTTGCTATTTCTCGCCACCATTCTGACCATTGACGACGTTTGGAGGAAAGGCTTTAGTTCTTGAGTCAATTGCACCTTGGAAACGTGTAAATGTAAGTCTTTATGCATAATGTTCATCAACGACGAGCGTGAGAGGTGCAATTGTTGGGCACGACGACGAGTTGAGGTGGACGGCTCTTCAGCCACACTACCGAGAACAGCAGCAATATTTTCTGCAGTACGAGCAGTACAAGCATGCACTGGGGTTTTCACATCTCCTGCAGACCCGCACGTTTTGACGTTTGGGTGTGGTTCACATTCAACATCGACCCTTAAAATTTAACCACCCTTTATAAGAAAGAGCTGTTAATATTTTACATTTGTTTGGTGGTTTCTTTAATTGCTGTCGTTTTCAAAAAAGTAGCTGACTTCACGTCTGCAATTGCAGCCAGCAGCATGTGTAGTCATGCAGTCATGTAGCCGCAGTCATCTATGTGTTTAATGCATTATTCGGCTTTTTTAGTTCTCGCGAAAATTTCCAAGAAAACAGGTGGCCGGCAGTAGTGCTCGTGGTTATTTCATCATAATTGTTTAATTAATAAAGAAAATTTAATTCTTTTTTGATAAAAATATAGTTCAAGTGTAGCGTAACATTTTAATGTGAAAATTTCTTCAATAAGTTAAAAATTAATACGTGCAAATCGTGTTAAAAATTCAATGAAATTTTTTTTTGCCTGACGGCCATTCTGGTTTTTGTTTTTGCTTTTCGTTTCATTAATAAGATGTGATAGTGCTGTTGTGCAAATAAATATAAAAGCTTATTGTTATAAATAAGCTTTCAATAGAAGTCAAATGCAATTAAGAAAGTAAAAAAGAAAAATGTCAAATAAATGAGAAAGCAAAGTAAAAAGAAAAATGTCAAAAAAATGTCATTATATTAAATGGCGAATAAAATGCAAATAAAGTTATTAAAAATGTATGTAATTAAAATAAAATAAATCTTGCTAGTAGTATAAAAAAGGGTCTTAAAAAATATATGCAATAATTTCTCAAAATATTTGTGCAATCTAAAAAAGTATAAAATTAATCCATTAAATTACACACAAAAGACTGATCGGACATGGAAAAATAAGAGGTAAATTTTAATTATTCTATTTTATTTCTTTCTTGCAAAAAGCTTCTTTTTAATTTAAAAGTCAAAAGCTTTTACTTACAAATACCCAAAAAAAATTTGTTGATAGGTGGCGCGTCGAAAAGTCCATTCACTCCATAAGACATATTCTGCTTCGGAACCAGTTTCAATTAGCACTTTTATACTAAAATATGTAACAGTGTTATTGTTTTTCTGTTTGTTCTTAATTTAAATGAATATTTATCCATACTATGCAAAATTTATATTCTATATGCATATTATTTTTTAAAGAAATATTAATTTGCATCTTTAAGAGTACGGTATTGCTATTTATATGTGTTTTAATCGTGAAATAAATGGAATGGCCATCAATATACATTGCCCAATACCTCAATCCCTAAATATAATACATATTTGTGGGATTACTCTGTAACTACGTGAAAATTTGTCACGTTAAAATATGTAACTCTGATATATTTAGCACAGATTGAGTCACTAATATCCAAATTATATTTTTGGATATACCTTTAGGAAAATTTACCATTATGTGACTCTCCCTATCCTAGATATGGTAGAGTTGCATATTTCGATGTGAAAACTTTTCACATAGTTACGGAATAACCCCATTAAAGAAATTTTGACAAAATTTCAAGAAACAAATTGATATAAACAAGCCTCTTTAACAAACTAGTTTGTGATGCCAGATTTAAACGTTTTCTGTTAATATATGTGATGCCATCAGATAGGGAAATATTTTCGTAAGGTTTATTAGACACAATAGAAACGTAACGTATTATTGTTGTTTGATTTTAAAATATACAAAATTTTTTTGTTGTGACTTTTTTTTCTGTCGTTGCCTTCTTATAAAATTCAAAAATGAATTTTTAGAGAAAAAAAAGTGCAGACTGGTTCCTAAAGTTTGAAATTAACAACATTTTTTATTAATTAAAAATATATAAACATATTTTTATTTTTAATATTTAAAAATTTAAAAAATAAAAATTGAGGTAATTCACAGTTTAATTGCTAACGTATTATCGTTGTAAAATGGCAAAATTTTTAAAGTTTAAACCACATATGTCATGCTATTTTACAATAGCACCAAACTGTGAATTTCTTCATTGTACAATAATAGTTGTTACATTAAACATAATTATTTTTTTTTTTACTAAATTTAAGAAGTTTTATTAGACACTTTAATTTTTAACACAAATTTAGCTAAATTAACAAATAATACTAAAACAACGGTTGTTACTTGCATAATTACAAAATGTGATATAGAAGAGCCAATTTCTAACCAGGAACCCTTATTTTTAACTAAAAACAGAAAATTTAAACCCATAATATCGCATACAACTAAAAGACAAATGAAAATATTACGTTCATATTGTAATGCCAAAGGAGATAAGGCAAATATAATGGAAATTATTAATAAAATAGGTATAATTAATTTTAAAATTACCAAAAACATAATGACAAAAGGAGAAAATGTTGTTAGAAAACAACGTACGATATTAGGATCAAATGAACTAACAGAAGCTATATTGCCCGTACCAAAAAAGGAAAAGAAGGTGTATAATAAAATGATAAAAGCTAAACGAAAACATTGAGAAAGTTGTAAAGAATTGTTGGTGGCAACATAAGAAAAAGTTTGAAAATTATTATAAGATTTTGAAGAATCTATGGCTAATATCAATTCTGAAATTAATAATAGTATAAATAAAGACTCATAGGAAGTACAAAAAAGTGCATAGAGTGAAGTTAATAATAAAATTAATTTTTCTAATTTTTGTTTAACTGTTAGTTTACAAGGTTTGATTAAAGCAACAAAAACATACAGTAGGAATGACCAAGAAATTAATTGATTTATCAAGAAAATACCTTGCTGATGGGAATGCATATAAATACATGCAATAGCATTAAGTAATGCCATAAAAACTACAATTTTATCAAATAGTGATATATGATTTTTAACTAAAAATGGTCGTAAAAGTGTAAAAAATATACCACAATACAATAAATTGTTATTGGAATAACCTACAGATGAGGGGAGTAAGGGAAAAATTATTAATATAATAGATATAATAAAACTTGTATAAAATTTAAGTCTTTGTTTAAAAAAATCTTTGTTTAATTTATCTTGAAGAGAAAATATTAAGAAACCTAGAGAAATAGCTCTTCTATCGAAAAAAGTATATACTAATAACTCTGAACATAAGAATAGTAATAATACATGCAATTTAGATAAACCTAATTTAGTATCAATTAAAACAACATGACCTTTACAAGATAAAAGCAAAGCCCAAATTGCTACTGGCAATAATAAATAAAATGTTATATTCCAGGGCAACATTTGCAATAAGCAAAAAGATAATATTATTAAACCCGTTGTAAATAAAATTATAAATTTTAATTTGTCAGAGAAGCTTTTTTTTAATTTGTTTGTGGAATTTAGACCGTTTAAATTTCCTAATAATTTTAATAAATAGCCCAACCATCCTATAAACGAGGCGGTAGTTGCTGCCAATAATATAATCCGATAATAACTAAAATAATAATCTATACCTTTCAAAGATGTATTCATTAATATATAACTAGCATTTATGGCCATTTGGTAATTATTTTGTTGATGTAGTTTACTAAATTCCTCAATGTCGATATCATAGTCCGGGTTAATTATAAACTTTGGCATTAGCTTTGTTAGCCAACCCTTTTCATGTTGTTTAAGTAGGGCTTTATATTGATTATATAATTGATAGGCATTATTTTGTGTAGCATAAAATATATATTCTTCGGATGCATTAATGAAATTCTTAGGTAATATACCGAAATTATTCATGGGAGGATAAATTCCCAATAGAGAAGACATTAATGGTGCCATTTGAACTTGTTCTAGCCCATATAATGAATTTGATGATAAAGGGTGTTGAGATGTTTCGTAAATTTTGGAATTTATGCCAGCACCCCAAATAAAAAATGGAGTTTCTGTCTCAAATGTATCACCAGCACCATGGGAGCCTGAAAAAAACAACATATTCAAAAACTTTATTTTTTTTTTTTTCGTTAAAAAATACATTTTTTATAAAAAGTTTAAAAAATTTTCTGTAAAAGTTTAAAAATTCAATATATTTTGGATATTTGGCTTAACTACAAGGTGTAAATGTTTTAAAATCTGGCATCTTTCTCCTAAAAAATAACAGTTTACAAACAATGTTGTCAAAGAAACAATATTCTGTTAAAACTTAACGATTTTTTGCGGCAATAAACCGATTTTGAGTTATTGATGCCAAATTACTTGGGTGGCGTTTCCACATCTTGGTTTGCTTCAGACGAAGGAATATACGATAACAAAATGCATGCAGTCACTCATTCGCCTCACGATGAGTCTTGTGGAAACCCCATGCTAATTTTTAGCGCCCTTTACAAAGGCCCAAAAAAAATTTAAAAAACGTGGACCATTTCTAATATTTTTTTTTTTTTGTAAATAACAACTTTAGTTTTCACTAAAGTTTTTATTTATTTATTATTGTACAATTTCCAACCAAGCACTTAAACCAAATATGGCTCATAAACAACTCACTAAAAATACTACTACATAATACGTTAATATTTATCAATAAACCGATTTATTTAATAAATTATCAAATAAAAAAAACTAATACAATTAACAATAAAGAAATAATTAATTGAATAAAAATTTTTAAACAATAACAACATTTGTCGACATATTTTTGCTTGCAGTATGAATTGCAGACGAATTAATAAATTGTACAAAAATGTATACCCAGCCCGTAATTTCAAATAGAAACAACAGACACATAAAACTTTCAACTTTATTTTGTTAAATTCTTAAAGACTCACCTGCATTTGTCATACCATGATCTGAAGTTAATATATATGCAGTTTTACCATCTGGAAAAGTATTTTCAAATAATTCATACATCTCCTTTATACCTTTATCGGTAAAATGTAAGTTTTCCAAAAATAATTCTGTATTAGGTTTATGAACATGGCCAGCTGTATCGAGACCCAATAGATGTAAAAAATATATTACTTGTTTTTCGTCCCTTAAAACATCTCTTTTACGTTGTAGAAACTTTTCTACTTTATTAAAAACCCACTTATCCAATTCATAGGTTTTGTCTTTTCCAGAAAAATCCAATTCATAACTATAAGAATCAAAAAATAAATGATTTTCATCTTTTGTAGCCAAACGAGAGAATATGTGTAAAACATCATTAGCTCCCCAAGCATAAGTCTGATGACTACGATTAAATACTGTATCAAACTCAATAGGATTTTCTTTCCAACCTTTCAATACCGCTGAAGGATCTTCATAGAGTCCCGCTATGAGAGCAATATGACCAGGCCTTGATTCAGTGGGTACCTGTGTCTTTGATATACCATATATACCACGTTTAGTTTCAATAAGTTGTCGAATATGTGGAACATTAACAAAGTTATTGTTATAGAAAGATTCTGCTCTTAAACCATCCGTAACCAATAGAACCAAACGTTTTGCTGGTGCCTCCAAGGGTATATTTGATTGTGGTTGCAAGTTAGTTATAACCGGCGAACGAAAATATACAACAAATATAGAGCCCAAAAGCAATATATGTAAAATTATTGCATAAATTATCCACATAGTTAACACATATTTTGGTTATTGTTAAAAATAGTATAGAGTTTTATTTATAATTTCAATATTTCTAGATAAACACAATTTTATTTATTTGTTAAACAATTTTTTTTACCCATAAACAGCTGTTTATGGTTGTGTCAAAACAAAATTAGTGTTGGTAAGTGTTACAAAATCCACAATTGTTTTCGTTGAGTTTATTACCACAAGTGCTATGTACTAAAAACCGTTATATTTTTTAATACGTCGCAGTGGTGCTATTTGAGTTTTTTCGTTGCAAAAATCATAACTTTTGAACAAAATGAGATAATCAAAATATTTAAAAGGCATATTATAGATAATTGATCATTTTATGAAAATGATGGTGTGAAAAGGGTTCTCCACTTTTAAGGTGCCTACTTATGGGTTAGCAAAGTTTAAATTTGTGGAAAAATCAATTTAATTTTTTATGTTTCTTTGTAAAGGCTTTTATGATTTTAATTTATTTCAGATTTTTTTTAAATTTATTTTTAAATTTTTTGTAAAATATTGCTCCCAATCCTTAAAAGAAGGTATATCTAAAAGACATATAATTTCTGAACTATAATTATTTTCTAACTCTTGTCGTGACTTTACATGCCGCAGTGATGAAATAAGTGTATCGGAAGATGCTGCTAACATGTTGAAGAGGTCTTCATTTTGTCTCACCCTTGATGATTTGAAAGTGTTTAGCAATCTATATTTTTTTTTTATAAAATTTGTTTAGGGGCTCCTGTGCTTCTTCAGAAAGCTATCCAATTGGCAAAGTCTGATATTCAATTATATTCCATGGCATGCGACAATATTTTATGAACTGTCCGGGTGAACTTTTTCTGTCGAAATGTGGTTTACGTTTTCGTATCCGCACTTGTTCGCAAAACTCATCCTGTATTCGATTCTTTCTGATCCTTTGCTTATCTTTGTATACGCTAATTTAAACAAGAACTCCATACACCTTATTCTTGCGTGCAATGGTGAGATTCCATATTCATAATTCTCTGCGTTTGTAGAATCCTTTAAATTGCAGAAGTTCTTTCAGCCGCTAAGGAACAACAGCGTCATCGAAAGATATATTTTGCTTTGTCCGGATGATCCATCGCAGACCCATTTAATGATCAATGTCAGTTTCTCAGGAGGAATTTTATTTATTTGTATGGTCCATAAAATCCTGCATTTTGGCTTTCACAGAGACTTCAGTAAACACCGTATGCAGTGGTCGTGAATATATTTTGGTTTTCGAAACATGCTTGTATCCGGGTAAATGTCAGCTCCATGTTGCCTCAAAGATGCCCGTAGTATCTCATATTTCGCTTTAGAAATTTCTAAGTCCATAAACAAAGCCAAAGCTTCTTCGGAACTATACTTTTTAAAGTTTTTGTTTAGGGGCGTGGGAATGCTTTCCTTAATCCTTTTTAGTCGCAGTTGGCTTGCATTTGCAACATATTTTGTAATCTGCGACCCTACTTTTTCATCATCCTTTGTATATCTAAGATACAGCGCTTCCGATAAATGTTTCACTTTCTTGTAAAATTTAAACACTCCTAAATATTCTTTCTTGGCCTTTTCCTTGCACATCCGGTTGATGTGCTGGGTTCATCTTCTATCGATGTATCCAGAATGGTATCATTATTAAGCCAGTCCTATTGTTTGAAGTTGAATCTCTCAGTCGTACGGTTTGCTTTTATCCATTTTGAGTTTATACTGGCATGCACCATGAAAAGTTTATTTTTATATTTTCTCTTCTCTGTATATTGCCGTATAAACTTAACAATAACGAACGAAACAATAACAATAAGAATGGGTGTTCACAGTTATGTCACATTTTTGGAACCATGTATTTTTTTTAAATTTTACCTCTAGCAAAAAATAGGGAAAGATGGAAATGTTTGTATAAGGTAAAGGAATAATCAGACTTATTTTGAAAATATGGCAAATATAGAAATTTATATTTTTTTTTATTTTCCATCAAAGTTGAGAAATATTAAAAATAATGGATTGTTGGTAAATATCGATTTACCTCGACAAACACAAAGCAAACAAATAAATAGATCTATCAATAGAATCAAAAAGAAAGACGATCTGTTACCTAGTTTTCGAGATACTGTATCTGAAAGCGGAACAAATTACCTAAAAATGGTCTGTTTTTTTTTAACACTGAAAATCAGTCAACTTTGAAGGGCTATATCTTCTGAACCAAGAGTAGCATATTTGAAATCCATGGAAAATTTCCTATAAAATAGAAAACCTCACTTGTTCTACTGGCGCCACTGTGCGTCGATAACATGTTTAACAAAACAGTAGGGGCTCACAAGGAGACTATTCAAATGAGTTCTATCCGTTATTAAGTTCATAAGATGTGTTTTCTTTTGTTAACTAAATTTCACACATATTTCAAAATAAAAAAAACTGGTAAATTTTAACCTCACTTCTTAAGCCCTAAAAGTAGTTTTTTTTTAATTCTAATTTTTACAAAATTTGAGTATGGAATATGACAAGTAAATACAAGATGTTTTCAAAACTTATTAGTTTTTGTTTAAAAATGGGATTATCGAATGATTTTTAATTTTTGTTTACTTTTTGTATGAATTTTTGACATTTTGTTGTTGTAATCGAGAGTTAATGTTTTCTAATGTGTGCCAAGTATTGTTAAAGCGCAATTCCACGAAAGAAAACTGCTGGAGATAGAGCAAAACACACCTCTAAATAACTCTATTGTGAATGATTTTACAAACTATTGCTTAAAATGAGAAAAATACCATCAACTGTAATTACCCAAAAATATAACTTTATTTTTCCGAAACTAAATACTTTAGATAAAATTATAAATAAAAAGCGTGATTTTTAACTCAAATCCAAAAGAATAGCTTACAAATTCTTAAAACAAATTTTGAAAATTCTTAATCTAATTTTCGGTGAGATTTAATGTGAAGTGTTCAACAAGTGATTGTAATAAATTTAAAAACTAGTTGGTCTAATATCAGGAGGAATTTCAAGGAACTGACAACAAATATTATACTTATTTAGTTATTATTTAATCAGCTAGAAAAATAAAATTTCGAATGCCCAAATGTTCTTATGTTGATTTGGCAATATATATCATTAGCTCACTTCAGCCGTCTACGTGATGAGTAACTTATCAGTTTTCAAACCAATAAGAATCAACTATTAATTTGGCAGTGCTATTGCTACAAACTGAAGTTTGTTGATTTTTTTCATTAATTATTTTTTAATTTTTTAATAAACTCTCTGACAATCGTTCTATAGCAGTTGTAGGGCCTTTAGACTTTTCCTCATTTATAGTAGACTCTTCAGTTTCTTTTAAAGCTTTAGCTTCTTCAATTTCCCTTTGTTTTTGCAATTGCCTAAATTCTGTAGGTGTTAACATGCCTCTTAAAATCGTATCATAAGTTATATTAACACCTTTTGTAGACATTTTAATAAATAATTTCCAACATTCACGTTCTTTAATACTACGTACATATTCAGGAAATTCATATTGCTCCTCTGATGTCTTATTAACATTATTTTGAGAAGATGTTGTTGTTGTTGTTGAGGAGGTGTAGCAGATGCTGGTAATATTTTCAATTTGATTTTCTTTTTCTTTTACATTATCTTTCGTCTCATTCATTTCCGTATTCAATTTATTAGTAGTATGAAATATAGATACGGGTGGGGCTGTGGGTGGTCTATTCGATTTTATACGTTGTGCTAAGGGAGCTATAGAACCTCTCCTTAACATATGAGAATATTCTTTAGAAGCAAATTGAAAAGTTGGTGGATAGTTTTCTTGAAATGATACTTAGAATAAAGAAAGAGTTATTTTATAAAGATTTTGTTCTTAACCCAAAAAAAAAACCTACCAGATTTTCCAGTTTTCCTTAAAGAAGGAGCTCTTCTGGTAGGACTACTTGAATCTGAATAGGTGGGCGTTGTTGAGGAATCTTCTTTTTCCGAATCTGAACCCTCCGAACTGATAAGAGACACCAATGTTATAACATCAGGGGCTACCGATTTCGATCGTGCTAAAACTTTTTTATTGTTTCCCGGTTTTGTATCAAAAATAAAATCTTTTGTTGTTATTGGCTCATCTGCCGTTTTATCAATACAGCTTATTTGGCGGGTATTTAATTTACGACGCCTTGACTTGCGTTTATTGGCTAAAATTGAACCTTTTGTGGACTCATCAAAACTTCGAACTGGAGCTGACATAGCACGTACCAATGGTGGACGTTTTTGTACAGTCAAGGATGGCGAAGCGTTAAAATTTTGAGCAGTTTGTATACCGTTATTTGTAGCTGCAGCGTTGTTAGTAGTGTTAGTAGTCGTTAATGCTAAATTAGAAGATAATCTGCTAGTGTGATATAAAACCCGTCGTTGCTGCGCAGTTATTGGATTTGATGAGCAGGTCACCGATGACTTTGCCACAGTTTCTGTTTTCTTGCTTTCCTTATATTTTGCAGTTGAATTCTGTAAAATAAAATAAAATTCAGATGTATATAAGAACAAGTAAAAAAGGGCTTAAATTCGGCTGTTCCGAATCGTTGAATACCCTTCACCAATATCCTAAAAAAATATTCTATACTGTTTTTGATACAAATAATTTAAATAACTTTAGAAGTAAAATTATTGAAGTTAAAAAAAAAAATTTTGGGCCGAAAATCTTTTTTTGGGTGTCAAAAAAAATTTTGTGAAAAATTTTGAGGAAAAAAATTTTTGAGGTGAAAAAAATTTTTTGAAGTGAAAAAAATTTTTGTGTTGAAAAAATTGTTTGAGATAAATATAAATTATTATCCAATTCTAAGAGACTGGTCGCTACTATGAAATTGCACTAAAATATACCAAATTGTATGGAAAATTCAGAGGTGCCTTCACATTATTAATCATAACTTTTTAACCGCTGGACCGATTTTGCTCGTTTTCAATAGCAAACTGCTCAGGAGGATGTCCATTAATATAGATAAAAATGAGTACTCCCGCTGGCGTCTTCACGCCGTGATCGCCATTTCAAAAGACGGACAGACGGACATCGCTAAATCGACTTAAAATTTCATAAGGATCACGAATATATATACTTTATGGGATCTTCAACCCTCATCAGATATAATGGAGGGTATAACAAAAGAAAACTGTCAATAAGATATTACTAAATTTCTTTATATGAATTTGATTCAAATTTTAGTATTTCAATTCCCACCAGAGGCTCTGGTCTGTTTTCGCTACAACGAGCCGAAGGTCTTTGTTGCTAGTGCTCGGTTAGGGTATTAACATATAATTTGTAATTATATGATTAATAAATAAAATAAATAAATAAATAAATTTAAGTATCAATTTACACTCAAAAAAAAGTTAGTAGAAAAATTTGTAAACGGTTTTCAATACCACTTTACTATTTTTGTACTGATTTTTAGTAAAAATTAATTTTAGCAAATCTTTTTGCTATTTACATTTTATAAATTACAGAGTTTTTACAGAATATTTACAAATTTTTGTTGCTAAGTTCAGAAATC
Source organism: Eustalomyia histrio (assembly GCA_949748255.1). Classification (NCBI taxonomy): domain Eukaryota; kingdom Metazoa; phylum Arthropoda; class Insecta; order Diptera; family Anthomyiidae; genus Eustalomyia; species Eustalomyia histrio. Next base: position 20,756,741 of record OX456527.1, on the reverse strand, counting down.
ATTACAAATTTTTGAAAACCGATTTGCTAAAATTCGCAAAAAAAATTACTAATTTTAAAAAAGTGAATATTGAAGGAAATGTAATTTCTAATTAAAACTTACACCCACAATTTTAAATTGCCTTAAAATGATACATAGATTAAAAAAAAGGGATCGGAAGTGAATATACCGACTCATGTCTAAAATAGCACTAAAATGTTTTTTTAGTTTTAAAAATCAGCTCTGAAAACAATTAAAATTTTACCTTAAAAGTAAAAAAAAAAATACTAAAATATTTTTCAAAACAAAAATTACCAAATTAAAACAAAATGATTAATTCGTTTATGTTTTAACAATTTTTAAGAATTTTAAGTCTTTGATTTTTCTTTTTAATTTTTTTTTAAATATTTTTTTAAAAAAAATAAAATAAAAAAATTTTGTTGCTCGATAAAAAAAAAAATGTTAAATTTTGTACTAAATATTAGTAATTTTTTTGCTGATTTTAGCAAACCGATTTTAAATTTCACTTTACAAAAAGTTTACTAAAATTTAGTAGCGGTTACTAATTTTTCTACTAATTTCATTGTACACGTCAGCAGAAATGTGTTGCTAAGATTAGCAAAAAATACCGCTGGGCTCAAATTAGCAAAATTTCCCGTAATAACAGCAAAATTTTCGGTTGCTATTACAGACTTTTTTTTGGAATTTTTTTTGAAATTAGTAGAAAAATTAGTAGCCGCTACTAAATTTTAGTATACGTCTTGTAAAGTGGAATTTAAAATCTCATTGCTAAAATCAGCAAAAAAAATATTAATATTTAGTACAAAATTTAATTTTTATTTTTTTATCGAGCATCAAAATTTATTTATTTTATTTACTTTTTCAAAAAATATTTTATAAAAGATTAAAAAAAAAAATCAAAGGCTTAAAAATTGTTAAAACATAAACGATAATTTTGTTTTAATTTGGTAATTTCTGTTTTGAAAAATATTTTAGTAAATTTTTTTCACTATTAAGGTCAAATTTTAATCCTTTTTAGAGCTGATTTTTAGAACTAAAAAAAATTTTGGTGCTATTTTAAGTAGATGTCTTATTTTTAGACATGAGTCGATATTCCGATCCCTTTTTTAATCTATTTAACATTTTAAAGCAAATTAAGTTTGTAGGTGTAAGTTTTAATTAGAAATAACATTTCCTACAATATCCACTTTTTTAAAATTAGTAATTTTTTTTGTGCTAATTTTAGCAAATCGGTTTTCAAAAATTTTTAAAATGATTTCTGAAAATATGCAACAAAAATTTGTAAATATTCTGTAAAAACTCTGTAATTTGTAAAATGTAAATAGCAAAAAGATTTGTTAAATAATAATTTTTTTACTAAAAACCAGTACAAAAATAGTAAAGTCAATCCGACTAAACCGTTTACAAACTTTTCTGCTAACTTTTTTTTCTGAGTGTGCCTTCTTCTGCAGCCTCTAGCTTGTTTATGTCTTGGGGTTTCAAAGAGATATTTTTGCCGGATCGAAATCCATATATCAGCCTAGCTAAAAATTGGTTAATTTTAATACGGAGTTTGAAAGCTCTTTAAAAATAAACAATAAATCTCGAAACAAAATAAAACCGTAAAAACAAATTAATTATTGTTCCTTATAAAACAATTTACACCGAAAAGTTAATAAAGCAAAACACTGATTTACTGCTGAATCGAGCACAAAGCAAGTTGATTAAACCGTATTTTAATCTGTTTGATTAACTTCCCAGCAAAATAAAATGGATGTTATTCTTTACGAATCTCTTTTTCAGAACATCTAAAGAAGTTAATAAAGCAAATTTTTTGATTTGTAAGAAGTCATTTTAAACAACTTCCAAAATGTTGATATTAACCCTTACTTATGAAGTCATAAGAATAAAATTTTTTGTAACAATTCCATTGAAAAGCATATAAATTTATTAATTTTAATATTTTTTTATAACAATTTATAATTATAGTAATATCCACTTTGTCCTGGTCGGAATAATAATTCTTGGCGTGTTCAAAATCATATTTTTAACTTTAAAACAAAGCCACTCCCTATTTTTATTTTGTAGTCCCTATATTTAACAACTTCCGTAAACTAATGAAAAAGTCCACCTGATCATCGATTTTTCATAGCACCGAAACAAACTACTTCCTCCCAATGACAAGCCAATGTTAAAATCATTAATGATTCACCGAAATTTTCACAACTTCGGGTTCAGTAGATGTAGTGTTTAACTACTTCTTCCTCAGCTCTTATTTTGCATTATTATTTCTACTTGATTACTGTATTCATTTTACTAATTGTGTACAACTCTCTTGTATAAAGACGCTGCCGCAAAAATATTTTGTCGCTGTCAAATTAACTGCAATTGCAGTTAACAAATGTTTACTGCAATTTTATTTAAAATTAACTAACATTTTTAAAATACCTGCAATATCAATTAATTTTAAATGCAATTGTAATGTACACTTATTTAACTGTAATTGCAGTTATTTTTAATTTTAGTTTAAAAAAGATTTTTTTTTAGTTGTGGAGTTATATCGGTTTCAGCAATTTTTTATATTTATCTTAACTTACTATAACTTTTCCGGAATCTGTTGAAGTATTATCACTATCATCTTCTTCTGGATCACTGAGCACACAATCATTCTCTTCTTTGCCAGCATTTAAAGCATGTGATAAGACAATGCTTAAATTCACTTTATTAGGTTCGGGTTTAATCGATTTTTTTGTAACTTGAGATCCATGTGAACTGGTTGAAATTACCGAATCTGTTTTTGTTTTAACACTGGGGAGAGAAAAGTAAGAGAGAGAGAGAGAGAGAATTGACAATTTAGAACTTTTAAAATTCAAATTATGCCCCTAATCAATTGTATTACAAAATTTTTAAACTTCCTCATGCAAATTAAATACTTTCTATTTTTATTTATTTACTTTGTTAGTTTCACATGTCATTTTGTATCATGTCATTTCATATATGTATATAGTGTTTTTGTCTTAATTTTAGATTTTATTGTTTGCCAATTTTCTCTAACAAAAGTAAATAACCTAATAAAGTGCTTGTCCTTATTATTAACGTTGTATTCCTAAGTACTTTTGCTTTTTTTTTTATGAAATAGTTTGCGTGGTTGAGAAAATGAATTTTTGTATGGCAAAAAAAAAAAAACAATTCATAATTCTTTCTGTGCAACTTAGGTATGATATAGAGTCAACTCTAAATATGAATATTTATTTAAGAGTTTTTTGAAATATGTGTGTGTACAAAATCAAACTATGTCAATTTGATTGGTTATTATTATTACAAAATATACGGTTGCATATTTATTATTTTTATTATTTAAGACTGCATGCATATAAAAAATTACAAAATTATTGACAGATGGTTCAATAACCGTATTATTTTTATATCTAAATATTTAGATAAAAACCCTGACATAAAAAGATGTCAAATATTTGTTATTATTAATAAATAATGTTTAATAGAATCACGCTCTTATTAAAGCCGGGAACGAATGTTATTGAAGATTATTAAGACTTTTATTTGAAATTAGCACATCACATTTTACAAGAAAAACACTACATGACTTGCTTTAATAAACCGAAACTAAGGTACAGATCCGATACAGTATGGTTCGATTTCACATATTAGGTGTGTTCGACTTACGTTACCGCGGGTGCCCAATCTTACCAGAAAGCGTTGCTTGTAACAAAAATTAGGTAAATGAGAGCGTTCATGAGAGAGTAATTGTGTTTCTCTTTTTACCAAAACTTACCAGTACTTTATGTTTGGGTAAAATGGTAAAACTGTCAAATCATCACCTGCTGCTAGTAAATCAGTTATTTTGCATTTGTAAAAAAAAATTAAAGTTAAATAAAAAATTTACTATTAAGAACTTTTTCTTCAAAATAATGAAAAATACATTTGAAAATGTAAATAGTTACGACGGCGGATCAATAAGTCCGTGACTTTTCGAACTTTCCTCGTAGTTATATAAAATGCAACAATGTTCCCATCAACTACTGTTAATGGACTACTGTCAAATTTTTAGCAAGTTCCGTCATTTACTTTGCGTTTAACAGTAGGTTTTTTCGAGGTCCATAAAATAGGCATTTGTTTGATCAATAATTTCATCGTTAAAGCTAAATCTCTTTCCACCGAGTAATTTCTTTAGGTTTGGAAATAGGAGATAGTCACTGGGGGCTAAATCCGGAGAATAAGGCGAATGAGGGGGCAATTCGTAGTCTACTTCATGGATTTTTGCCATGAAAACTAAGCTGTCACACGATTCCGTTGGTGGTCGATTGTGAGCAAACGCGGCAGCCATCTTGCGGAAAGCTTTCTTATATCCAAGTGATCGTACAAAATTGAAACCACTGAGCCATGTGAATATGCCTTTGTCTTCGACAATCTATCGCACATTTAATCTCCGATCGGCCAACACCATATCGTGAATATTTTCAATTGTTTTAGGTGTAGAGGCGTTCGCAGTATTTTGTGCGTTTGCAGTATTTTGGGCATTTTTATGCTTTTATGAGAATTTTTTGCTTACTCTTATTTACCAGACTTTACCCTAAATTACCTCGTACAGACCTATTGTTGACTTACTGACAAATAAGTTATTTGTTTTTGAAGTCTTATAAAAAAAGTTTTTTTTTATTTCGAGTCCATGTTAGGCGCCATAATAAATATTTTTCACTTTATATCACAAATACATATTGGATAATAATAGATAGGAGTGAAGCTTGTGAACAGACCTTTATACCGAACTGACAGTATGCCCTAAATCTCATTTAAACCGGATTTTGGCTATACAGAAGAAATCCAGTTTCATAACTAGATTTTCGGAAAATCTAGTTTTAAAATTATGTTTGTACAGCATTCTGATATGTACAGCTTTCTGTGCGAAAAAAAATTGTAAACAAATAATAAATTTTAATTATTTAAGAAAATGTTACAATATGAGTTATATATCCAATTAAATTGCGTTCCTAATTAAAAGTAAAGTTAAATGCAGCACCCAGTTTATTATTTTTGTCACAGGCGAAGAAAATCTTTGCAAACACCATTGAAAAAGTGACAGGAAGACCTACCATGAACAAAGTGATCTTGCTTCCAAATAGCAGACCTTAAAAAAGATAAATCTTTATTGAATTTATTCGTGAAAAACTTAATTCTTTTTGTAAATCAGCGAGTCGATTCAATACTTTATAAATCAATTTATTAAAATCAGATTTAAAATCATAATTGATTAATCAATTTCATTTGAATCTTTTTTGATTCAATTGAATCAAATCAATTCAAATATAATTCTTTTTTTAATTCGCGAATTAAAAAACATTGATTTGAATCAATTTATTAAATTAGATTTAAAATCATAATTGATTGATCAATTTCATTTGAATTCTTTTTAATTTAATTCTTTTTTTTTTAAATCGCGAATCAAAAAAGATTGATTTGGTTTGCAAATTAAAATAAAATAAAAAAAACATTAAAATTAGTTTTCTAGATATTCGCCATTTTTTAAAATGGTAATTTTTTAAAATGAAACCGAATAGTAAGAGAGATATGGCAAAACGGGAAAAATGTTTACCCTACTAGAGTATTTATATACTACGATAATAAAAATAGGCCAGGTTCGGAAGACAACCCGAGGTATCTATTTTTATAAAAAAAAAAGCCACAGGGTGACCCATTTTTATACGAACGAAATGGAGCGGGAATAAAATTTGTATTTTCGGAGTTTGTTAATTTATGTCATCATATAAATTGATAACAAAAATAGTCACCCTGTGGCAGTTTTAAAAAACTCCATGAAACACCTCGGGGACCTACCGAATCTATCGAAGGGTAACCTTCGTCGAGCTTTGCAGAAATTTTGTCTTTTTTGCCCTATCTCGCTTAGTTTTTAAGATACCGACCATTTTAGAAAATTGACATTTTATAAAATGGCGAATATCTCGGAAACAAAGCGAGATAGGACAAAATTTTTGCTCTACTAGCATATTAATATACTGCAATAATAAAAATGGTCAGATCTGGAAGACATCCCGAAGAATTTATTTTTATAAAACAGCCACAGGGTGACCCATTTTTATATGAACGAAATGGAACGGAAACGAAATTGGTATTATCGGAGTGTCTTTTAATTTATATTAGCATATAAATTGATATACAAAATAGTCACCCTGTGGCTGTTTTATACAAATTCCATGAAACACTTCGGGGACCTACCGAATCTATTCTATCGAAGGGTAACCTCAGTCAAGCTTTGCAAAAATTTTGTCTTTTTTGCCCTATCTTTTTTTTTCTCTATTTTGCATGGTACAACCGCCTTGTATTCTTTTTGTTGTTGGGCCAATTAGTGATGAAGGCATAGCACTGATCACTGAGTAACCAATTCAGCAACAAAGTGTGTACCCGGTTGTTGTACTATTGCAGATATATTGCATATTGTCTGTACTCTTCAACACTACTCCCTCTTTCCTCCCTCTCATAACATATTTTCCTAATTCTAACACAATGCACTGCATTAGTAGGGGACATCCCCTGAGTGTTAGTCTAACGTAAAAAAAAAAAAAAAAAAAATCTCGCTTAGTTTTTAAGATACCGACCATTTTAGAAAATGGCGAATATCTCGGAAACAAAGCGAGATAGGACAAAATTTTTGCTCTACTAGCATATTAATATACTGCGATAATAAAAATGGCCAGATCTGGAAGACATCCCGAAGAATTTATTTTTATAAAACAGCCACAGGGTGACCCATTTTTATATGAACGAAATGGAACGCAAAACGAAATTGGTATTATCGGAGTGTCTTTTAATTTATATTAGCATATAAATTGATATAAAAAATAGTCTCCCTGTGGCTGTTTATAAAAATTCCAGGAACCCTTTAGGTTTAAAATTAAATTAATTGTGATTTAAAAAAAAAATATTTTCATTCGCGAATCAAACCATATTCGAAAATCAAAATGATTATTTATTTGATTCGCTTATTAAATCGAGATAAATTTGATTCTTTGATTTAAAATTGAATTATTTCGTTTGATGTAAAAAAAAAAAAAAATATTTAAGTCAACTTGATTCTTCTAATAAGGTAAAGATTGAATCATGGTAGTAAATAATTCAATCCGAAAAATGAATTCGAGAATAAATTCGACAACATTTAAGTCAGATTTGAAAATTGATTTAAGGAATTATGTTTTTAAAGGTCTGCCAAATAGTCATCCCTTGTTAAAAACACTTTTAAAATATATAAAAACATTGTTTCTTTCATGGTAATAAATTTGAACTCCGCTTTTAATGGTTTTTAATAAAAATATTTAATTTAAGGTTATTTTTTATTTTGTTTTGTTTACAAAATGTTGTTGTCAAATCGAAATCTAGTTTAGCTGTCAAATTTTAAAGTGTAAAAAGTGGTAATTTTAAACTGGACTTAACTCGATTTTAAACGAGGTTTTGGTATAGTGTAAATTTAGCATTTAGTAAATTTTCTAACTTCTCGATAGGGTCACATAAAGATAATCAGCCTGATTACGGTGGTCGAATTTGTTGACGAAATTTTCGACTTCATACAAAATGGTTTTGCGTAAATTAAATTATAATTATAAAGAAATTAAATTCTAATTGTAAATTTTTTACAATTTGATTGTTATTTATAATAAATTCAGTGGTAAAATCTTTTAAAAGTTGTGTTTTAACGACATTTAAGCAAATTCGACTTACTGTCGAATTCGACTACGACAACCGTAAAATAAGGCCGAATAAGAAACTGCTTTATCGGCAAACTGCCGCACTGCGTTAAAACACACAAACTAGGGCCCAGATTCTATAATACGAACGACAATTATTGTCCACTTTCGAAATAAAAATTCTATCGTTTTAAAGATGTTACTTACCAATCTGTTGAACTATAAGATTGAAAATTACTGTCTTTTATCAAATTTGTAACAACAGTTTAGAATTTTTATGTAATATGGGTAAATATTTTACTTTGAAAGGGGACGCGAGACGATAATCGTCTTATAGAATCTGTTAAAAAAAAGTGTTTTACGACCGAAATGTGTTTTACCGCAATTTAAAGCAGTGCCCAGATTCTAAGAGACGATTATCGTTTATTGTCCACTTTTGAAGTAAAATATCTACCAATATTACATAAAAATTCTAAACTGTTGTTACAAATTTGGTAAGAAACAGTAATTTTCAATCTTATAGTTCAACAGATTGGCAAATCCCGTATGACACTTGCTAGATTTCGTATTGATTTTGTATTGACGAAAAATGCATGAATTGTCTAATGGGAAAATAATGTGTGTGAGGATTTCAGCTATAGAGAATAAATAAGTATCTGTCAAATGGATGTCGGTAACGCAGCGCTCCCATTTGATTTACAAAATAAATGTAGTGTCATATGGGCTAAAGTAACATCTCTAAAACAATAGAATTTTAACTTCGAAAGTGGACGATAATCGTCGCTCGTCTTATAGAATCTGTGCCCAGGTTTTTTAATTTCTTTGATCATATTTGTAAAACTAATTGCTATATTGTGAAATATTTAAACAATTTAGGGATGATTTTTGTTCTATCTCTAGCAGTTTTCTTTCGCGTGTAAATGTGGCTTAAAGGTTTTTTTTTTAAATACGATAAAGCTTCTCCTATGACTGTATGAAATGCTCCATAGTAATGAATCACATTCAAAGAAATTTTTGATATTTATAACAAATAAAATAAGAATGATTTTGAAAACATTTTACGTTGACTAATTATTTAATTATTTTTACAAACTACTTACATTTTATTAATTGCTTCCACATTATCCACACTTGTTATATTCGTCTTAGCATCTTTACTTTTTCCAACCACACCATTTAACTGAGCCAACTCTTTATCCAATGATTTCAAAATTGATGATGTTGACGACCAAGTTTGTAATCTACGAGAATTTCCTAACAATTCACTACTTTGACCACAAGCGGTAATATTTTTCTTCATTAAATCCTCTGATTTTAAAAAATTTCTATCGGTTTTTCCATAATCCGCATGAAAGTTATTGGAATTATGATGTTTTAAAACTTGTTTGGGAAAAGAACGTTGTATATCATGTGATCTTCCCACAGAAAGACCGCGTGATAAATAATTTCGTCCAGTATAGGAAGATAAACGGGAATTATTAAGATGCGATGGTTCAATGAAAGATCTTTGTTTGCGTACTGGTTGTTGGATATGATGATTATGATGGCGTAAGGAATGTTGTGTGGCAAATGACAGATCTTGATGTTGGGAAAGATGATGCTGTTGCGACGAGGACCACTTAGGCGTAGATGTCTGTTGTCGACGACGTGTTGTTAGCGATAAAGGCATTCTTGTTATGATGTTCTATAAAATTTTCTATAAAGATTACTATTTGATTTTTGTTTGTTTGTTTTTTTTTCGATAACAATAAAATTCCCAATAAATAAAAATAAATAAATCAATTACATTCCACAATATTTCTTGTAATTTTCACCTTAATTTAATTCAAATATTAATTCACATTTTATTAGTTAGATTTTTTTTTGTTATTACATTGTTTGTTGGTACTTATTTCCTTTTTATTTATTATTATTATAATTATTATTAAGTAATCAATAAGTATTCTAATTAATTTGATTTTGTTTTTTTTTTGTGTTCTTTTTCTAAGATTTTCTGTATAGAGGGAAATTTTGTCACGTTCTTTAACTTCACGTGCCACGCGCTAACTGTTTTTGTGAATGAATTTCAAAACAAATGTTAGCTATGACTTCTTCGTTCTAGCAGTCAATTTCAAAACAAAAGTTCAACTTTTTTTCCCTCTTCTCTACTGCAATTTGTTGTTAGTTTGTTTATGGACTAGTGTCGTTACTTATAAAAATTCGTGTCGAAAACAATATTAGTAGAAAAAAAAGAGAAGAAACGTTGCCAACGTTTAAAAAAAAAGAAAAAAAAATAGTACATAACCCCATCGATTGGGGTTCATTGGCTGATTTCCTTCGAATAACTATTTGCTAATACACTAACATAATAATGTGTACGTACTCCTTCTGACCCAGAACTACTGAAACTGCATCATAAAAGGTTGATTTGAAATATTATAATGTAAGAATTAAGTTTATTTTTATTCCTTATCGATATCACATCACGTTGGGCGCCATTTATATGATTTATATGACGCCCAACATAGGCATAAAATGTATCGACAGGAGATAATATAAATATTTGATAATCTAATAGTTTTCTCAGCACTTTGCGGAAAAAATACATCAGCAACGTGACGATCAGCTGACTTAATCTAAATGAATTAGTTAAAAAGAGACGACCATATGAAGATACGTCACGTTAGCAGGTCAATTGAAAAGTCCCCGGCCTACTATACTAAAACACATTTTTTTTTTGGCAAAATTCGTTTTTTATTTTATTCAACATAGTTCCCTTTGAGGGTGATACACTGATTATAGCGACCCTCCAACTTTTCGATACCATTTTTTTTGTACGATTTGTCATTTGCTTCAAAATAGGCCTCAGTTTCGACAATCGCCTCTTCATTCGGCGAAAATTTCTTCCCAGCGAGCATTCCTTTGAGATCTGAGAACAGGAAATAGTCGCTGGGGGCCAGATCTGCAGAATACGGTGGATGCGGAAGCAATTCGAAGCCCAATTCATGGATTTTACTGACTTGTTTTTGGTGAAAAGTGAGCAAGCGCGGCACCCACTTTGCACAGAGCTTTCTCATACCCAAATTTTCGTGTATGATATGATGTACACGTTCAGTTGATATCTTTAGAGTACTTGATATATCATTCAATTTCAATTTACGGTCATTCGAAATCATTTTGTGGATTTTTTGATGTTTTCGTCCGTAACAACCTCTTTTGGGAGTCCACTGCGTTCATTGTCTTCGGTGCTCATTTCACCACGTCTAAGCTTAGCATACCAATCCTTTATGGTTGATTTTCCTGGGGCAGTGTCCAGAAACTAGTCATCAAGCCAAGTTTTTGCTTCAACTGTATTTTTTCCCTTCAAAAAGCAATTTTTTATCAACACGCGAAATTCCTTTTTATCCATTTTTTTCACAATAACAAAAGTTGCTTCACTCAAAATGCTATAATTCACAAACTAATGATCCGACAGATGTCAAATTTATACACGAGTCTTTTTAACTAAAAATCATATCGATTTAAGTCTAGTAGCGCCATCTATGTGCCAGGCCGGGGACTTCTAAATGAAACCTTTGTTATGTAATTTGTAAGTCTACAAAACTTTAGCATAATTTTATTAGCTTTACATTTTAAAAAGAACAAAAAAAATTTACAAATTGTAAAATCAGACAGACATTTTAGTTTGGATTTTGTCTTACTGGATTTGTTACCGACGTTGTATCCATAAACTGAAAATCCCTTTTACTTTTTAAATTGATATGCGCTGGTATATCCGCTATTTAAACACCCACATAGTAACCCCCTTCGCAACGAAAACATTCGGCTTCTCTTTTCTCACTCTTTGTTATCATAATGGTTGGGAGAATAATTTTGTATTTATGTAAAAAAATAAAATAGCAAATTTTTGCTACATATGTATGTACAATAATATACCGTTGGTGCGTCGACAAAAACAGCTATATAACATATGTATTAAAAATTACAAATTATATCTTGATTCTTTAACCGAGCACTAGCAACGAAGGCTTTCGGCTCGTTGTAGCGAAAACAGACCAGAGCCTCTGGTGGGAATCGAGCCCACGTTCCTCGCACTGATAAGCTAGCACGCTACCAACTAGCCTACCGGGGCGCTCAAAATTAAGCAGTAAATTACAAAACAACTTTAAACATCTTCAACGGTTTCGAGTTATTTTGGGGTACCGCGGCAAAGTACCGGAACAGACTTTATGATAAGAAGTGGAATTTTTTTAGAGCTGCAATATAAAAGTATGAAAAAGAGCGGAATAAGCTTTCTTTAAAAGAGTGCACTCTCTAATTATAAACGGGGCTTTGCTCTGCCTCTTTGTTATACTTTTTATACCCTTCACCACAGGTAGAAGGGTCGCGGGTTCGAATCCCGGTCAATTCACTTTTTTGTCGTACATTTTTTTTTTATTTTCTTAAGATTTTTTTTTTAGTTTATTTTTTGTTTTTTTTAACATTTAATAATTAATTTAAATAAAATTTTATATTAATATTTAAATAATCCATAAATAGGCTAAAAACATCAAAATTTTTATAAAAACACTCTGATACAAACAAAATACAAACGGTTTTATTTCTATTTTTGCTCCGATTTAAAAGAATTTATAAAAAGATTTTTAAACCATTTTATTTCTCACATATTAAGAAAATTTTATATATAATTTACCTTTGAGTGCAACTATTTTAGGTCATAACTTATAATAATTTATAAAAAAAAAAAATATAAACTATTTTCCTTCAAATTTTTAAAATTAAGCTAAAGAAATTACAAATATTTTTAATAAAAAAGCGAAATAAAATCCCAAATGCAGATTTGCCAGCTAAATCAAACGTTTTTGTAGAAATAAAACACATGCAGTTCTAGTGATTTCTTTTAACGATTTGTTGAAATTCTTTTCTTTCACCTTTTCACCTTTTATACACAAACAACAAACAGTATTCTAGAGCTGTAATATGACCTATGGATACGTCTTATATAGCAAAAGATCGAAAAACTTTAGTATAACATATTTGCTGAAAAACTCGGAAATATCGGTTGAGATACAAAAAAGTTATGCCCAAAACATAATTTTTTTTTAAATACCTATATTCTGGAACCATAAATCTTCTTGAGTCCAAATTTTATCACCAAACTTAATGGTTAACTTCCTCTTAAAGGCGTCCGTATATAAATCTGTCCATTCCATATATGTCCATATATAAACTTCAGTTTTTTCCCAACCATGGTGAAGGGTATATAAGATTCGGCATAGCCGAATTTAGCCGCTCTTACTTGTTTATATTATGACTTTTTAAAAATATGCGGAAATGCCAAAATAATTAAATTTTTTTTTGCTTCCGAAAAGTGAATGAAAAATACATAGCTGTTTTTGTCGAAGCACAGATGTTTTTTCGATATTATGTATACACATAAAAAAATAAATGATAAATATTAGAAAATGATATAATATTAAATTTACTGTATTGTTTTTCCTGTAAAAGGATATCACTCGAAGTTAAATGGTCACAAATTGCCTCTAAAATTAGCTAGAGTCAGGCCTTTTTTCTGATTATTTTTTTATGGAAAAATTTCCATAGAAATTGAGAGTTTCTATAGGAAAAAGTCTAGGTTTTTAAGGTTTTTCTTGTAGGAAAAAAAGTACTTATACTTTAGAAATTCAGAGTTTCAGTATGGATAAAAGTCTTCAGAATTTTAGTGATTTTATTGTCAATTTAAATTTCTGCATGTATACAAAATTTAGACTTAAAACTTTTTGTTTTGTTTAATTTCACTTTGCGTGACAGGAATTTTTGGATATTGCAAAAGAACCAACCCAGCAAAAAGGAATACATATAGATGTATGTACGTACTCAAACAAAACCTAATATTATAAAAAAAGAGTAAAATACTCAAAGTAAACAACTTTTGTTGCCAAAAAAAATCCTTTCTATTTGAAACTAATCATGCTAAATATTCGGCTAATAAAAAAAAATAGTTAAATATGTACGTGAAAAATTTAACCACCCACAGTAGAGTATTTAGTATTTAGACAGTCTAAAAATCGAATATATAGAATTTATGTCGAATATAACGTTAAAATGATATATAACAACTTGACAGTTATACAGACTGATTTTGATTGGTTTCGTAGTGGAAAATTATTAGCACCTTTTTCTTAATTTGACAATTAAATTTGTTATAAAGAACAACCAAATTCTTTATACACAGAAAAAAAAATATTTTAAAATCAGGTAGAACCATTATTAAATCAAACTGGTTGTTTTGTTTTTAGTTTAAATTCTTACTTATTTTTAAAATGCGAAAATAAAATATAAATGTTGAAATATTAATTTATATAAGAAAAAGTTTATTTTACCTAGAATCATATTTTTACTTCAATAAAATTTACACTTAATTAAAAAAATGTTTGCAAAAAATAAGATATTAATTTAAATATGATATATTAATTGACTTCACTATATTTTTTTTTCTCTGTGCACGACGATCCGGTGGTGTCTTTTACCGTTTAAGAATAAAAACAGTAAGAGTAATCTCAATATTGTTCGATGTAAGAGAACTTACTGGTTTTCACTGGAAAAATTTTTGCCAGTAAAAATTATATTTGAAAAACAAAGAGTTTGTCCAAACACATATTTTTTTATAAAAGTAAAAAAAATTATAAATATCAGCTTATTTACGATGGAAGAAATGTTCCTGCAAAACACTTCACATCTAATTTCGGTTGATTATTCATATTTTTCCATATTGACCTGTTTATTTTTTTTTTTTTTTTTTGGTATTTACAATCAGTTGTTTAAACTATCTTATACTTATTCTTATAGATTTTCCGTTTGCGTACTTCTTTGATTATTTTTCTTTTAGGGAATACATTTTGGCTTACTTTCTATAATATTGTTACAGAGAAATTTTTACTAAACTTTACTGGAAAAGTACACAAACGGACCTATTTACTTTTGCAAAATATCTTTCAACTGTCATTTTATGCCAGCATAATTGTTGTGGTGTGTGAAGGCCCTGTGACTAGAAAGCAGAACATGATTGTATTGTTTTTATCGGTGCTAGAAATAAAGGAACAAGGTACAGATTTTTTACGGGTTTAATTTTAACAGTCATCTAAACATGCTATTTATTAATGTTAATCAAATATAAAACGTTTTCCCATAATCAATGTTTGTACACCAATTCCTCGCATAACGCGGATTAAAGACGCGTTTTCTTATTTTTTTTCTTTTCTGTGTGTTTTAAATTATGACACTTATGTGTCATTAACATGATTCCGAAGTTAAAGTCAAATTGGGTAGTGCAAGAGCCATACAAACCTTCTTCTTGAATTTCTCGAAAACTATTTATTATTTTTAAAATATTTTCTTAAATTTTGTTTGAAAACAATTATTGTTTATTTAGAAAATTTTTCTAAAAATTACATTTTAAGGTTGTTGTGATTTCATCTTTCTTATAAAATAAAAAATTGTCTTCTTCATAATTTAAATTACAAATGAGTCTGTTAAACATCAAGTGAAATTTTTTCACATGAAAAAACAATTTACTATGCTTAAGCATTGTAAGTTGTTTCAATTTCACGCGAAAAAACTATTAAGCTAGAATTACTTATACTTAACGTAATGAATCTGCTAATTCAATATAAATTAATAAGACAACCATATGAAGAAACGTCTCGCTACCTAAGGCTAAACGAGCCTTTATACCCCACGCCTTTATATACACGTCTCGCTACCTATGGCTAAATGAGCCTTTATACTCCACATTAAAAAAATACATATTTTTTACGAACATGAATTTTACGCAACTTTCAAGTAGGGTCGCTAATGTTGTGGGCCGCATTTTCCCATCGTGGCAATAGCCGACCTTTAAAACATAATTCCTAAAATCGATTTTCAAATCTGATTTAAATTTTGACGAATTAATTTTTTTTATTAAATTATTTATTACCATAATTCAATCTTTACCTTATTAGAAGAATCAAGTTGATTTAAATAATTCTTTTTATAAATCAAACAAAATAATTCAATTTAAAATCAAAGAATCAAAAAATGAATTGGTTTAATTCTTGAATATAATTTGATTCGCGATTTAAAATAATTTTATACCCGAAGGGTTTCATATATTTTTTTTTTTGTAAAACCGCCTCCCCTGGATGTCTTCCGGACCTGACCCATTTTTATTATCGCAGTATACTCTACTATTCGCCATTTTATAAAATGGCCGGTATCTCGAAATCTAAGCGAGGTAAGGCAAAACGGAAAATATTTTTGAATAGCTCGACAGAAGCCACAGGGTGACTAATTTCTTTATCAATTTATATAATATAAATTAATAAATTCCGATAAAACAAATTTCGTTTCCCGTTCCATTTCGTTCGAATAAAAATAGGTCACCCAGTAGCTGTTTTATAAAAATCGATACCTCAGGATGTCTTCCAGACTTGGCCTATTTTTATTATCGCAGTATGTTAATGTTGTACGTTTTGCCCTATCTCGCTTAATTTTCAAGATAACTGCCATTTTAAAAAATTACCATTTTACAAAATGGCGAATATATAGAAAACTAAGCGAAATTTGCAAGTCAATTTTAATGTATTTTTTTATTTTGTTTTAATTCGGAAATCGAATCAATATATTTTAATTTGCGAATTTAAAAAAGAATTGTATTTGAAATGATTTGATTCAATTGAATCAAAAAAGATTTAAATGAAATTGATTAATCAACTATGATTTTAAATCTGATTTAAAAAATTGATTTATAAAATATTAAATCAACTCGCTGATTTACAAAAAGTATAATTTTTTTGCGCGAATAATTAAATAAAGAAATATCTTTTTCAAGGTCTGTCGCTAACTGTATGTCAACATAAATGGATTTGAAAGTTAAATTTTGAAAATGTTTCGACTTTTTATCAGGTTTTTGAAACCAATTAGTATGATTTTCAAGTCTTGTATAAAGCGGTTTCCTACCACGAGATGTCTTATGCGGTACTTATTATGCACGTTAGACGAAGGAAAGGTGTATTGTTTTTTTTTTTTGAAGTTTTTATGAGTCTATTATTAGTTTTAATTGCAAAAAAAAAAGAAAAAAAAAGGCTCAAGGTCCTGTCTCTTTTTTTTTTTATTTAATAATTTGCAAAATGTATCATTTCTAATGATTAAAATAACATGAATTCTATAACATTTTCCTATTTAATTATTTGTTTAGAAACCAAATGAGTGGATTGGTTTTCGAATTTTTTTTTTTTTTTATTTGCAAACATTCTCTCTCGTGCATGGTGACAATAAAATTGACAATCATTTCTAAAAGGATAATAATAAATTGCAAACATACAACAAATAGACAAAAAAAGATATAGAAATATATAAAATCAAATTGTTTTCAAGGTTAATTATTTACAAATGTTTGGTTTTCTAAAATATATATGTAACTCACAAAATCGAATTTTCCAAGAGGGAAAAATGTATTTAAAACACAATGTTGTATTTAAGGTTTGTTTTTTTCGAATTTTATAAAAATATTCCATACAAATTTAAGAAGATATAGACTTGCTTAGTAGTTTTAGATATAGTTGCTTAAAAATTAAGAGTTTATAAAAATGCTGCCAAGTTTTGGAAATTGTTGGCTTGTTTTCTCTTTTAAATGTAAACAAAAATATTTGAATTTTTATAAAATATTAAAAATAAAAAAAGCTTACAAATAAATTATGCGTTTGTTAGTTAATGTAGAGAAGGGCATATAATTGCTGTATTTCGCATTCTGGAGAAGTCTATATACAAAGGCGTCTCCAAATGTTCAAAATTGTATTTGTTTACAAAAGGAAAAATTAAGGAAAGTATTTAGTATTGTGTCCAATTAGGTTAATCTATTAACTGATTCCTCAATTAATCGCCTCTATTTCGGTTAACGTCGAAACAAATTATTTGAAACTCAAATAATAATTCGACCCGAATAATCGGTTAAAATTTATATTTTAATATTTTTTCTTTAAACTTCCAAATTCTTAATTTTTGGGCATAAAAATTAAAAAGATAATCTGACGAAAAAAACTAACTACAATACAATGAAATACTTTTAAATCGAATGAAAGAGATTTTTAAGGATTACAGGTTGGTTGAAAAGTTCCTGCGCTCACCAAGAGATGGCACTGCTAACTCCAAACTTTTTTTTTCCTCAAATTGGTATAACTGTCCTGAGAACACAGCCAAAGTTGCAAGTCATTCTGTCAATTCTTTCTTTGTTTACAAGCCATTTGAAGTTGACGTGTCATTGCTTTACGTATGAAAAAACTGTTTGGAAAGTTAGTGCCGCACACATTAACAATTCAACAAAAACTGGATCAAAAACAAATTTCTCAGCGTAATTTGGAGCGTTTTAAGCCGAATAAAACCGACTTCTTGCGTCGTTTTATAACTATGGATGAGACTTGGATCTACCACCATGATCCTAAATTGAAACAAGAACGTTTACAGTGGACTGAAGCTGGTTGTTCAGCTCCAAAGCAGGTGAAGTCACAACGATCAGCAAGGAAGGTTATGGCATGAGTTTTTTGGGATGCAAAAGGAATTTTGTTGATTGATTATCTTCAGAAAGGTAAAATAATCAACTCTGAATATTATTGCAGCCTTTTGGATCAGCTGGATGAAAAAATTCGTGAGAAAAGATCTGAGGGTCAATTCTCGTTCTGTGATAATGTGAAGTGAAAAAAAACTTTTCATTTTCGTTTTCATAAGCACTTTTCACTCGAACTTTTCACAAATATAAATTGCGATTCTCGTATGTATTATGAAAAAAATGTTTCATTCGCACTGTACCCATGAAAATTTTGTAACTGTGTTGTCCAAAATTTAAAGCAAATGTCAAAACAGAGAAAAACGTAAACAAAAGTGAATTAAGTTCGTAAAATTTATTTTAAATAATTATATAAAAATATCTGGATTAATTGTATTATTAGATATTATTCAAAGAATTCCGGATGAACAAAGGTAAGACAATGATGTTACAAGAATTTCATTGCAGTAAATAATTTAATAATTTATAGGAATTTTTTGAGAGAGACGCATACTTCGTGCTGACCACAATCCATTCGAGATGACAACCGACAAGCACTTCATGGATTTATATCGGCTTACTTTCAGTGAACTATATTTGGTGCGCGTATGAAGTCTAATATTACTTAAAGAAAAAAAAATTCATAAAGAATATAAATAAACTATAAATAAATATGCCATACTTTTGCCATTTTTCACTGTCCTTTTGGGTCCCACTAAAACTGTTAAGGCTCTGCAGTTACAAATCTGTAAATATGGGATTAATTATTAAGCTACTTACTCATCGTTTGCAATGTCCACATGCTTTTCTTAATAATTAATAAAAAAAACTCCTTTTGGCTTTCGCTGGCACGCTTTTCTCTTACAATCTTCTCCATGTTTATTTCACTTATAAATAGTCTGTGTAAACAATTTTTTCATATGAAAATATATTGACAGTTGTTTGCACTGTTACACAAAACAAGAATCGCCAGTGCTGTGCAATCGTGAAAAAAATCTTGTTTCGTTCCACTTTTTTTTTCATATGAAAACGTTTTGATATTTCTTTTCATTTTTTCACAGAACGCGAATCAAAAGTGCTATGAAAACGTGAAAAAACTTTTCATTTCACCTTTTCACAGAACGAGAATTGACCCTCTGGTTTAAAGAAGAAAAAAATCATTTTTCATCAAGACAATGCACCTGCTCACAAAAGTGTTTCGACGATGGCTAAATTCAAAGAATTAATGTACGAATTGCTTGAACATCCACCGTATTCACCAGATTTGGCTCCCAGTTACTACTATCTCTTCAAAAATCTTAAACAATTCCTTCGTGGAAAGCATTTTTCGTCGAATGAAGAGGCCATAGCAGCCGTAGACGGTTATTTTGCAGAGCTTCCGGAAAACCATTATAAGGATGGGATAAAATTATTGGAAGATCATTGAAACAAGTGTATTGAGCTTCTAGGAGATTATATTGAATAAAAAATATATTTCGTAACAAAAACAGTATTCTTTCATTTCGAGCGCAGGAACTTTTCAACCAACCTGTACATAACTTTTTGAGCCAACAAAAAATAAGTGTTATATAGACTAGGATATATGATAGGGAATTTGTAATTTTTGTTTCAATTCCTTTAAAAATTAGAATTAATATAAATTATATTTTCAAGTCCTTTACTACGAGATTGAATTTGTGTCAAATCAATGTCATATAATTGTCTTTTTAATTCCGTAAGAATTCCTCCTTTTTACAATCATAGCTTACAAATAATAGTTACAGAAGTTGTTTTAGAAAGCAATATAACAGATTACATTTGAAGTAATTTCAAGCAAAAATTATTGGTGTTAAAACCGACAGAAAAAACATATTATAAAGGACAAGAAGTTTTTCTACAAGTTGTTTCTTGGAACAGAGAATTTAGCATTTAGCTGTTAAATTATTGCTCTAGATTATGAGAAATAATTAACTTTCAATAATTCGATTCTGAAGCTATTTCAAACTTAAAATATGAGAAAATTTTTATTTAAAAAAAATTTATTAAAAAGTTTATTCTACTTCTTTTATGCCTGGAATTTCAAGCAATACACTCAAAAAAAATTAACTAGAATTTAGAAAAATTAACTTATTTAGAGGAAAAATTGAAATGAAAACGGCGCTAGATACTTTTTACCAATATTTAATAAAATTTTCCTTGAAATTAAGAAACAAATTTACTTAAAATTTGGTAAAAATCTCTAAATTATGGAAAAACTTTACTACTGAGAAGTAAATTTTTATTAGAAAACAGTAAAATTTCCTCCTAATTAGTTCATATATCATCTTAAATTTTACTGCTAGCAAGAAAATGTTTCCTTGGTTTTAAGAAAAATTTTATTTTATTTAAGTTCATTAGATCATTTTTCTTACTAAAAACTAGGACTCAACTCCTAAAAAGAGGACTTAACTCTTAAAAAGAAGAAAATATTTTCTAACATCAAGTTAAATAACACTTCTTTTAAGTGAAAATTATCCTAATCCTGCTTCTATGGTAAAGGTAATATATTATACCATATATTTTTAAGTACTTTACACTCATTGAGTAGGTATTTTCCCACTTTCAGAGGACTTCCGCTTTGTGAGGACACTGCTCTTAACAAGCTTTTTGCTATACAATTTTGTCTTAAAATTAAATTGAATTATACTAAATTCATGTATTTAAAATATAAATTAAATTTTATTAGAAAAAAGGTAAACAAATTAAAAAAAGTACCGTAGAATATTCTGAAACGTAATAAATTGTTACAAAGTCAGATCCTTTTCGTAGTTAAATAACGGTTCTGCTTGAGAGAACTACAAAAAGGGACGACCTACGTGACACACGGCATCTATGGCTAAGGAGTACTGGGGGTCCTTTGTCTTCTTAAATTAACTAATTTAAGAAAATTGTTGCAAAAATACAAAATATCACAGTTACATTTTTTGTTATTATTGGAATATGGAAAAATGTCATAAGTTCGGGTACGTTCGTAAATGCAGTAGTTGCGCATCACTGCTGCATAATAAAAGTAAAACGTTCAAAAAAGCATCACTTGGCAGCACTGATTTACGTCAAACGTTTTTTTATGCAAACAATTGACAGTGCTGGCGCAAATTTTTGCAACTATGGCATCATTAAAGTGTCTGATGCATTAGTGCAAAATTAGTCTTCTTTTTCGTTTTAATTGTTTTTTAATAATCAAAAGTCTTTTCATCTTTGTATTAATTCTATTTTTATTATAAGTTAACAAAAAGTTGTCAATGTTATTGCGGTGAACATAATTATATCTTTTGCAAAACGTTCTAAAAAGCAACAGATGATCACGCATCAGCAACAAAAATTGGCATAACTGCCGCAGTGATGCACAAATTTTCTGCATTTACGAACGTACCCTTCATTTTATGACATTTTTAGCTTAAACTTTAATTGACATATACAAATCTTAACTTTTTTATTATTGTATTGTAGTCAACAAACAAATTTATTACATAAAAGCGCAAATTCGAAATTTTTTACCCTTTGCTAACAAAATTTTAAAATATATTTTAAGCTACTTTAAGTTTAATATTTAAGACTGTTAAGATTAGAGATGGGCACGTGAGAGATTTTTGACTCACGCACGACCACGAACCAAAAATTACAATCATGCACGACAGTTTTTTTAAATGGTTACTTTAATTTCTTTTATTTAATAATAATTTTTCTTGAAAATAAAGAAAACTAACTGGCTTGTTTTAATTGATTGTTTTTGGAATAGAATATTAAAAATTATTTAAACGTTTTTCAAAAAAAAAAATCCTATACCAAATTTTATTATTTTTTAAAAACTAGAAAACTTTTCCTTGAAAAAAAAGAATATTTTATTAAAATTTATCTGAACTAAGTTGCATGAAAATTTTCCCCAGAAATAGTTCATCAGTTTTTAAAATCAAGTAAATTTTTATTATTACATAGGAAAAAATTTATTACTTTTTGTTTTTAATTGTCTGAACTAATTTTAGGAAAACAATTCTTCAAAATTAGAAGGTGGTAGACTTAAAAACTGAATTTGGAAATGGTTATCCAAAATTTAGTTAATTTTACTACTCACGAACAAAAAATTAACACACATTAAGTTAAAGTTCTTTCTCGATTAAAGTTTGACACATTTTTTGAACTAAATGGGAGTAAATTATGCCCTAATTTTTTTTTTTTGAACTGAACTTAATTTTATTACATTTGAGTATGCAAATTTTTTAAAACAGATGTTTTTTCTTAAAATTAATAAATTTTTATTTAATTGACTTGTTTTTTTTTCCTAAAATCAAGAAATATTACTTAGGAAAAACATGAACTATTTCTGAGTATATAAACTATTTCGGTTTTCCTCAAACTTAGGAATTTTTATTCTTTTTAAGAAAATTTTTCCAAGTTTTAATAAAATTTTACTTTAAATTGAGGACAATTTATAAACTATTTTGAAGGAAATTTTTGATTACATTTTAGTTAATGTCTTTTTTTTTGAGTGTAGATACCAACCAGTGCTTAGATATCTACCGTGTAGACGAACAAAAACAAATAGATATCTAAGCACTGGTAGGTATCTATTGCTTAAAATTACGGGCATTAGCAATCAAACACGTTGCTCGGTATTTTTCGAACAAGCACTATGACGTTACTTATGTTCTAATAACAGAAAATTGCTTGCAATTCAAAAATATTATTTTTAAAAAATTTTGTACTTTATTGGGATATCAAAAAAAATAAATAAAAAGTTGAAGAACCTTAGTAGAATCAATTTGTTTCGTGAAAATTTTTTAAGAATTCTCTTATTTGAACAATTTACTAGGTAGGGGGTCCTCCTATGGAATATAAGTATTCAAGTTTTATTAATTTTTGTAAATCTTGGACAATTGTTATTGGTCGACTTTTTGAATGCAGTTATTGTTCATTTAAAAATTTTCTAATTTCTCGACGGTGTTAAATCGACAAAATGTTGTGCTTCGGCAAAACACTGCCGACACTGCGATTTTCTGGTTTATGCTTAAGGGTGTACTCCAGTGGTCGGCAAAAAGTGAGAATATTAATGTATTGGTGTTTTACACCGCAAGAAATTATTTTATCTTTTTAGACAAATGAACGAATGAATAAATTAATAAATGAATTAATCGATAAGAGAATATCCCTATTCATTGAATTAAAATAGTTCATGTTTTTGTTTTCTCTTTTATAAAAAATAAAAATAATTCATAATAATGATAATAATAATTTTTTAATTGCATACAAGGTACTGTGCCTCATTTAATATATTTCAAGCAAATAAAAAAAATTCTTCCCACTCAACGTTTAAGATTTTAAAGTTAAAATGTAAACGAAAAACAAAATAAATACCTATAAAAAAAAATTTTTAGAGTGTACTTTATTTCTTCAACAAAGCGGCATATACTTGCTCTGTTGAAAGTTAGCGTGCTACTGAATGAAATAATTGTATTTTTTGTGCTCTTAGCTGTGAGATTTGTTGATCACTGGTTTACTCCCACTGAACATGTCTGACAACATTTTCTTTTTAAAGAGTCCTCAGATTTCTCCCAAAAACCACCAAGATTTTAAGGCATGATTCCTTAAAGTCTTAAGATGCTTCGAATATTATAAACCATGGTTGGTAAGCAATACCTTTTTATTATAACGGTAGTTGTCCACTACGCTTTGATCGATGCCGACAAGAAAATTTTAAAATTCCGATTCCAATAGTGACAAGTGTCTTCTAATATCTGGGGGTTTATTTCTTAATATTCCCTTTTACATTTTGTTTTATTTGCAAAATACCGTTATAAATCGGTGTTTCGGTAGTTTAGCGATAGTTTAAGATATTTCAAAATTAAACCGGTAAAATAGCGCAATAAACCCGGTTATACAAAAGACACATGCCTTTTATGTAATCGCCATTTTAAAATTTTCATATCGGCCTTCAAGTGGTTGTGGTAGCCTAACTGCTCTATGTTATAAACAAACTCCTTATAAACAAATGCAGTAGACTTAACTTGATATTTCATTACAAAAAAGCAGCTCATCATGTTATTAAGAAAAGAAATTCATTTAGTTTGCATAAAACGGTTAATCGATTAATTACCAATTTTGGCGATTGATGGACTCAAATAACCGATTAATGAATTTTCGTAATTTTTCGAATAATGCTCTAACCGGTTAACCGGCATGGTCGAATAATTGGAAACACTAGTAATTAGGGAAAGTCATTTTCTTTAGTGATAAAATTTAAAAAAAAAACTACAATTAAATTTTAACTATAGTAGGATACAACAATCAGCTGACCCCTTGTGAACAACCTAATTATATTACAGTGCAACCTCGCTTAACGCAACTAATATAAATTTTGGCAGTTTGCGAAAACTCGGTTATCGCAGAGTCTCTATTTTTTTACAGTTTAAATTAAAAAACAAGAAATTTTATCACACGTTTAAATCATTAATTTTTAAAATAAATTTATTGATTTATTAAAAATAACATTAATAACAAAAATAATAAATACACATTCTAATGTTCGACGGATGTACAAATTGAATTTGTAAACTTAATGGTAAAAATATCGTATCAATTAAAAAAGTCAGACATTTTTGACTGTGTTTTATTGTATGAAATATTTTTCTGCTCTGCAATTTCACGAAAGTTTTTAGGGAAACATAATGTCTTTTAAGGCTGTTCTATTTTCCTCGGCCCATTGAAGACAAATGTTAAAATAATCAAGAGCATTCTGACATTTAATTTTAGGAAACGCTGGAGTAATGTCAACATTTTCGATCTCTTAATGCAGCTTCATTTTTTAAATTCTTGTTATTGTTGATTTGTGCACTTTATATTCATCACAAATCACTTTTGCAGATATGCCTCTATCGAGTTTATTAAGAATATCACTTTTTTGTTGTATTGAGTTTTATATTCTGATATAAATTTAAATATTTTGCTAGATAATGAGCCTTTGGAAATTCTCTCACAATATAAATTATTGGGTCTTATGTTGGACAATAGTCTTTCTTTTGATCAACATGTAAATTTGGTAATATCTAGAGTCTGTTGGACACTGCGTAGACTTTATAATGCTGCTTGTTACTTGCCGTTCGCTGTACGATACCGTGTCGCACTATCGTTGTGTCTTCCACATCTTCTTTATTGTATTGAGGTTTACTCATGTACATCTGCTAGAAATATTGATCGGTTGGAAAAATGCTTCAATAGAGTTATTCGTTACATATATGGACTTCGTTTTAGAGATCATGTTGCTGAATATCGAAGACAGGTATTGGGATGTGAATTTAGTCAATATATAGACTTAAGGCAAATTTATTTTTTCTATAAAGCTGTAAAATATAGTAATCCGCCATACTTGTTAGACAAGTTCCATTTAAGTGCTTCTACTAGAACGCATAGTTTAATTTTCCCCAGACATTTCTCACTCATTATGAGACGGTCATTTTGTGTTAATACCACTAGATTGTGTAATTATAAGATACCTTACCAGGATCGTAAATTTTCACACTCTTTATCGACTTTTAAAGCCATTTTCTTGTCGAGTTTGTAGATTTGCTATTCTTTTTTTTTTGCAATATTAGGGTACGGTTTGTGCAAATATCAGGGACTTCATACATGTGTTTTTTTATAATAATTATGATTTTAAGTTATTTTATGAATTGTTGTAATTGTATTGTAGTACTGCCAACTTTGGCCCTATGGGCTTGCGGCATTTTATTATAAATAAATAAATAAATAAAAAAAAAATAAATAAATAACACAAACTAATTTTTTTGGGAGGAAAGTTGCGGTAACTGAGGTATTTTTGAAAAATTGCGTTAACTGAGTCAGCAATGCAAACAATTTACGAGTTGCAATAATCGATAAGTTGCGTTTATCGAGTGTTGCGTTAAGCGAGGTGGCACTGTATTTACTTAAGACAAATTTAAGTAAAAATAGTTATGTTGTTCGCACAGGGGTCTGCTAAGTGTTGTATCGTACTATTGTTAAAATTTAAAAAAATTAAATATTTGTAACGAAATGTATCTGGAAAAATGTATCAAAAAATACTCGAAAAAACAAAAAATTTGTACCCATATTATCTATGTAGATGATCCAAGTTTACCAAACATTTGAAATATACATATGTGTAAAAGTTCTTCCGGAAAAGTCGTCCTAAATCCAAAAGACTATGGCCCAGGAAAATATTTTGAAATTGTTTTCTAATACAATGCACTTTAGAACCATTTGGAATTACCACTAGAATTTGAAATCAAATTATTTATTTATTTGCAATACAATAATTTCAAAATAAATTTAAAGCACTTGAATTTTTAAAACACTAGTTATTATTGGGTAAGAAAATCTTTTAATTAATTAATTGTTAAAAGTTTACATTTTCAATACTAAATTAAAAAAAATACATTTTTTTAACCGACTTCCACATTAAATTCTAATCCAAGCGAATCTGAAATTAAAAAAAAATATTTATTTTTCGTTTCCATTAAGTGATACTGAGTGCTTAGTATTACATACCTTAAAATGAGAGACAACTTCGTTATAAGATACATTATTTTGATTGTGATACGATTTCATTATTTTGCAAACCCTATTTAGGGCTGCTGAATACTTAATAATTTCCTCACGTTTCAAAATATTCAACAAATTAAAACCTTCTATCCAGAAATATGGCAATTTACAGTTAGCAAAGTAATTTGCCAATATGTGCAGCATCTTGATAAAAATAAAAAATTATCGAAAATTGTTTACAGAATGTCAGTATTTTGAATTTTATTTTATACTTACATGTACAAATAGTTCTGCCACAGGCTTTTTCCAAAACTCATCATCATTTTGTTTTTGTATCTCCCAAAGAAAAATTGTAGTAATAAAGTAGCTTTTCATGCGACCCAATTCATATTGATCGCGCAACGATTTTAGCAAACGATAAACTACTTTTAAGTTGTTTTTATCCCATAAAATGTCATGTTCCGCAGTGGGATTTACCACTTGGAAAGAATGTTCCCCACTTATACGAAGATACTTTCGCTTACCAGGAATGGGTTTTGGTACAACAATGAAATTATTTGTGCTAAACTCTTTAAATTTTATAAAACGATATTTTGCCAATTTATCATCTCCACCAATTTTAATGCCTGGTACAAAATCAATGGAAATTTTCTTTTTAGGATGGCAGAGCTCTTCCACATACATGTTTTGGGCAACACAACGTTTTCCAAATGTAATAGAATATCCTTTCGGTGGTGGACGTGTTTCGATTACTTTACTGATAATACCAGTTATCCACAATTGTAATTGCTGGCGATTTAAACAGGTTTGATTTTTTATTGGGTCTGTGAACTTAATAAATGTTTCATAAACATCTCGATAATTTAAATCGTTGTTTAGCATTCGTAAGGTCTTCACTAACTCCAACCTTACAAATCCCGGGTTTCCTTCGAGTAATACAATAGACATTGGAAACGGAAATTTTAGTAAAATGAAAATGTCAAATTCGGAGGGTTTAATAATCCTTACACGATTACTATAACTTCCTAAAAAAAAAAATAAAAAAAACATTTTATAAAAAACATCACTTCTTTTTATAAAAAAAATATTACATATTTATATTATTCCCGTCATCGCATTATTTATTTTATGGGAGAATTTAATGCAAAGCTTTTTCAAATCTTTTAATTTTAAAACTTTTGTAAATTTTACTTACCGAACAAAGCAGTGCCCTTGCACAGTTTGTTAAAAACCGGATCGATATCACGCATTTCCTCTATTAGCCAAATTTGAATTGTTTCGAACATTTCAGTGTAAGGTTTACGATCTTCGTCTTTTACTTTTATTTGTTCATGTATCTTCAGCAAATTATTTTCAAAAGTTGAACCCATTTTAAGAGTATGCTCAAAATACACTGAAATAATATAAGATATAAAAATAATTATTTAATTGAAGGTAATGTTTTAATAAATTTTAAATAATAACAACATTCAGAACACAAAATAAATGTAATTTTAAACAAATATGGAGGTTTTATATGAAATTTTTGATATATTTATAACTTTTTCGTGGGATTAAATTGAAAAATAGAATACATTTTTATAATTAGTTTTTTGTTTAAAAAAATAAATCGCCCTAACTGAAAGTTTGTAAGAATAGTAAGTTAGTTACCACAGCTGATTGTAAATACCAAACAAAAAAAAATCACCCCAATCATTATGGAAAATATGAATAAAAAACGAAAATTAGATGGAAGTGTTCTGCAGGAACATTCCAGAGGTAACTCTTCCATCGCAAATAAGCTGATATTTACATAACAAATTCTTTGTTTTTTAATAAGCTGTTTTTTTTTTCTTCTAAATTCTTACTGGCAAAATATTCTTCAGTAAAAATCAGTAAGTTCTCTTGCATCGAACTGTCACTTTACTATCCATTTTTGATCTCTCCTTACTAAACAAACACCTTTTAAAAAATTTTAGAGTTAGCAATTACACTTAATTTGTCCCAACACTTTTGTGGTTTAATTCATTTGGATTGATAAAACGGTCACAACAATTGATTTTATTCTTTAAAAAAATGCGAATTAAATCCTTTTTTATGCTTTGTCATTTTGGATTCAATTCTATAATTTTCCATTCAGAATTTAAAAATTGAGTTAATGAATTAAAACTTTGAAGCTATGTTCTCAACTAATAGTTTTTCAGAAACGTTGTACGAAAACTAGTGACACTTTTCCAGACAAAAGTGCATTTGGGCGTTGAAATAAAAAAAGTACATTTTTTTTCTTTCATTTTTGAGGCCGGGGCCTATACGCGAAGAAATATGTAAGTGTTGGTAGGTACTCAAATAAAAGTAAACTTCCGCAGGATCTCAAAAAAATTCTTTTCTAACTTCAGGTCACAGACTCCTATACAAAAAAAAAAGGAATAGTTTTAAAAAAGGGGACGATTCGGGCGATTTTTTTTTTAATTTTTAAATATTTTTGTTTATGGTCCCTAGGGGGTATTGATTGGATGTAAAGGCAACGCAGGCAAAAATCGCGCGATTTTTTCTAAATTTTTTTTATTTTTTGGGAAATACCCCAGAGGTCTTAAATGGATATAGAGGGAGCCACATACCGTGGGTCATGAAACAAACTGACGTTTTGATATAAAGGCGCCGCAGGCAAAAATTCTCAAAAAAATAGAGCGATTTTTTCTAATAAATTCTTAATTTTTTTGGAAACTCATAACATGGATCATGAAACAAAATGAATTTTTGAGATCCTGCGGAAAATTTTGTTCATTTGTTACTATACATTTTAGTTACCACAGGCCCCGGCCCCATAAATGAAAGAGAGAAAAACATTTTCTTTTTTTGTTCCAGGCATAATTTTTTTTTTTTTTTTCAGAAACGCCCGACTAAGTGCAGCTCAGCCCTTTCCCAAGTTTTTAGCTTTTACCAATCAGATATCAGACCTTGAAAATATTAATCTTTATTGAACTAATTCGCGAAAAAAATATTTTTCTTTTGGTTGATTGAATATTTTATAAATCAATTTATTAAATCAGATTTATAACGTTGTTAATTAATCAACTTAATTTGAGTATTTTTTGATCCAAATGAATCAAATCACTTCAAACATAATTCTTTTTTTAATTCGCGAATTAAAAAAAAAGATTGATTTGATTTGCGAATTGAAACATTAAATTGACATTCAATTGACATTCAAATCTCGCTTAGTTTTTCTAGATATTTGACATTTTGTAAAATGGCAATTTTTTAAAATGACCAGTATCTCGGAAAACAATGCGAGATAGGGCAAAACGGGCAAATTGTTTGCTCTAGAAGAGTATTAATATACTGCGATAATAAAAATAGGCCAATTCCGGAAAACATCCAGAGAAAGCTGTTTTATAAAAATTCCATGAAACCCTTCGGGTTTAAAATCAAATTAATCATCATTTAAAAAATATTATTTGAATTCGCGAATCAAATCATATTCGAGAATCAAAGTAATAATTTTTTTGATTAGCAAATCAAATCAAGAATGATTTGATTCTTTGATTTAAAATTAAATTATTTCGTTTGATTTATAAAGAGAACAATTTAAATCAACTTGATTCTTCTAATAAAGTAAAGATTGAACTATGGTAGTAAATAATTCAATCAGAACAATAAATTCGCGAATCCGTCAAAATTGAAATTATATTTAAAAATTGATTTAAGGAATTATGTTTTTAAAGGTCTGGTTCGTGTACACAAGTAGTCTTTATTAAACTATCAATTCCTACAAGGGATTTGATTTCACAGTCGGCAAACATTTTTAAAACAATGGCATCATTGCAATGAAAAAGAAAAACGTTTGAAGGGATTCCCCGCGATGGTTTCATATAACATGTGTAAATTTCTTAGAAAGAAGAATGTACACCTTCAGCATTATAGAACCTTTAAAACAAAAGCTTTTTTATTTTAAATTATAAACACACAATTTGCTATAAACAAAAAGCAAATACTTGAGCAATAAAAAAAGCTAATACATTACAGTTCCAATTAATCTGCAGAAAACAAATAGTTGCGAATGGAATTGTAGAGAATAAAAATATACCACTGGTTCTCATACCGTTGTAACATTCTTAAAAAAAATATTTACTACAATTACCTTGTTACAGAATTTTTTTAAAAACTATAAAACACAAAAACAAATTAAAACTTTTTATTAGCGGCACTTTCGATACAACGCAAAACAACTGCATTTATTGAACTTCTGATGAAATTGCTAACCAGTGTTGCCAATTTAATCATTTCAGCTGAATTATTTTGTCGGTGGAGTAAAAGAGAAAACAGTATTGGTGAAAAAAAATGTTTGCAATTTGTTGCAGTGTTGCCACATACATTTTATATAGGGACATTTGGGGCATTCTACTTTAAAGACAAAACCACAAGCACGGTGCAAATCTTTGATAAATAATATATCATTTTCATTTCTAGAACAATTCTTTCTTGTTCTTTTTATAAAAACCACCAGTCAAATGTTTGTCGCTGTTCTCCCGATTCATTATAGATTAGAACGCTAATATATACTAAGGAAAATAAAATATAATTAGAACAACAATTTTGTATGTGTATCAAAATGACGAGGAAAAGTTGTAGTTTTGTGTGTAAGATTTTTTATTTTTCTGGGCCGTTTACGGATCCGTATTTGGTCCTTATTCGTACCGTTTTTTCGACAAAAAACGGATTTGTGTAAACGACTATTTTTTAAGTTTTAGTAGCAAACTTGTTTTTTCTTTAAATTTATTTACAAAGATATTTAAAATAAAATAACAAAATTTTTTCAAACTAAATACAACAAAATTACAAACAAATCCCATATATATCTCCACCACAATTAGCATTCATCAATCACAAAAATTTATTTTAGGTTTAAATGGTGATATTTATACGATATGATGCAGCACACAATGCAAATTTGCAATTTTTCTTTTACAAGATCTATTATAAACTGTCAGGC
The DNA here is from genome assembly GCA_949748255.1 of Eustalomyia histrio. NCBI lineage: Eukaryota > Metazoa > Arthropoda > Insecta > Diptera > Anthomyiidae > Eustalomyia > Eustalomyia histrio. The sequence continues at coordinate 20,724,982 of OX456527.1, read as the reverse complement.
AATATCCGTTCTTAAAAATGTTTCTTGGGAGCTTTTGTCTGTGGACAAATTCTTTGTTTTTCAATAATATTTTATTCAATCAGCTGTTTTTTTTTTTTCTTACAAATTGTTACTGGCAAAAAATTATCCAGTAAAAATCAGTAAGTTCTCTTGCATCGAACCGTCACTTTTCTCTCTTCTTACTGAGTATTTGTAAATAAACACTTTCCAGTAAAAACTTTTACAAATTTGTACAAATTTTTGAGTTCCAAAACATATTTATTGTTGTTAAATGAGTGAAGAGTAATTTTTTATTGTTTCACAGCCTCGCAATCCTGGTAACCCTGACTATTTATAAATTTATATAAAAAAGCATCCGGTAGCTTTTTTCACCAAATTATAGTTGGCAGCCCAAAAGCGTAGGGCGATATTATATAGTTGTCTCTTTTGCTCCAATGTACAATTAGCTTTTAATTAAATTCTATCAAGAATTCACTTGTGATCTTCAGCAAAGTGCAAGTGCATTTTTGCTTGTAGTGAAAAAAATTTAGTTTCTGTCAAGGCGAATTCATACATAAAGTGAATTCGCCGTTATTTCTGTGTTCTTTTAAATAGTTTAAAAATATTGTTCTTTTATTTAAAAGTACTTAAGTTTTAACGAAGCATATATACAATGTAAAGTTAAATATGTGTAGTGATTGAATTATCTGGTACGTGTTATTTGTTAAATTAGCATTAAGTTGTGTACTGGTGGAATAATGCGTTTTTTTGTTATCAATTTGTGTTAAAGAAAAGTTTGTCGCAAAATTTAGGTAATTTGTTCTAAATGGAAATGATCAAATACAGTATTTTGAGAGGGATTCTGTAAAGTTGTAGTGGATATTATTTTAGACCACTACCTGTGATTATGCGTCAAGCTATAAACATTTGTATTAGAGTATTCAAAAACCGAAACCGGGAACCGGTCGACCGGTTTCTTTTTTTTTTAAAAACCGATCGGTTTCGAATATTTCGTAAATTCGAAGTAAACCGAAACCCGGTCTTTTTCGTTCGGTTAACCGGTTTTTTTAATTACATCAGTTGGTGATGTTACTTGGTCTCTTTTATTTTTTCCGAACACTTATTATGAAGATTTAGATGTAAGTCTGATAGATTCCGATGAAGACTTATCAAGAAGACTTATCAAATAGTTTAATTTCTGATTTAAATAACACAATAAACAGTATTCGAAATCCTAAAAAAGAGACTGTACAAAATCATTCATCATTATATGATGATTTCATATATTATTTTAGAACTGAAAAATAGATTTTCTTTTTACATTTTATTTTAGAACTGAAAAATAGATTTTCTTTTTACATATTTAAAATGAAATATTAACAAAACTTATTTAATGCCAAACGTTTTAAACGTTCAAATTACTAACGTACCTAATTTTACCCAATTTACAAACTCAATGATCTCTATTCATTTGATATGAATATAGTTTTATAATATTATTTTTTAAGATATTATATTAAAAAATATTAAAACCAATAAATAAAATGTTGAAATGAAATACAAATAAAAAAATATTATAAAATATTTTTTTTTATTTCTGTTACTTTATATATTAAATTTAATTTTTTTTGGTTGTAATTAATACAATTAACAAATAATATAAGCTTTTTATTCAAGTTAAAAAAACCGAAAAAACCGGTTGTCCGGTTTTTTCTGCAAAACCGAAACCGGTTTTTTTTAAATTCGATTTTTCGACGAAAACCGAAACCGGTTTTTCCAAAAGGCCGGTTTTTTGAATACTCTAGTTTGTATCATTCCCATACAAAATTTGATAACGTTAAGCGTTAACACTAAACTTTGGCTTATGTCAAACTTGTATGGGAATGGCAGAAGCCAATTTTGATAGCTTACGCAAAAACACAGCTAATGTCTCAATATTTTTTTTTGAATCCCGCCATTTTCTTTAAGTCAGAGTTGCCATGTATACATTTCTTTTTGGGAAACAGGCGAAAGAATTTTTACCACAGGTAAACCATTTCATTGGGATTGCAACACGACTTTTTTTGCCGGTCGGACCATCCCGGGAGTTATTTCGGTTAAAATTTCGAATTTTGTGTTACATATCTCTATCATTTATAATGGGAATTGGGCAATAGGCACACACTGACTAGGTATTTTAGGATACCTTTCAAATCATATTTCAAGTTTGTTATATAAACTGACCCATTACGGTCTATCATAAATATTTAGTTTTAAGGTTTTATTTATTTTAAAAGGGATTTATTGAAGGAAAAATCAAAGTAAAATATGTCTGCTGACTATCGGTACGAAGATGCTTGTTGCCGGGCTTATTTTAAGGGTATGAAAGCTGTATTTATGTTCTCATATCTCGAAAAATTTCAACAAAGGTTATTTTATGAATTCTTATAAATACACTTGTAATATTAACAAATTGCTCTATTTTTTATAAATAGGTAAATTTTATTAAATATTTTGAAGAACTATCGCGACATATATAATTCGACAAACAGACCCAAACCAGTTCCTAATGGGTTAATACGTAAAATTTTAATCATAGAGGAATTTCAATTATCTTTCTAATGGTAAAAATTTTATCTCAAAACCTTTTTTTTTTTGTTTCTAAATATCAATAGCTTCCAAACAAAATTGGAATAGTGCTGTTTTACTTTTTTATAAATTTTCAAATATTCTTCATATAACTGCTACTCAATTTTGAAAATCTGATTAAAATGTTAGATTTTTATATATTTTTTCTAATACATTTAACTGATGTTCAAAAAGTCATTACGTTTTGTAAAAATACATAAATTCCAAATTGGGTAACAGTTATATGAAAAATATTTTAAAATTCATATAAACGTAAAACAGTGTGGGGTACTATACGGTCCAAACGAATCGGAATCCAACTATGTATGCTTTGGTACAATTGTTGTTAAGACACCTAAAAAAAAACATTTTGAGATAAAATTTTTCATCATTAGATAATTGAAATTTCTCAAATATGATTTCCAGGCTCGAACAAACCTCTAAAATCCCGTATCAAATGGCTAACAATTTTGGATCTATTTTACTAAAACTATTATATTTAAGCATTAAATATAATGGCGGAAATAGACAAATTTAACCCTGTTTAGAGTAAACAATAAAATATATATAAAAAAAAAAAAATTTATTGAACTCAAAATATTTATAAAAAGACTAAAAACTGATTAATTCAATTGTTAAAAGTTTACATTTTCAATACTAAATTAAGAAAAAACATTTTTTTAACCGACTCCCACATTAAATTCTAATCCAAGCGAATCTAAAATTAAAAAAGTTATTTATTTTCGTTTCCACCAAGTGATACTGAGGTCTAAGTATTACATACCTTAAAATGAGAGACAACTTCGTTATAAGATACATTATTTTGATTGTGATACGATTTCATTATTTTGCAAACATTATTTAGGGCTGCTGAATATTTAATAATTTTTTTACGTTTCAAAATATTCAACAAATTAAAACCTTCTATCCAGAAATATGGCAAATTACAGTTAGCAAAATAATTTGCCAATATGTGCAGCATCTTGATAAAAATAAAAAATTATCAAAAATTGTTTACAGAATGTCAGTATTTTGAATTTTATTTTATACTTACATGTACAAATAGGTCCTCCACAGGCTTTTTCCAAAACTCATCATCATTTTGTTTTTGTATCTCCCAAAGAAAAATTGTAGTAATAAAGTAGCTTTTCATGCGATCCAATTCATATTTATCGCGCAACGATTTTAGCAAACGATAAACTACTTTTAAGTTGTTTTTATCCCATAAAATGTCATGTTCCGCAGTGGGATTTACCACTTGGAACGAATGTTCAACACTTCGACGACTATACTTTCCCTTACCAGGAAGGGGTTTTGGTACAACAATGAAATTATTTGTGCTTAGATCTTTTATAAAACTCTTTTTTGCCAATTTATCATCTCCACCAATTTTAATGCCTGGTACAAAATCAATGGAAATTTTCTTTTTAGGATGGCAGAGCTCTTCCACATACATGTTTTGGGCAACACAACGTTTTCCAAATGTAATAGAATATCCTTTCGGTGGTGGACGTGTTTCGATTACTTTACTGATAATACCAGTTATCCACAATTGTAATTGCTGGGTATTTAAACAGATTTGATATTTTATTGGGTTTGTGAACTTAATAAATGTTTCATAAACATCTCGATAATTTAAATCGTTTAGCATTCGTAAGGTCTTCACTAACTTCAACCTTACAAATCCCGGGTTTCCTTCGAGTAATACAATAGACATTGGAAACGGAAATTTTAGTAAAATGAAAATGTCAAATTCGGAGGGTTTAATAATCCTAACTCGATTACTATAACTTCCTAAAAAAAATAAAAGAAACATTTTATAAAAAAAATATTACATATTTATATTATTCCCGTCATCGCATAATTTATTTTATGGGAGAATTTAATGCAAAGCTTTTTCAAATCTTTTAATTTTAAATCTATTGTAAATTTTACTTACCGAACAAAGCAGTGCCCTTGCACAGTTTGTTAAAAACCGGATCGATATCACGCATTTCCTCTATTAGCCAAATTTGAATTGTTTCGAACATTTCAGTGTAAGGTTTACGATCTTCGTCTTTTACTTTTATTTGTTCATGTATCTTCAGCAAATTATTTTCAAAAGTTGAACCCATTTTAAGAGTATGCTCAAAATACACTGAAATAATATAAGATATAAAAATAATTATTTAATTGAAGGTAATGTTTTAATAAATTTTAAATAATAACAACATTCAGAACACAAAATAAATGTAATTTTAAACAAATTTGGAGGTTTTATACGAAATTTTTGATATATTTATAACTTTTTCGTGGGATTAAATTGAAAAATAGAATAAATTTTTTTTTCTTCTAAATTCTTACTGGCAAAATATTCTTCAGTAAAAATCAGTAAGTTCTCTTGCATCGAACTGTCACTTTACTATCCATTTTTGATCTCTCCTTACTATTTGTCTAAACAAACACCTTGCAGTAAATATTTTAAAAAATTTTAGAGTTAGCAATCACACTTAATTTGTCCCAACACTTTAGTGGTTTAAATCATTTAACTTGATAAAATGGTCACAATTGATTTTATTCTTAAAAAAAATGCGAATTAAATCCTTTTAATGATTTGTCATTTTGGATTTAATTCTTTAATCTTCCATTCAGAATTTAAAAATTGATCTAATAAATTAAATCTTTGAAGCACTGGTATCAACTAATAGTTTTTCAAAACTACGAAAACTAGTCACTTTTCCAGGCAAAACTGCACTTTGTCGGGCGTTGCTAAAAAAAAATATATAAGTGTAGGTACTCAAATAAGAGGAAACTTCCGCAGGATCTCAAAAAGTATTTTTTCTTAATTCAGGTCACTGACCCCTACACCAAAAAAAAGGAATTGTTTTAAAAAAGGGGACGATTCAGGCGATTTTTTTTGGAAAATTTTTTATTATCAGCCCTTTTTTTAAAAAAAATTTTTTTATTGTGTATGCTCCCTAAGAGTTATTGATTGGATGTTAAGGCAGCAACGCAGCAAAAAATCGCTCGACATTTTCTAATATTATTTTTTTTTTGGGAAATAGCCCCAAAGATGTCTTAAATGGATATAGATGGAGCCACATACCGTGGATAAAACAAACTGCAGTTTTAATGTAAAGGCGCCGCAGTCGAAATTTCTCGAAAAAATAAAGCGGATTTTTCATGGACCATGAAACAAAAAGTAATTTTTGAGATTTTGCGGAAATTTCCTTTCATTTGAGTACCCGCACTTATATGTTACTACGCGTACCAGTAACCACAGGCCCCGGCCACAAAAATGGGTATATATATATAATTTTTTTTTTAGCAACGCCCGGCAAAGTGCAGTTCAAGCCCTTCCCCAAGTTATTAGCTTTTACCAATTTATTTTTTCATTAATTATTAATCTTTATTGAATTAATTCAGTATTTTATAAATAAATTTATTAAATCAGATTTATAATCGTAGTTAATTAATCAATTTAATTTGAATATTTTTTGTTCCAATTAAATCAAATCTTTTCAAACATAATAAATTATTTAAATTGCGAATTAAAACAAAATAAAATATAAAAAATATTAAGATTCAAATCTAGCTTACTTTTCTAGAAATTCGCCATTTTGTAAAATGGTATTTTTTATCTTGGAAAACTAAGCGAGATAGGGCAAAACAGAAAAAAAATTTTGGTCTGGTAAAGTATTAATATATACTGCGATAGTAAAAATGGGCCCGGTTCGGAAGACATCACGAGGAGGTTGTTTAATAAAAATTCCATGAAACCCTTCGGGTTTAAAAATAAATCAATTGTGATTTAAAAAATATTATTTGAATTCGTGAATCAAATCATATTCGAGAATCAAAATTATTCTTTATTTGATTCGCGTATCAAATCAAAATTGATTTGATTCTTTAATTTAAAATCAAATTATTTCGTTTGATTTATAAAAAGAATAATTAAAATCAACTTGATTCTTCTAATAAGATAAAGATTGAATTATGGTAGTAAATAATTCAATTAGAACAATTATAGCCTGTTCCTCGATCTCGAACGAAAAACTAGTCGAACGATAGCAAGTCACTCGAATTCGAGTCAATTTGGGTTTCTCTATTTCGAAAGGCTTCGATCGACTTGACTTACGTGTGTCAATTTTTGTTTCTTACGCATTTACAAATCACAGAGATGCCAGATCATATATTTTGAGCATTTGTTAAAATTTTCTTTAAAAGTAGCAAAAATACTACTAAACTGCTTAAAGACAAAAACAACCCTGTTTAACAGTGATCAGCTGTATATGACAAATGAAATAAAAAAAATAACAATAAACAAATCAATTTTTATTTGGAAAGTATGTTAATTTGTGAAAATTTTTGTTATCGATTGGTTGTGGGTGAAATTGTTGTTTGAAGAGCTTTTCTGTTGCCTGTTGTCTGCTCGGTGCGGTCACTGCTAAAGTCCTTGTAAAATAAAAAATGTAAATATGAGTTTCTTGGGCAAACGTAAGCCACAAACAACACACACATACCTTTTCCACTCAGCAACAGCGTAAGAGGGGGTGAAACGGAGTTTAGTTTTCTGGTCAAATTTTCATCCTCTGCGGAAAATTTGTTTGCTCCGAACACCAGAGTCCTTCTGGCAAAATCAGGCCTTTCTTCCATATAAAATACAAGCGTCTTCGGATGGTCCATTGTTGATTTTTTTTTAACTAAAATTTAAAATTTTAATAAACTATAAATATTTGTATTATTTTGTACTTACTTTTTGTTATCCATTGCTTTTTTACTTCATTTTGCTTTTAAAAATATCAAATATATATTTACTCGACAAAAAATAGCAAGTGACTGATTTTGACATTTGCGTTCGAGCTGTTCGAAATAGAGAAACCAAATTTTGTAAGAAAACAGTTACGTTTTCATTCGACTTGTCGTTCGAATCATCGTTCGCATAGAAATAGAGTTAGAGAAACCCAAATCAGTTTTCTTTCGACTAGAAAGCGAACGAACGTGTTCTTTCGAAATAGAGGAACAGGCTATTAATTCGCGAATTCGTCAAATTTTAAATCAGATTTAAGGAATTATGTTTTCAAAGGTCTGGTTGAAATGCTGCTAAATTTAATGTTTCGTGTACACAAGTAGTCTTTATCAAACTATCCATCCCTGCAACAAGCGATTTACTTTCACAGACGCGGAAACATTCTTAAAACAATGGCATCATTGCAATGAAATGGTAAAACGATTGAAGGGATTCCCCGCGATGGTTTCACATAACATGTGTACATTTCTTAAGAGCTAACTATATTATACTTTTTCTAGCTTAAGCAAATGTGCGAATACATGTAATCAAATGTGTATGACTATATTGTACTTAACAAACTTTTCGTTAAGTTTCGTCAAGTGTCATTTGCTTAAGCAAACAGCGAAACTGACCGCACTTTACTTAAGGAATCATGTGTTTTTAAAAAAACTGTTTATGAAAAAAAAAAACAAACTGCAATGTACGCGGAAAATTTTTTTATAGACAATTTAATTGAAAATGTTAAAAAACAAACGTGCATGTATAACAAAAGGGGTGGGTTTTGTATTTGTTTTTCGATTAAGATGCAAGCACTGTTGCATTTTTTAGTACTTTTTTATTTATGTTTTCATTTGTTTCTTTAAATTATTTAAAATTAATATAGATTTACTCGTTAATTGTAAAATATTTATAAATTGAACACCTTAAATAATATTTTTCGAAAAGACACATATATTTTGAAAATATAAGAAGAAAACAGTTTTTGCAAAAGTACAAATATTTGCAACTAAGTGTAGTAAGTATTTAAGTTGAAAAAGTACATTGTAGCCACCAAAAAGTCTTCAATAAGTTGATTAAGCATTTGACAGACTTTTCGTTGATTTTTGACAGTAGCTTAAGTTAGCAAAAGTATAATATAGTTAGCCCTTTAGAAAGAAGAATGTACACCTTCAGCATTAAAGAACCTTTAAAACAAAAGCTTTTTTAATTTAAATTATAAACACACAATTTGCTATAAACAAAAAGCAAATACTTGAGCAACAACAAAATCTATTACATTATAGTTCCAATTAATCAGCAGTAATCTCAGTAAAAATAGTTGGGAATGGAATTGTAGAGAATAAAAGATATACAGTGGTTCTCATACCGTTGTAACACTTTATATATTTACCAGAAACTACAATTACCTTGTTAAAAACTTTAAAACACAGAAACAAATTACACTTTTTTTAGCGGCACTTTCGATACAACGCAACACGACTGAATTTATTGAACTTCTGATGAAATTGCTAACCAGTGTTGCCAATTTAATAATTTTAGCTGATTTATTTTGTCGATGGAGTAAAAGAGAAAACAGTATTGGTAAAAAAAATGTATGCAAATTATTTGTTGCCACATAAATTTTATAAAAGGACATTTTGCATATTCTACTTGAACGACAAAACCACAAGCACGGTACTAGAGTATTCAAAAAACCGGCCTTTTTGAAAAACCGGTTTCGGTTTTCTTCGAAAAATCGAATTTTAAAAAAACCGGTTTAAGGGCTAACTATATTATACTTTTGCTAACTTAAGCTACTGTCAAAAATTAACGAAAAGTCTGTTAAATGCTTAATCAACTTATTGAAGACTTTTGGGTGGCTACAATGACTTTTTAAACTTAAATACTTACTACACTTAGTTGCAAATATATGTACTTTTGCAAAAACTGTTTTCTTCTTATATTTCCAAAATATATGTATATTTTCAAAAAATATTATTTAATGTGTTCAATTTACAAATATTTTACAATTAACAAGTAAATCTATATTAATTTTAAATAATTAAAAGAAACAAATGAAAACATAAATAAAAAAGTACTAAAAAATGCAACAGTGCTTGCATCTCAATCGAAAAACAAATAAAAAACCCACCCCTTTTGTTATACATGCACGTTTGTTTTTTAACATTTTCAATTAAATTTTTTATAAAAATATTTTCCGCGTACATTGAAATTTGTTTTTTTTTCATAAACCGTTTTTCTAAAAACACATGATTCCTTAAGTAAAGTGTGGTCAGTTTCGCTGTTTGCTTAAGCAAATGACACTTGACGAAACTTAACGAAAAGTTTGTTAAGTACAATATAGTCATACACATTTGATTACATGTATTCGCACATTTGCTTAAGCTAGCAAAAGTATAATATAGTTAGCTCTTTAGGTTTCGGTTTTTGCAGAAAAAACCGGTCAACCGGTTTTTTCGTTTTTTTTTTAATTTGAATAAAAAGCTTATATAATTTTTTAATTACAAACAAAAAAAAAAAGAAATTTAATATATAAAGTAATAAAACAAATACATTCTTTAAAAAAAATATTTTATAATATTTTTTTATTGTATTTCATTTTAACATTTTATTTATTGGTTTTAATATTTTTTAATATAATATCTTAAAAATTAATATTATAAAACTATATGCATATCAAATGAATAGAGGTCATAAAGTTTGTAAATTGGTAAAATTAGGTACGTTAGTAATTTGAACGTTTAAAACGTTTTTCATTAAATAATTTTTTTAATATTACATTTTAAATATGTAAAATGAAAATATATTTTTCACTTCTAAAATAATATTTTAGAAATAATATTCAATTACAATGTTTCGTTTTAAGAAGATGCTGGAGAAATAGTCAAAAGACAATTATATAAATTTTCCAACTTTTCAGTTCTTTTGTCGCATTTATCAAGATATATGAATTTATCATATAATGATGATTTATTTTGTTCAGTCTCTTTTTTAGGATTTTGAATACTGTTTATTGTGTTATTTAGATCAGAAATTAAACTATTTGAATTTGAAATATCCAAAGTTAGGTCTTCATCGCAATCTATCAGACTTTCATCTAAATCTTCATAACCTAAAAAACGATTTTAAAAGTCTTTGGAAAAAATAAAAGAGACCAAGTAACCCAGTTGGTGATGTAATTAAAAAAAACCGGTCAACCGAACAAAAAAGACCGGTTTTCGGTTTTCTTCGAATTTACAAAATATTCGAAACCGATCGGTTTAAAAAAAAAAACCGGTTGACCGGTTTTCGGTTTTTGAATACTCTAACCCTAATTAAGTAAAATATAATTAGAGGCATTTGAACTTCGTTTTTTTTTTAACAAAAAACGGATTTTGATAGCAAATTTTATTTATTTTCTTTAAATTTATTTACAAAGATATTTAAAATAAAATAACAAAATTTTAGCAAACTAAATACAACAAGATCACAAATAAATCCCATATATATCTCCAGCATAATTAGCATCCATCAATAACTGCGGCTGTGGCCCATTAAAAATCACGATATGATGTATCACACAATGCAAATTTCCGTCCTAAATATGTTTCTTCGGAGCTTTTGTCTTTGGACAAATTCTTTGTTTTTTTAATAATATTTTATTTAATCAGCAGTTTTTTTTTGTTTCTTACAAATTTTTTTGAAAATCTAATAATTTATAATACAATATACATAATTTAAAATACAAGAAAAATAAAAAATCTAAATCGTTATTATTTTGTAATATGCAATTTTCGAGTAAAAATCAGTCAGTTCTCTTGCATCGAACTGTCACTTTATTCTCTATTTTTCTATCTCCTTACTGAGTATTTGTAAACAAACACTTTCCAATAAAAAGTTTTACAAATTTTTGGATTCCAAAACACACTTATTATTGTTGTTATATGAAGAGTATTTTTTCATTGTTTCACTGCTTCGAAACCCTGGTAACCCTGTTTATAATTTAAAATTTACAAAAAAGCATCCGGTAGCTTTTTCACCAAATTTTAGTTGGCAGCCCAAAAGCGTAGGACGATATCATTATATAGTTGTCTCTTTTGCTCCAATGAACAATTAGCTTTTTATTAAATTCAATCAAGAATATTCAATTGGTTTGTGATTTTCTGCAAATGCAGATGAATTTTTGCTTGTAGTGAAACAAACTCGAAAGTTTCTGTGTTCTTTATTTAGTTTAATAAATAGTGTTCTTTTATTTAAAAATACTTAAGTTTTTACGAGGCATATAGACGGTGTAAAAGGAATCAAATTATCTGGTACGTAAGTGTATTGGTGGAATAATGCGTTTTTTTGTTATCAATTTGTGTTAAAGAAAAGTTTGTCGCAAAATTTTGGTAATTTGTTCTAAATGGAAATGATCAACAACAGTATTTTTAGAGAGATTCTGAAAATTTGTAGTGGATATTATCGTAGACCACTACCTGTGTTTATGCGTCAAGCTAGCAACGTTTGTTTGTATCATTCACATACAAATTTGGTAACGATAAGCATAAATAATAAACGTTTGCTTTTGTCAAATGTGTATGGGAATGGCATAAGCCAACTTTGAAAGCTTGCCACAAAAACACAGCTAATGTCTCAATATTTTTTAAATCCCGCCATTTTTGGTCAGAGTTGCCATGCATACATTACATTTAGGGAAACAGGCGAAAGAATTTTTACCACATGTTAAACTTTTTATTGGGATTCCAAAACAACTTTTTAAAGCAAAATTTTATTAAAACGCTTCAATTAATTCTTTTTTTTCATTAAAAAATATATTACAATTACAATATGGATTAATAAATAAATATTTTAAAGCAATGTCTTTATATGCATTTATGCTTCAGGAATAGAAACAAGAGGCAATTTTTTTTTTTGTTTTTGATTTGGTTTTTATGTTTAAATTTGTTTTGGGTAGTGTTGCAAACATGGATTTTTCGAATGCGATTTAAGCGTTCTTCATTTTTATAATAAAAATGTAATTATTGTTTTTATAAATTTTCTAATCCCTTGAAAATTAAAAATTTTGTAATAGAATTAAAAAAACTATTAGAAAATATATAAAATGTTAAAAAACAATCAGTTTAAAAAAAGTCGCTAACAATGTTTATTAATTAGTACAGCACTCACATTTTTTCATGAACTTTTATTTGGTAAAGAAAAAAAAAACTCATAAAATTTTGACAGATAGTTTTCGCAAATGTTAAATCAAGAATCGGATTCTTTGCAAGGTAGTGAACATTTTTATTACTTTACAGCTTCACACAGTGAAAACTTTTACAAATTTGTAAAAATTTTTGAGTTCCAAAACACACATTGTTTTTAGGTGTTTTTTTTTTCTTTCCACATCTTCGCAATCCTGGCAACCCTGATTATAAGTTTAAACTTATAAAATAGCATCCGGCACGATATCATTATATAGTTGTCTCTTTTGCTTCAATGGACAATAAGCTTTTTATAAAATTCTATCAAGAATTCACTTAGCTTGTGATTTTCAGCAAATGCAGTTGCATTTTAGCTTGTAGTGAGAAAAAAATTAAAAGTTTCTGTGTTCTTTTAAATAGTTTAAAAATAGTGTTCCTTTATTTAAAAATACTTAAGTTTTAACGAGGCATATATACAAGGTAAAGTTAAATATGTGTAATTAAGAATCGAATTATCTGGTACGTAAGTTATTTGTTAAATTAGAATTAAATTGTGTACTGGTGGAATAATGCGTTTTTTGTTATCAATTTGTGTTAAAGTAAGTTTGTCGCAAAATCTAGGTAATCTGTTCTAAATGGAAATGACCAAATACAGTATTTTGAGAGGGATTCTTTAAATTTACAGTGAATGTTATTGTAGACAACTACCTGTGTTTATGCGTCAAGCTAGCAACGTTTGTTTGTATCATTCACATACAAATTTGGTAACGATAAGCATTAACACTAAACGTTGGCTTATGTCAAACTTGTATGGGAATGGCATAAGCCAACTTTGAAAGCTTGCCGCAAAAACACAGCTAATGTCTCAATATTTTTTTTAAATCCCGCCATTTTTGGTCAGAGCTGCCATGCATACATTATCTTTAAGGAAACAGGCGAAAGAATTTTTACCACATTTAAAACTTTTTATTGGGATTCCAAAACAACTTTTTTGCCGGTAGGACCTATCCCAGGAGTTATTTTGGTTCAAATTTCGAACTGGAGTAACATACCTCCGTCATTTATGATGGTAATTTGGAATACTTTTGAAATCATATAAAAATTTGTTATATAAATTGACCCATTGCAGCCCTATTGTAAACCGTTAGGCAAAATCTGTCCGTAAAAATGTTTCTTTTGTCTTTGGACAAATTCTTTGTTTTTCAATAATATCTTATTCAATCAGATGTTTTTTTTTTTTGTTTCTTATAAATTCTTTCTGGCAAAAAAATACCCAGTTAAAATCAGTAAGTTCTATTGTATCGAACTGTCACTTTACTCTCCATTTTTGCTCTCTGCTTTCTGAGTATTTGTGTATAAACAAACATTTTTCAGGGGGCCAATTTCGCATAAAGTTGCTTTGTGAAGTGATAAAAAATTTATCATTTTCACTTTGCAGTTATTTTTCACTTCATGTTTTTTTAAGCGATTTCTATTCTCGTTATTAAAAAAAAATGTTAGATGAATATCTCAATTTTATTTCATTCCAAATTTTATTAAAACACTTCAATTAATTCTTCTTTATTTTTTCATTAAAAAATATATTACAATTACAATATGGATTAATAAATAAATATTTTAAAGCAATGTCTTTATATACATTTATGCTTCAGGAATAGAAATAAGAGGCAATTTTTTTTTGTTTTTGATTTGGTTTTTATGTTTGAATTTGTTTTGGGCAGTGTTGCAAACATGGATTTTTCGAATGCGATTTAAGCATTCTACATTTTTATAATAAAAATGTAATTAGTGTTTTTATAAATTTTCTAATCCCTTGAAAATTAAAAATTTTGTAATAAAATTAAGAAAACTATTAGAAAACATATAAAATGTTAAAAAACAATCAGTTTAAAAAAAGTCGCAACAATGTTTATAAAATAGTACAACACTCACATTTTTTCATGAACTTTTATTTGGTAAAGAAAAAAAAAACTCATAAAATTTTGACAGATAGTTTTCGCAAATGTTAAATCAAGAATGGGATTCTTTGCGAAGTAGTGAATATTTTTATCACTTTACAGCTTCACACAGTAAAAACTTTTACAAATTTGTAAAAATGTTTGAGTTCCAAAACACACTTATTGTTTTTAAGTGAAGTTTTTTTTCTTTCCACAGCTTCGCAATCCTGGTAACCCTGATTATAATTTTAAATTTATAAAATAGCATCCGGGACGATATCATTATATAGTTGTCTCTTTTGCTTCAATGGGCAATAAGCTTTTTATAAAATTCTATCAAGAATTCACTTGGCTTGTGATTTTCAGCAAATGCAGTTTCATTTTTGCTTGTAGTGAGAAAAAATTAAAAGTTTCTGTGTTCTTTTAGTTTAAAAATAGTGTTAATTTTTTTAAAAATACTTAAGTTTTAACGAGGCATATATACAAGGTAAAGTTAAATATGTGTAATTAAGAATCGAATTATCTGGTACGTAAGTTATTTGTTATATTAGAATTAAATTGTGTACTGGTGGAATAATGCGTTTTTTGTTATCAATTTGTGTTAAAGTAAGTTTGTCTCAAAATCTAGGTAATCTGTTCTAAATGGAAATGACCAAATACAGTATTTTGAGAGGGATTCTTTAAATTTGCAGTGAATGTTATTGTAGACAACTACCTGTGTTTATGCATCAAGCTAGCAACGTTTGTTTGTATCATTCACATACAAATTTGGTAACGATAAGCATTAACACTAAACGTTGGCTTATGTCAAACTTGTATGGGAATGGCATAAGCCAACTTTGAAAGCTTGCCGCAAAAACACAGCTAATGTCTCAATATATTTTTGATTCGCCATTTTCTTTTGAACAGGCGAAAGAATTTTTACTACAGGTAAAACATTTCATTGGGATTCCAACACAACTTTTTTTTTGGCGGTCGGACCTATCCCGAGAGTTGTTTCGGTTCAAATTTCGAATTTGGTGTTACATATCTCCTTCATTATAGATTTGAATTGAGCAATAGGCACACATTGACTAGGTATTTAGGATACCTTTCAAATCATATTTCAAGTTTGTTATATAAACTGACCCATTACGGACCATAGTAAATATTTAATTTTTAGAAGGTTTTATTTATTTTAAAAGGGTTTTATTGAAAGAAAAATCTCTTATAAATAAAATATGTCTGCGGACTATCGGCACGAAGTTGCTTGTTGCCGGGCAAGTATTTATGTTTTAATATTTCGAAAAATTTCAACCAAGTTTGTTTTTACGAATTCTTAAAAATACACTAGAAATGTTAAAAAATTGCTTTATTTTTCTATAAATAGGTAAATTTTATTTAATTATTTATTTTCTTTTCTTTTGTGGCGTATTTTTTATTACAGTCAAACTAAAATGACAACTGATTTTGATGTTTTATTTTAGCAATTACTGTTAACGAATGTTTTGGAGAACTATCGCGACATATATATTATAATTCGACAAACTGACCCGAACCGGTTCCTAATGGGTTAATACGTAAAATTTTATTCCCTTATATAGGAATTTTCAATGGCGAAAAATTTTATCTCAAAAAAATGTGTTTTAAGGTGTCTAAAAAATTCAATCAAAGCTTAGTTGGATTCCGATTCGTTTGGACCGTATAGTACCCCACATTGTTTTACTTTTATATGAATTTTCAAATATTTTTCATATAGCAATTTGCAAGTTATGTACATACTTTTGCAAAAATTGCTTCTATCGAAATAACTGCTGAACCAGACCTTAATGCTATCGAGTGATGACAGTGATTGCTAAACTTCTTTATCCTTTTTATACCCTTCACCACAGGTGAAAGGGTATATATAAGTTTTTTAATTTATTTATTATGTTTTAATAAAATTTTTACATGTATGCAGTATTTCAGAAATTGATAAATTCTTGTTTTTTCTTTTCGAAGCTTTTGTTTTCTTTTTTAGCTTTAAATTACAATAATTGAATTAATACGCCTAAAATTAATATGTACGTTTTCGTTTGTTACCGATTTACACGGTAGTGATTGTTCGAGTAATTCGGGGGCAAATGTCTAGTTTTTGTTGTTCGAGTAATTCGGGGAAAAGTCTAGGTATAGATTTCCGATTTTTTCTGTAATTAAAGGGCCATTATTATTTAAATCATCGGAAAATGTTTTTCCTGTGGAAAAACTTTAGTCGAACTTAAATGGTCTCCAAACGTAATTTACATTGTCAATATGAATAATTTTTTTATTTTAAATCTTAACCCGTTAAAGCATGTATATCACCACTAGAGGGTGCGATTAGTGTATAAAACCACCAATACATCTTTCTACTAAATTTTGTAAAAAAAATTCCAAGGGGATCGATGAGTGGTATAAAATCAGTTAATTGAAATTTGAATACAAACTCGCAATTGTAGGGAAAATACTCAAGGAAAATGCTCCAACCTAAATACTCCGATTTTGATGAAATTTTCATATGTAATTAAAGAAAAAAATCTAAAACCAACCTATATCGGCTTTTGGGTTTAAAAAATGGAAATTTTTTTCTAAAGATTTTTCTAGAGTGCTCAATTATAGGAAGAAGAAAAAGCAGAAAAAGTTTTATTGAAAAATTTTAACAGACACAAGGTAGTTACCAGAATGCCACAGTTTCGTCCCATCCAATTGACCAAAGTATTTTTATAGTTAAATTGTCTATATGAATTTTTTTTTCTATAAAGGGTATGCCGTGACCGGTAATCAAACCGTCAAACCTCTAAAGGCTTTGACTCGTTGTGTCACCTCTTAACGAAGTCTTGGCGATTTAAGGTATTTATTTTCAAACTTCTCTGAAATGAATAAGAAATAGAATTAATTCATCATGATAGAATTCACTGATTAAATAATTAAAATGGAATTCCTTATAAGGCTGTTTTTACTCCTAGTTCGTTTAGGCGAAAACGCGTATTTCAGCTTTTTATTCCAGCACAAAAGTTCTTAATTATTTTACACATCTTTGGCTAAACACTTACTTCTTTAGGATTTATGTGTAAATGCAGTAAGTTTGATTGATTGCACTCGAGTGACTGAAAATGCAGTCACTGCTTAAAAACAAAATTATGATAATTTTTATTCTTATTTTTTTCTTTAATTTCTTTATAAGGACAATAAGAACTTAATTATTTTGTAGTCTAATAAATAAAACATGTTCAGAGTCAAAATACTATTATAATTTTTTTTAATTAAAATACAAATCATATAAATTCATTCGATTGAAAAGAAAGTTTAATTTCAAAATATAATTAATTCATGCGATGTTGTTAAAATAATGACTTAAAACAGTATAAAATCGAATATTTATTTAAATTACAATTTAAATAAAACCCCCCAAATCTTTAAATCCCATTTTGCTAAAAGTATAAGTGGCATCACTATTTTGTTACGTTATTAAACTAATGTCAAGCAAAACAACAATTTGTGACGTGGTCGGTGTTGTCGTGGCATTTTGACGTTTTAAACTGTCAAACGAGAAAGTGTAACCAGACAGCCGATACTTGCATACCATTTATTTTTCACTTTATACGAAGAGAAGTGTGTGTTATAAAGTTTTGTATATTAAATTAAATAAATAACTTAAAAAATAATAAAAAATGCGTCAATTTATTAGTGTTTTGTTTATATCCCTCTTTGCTGCCTCTGCTTTTGCCAGCAGCTGCACCGGCCCCAAAGCCGCCGTCACCTCTTTCAGCACTCAGGATGCTACAATTTTAACACAATTGGCACATATTGGTGAATTCTCATTGAAATGTGGCAATGGAGCAAAACCCACCTTGTTTGCTGAATTCCCCTGCGGTAAAGTAGTGCCCGTAGCACAAGTTGCTGATGAAAAATATCAAGTAAGTTTTATTTTTAAAGGATGAATACAAAACTAACCAAGAAACTTATACCGCATTTTTCACTTGTTTAGGTCAGCTGGACTGAAGAAATCAAAAAGGGTTCCAGTGGCAGCATTGTTGTGCGTCTGTTCGATGAAGAGGGTTATACTAACTTGCGTAAAGTACAACGGGATGGTGGCAAAGTATCCAATGTTAAATCTTTGGTTGACATCACCGTTAACACCAAGAGTGCCTATAACGGTCCCTGGGTAAAAGCTGAATTAGTTGCTGCTTTATTAGTAACTGCTATTGCTTACTTTGCTATAACCACCAAAAGCAAAGTACAGGCTTAATAGATGATTCTTTCATTCTACTAGAAAGATTTTTTAATTTTTATTTGAATGAAATTCATTCACCTTAAGCAACTGTTCATCAAATTAATAGAAATACCATCTCTTGATGCTGAATATTCATCCATAATTTCATTAATTTAAAGTCTTCTTGAATTCGTTGAAGAAGATGTTTGTGTTAAAGTTTTTGAACTAAAAAGAGAGTAACTTTTTAAATAAAAATAAGATGTAATTTTTTTAAATGTAATTTAGATAAGGTTATTCTAAATGTTAATAAAAAAAAACAAATTTTTTTATAACAAAAACAAAATCTAAAGGTCTAATTAGATTTAACAATTTTTATAAACATTTAAACAATTTAAGTGTTAAATGTAAAGAGAATAAGAAACAACGTCGTGAAAATAAAATAGGTTCTATCAAACAACTGCAAAGCTCGACGTCTTTTCTGTCAGTTTGTATGAAAAAAATACGAAACAAATGTTAAGCTGTTTCTATACAAATATTAAATTGTTTAATTTTTTTTTAAAGAAAAAATATGCAGACATTTGGGTGATTCTTATACTAGTTTTCTAAAACAAATTTGTTGTTCGATGTGAAAGAAATATGTAAAAAATGACGACTTTTTTAAAGAGATCTTTTCTTCTTCAATGTCGGCCCAGAATAACAACGTTGCAAGTTGTGAAATAGTATCTATTTTTTTTGTCTTATCATGTTTTTTGTTTCTAATTCTCTTAACAGAGTTCCCGCATATGAGTAAAATTAGCATATAATATTCCATGGCTATTATGTTCTCTTTCTATAATTATTTATTTTTATTGTTTTTATAAAATTAAAATATAAAAACAAAAAAAATTGGGTCGTAGTTAGGAAAAGGAGACACTGCAGAGTAAATAATCTCTACAGTATTATTTACACCAGGGGTGCCCAAAAGTTCCTTATGGAAGAGTAAACACCAATACATTTAAAGAATAACAAATTTTTATTCAATATTTTTTATTGTAAAAACCAATACATACAAAGAAAAAAGAAAAAAAAGTATTTCATATCATACGTTAAACAAAAACAAAATCTACATTGATGATCGCTGTCGTCAATGTTTACCAGCAAAGCACACGAAAGTGTTGTTGCTTTGCACTTGCGTGTATA
This sequence comes from Eustalomyia histrio, assembly GCA_949748255.1. Taxonomy (NCBI): domain Eukaryota; kingdom Metazoa; phylum Arthropoda; class Insecta; order Diptera; family Anthomyiidae; genus Eustalomyia; species Eustalomyia histrio. The sequence goes on along the minus strand of OX456527.1, from coordinate 20,705,137 downwards.
CAGTGAAGAACTACAAAAAAACTAATAAGGCAAAGTTGTTTGTGTATTTCGATTTGCTATTGCTGAGTGCTTTATGTGTATTAAAACACACAGCCTATAGCTAAGAGCATTTGCAAAAACAAATGAGCATCAAAAGTATAGGGCTTGGACATCCTTGATTTAAACTAAAATAAATGTGACAGTTTGGTCGAGCTTTCTCTCATAGCAACAATTGTTACTTATCACGTTCTTATTTTGGTCCGACACTAAGTGTTTCTTTCAGGGACGTAACAGTTATAACTTGTATTTAATAAAAATCCTTTTTTTATATTATTTTTTGTTTAAACAATTTGAAAATTTTGTTTAATGTACCAGCGTGATTTTTATTAGAACACAAAAATTAACATCAAAGCCTGACTTTTATTTTAGCAAAACAATTCCAAAATAATCAGATACTCCAGAACATTAAAATTTTGCGGTTTTCTTTTATCCTGTCAGTATGAACTGATGCTAAACTTCGGTGGGACAATAAACGACCACAAGCGAATGTGCAGATTAGCCAACGTCTTGCGAATAATACAGGCAAATTTCTTGATTTTTATTTAAAAACTAAATAAAAAAGTTAGTTCTTGATTTTTTCGAAAAAATCGTAATTAAAAATCAAAAAATAACAGATACTTAAAGATTTTACATAACAATTGGAAATTATAACAAACATATACTTACGAGTCACAGTTATTAGCCCATCTCGGGGATTTAGGTAGTAAATGAAGAGGAGGAAAATCTTTGATTTATTTTTTGATTCCTTAAAAGAGGGAGTTCAATGTGCATAACAGGAATAGAAAAGAATTTTAGAACATATTTGGAAATATAATTCAGTACCAGTAAATTTTTTTATAAAGAATTGCATTGAAAAAATATTTGTTGGAGCTCAATAGACATACGAGCCAGTAATGAAAAATTGCTTCCCATATATTTTATAATACGTTTATACTGATCCCCAAAATACGTATTTTAATTCTAAAACTAGGAAAAAACAAAAATGCGAGTTTTGGGGCTCAATATGAACGAATAATTACACGAAAGTAATTGTCAATTTATGTGCATTTGTATTTCAGCCAACGATATAGATTTAAATGCTCACTGTTAAAAATTAAATTCAAAAAACTTGTTAAAATTTGTTCGTAAGAGCAGAATAGTTTTAAAAGCACTGCTTAACACAACTGTATAAAAGATTTTAGTACCAAAATTTACAACACTGTTGTTATTGGAAATCTTTATTGTCCTTAATAATAGTTCTGTTCGTTTACGCAATAATTTGTACAAATTTTTACTGGATGTTCGTTTACACAAATACTCAGTACACATAAAGAAAAAAGTGAGAATAAAGTGACCGTTTGATGTTGAGAGTTTTTCTTCTTTCTGCAAATTTTTACTGGACAAATTATTGCCAGCAAGAAGAAAAGTTATTTAAAAAAATCAAAATATTTACATAAAATATTTCCAAAGCAAACTATAACATTCATGTTGGTTTAGGGAAGTGTTTTTTTTTTACAAAGTATATTTCTAAAAGTTGTGACCATGATCCAAATTTTTGCGAATATTTTCGTTAAAAAATATAACAAATTAATTCAAAATTGATTTTTAATTATTAAACAATTATAAAACAAAATATTGTTTATCATGTAATAGTATCTTTTAATAAATTAAACTCGGGAATATTGTGAAAAATCGCTTTAAAATTCAGATTTGTTGTCTTCAACATTGACTACTTATTTCAGTATATTTTTTCTTTTGTATAAAAAACACTGAAGTCCGATTCAGTACTTCTTTCATAAAAGGACATAAATAAAGTCTTGGAAAAATAAGAAAAACTTTAGAAAACTTTTAAAAATATTAAGAAAAAATGTTCGCTTTTAAAAGTATATTAAAAGGAAAAATTATAAGAAAATGATTTTTTTTTAAATAAAACTAATATGCATTAAAATTTATTTGATCCTTTAGTCTTTTTAAAAGAAAATATTTTAAAAGTTTGAAAGCGTTATTTTATAGAAAACGTTGTCAGGATGAAAAATCATTTTAGAATCTGAGACTTTTTAATAGCTAAACTATTCCATAAATGAATTATAGGAACATAATTTTCATGGGCTTTGAATGGGATCTAGTGGCTATACGTTCCGCAGGATCAGATTGCGTTGCCTTTTTCAAACTGGCCACTGTGCCATATGAAAAGGGAAAATATTAAACATATTTTCACCTTTACCCAAATTCTAGGAAGATAGTTTTCATTGTCATTAACTTCCAGTTAGTGACTATCTATTCCGCTTCATTCACATCTAATCGAATTCTAGGAAAACGATTTGCATAGTAATTAACTAGGTGACTATCTGTTCAACAAAGTCAAATTGAGTAACCTCTTCCGACATGTTGACAAATTCAATATGATAAAAACGTTATGGTACTCTAACCGAATTTTAGGAAAATGGTTTTCATGGAAATTAACCAGGATATAGTAGCTATATATTTCTTAAGGTCAGGTTAAGCAACCTCTTCCAATATGGCCACTTTGACATATGAAATAAATATAAATTTTAGAAAATGTTAATGGCCCATAGTTTCTTCCCTAACCGAATTCTAGGAAAATGATTTTCAAACTCATTAACTTTGATATAGGGGCTATCTGTTCCACCAAGTTAGATTGCGTAAATTCATGTTGAAAAGAATTGAATGGATCATAGTCTCACCGCTAATTGAATTCTAGAAAAATTATATTTACTAGGCCAGATTACGTAACCTGTTTCAAAAAACGGCGATATAACAATGCAAAAAAAAACCTATTTGTTTAAAAAAAAAGTTTTAGCTTTAATTGGTAAAATATTTTATATTAAAATTTAATAAAAACAGTTATTAGGTATCATAATTTTTTCAAATAAATAATTAAAATCGTCAATTTATTAAAAAAAAACACCACACACTGAAAGGTTTTTCCAGGTTTTGTATCAGGGATGGAAAACATGGTACAATTGTACTTTTTTGGTACATTTTTACCTTGGTTGGTACCGTGGTACTACCGCGGCTCATTTAGTACAATTTGAAATTTTTTCAAATTTTCAATTTATAACTTGATAAAGCAACATAACATAAAGTCGACTTTTTTTAAAAGCAACTTTATACTAAAAACCATTTTTTATTTATTCACCGACTATAGTAAAAAATAAAGTCAGTTTTAAGTTGAATCGGCTCTAAATTGGTGTCACATCAAATGTACCAAATGTTTGCATACACATTGTAGTAAAATATTCGGAAGTGGCAACATTGAGCAGCTAATTTTAAATTACCTCTCAAAACAAAATAAGAAAAAAAATGTATTATTGTTAAAAAGCTATTAAATGCCTTTAAATTTTTTAACAGCAAATTCTGAAAAGGTTAAATTGCCCTTCAATGGAGGCGGACACACAGAAAAAAATGGTGTGATATTTATAAAAATTGTAGTAAAATTTTACAGTTTTGTGGTTAACAATAAATTTAAATTTGTTTAAGTCTTTAGTGTCTAAGCAAATCTGACTCAATACGATAAAATTGTTAAAAAAGCGGAACAAATTTTGGTACCGTAAGGGTCGAAAAAGTACAATTTGTTTGTCTGGTTGGTACAATAACTGAAAACATATTTTCCATCCCTGTTTTGTATATTCTGTTAAGCAGTTTAGAGAGAATGTTAAAATTCACTGAGAATAAGAGAGAAAACCAAAATATTTTAAAGTTAACATCCTCTGTGAAATTTAACATTTTTCTATTAGCTGAATTTAACTTCAACTCTGTTGAGGGAATAGGAAACCCGAACAACGTTAAAACACAGGATTTTTCTAGTAGAAATATGACATTCTGGTGTTTTTCTTATAAAATAAACAAATATTAATTTGGGGCCATTAAAGTTCGAGTAAAATTTTTTCACGTGAAAAACAACGTACTGGAAATTAATTTTTGTTTTATCAAGTTTAGTTTTTTTCGTTCTTAAATTTTCGTGCCAATTATATTTTTTTTTGTAATTCAAAAACGAGTTTTGTGATTTATTAAAACTAAGTGGTTATTAATTTAAACATATGTACAACTAATATGTTTATTTTTTTCATTTTTTTTTTTGTTATTCGTATTAATAATTTAAATGTTTCTGTGAAACATATATTCTTAAACTATTGAGAATTAAAAATATATTGTATAATTCTAATCTCTTTCGATTTTCTTAACCATTATTTTGAGGATTTTCTTCATCAGAAGATAAATCAATCATACTTTCTACGCGAGATGGAGACATAACATAAACAAAATGTTCCGATTGTGATTCATTCACATGATTACCACTATTTGTGGCCACACCACCAACAGCTGATGGTGGTGAATCTGTATTATTTGTACAATATTTAGTATTATTCGTATTTGCATCCGAGGGATCATTATTAATATTATCCAATTCCAATTCAATATCGCTAACAATACGCATGCAACGCATTTTAGCCAAGGATTGAAATTTTGTGGGCATAGTTTTAACAGAACGTGCCAAACTTAAGAAAAATAAAGTGTTGGCATCTAAATCACGATTAGCCTGTAGTATAGCTGATATTTCAGAATCGGCATTTTTTGGTTTCTTGGTTGGAGGTGGTCCTCCGCTTAAACCATTAGTGGTAGTAGCGGTTATGGTAGTAGAACCGCCACCAAATGTTCCACCCAGTGTGGGCACAAAACTACTCGCTGATGTAGAATAGTTATTTGTATTATAGGTGGAGAGTAGGGATGAGGCTGATGATGATGGTGTAGTGGTAAAACTTAAATTTATGGCCGAGGACTGGGGTGATGGTTGTACACGTCGTATTTTGGTTATCAAGGGAGGATTTAAACGATTTGCAACAGCTTGTGATGATGGCGTCACTTGTGCACTTATATTTGGATAAATTTGTAAATTTGATGAAGTGATTTGCGTTGCCGATGATGAGGAAGAGGAACTATTAAATTCCTTTTTAAATGTATCCGCCGAAGCAAATAATTGTGGTTCGATTATAAGACAACCTACCGAACTGGCGCTATTGCTCGATGGCATGGTAATGGGCCCTTTGGCAGATAATTGCGGTAAAGCAAATACCTGTGATGGCATAGAGGAGGATGTTAGCGAAGCTAGTGATGATGATGTAGTATAATTATTTGTAGAACTGGCCGTAGATAGAGTCATAGAACCCGATGAAGATGTAATGCCTCCCAATATAGGTTTAGCTGTTAGTGATGGGGGTAATTGTACCGTTGGTAATGATGGCACTGGTAATATCATAGTTCCAGTAGCAGAATTCCCTGTTGTTCCAACACTCGTTGACATTGTTAAACCCATTCCCGATGTTGATATACCTCCTGCATTAGCATAGTTAGATATCATACTGGCTATGGAAGAGGTGATTGGCATATTTAAGGTAGTTGCGGTATTATTTGTCAGTGATGTATGTTTTATGTCTTCCTCTATGGTATTGGTTGTAGCTTTTGCCAACACTTGATAACCCAAATCACATTCAATGTCATCTTCTTCTTTGGCTAGCATTAAATTGGTATTTGATCTGAAAATCAAAAGAAAAAAATTATGTTATTTTACAAATGATTTCTTGTTGTTTGTTGTATTTACCTTCCCGGTCCTTGATAGGGTTTTAAAAACTCCATATGTTCTGCGTGTGCCCAAAATTGATATTTCTTGGAGGTTTTAGTGCCCACACGAAAGGAGCGCAAATATTTAGTGTAACTGTCACGTAAATTTTTCCATTTTCGTTTGGAGGCATCTAGGAAAAAGAGAAAAAAATATATAAAATTAAGATGAAAACAAATTTAAGTGGTTTTTAAATGATAAAATTAATGAAACTTTCGGCGTAAATGTGGCACTATACAGTGACTTTAAGATAAAAGTTGGCCTCGTCCCTCATGATAGATTTGGAAAAAAGTCGTCCTTTGCAAAATTGTCAGGAGTATTCCGCCTTCTTGAGGAGTTCCATAGTAAGTCGTCGTGTATTATATATCTGTTTACTTCACAAGTATCTAACTTCCGATATTGATAAATTTTGAACCACCCTGTACATTTTTGGTGTCGTTAGCTGAAGAACAACGTTAACCAAATATTGCGAATCAACAAAATTGCAAGATATTTTTAAATTTTCAATTTATATTCATATTTTTAAATTTTTACAACATATCTTATGTACATAAAATGCGGTTATAAATGCATGCACTTCCTTGCCCCAGTTATCACTAAAAATATTATTTATCTCTCATTTAAATTGAGTTAAATTATATATCATTTGAGTTTCAAAATATTTTTACACCGCAAAATTCATTAGAAATTATTAAGGGAACCCACCTTGAAGTTTTGTAGCCAATACATAATCGTCATTATTACTTTTTAGGCTGATCTGTTTCGTATCGTGTGCAGATAACGATCGTGAATACTATCATTATTCACAGAATTAAATGATTTGTAAATAAACAAATCATAAATGCCCACCATGCTTTTTTTATGACATGGGGGAAAATTAAAAAAAAAAATTGTTTTGTTTGTTTTGTTTTTATCGGCTTCTTTGGAGCATATTAATTTATGTTCATTCGTTATTGGGAAACAAATCAAAAGGGACGAAGTTATTTTGCAGCACAGTGATGTCAATTTTGGTTAAAAAAAAACGCTAAAGTCAAATAATTCATAATTAGTAGCTGTGTTTATGCGGGAAGCTATCGACATTGGCCTTTGTCATTCCCATACAAATTTGACACAAGTAACGTTAAGCGTTAACACTAAACGTTGGCTTATAGCAAGTTTATATGGAAATGACATGCCAACTTTGAAAGCTTGCCACATAAACACAGCTAATATAGAAACAAAATAACATCGTACCGTTTTTTTCCATACAAATTGACAATTGAGCTGTGCAGAGAATTTACAATGAAATTTGTAAATACAAACAACTTTTTAAATATAAAATTTTTAAAAATTGAATTTAAAAATTTGTGGTACTTTTCTCCGTGCACATTTACAGAAGTTTTTAAAAACTACTCGATTTACCTGTCAAATACCAAACAAATTTTTAATCAAAAACTAAGTTTCGGTATCGAAGCATTAATACCGGTATTATTAATAAGTTACAATTTCGCAATAAATTATGTATGTTTTTGCATTAAATCAATGAAATTTCGCTAGGATTCGTGCTTTGAAGCTTTTCTTTAAAATGATGCAGTTTTTCATAAAATTAAAAAAAAAAACATTTTATTTATTAAAAATTCAATACAAATGTTAAATAATTTCGGTTTTTACTATAAATTTCACTACATAGCAGTGAAATAAAATTACCTACGAAAATGTGTTATTCGACCTAGTGTTAATTATGGCAGTTTTTGATTTTTTAAAATTGTGAAATTGACACTAAACATGATACATTTTGGTGAAATTAATTTTGCTTGCTGATGAAATTAATTTCTGTGCTTATTTTCTTGTTGAATTAAAAAAAACTGTTGAGATGTTTTCGAGTTAAAAGCGGTGTTCTGGCGGTAACATATATTGTGCTTCCTGCACAGAGAAATTCGTGGTCTCCCTACATAAACAGATGATAAAGTTAATGGGATTTTTACTGGAATCTTTTTAAGAGCTTTTAACTTCTAAAGCTGTGAACACATTTAATTTTGCGAATACTTTATCGATGCTAGAAATACAGGAACAAGGTGCTGGAGTGTGATACAGTAGAATCGCGATAATTCGTAATCTTAAGGGACCAGGAGTTTTTTACGAATTAGAGGGGTTTACGATTTGTTGAGATTATGATTTACAGAGGTAAATTACAAAAAATTACGAATTAAAGGGTTTTTTCTTTTATCAATTCCCTTCGTTTTTCTCTCTATTCCGCGCAAAAACCATAATCATCAATAGCAGCACTTTCACCGAAAATTTTAAAGAAATATTTTCAATGTAATATTGTTGTGCTGTTTGAAAATAGATGAGCCAACTCTACTGCTTGCTTTAAAATTGTTTAATTTTTAATATTAAAATAGGCCGCCCACTGGAATATTAGAATGTCGATGTTTTCTAAACCATAATAGAAGAAATTTAGATTTTAAGGGTTGTATATGAAGTAAGTTTTAATGGAGGGATTTCAAATTTCTTAGCCACATAATTTTTTTTTTGCTCCATTATCAATAGCTCAAATAATTTGTTGCTTTTTCAACACAGATGGTTTTGTATGACTGCGCTTGTTAGCCATTTTTACGCGACTGGAAAAACTGATCAACAGAAAACACAAAAACATTAATTGTTTAAGATAGCTAAAAGGTTTTTCGAATCATTATTTTAAAGAATTTTGCTTCTGCATTACGACTTGTAAGAGATTTTAACCAGTCAATTACGATTTATAAGAAGTTTTGTATTGATAGTTTTTCAAAAAAATACAAAATATCGAGGGGACCAAAATGTATGTAAATATTACGAATTATTGGAGTTTTCTCAAGGGATCAACAGTTTGTTACAATTTATCAAGATTTTCAAATTATCGGGGTACGAATAAAAGTGATTTTACTGTAGTAACAAGTACAGACTCGTAACAATGCTTTGAAATTATCATGCCAGTGTGTTAATGATATTTAAGCGATTATTTAAATATTTTTTGCTATTTTAAGAATTTGATTTTTTGAAATTTACGAAAGTTTAACTTTACTTAAAAAATCATTCGCTGTACAAAAGTTGTTTGCAGTCAAAAAATCACCCTACAAGAATACGACCGGTTATATGACCGGTCATTTGACTGGTAGTGTTGACGGAAATACCCGTCAATGCGTAGAACAAAGTTTCTATCAAGTTCTTAAGGAAAATATGAAAAACTTGACCGAAACTTTATTTTTTTTTAACAACAAAAAATGCAATTTATATTAGTTGTTTCACTCTTGCATATATGCAAGAGTGAAATGACAGATATTTTATTTTGTTTATGTGTTAGTTTCAGTCATCAATTTCTTGTAGGGCAGCTAATTATCTTTTCTATAGACGTAATACAACTGCGTTAATACAAAATTTCGTGAAATCAAAAAATTGGATTTTTAGAGGTCCATAAGATAGGCATTTGCTAAATCTCTTTTCAACGAGCCATTTCTTTAGGTTTGGAAATAGGAAATAGTCACTGGGGGCTAAATCCGGAGAATATGGCGAACGAGGGGCAATTCGTAGCCCAATTCATGGAATTTTTCCATTGAGACTACACACGTGTGCATCCGTGCATTATCTTGATGAAAAAAACTTTTTTCTTGGACATATGGAGTCGTTTTTTTTTAACCCTTTGAGTGTCCTCACACAAGAAAAAATTTTATAGCCTACGTCCACGTCTAATAATAACATATGATGCGCAAGCGTATCAATCATGACGCCTGTGCATCATATGTGATACATTGGACAGTCAAAGGGTTAAATCCTCCTTAAATCGGTCCAATAAGTTGGCATAATATTCGACGTTTATTGGTTTTCGCTTTTGTAGGTAATCGATGTGATTTATCCCGCGTGAATTCCAAAAAACTGTTGCCATCACCTTATTGGCCGACAAACTTACCATGGCCTTCTTCGGAGCCGGTTCACCCGAAAAAACCCATTGTTTAGACTGCTGCTTAGTACCCGGAGTGTTGTAATGGATCCATGTTTCATCCACAGTTACAAAACGACGCAAAAACTTATTCGAATTGCGGTTAAATAACTCCAAACAATCCTTTGAAAATGTCACACAATTACGTTTATGGTCAATTGAGAGCAAACGCGGCACCCATATTGCAGAAAGCTTTCTTTAATCCAACTGATAATTTAAAATTTGAAACCACACTGCCATATGAAATGCCTATGGCATCAGCAATCTCACGCACTTTTACTCTTCCATCGGCCAACAACATATCGTGGATTTTTTCGACATTTTCGGGTGTATTGACCTCAATTGGCCGTCCAGAACGTTCAGCGTCATTCGTACTTGTGCGACCGCAACGAAAGTCAGTAAACCACTTTTTTACCATCGATGGTGCAGAGTCCCCATAGTATTTATCAAGTTTTTCCTTGGTTTGATTCCACTCACGGTTTTTTTTTCGCAAAAAATAATGTCTAATGAGCACTCGAAATTCACTTTTTTCAATTTTTAAAAAAATCCACGAGCTGTTAAACGCAAAGTAAATGACGGAACTTGCTGAAAATTTGACAGTAGTCTATTAACAGGTGGTACTTGATGGGAGCAGTGTTGCATTTCATATAACTACGAGGGAAGTTCGAAAAGTCACGGACTTATTGATCCACCCTCGTATTAGATAAAAATGTAAAAAAACAGATTATGTTAAAACCCGATTCAATACCGGCATTAAGGGAAAAAGTTTTGGAATACCGATATTTTGTGAATTCAAGAGTTTTGGTATTTGTATCGGTTGTCAGTTTGAAAGGGGTTTCAAACGGATACCGATACTAAAATGATATCGATTGCCAACATTGTTTTTTTTTTGTTTACTTTTTGTATCATTTTTTTTTTGACGTTTTGTTGTTCTAAAGTAGAGAACATTTTTTCTATAATGTATACCTGTTAATGTAACCGTAATATTTACCGCGAAAAAGCTAAATTGTCATTAACGCTATTTTGTTTTTTTTTTTTTTTTTGAATTACGCTTTTAACTACTCTTTCGTATTTTTGTTGTCTTTTTTTCTATTTTAACAAGTTTTTATACACTCACTGAGTATCTGAGAAAACACTCTCAATATTTTCTGTAGTTGTTTTATTTTGCAAAACAATTTTGTACAAAATTCATTTTTGCCGTCATTTTTCTTATGGCAACATATTTTTGTTTTAACGATTTTTTCCTTCTTTTACTAAATTGAATATTTTCCATTTGCTAAAAGAAGATACATAGTGGCAATGATGAAGATATTAAAGAAGAAGGTATTGCATTTTCCAAATCCTATACGTCAATCAGTTGTTAACGTTTTAGGAGGAGAGGTTTTTGTGTATATATATTAACTAAGTTGTAGTACATACATACCCACTGATAAACCAATTTCTTCCGCTATTTTTGTCCAAATCTTTAATTTAGTTTCAACATTTTTATAATCCGGATGATGGGTGTTATAAACAATATCATATTTTTTAACAATATCAATAAAATCGGTTGTATTATCGGATGTTGTCGAAGATTCGCTTATGCCACCGCGCTGGGGTTTCATTGATTTCATGATCGAGGTTAAGGAATTTAGTTCTTCCGAACCCATTGAAAAGATTAAAACAAGACAGACTCTACTACTGTCGTTCTAGAATTCTTTAGTGAAAATTTTCTTCTTTTTTATATTGCATTGATTAAATAGTGTTGAAACCTCAAGTGAAGAGGAGGAGGATAAAAGAAACAGAAAACACTGCTGTTTATTGTGTTTAGTCCGCGCACAGTTTTTTTTTTAATTTTGCACTTTGTTGTTGTTTTGCTTTATGTTTGTGTGTGTTTGTATAATGTGCGATACACCGATACCGACAACGATGCGTTATTGTGTTGATGATGCGACCGCTCCGACAAAAGTTGGACACTTGAATGAGACGATTATAGATATGCGAACTAAACAACAACCACCGCTTTGCCAATGTATGTATGTACATACAGTCAGTCAACACCAACAAAAACAACAGTAACAACAACAGCAGCAGCAGCAGCAGCAAGAGCAACAACACTACCAATGACAACGACGACAACAACGAACGACAACGTTAGCAACGACGAAAGACACACAACAACACAATCAAATTAAAGAACTACCAACGTTAACAGCAACTGCTTGTTCAGACTCTGATGAGAGAAGAACAACAAGGGCAGCAGCGTCAGCAGCTGCTGCAGTTATATCAGGCAACCGCGTTAAAGCAAAACGGTTTTTATATTCAATGGTATGGTGTTTTGGTCGGTCTTGGTGGTTTATTAAACAACAATAGCAACAGTAACATGAACCGAAACAACTACGGCAAACATTATAAACAGGCTGGATGACTGACGAACTAACTCTATGAATATATATGTAGCTGTCCATATGATTCAACAAACTTAACTATGACTGCCTGACACAGTAGTTGTTTTACATGGCGACAAACACAAACAATGACGACGTTTAAATGTGTTACAATGCAAAATGCAGAGAGAAAGAGCGGCGGCATCATATAGCACACTGTGCCACCAATCATCATCACCATCATACCATACAACTGTAGCAGTCGCAGCATTGGCAGCTGTTATAAACACAAGAACTTTGCGACATCAACTACCACAAACCTTAATAAACATCTCTCGTCGTCATGGGCTCCACCACCGACTCCTCTTTCCCCGTTTGTAATATTTGTTAATGTGTGTGTAGGTACCCAAACACTACAACACCAACAACGATAATAGGAACGCAAATTCCCCCCACACAAGTGGTATCTACGAGGAAGAAGTATTTATAGTATAAAGTAGAAGCAGTGGAGGATATTTGTTTCTTTTTTAACTCTCTTTTTTTTCAACGTTTAGAATATAGATTCCAAGTACCTTTCTAGTATATATAGCTACGCAGGTTTTGCCATAGGAACGTTCTAGTCGTTTAGTTCCACATGAAGGTTGTGCTGCATTATGATTCTGATTGTACAGTTAAAAGTTCTGATAGTATTGAAAGAAGAGAACATTATTTTTGGAACATTTTAAGAGTCGATTCCAGGGATCTCTTGCTTCAAATCGTGTTCGTTCCTTTCCGCTTTCAAACAAGTCGAAAAGTTGTAGCCTGGCCACCTTTTGATATCTACATCATAAAAGATGATCCATAATTCGGATAGCAAAAGAAGTAGCCTGATCCTAATATCATTGGAGGCTAAAGTAAAGAAACATATAAATCTAAGCAAAAATGGGCATACCTTATAGAGGACAAATGCACTGAGAGAATAATGTGCATTAAGCTAAAGAATTTTTGCATTAAATGAATAAAATATTGTTCGAGCTGCTTTATTTATGGCAACGATACGTCTTTTTTGAAGGACAATCATTTATTTTAACTCGCTATCATCTACGAAATTTGTGTCCTCTTTCTGTCATCTTTTTCATAATAAGTCATCTTTTGTCATCTTTAATTTTATGAGCATGATCAATATTTGTTTTTATTGAGTTAACTGAGCTTTCACTTCTGAATATAAATGGTAACTTTAGTGAAATATGTAGAAGAATGGATCGAATCTTTTAAGGAAACAAATATATTTCGTTGGACCCTCTTGAGAAAAAAAAATTGATTTGGAAACTGTGTGTACATGTCTTAAAAAAGTGATAATATTAATTTGTAAAAATAAATAAAAGCAAATTAGATGAAGAAATCAGAATAATAAACAAATGTTTAATGGAGAGTCAATGTCATTAAAGATGGGTGGAGATAAATTCTCACTTTGAAAAAGTTTCAATATCATTTCAGAAAGTGTAAAGCTTGCTCAAATTTCTTTTAGTCTGACAGGAACTAATGCAGCGGTGGAGAGAATGTTTTTTATTAATTATTGATATTTGTACCTAAGTTATCGAATAAATCGAATAATAATCGAAAAATAATTTTTTTACTATTTTTCTTAATGTCTTTTTTCTGTTCCAAAATCTGGTCGCCTTAGTTTATTGACTGGCAATACCGCTAAAATGCCGTTATCGATTTAAAACACTTTCAACAGTTTACCGTTACCCTTAAAATACTGTTACCGAAATACCGTTATACTTAAAAACCGATATCAAGCTTAATGTAATATCAATAACCTTAAAATACCGTATACAAAATAAATCAAATATTAATATTCTTGAGGCTGAAACATAAATGGCTTAAGCTTTTTTTTTGGTATGAAATACAAATTTTTAAATTTAAATGTTCGTTTTATACATTAAATTGATGAATTTACATACATTAAATTGATGAATTTACAAACATTAAATTGTTGAATTTGCATAAATTTACATACATTTAATTAATGATTTCACATACATTAAATTGATTAATTTACATACATTAAATTTATGAATTTACATACACTAAATTGATGAATTTATATAGATTAAATTGATGAATATACATACATTAAATTTATGAATTTACATACATTATATTGATGAATTTACATACATAAAATTGATGAATTTACATACATTAAATTTATGAATTTACATACATTAAATTGATGAATTCACATACATTAAATTGATGAATTCACATACATTAAATTGATTAATTTACATACATTAAATTTATGAATTTACATAAATTAAATTGATGAATTTACATACACTAAATTGATGAATTTATATACATTAAATTGATGAATTTACATACATTAAATTGATTAATTTACATACATTAAATTGATGAATTTACATACATTAAATTGATTAATTTACATACATTAAATTGATGTATTTACATGCATTGAATTAATGAATTTTCATACATTAAATTGGTCAATTTACATACATTAAATTAATGAATTTAAATACGTTAAATTGATAAATTTACATTCATAAAATTGATGAATTTTCATACATTAAATTGATGAATTTGCTTTTATCTTAGTAAGTTTTGAAAAAATATCGATACTTCAGCCTATACCGTACTTCAGCGTATACTGTTACCATAATAATTGAAAAACCGCCAATATTAAAATACCGTTACCGAAATAATCTTAAAAAGCGTTACTTCTACCGAAAACAGCATCATTTCGGGTGCCAACATAGTTGGCAAATACAAATCCTGAAATACCGTTAACCCTTTCAAAGGAACAACTCCGGTAATACCGTTAATCTTAAAATAATCTAACGAAATTACTTGAAATACCATTAACCCTAAAATATCCTGACGAAATAATTTTAAATACCGTTAACATGAAAATACTCTCACGAAGTAAATTAAAATTTAAAATTTTTTTATAAATTAAGATTTCAATTTTTGCTTTTATTTTAATGTTAATACAGTGACAGTCTGTGAAGTTGTAAATCACCCTATTAAAACAAATGTTTAGTTAGTTACTTAACTGATATTTCTTGTTGTTTAGAATATAAGACTTTAATCTAATTAATTGTTAAAATTTAACGGGACATTGTGTTATCGGGACCTACAAAATAACTTAAAATACCGTTAAAGAAACTAAGAGGTTAACGGCATTTTAAGTTATTTTGTAAGGCCTAATAACACAGTGTCCCGTTAAAATTTAACAATTAATTAGATTAAAGTCTTATATTCTAAACAACAAAACATACCGATAATCTTAAAATATCATAACGAAATAATTAAAATACCGTTATCTATTATTACTAACCATATGAATCGGTTGCCAACCTTTGTTACCAGTCCTGAACTTTTCTTTCTTTTACAGTTTTTCATAAATATTTATGAAAAATTGTAGTTAATTTTTTTAAAATTTCATACTCTTAATGAAAAGGTTTCATTAAAATTATGAAGCTTTGGTGTTTTTATACACTTTGTGAAGAAAATTTTATTAGATTAAAGAAAAACTTCATTAAATCTCGTGCAAGAAAACATTCTCTATGTGAGTTTTCTTTAGTAAATTTTTTACCCCAGTCTTTTTAAAAAATCTGAACAGTGTTTTTCTGATTAGATCTTTTTGGAGTCAAAATAACCCAAATTTTAATTTTTTGCATACCCAACTTTTTTTTGTCATTAAAAAATGTTTTTCTCCGAATAGTACGTTTGCATGGAAAATTGTTGTCTGAATTCATATAATGGGTGATTTTTTTAACCGTTTGGTTTTTAAAAATTAAAAAAAAAAAATATACAGAAAATTTGCAAAAGTGAATGAAATATTTATTTGGGGGCGATAAATGAATGTCTGCCATTCACTTTTGAAAGATTATTTAATGTAAATATTGCCCACGGCTACGCTCTAAATTTGGCATACTTTTACCAGCATTTCGGCTGCTATTTCACCAATGGCAGCTGTAATGTTGTCTTCCAGGGCTGGAATTGTGGCTGGCTTGTCCCTGTAAACGAGAGACTTCACGTATCCCCACAAAAAATAGTCTAGTGGGATCAAATTGCATTATCTTGGCGGCAAATCTGTTTTGAAGATATATTCGTTTTGTAAATACATATATTGTATATACTCAATGCATAATAGCCTTTTTCCACTGAGCTACATCTTTCATCAATTTGCAAAGATGTTAACATCTTCCCATAAGAATTATACAGGCTAAAAATTCTACATCTACAAAAGATGATCATTTCTCATTTCTTCGTTATATCTTTCGTTATTTTAAGTGTCATCACTAAAAAAATTACAAAAAAATCGATTTTCTTTGTGCCATCTCTAGCAAACTGACATTGCAGAAAATGAACAAAAAAAAAAAAAAAATTATTCAACTAAGGAAAATTAGCGGCAGATGTAAGAATTTCATACTTATGTCTACTAAAAATTCTTCTTCATCATCGTCTTCCAGGATGGCCTTTAATATTTCAATGTACTGCATTAAAATTCGGGTTTGTTCTTGCAAAGCAACAACTACTCCAATGATTAATGCTTTCTCTAAATCCATTTTTTAATATTTAACAAAAATTATGCGTCTTTTTCTTTTATTTTTTTGACAGCTGAATAAATAACAGATGAAAGATGTTGCCAATGTAAACACTTGTTTCACATTTTCAACATCTTCCATGCGTTTCACAAAGATGTTGTTCAGTTTAAAAAGTCTATAAGAATGATAACAAAAAAAAAACGCATTATCTTCCATTCTTATTTAACTCATTAAATTTGCTATACAGATATATGTTTACGTCTGGCTAATCCAGCCCCAATAGACCAAACAATAAGTAAAGTTCTTTAGAAGGTTTTTTTTTTTTTTTTAATTACTAAAGTATTTTTTAATCATGTTTGAAAAATTATTCTCCTTCACAATATTATCTCAAACTTTATATTATAATTTTGTTTCAAGTTCGTTAATATTTCTTTGTCACTTCTCCGTTTAGCTTTTATTTATATTTATAAAACTATTATTCACTATAAATATATATTAAACATGCTTGTCATATATTTTGCATTTTCTCAACAGCATTGTAAGTATGACTATAAAAGACTTATTGCAAACAACAATTTCTAAACTCTTTAAAGTCTTGTTTCAGTAAAGTCCCATTAATTTTAACGTAAGTTCATTGTTGAATATTTTGTATCGCGTGCATTATCATTTCATTGTCATTCTTAATTTTGCCTTAAAGAAGAGAGTGCATATATGTTTTTGATGTTTTGTATTTTTTTTTATTTTTTTTTCAATTCATGCCCTCATTTTGCAAAACGCAACGCCTCACTTCACATAATTTAAAAAAAAAAATCGATTTTGTAAATTACTTGAATAAAGACGGTGATTGCTCGCATTGAAACAGCTGTTCGTTACGTTAATTGAAATCTTATACATACAAATTAGAATTTCATAAATCACTGCGCTGAAAAATTAATCACTTGAGATGTTAAAATATCACTTGGATTGTTTGAGCGTTGGTTTGAAATTTTGTTCAAACTATTTCAAAGAACAAACAATTTGTAATAAATTTGCAATAAATTTTATTTTTATTAAGCAGTTTGTGAATTTTTTTTTGATCTTGGGTCGATGTGTCGTAGAATTAGTAAATAAGCCTCTTAAAAAATCTTAAAAATTTAAAAAATTACTCCATAAATTTTTTTGCGATTTACACTCAGAAAAAAAAGTTAGTAGAAAATTTTGTAAACAGTTTTCAATGCCACTTTAGTATTTTTGTATTTAGTAAAAAAAATATTATTTAGTAAATTTCTTTGCTTTGTAAAATGTAAATTTACAAATTACAGAATATTTATAAATTTTTGTTGCTAATTTCAGAAATCATTTTAAAATTTTTTGAAAACAGATTTGCCAAAATTATCAAAAGAAATTACCAATTTAAAAAAAGTGGATATTGAAGGAAATATTATTTCTAATATTTAAAACATATACATAGATACAAACTTAAATTGTGTTAAAATATTACATAGGTTGGAAAAAGAGATCAGAAGTGAAGATACTTTTCACAGCCGACTCATCTCCGAAAATAGGACATCCACTAAAAATCAGCCCTTTATATAATTAAAATTTGACCTTAAAATCTGTTAAATTCGTTTATGTTTTTAACATTTTTTAAGCCTTTGATTTTTTTTTTTCATTTTGTCTAAAATATTTTTTGAAATATTGGGTTTGTTTTTTCGAACTACTTGTAAAAAAACGACTATCCCTACTTACCTGACTTTTCTTTATTTTTTGTAAACAAATACAATTTGAACGTTTGGGCCCGCCTTTGTACGAAAGCTGTTTTCGTATATGCACTTCGCGGGAACTCGAAATGGAGCAAATATATTGTTTGCCCTGCTCTCTACCTTTACTAACAAACAAATAATTCATTTGTTAGCTTTTCTTGTTTTTAAATTTTATCAAAATAAAAATACAAAAATTTCAAATATTTTTATGAAAAATATTTTTGTTTACATTTTAAAGAGAAAAGCCAAGAATTTATAAGACTTGGCAGCATTTTTATAAATTCTTATTTTTTAAGCAGCTATATTTATAACTACTTAGCAAGTCTATATCTACTTAAATTTGTATGAAATATTTATATAAAATTCGAAAAAACAAACCTAATAAATAATAAAAAAAAAAAAAGTTGCTTAATAAAAAAAAAATATAAATTTGTATATTCGAATTCTTAAGGCAATTTCAAAAGAAATAAGCAGCTTTAAATTGTAACAAGTGTATCTAAAAATAATTGATTTAATTTGTTCGTTTTAATAATTTTTTTATATAAATTTTGCTATATTTTACAATTCATTGAGTTTACAGCAATTTATTAAAATTTAGTGGAGCTTACTCATTTTTTTTATTTAGTAGCGGCTACTTATTTTGTACTACACGTCAGCAGACATGTGTTGCTAATATTAGCAAAAAATACCGCTGGGCTCAAATTAGCAAAATTCCCCGTAATAACAGCAAAATTTTCAGTTGCCATTACAGACTCTTTTTTTTTGGTGAGTGTAGATTTCAGGTGGCCTTAATATTTACATAAGAAAAGAATGATTTTTAATCATTTAACAACCTAGCAAAACCACACATTACCAAATAATGTGTAAAGTAATGTGTAGCCATAGGGACTCATGGATTACTTTCCACCTTACTTCACTGATGAATTTTACAGGCGATGAGCTTCAAAGTAATGTATATACCCATCACTTTAGAGGTGATAATGTTAGGGGTTACTTATATGGTTACGAGAATGGAAAAAATAATGTGTCTAAAAATAGATTTTTAATAAAGAGGAATTTTTATTAACAAAAATTTTACAAATATTAAATATTAAAAATAAAATAATGACCTCTTTATGATATACCAATTGAACCATAAAAGAATTCATTTCTTACGGTTCTAATATTGAAAATAAATAAACAAATAAATATTAAAAATAATGTGGTCAAGATGGGAATCGAACCAGGGAAATCTGGTTGCCAGCCAAGAACTCTACCCACTGAGCTATCGACGCATATAGTATTTGATTGCTTTTAATTTAAATGAATTGTTGCGCTTCGTTTTTTCGCTAGTGTTGTCAAAACAAACATACATCACCCTTTTGCTTACAAAAAAACACAAAGTAATGTATCTAAAAATAGATTTTTCAAAATATTTCAATTATTACTTTACATTTATAAATCATTTTTACTACTTTATGCTTGCAAATAATGAAAAAGGTAATGATCTATCATTACAAGGTAACTCATGAGAATATCGCATCCATTACCAAAGTTTTGCTGGAAAATCAAACATAAATTCCATATATGCATAAATGCAGGTAACACTCAAATCATTTTAATTTGACAATTAAAGTGGAAACGTCCAACGCAATGACGTAGTGATTTATAAAATTCGATTTTTTTACACACGCGTTGGCGTTAGAAAGTGAAGTGTAGCTGAGGCCTTGAACACAGGGGATTTACAAAATTTGTTTAATTTTTGAATATTTTTTCCCCATTTTGTATTTTGTTTTAGTATTTTTTAATTTTAATAAAAGTGAATCAAAAAAATACAATAAAATGTGAATTTCTTATGTGCAAAAAAAAAAAACTAATTCTACAATTGTAGACATAATCTTATTCTACAATTGCAAGCATAAGCTAATTCTACAATTGTAGGTATAAGCTTATTAAAATATTATTTCAGTAATATTTCCACGAGGGTTCCTTTTTGATTTTTTTACAATAATTTTAAAGCGTTTTTTAATAGTTTCTCAAGTCTGTTTAAAGCTTAAGGCTTATGCTCGCAAGCTTATTATAAGTTGTTTCTAAAGGGTTGTGGTGTATGAAATTATAAAAAAACTGTTATTCCAATTGCAGGTATATTTAATGACAATTTATTATTTAAATATTTAAGTCTCAGTATTAAAATTGATTCAAGAGTTTCGATATTAAAAAGGTATTGCTTGCCAACTTTGATTTTTAGTGTTTGTTGTTAAAAGATTACTGTTACTGTATAAAATCTTTAAAATGCTGAGTGAAAAAATACCAAAATATATTTGTAAACATAATAATCTAAAGTATACACTTTCATTTGATGCGATGTCGTAATTTATCAGAGCGACGAAAATCTCGCTCTCCAAATACATTTCTAACCCGCACTGTCTAAAAACTTATAAAGATAAGTTTTAGTATTTTTGGGAGATGTGTTTTCAAGTACACTACTAACAAAATGCAGTTAACTGGATTATGTGTAAAACAAGAATTTCGAGTGCAAATCCATGGAAAAACTTGCGTATAGCATAAACTTCAAAAACTTCCTTAGAGCTTCTTGAGAAAAGTTCTTATCAGTAATTATATCTTCTTTTTTTTTTTACTTCTTTCAAGCCAATTATCAAAATATTTTACTTTATTAAAGTTCTTCATAGTCTCCATTACTGCTCATATTTTGTCTTCCACCACGATGTTTCTCCAACACCTCTGGCTTCCTAAAGGCAGATTTTGTATGTAAATGCTGGTAACGGCCGACTTCTATGGGTGTAGGTACTCTCCATTTTTGACTATTCAAATAAAAACAAAAATGCGTTTGTACGCTGAATATCCAGTCAGCAGCTTCCCTTCCTTGCCTCCGGCAAGCTGTGTTTATTTTTGTTTAGTATGACTTGCTGACACTGTAAGTTCTTCTTGTATTGTTGTTTACTTGTACATTAGAGTGTCCCGGTAAATAAATTTCTTGTAAATTGATGGAAATCCAACGAGAAAATAAATAAATTTTGTAGGGGATCTTTAGTTTCCTTTCATGGATATTCTCAAAATTGATATTGTAGATCTGCAGTGTTGGTTGTAATAACTTTTTGTCCACCATGACGTTTTTAACACTAAACCTACCAAGCGATGTGAAATAACATTTCAAATTTTGACATTAAAACAAAAAAAAAAAAAAACAAATATTGTTTTTCCAAGCTTTGCGACCAGCATGGCATACCGCTCGCTGTGACCAAGCGGCTGAGCGGACTAGATCAGGGATGGAAAATATGTTTTCTGTTATTGTACCAACCAGACAAACAAATTGTACATTTTCGATCCTCACGGTACCAAATATTTCCGCTTTTTTTTAAATTTTATCGTATTGAGTCAGATTTGGTTATACACTAAGAAGACTTAAAAAAATTTAAATTGACGGGGTGAAACAAAATTTATTTAACCTTTTCAGGATTTGCTATTAAAAATATAAAGGCATTTAATAGCTTTTTAACAATTCTACACTTTTTTCTTTTTTGGTTTTGAGAGGCAATTTAAAATCAGCTGTTCAATATTGCCACTTCCGAATATTTTAGTACAATGTGTATGCAAACATTTGGTACATTTGATGTGACACCAATTTAGAGCCGGTTCAACTTAAAACTGACTTTATTTTTTACTATAGTAGCTGAATATATAAAAACATGTTTTTAATTTAAAGTTGCTTTTAAAGTCTACTTTATGTTATGTTGTTTTATCAAGTTATAAGTTAAAAATTTAAAAAAAATTTATATTTGTACTAAATGAGCCGCGGTAGTACCACGGTACCAACCAAGGTAAAAATGTACCAGAAAAAGTAAAAATTGTACCATATTTTCCATCCCTGGACTAGATATACTAATGAGCCAAATTGTTCGATCACAAAGAAGATTTGGTACACCTAGGATCAGCGCCTTACTGGAGCGGTTATATGACTACCCCGTTTCCATTTGCACATTCTGCTAGTGGTGGTAAAGGGACACGGAACTTTTGGTGTGCATTATACCTTACCAAAAAGAAGTTCGCGGTAGACCTTCGAATAAAAATTATTTTTGCAAGGCAGTTCCGAATTTTGTTTGCCGTACGTAGGGGTCGCCTTTTTAAATTTTTTATTAAATTTTCGGCATTTACAGTCGATTTTTAAAATGGGATATATCCAAGTTTCTCTGTCGTCATTGACCTCAAGTATCCCGTTCTAGCCACCAGAACTCAGTTCCCACCGCCCCAATGTCAGAAAATTAAAGCTCGCAAAACATCATTAAACTTTTGCTAAGGAAGTATTTGGTCGATAAGCAGAAAAAAGAATTGCAAATTTTTTGTTGAAAAAAATTTTTGTTGCTGATCGAAGGTTTTTTTAAATTTTGCTTCATATCTTCGGCTCCTCGAGACAAAAATATTGATATATCACACTTTAAGATCCTACTGTAAATGCCAAAGATATAATGACAATTTTAAAAAGAAGAACCCTATTTTCGGCAAAAATAAAATTCCAAATTGCTTTGCAAAAATAATTTATATTTGAAGGTATACGGCGCATTTTTTTTTGCCTGTAAGGTGGTATGGTCTAGTGTACATGCTACGAGGGCGGATCAATATGTCGTGACTTTTTGAATGAAACACAGATTTTTGCAAAAAAAAAAAAAATATATTTTTCAACATAATCTCCTTTTAGCTCAATACACTTAGTCCAACGTTTCTCCAATTTTTGTATCCCTTCCAAAAAATAGGATTTTTCGAGGTCCATAAAATAGGCAATTGTTTGATCAATAATTTCATTGTTGGAGCTAAATCTCTTTGCACCGAGCCATTTCTTTAGGTTTGGAAATAGAAAATAGTCACTGGGGCTAAATCCGGAGAATATGGCGGATGAGGTACCAATTCGTAGCCCAATTCATGGAATTTTGCCGTGGAAACTAAGTTGTCACACGATTGCAATTGTGGTCGATTGTGAGCAAACGCGGCACCCATCTTGCATACAGCTTTCTTAAATCCAACTGATCGTTTAAAATCGAAACCACACTGCCATATGAAATGCCTATGGCATCAACAATCTCACGTATTTTTACTCTTTGATCGGCCAACACCATATCGTGGATTTTTTCGACATTTTCTGTGTATTGACCTCAATTGGCCGTCCAGAACGTTCAGCGTCATTTGTACTTGCGACCACAACGAAAGTAAGTAAACCACTTTTTTACCATTGAAATCGATGGTGCAGAGTCCCCATTGTATTTATCAAGCTTTTTCTTTGGTTTTTTTTCGCAAAAAATAATGTTTTATGAGCACTAGAAATTCACTTTTTTCCGTTTAAAAAAAAATGAACAGCTGTTAAACGCAAAGTAAATGACGGAACTTGCTCAAAATTTGAGCAAGGTGGTACTTGATGGGAGCAGTGTTGCATTTCATATAACTATAATATTCTGCCCTCGTAGCAGGATGGGACTTTCTAATAATGACTACTGCAGGAGCTGTCACAAAACAGAGGAGGAGGAAAGTTCGCTCCACCTGTTGGGTCAGTGCTCTAAGTTCGATAAGCAGCCTTAGACTCTGAGTTGTATACCAGAGAACTGCAACTGCTGATTGCAAAACGTTCATACGCAATCAACACAAGAATAAATATGTGTTTGCGTTCAAACGCTGAATATACTCCAATACACACATTTGTTGATGATTTTAAATCAATCAAACGAAGTGAAACTTGTTGTGTCACTGATTTAATCATCGGTCGTTTTTATACCATTGATTTTATTCTTGTTCGTTCGGGTTAACAACAAATATTTTGATGTATAATAAATCAGAAAAAACAACAAACAACGCGTATGTGTGTATTCGTAATTAAAACAAAATAGTTTCATGTCTATAAAAAGGGGTTTTTGTAGAAACACATTTCATAAATAGTATAGTGTACATTAGGGTGGATCTAAAATCCGCTTTTTTACAATTTTTATTAGTAATACCAAAAATATTTTTCTTTGTAAAAAAAATTTTTTTTTGGAAAAAATAAAAATTAGGTCGATATCTCAGGCTCGCCCAATCCGGTTAAAGTTAAATATTGTCTAATTTTCCAATCAAAATAGATGAAAAAAAATTTAGACAATATTTAAATTTATCCTGAGATATCGACCTAAATTTTTTTTTTCAAAAAAATATTTTTATTTCACAAAGAAGAATATTTTTGGTATTGTATTACTAATAAAAATTCTAAAAAAACGGATTTAAGTCCCACCCTAATGTACATTATACCATTTATGAAATGAATTTCTATTTTGTTTTAATTATGAATACAAACATACGTGTTGTTTGTTGTTTTTTCTGATTTATTCAACGCTGACTTTTTGTTGATTGATTAAATTTGCGTAAAACATGTTTGACAGATGATTCAAACTGATCCGAATTACGTGTTCAGTAACATGATGTTGATTTTATTCTACACTGAATTTTATTGAGGGATTAAATGTGAACAAGAATTTTAGTGTATGACTAAATCAAGAAAAAAAAGTTGATTTTGAAGTTCTCTGTTGTATACATCATGTTTTAACTCAGGATGTTAAACTACTTTCCATGAGCTGAAGCAGGGTGCCACACAATATATTATTCTGAATCTTCGACTCGTCATCTATATACAGTGAGCAGCAAAAGTCTTGGTAGTCCGGTCAAAATAAATTTTAATATAATAATTAATTCCAGGTAATAAGTATTCAAGCTTAAGGTATTTCTTTACAAAATTATTTATTTTTTATCCAATATTTCGCTATCTCAATGGATAGCTTCTTCAGGGATATTTTGTTTTTTAATTTTAAACAAATTTTTTAACAAATCAAAATTAATGAAACAACAAAATAATAATAACTGAATAATAATTAATTATTATATTATTATTTTAATATAATTATTATTATATTTAATATAAATTGATTATAATTTTAATAAATTCTAGAACAATAAAACTCCATATTTAAGCACAGCATAAGTCATATGTATACGGCTTTATATTTGATTTCCCCAATAAAATTTTATTGCAAAACTGTAGATTTTTGTGGATTCTCTTTTGATAAATGAAACGGTACTTTCTAAATTTGCATTTGTTTATTGCATGAAGTGAGGTCAAGTAATTTTTTAAAATGTCAATGGGATATGTAAACGTAATTTTGGGTCATCGAATTCAGCGGCAAACCCTGTTTTAAAGAATCAGATATTTAGATTTTAAGTTTGTATTGACTCAAACAATTTTTTGATTATCTTAACGAAAAGATTTCGACTTAATTTATTGTTTTTTCACTTATTTACTATTTAATTCTATGATTTTTAAATTAATCTAGAAGGTAAGGAGTTATAATTATTTGTAGTTTAAAAAATATGTTAATGACACCCCAATATCAATTATACACTGGGATGTGTTTGATTCGAGTTAAAGTACACCAATACGTAATATTATTGTAACAGATTTTAATGGCTCTTAGGACGTTTTATTTTCTGAACAAAATTTTGGTTTTTTTGATTGCAAACGAAAACAAGTAAAAAAGGGCTAAATTCGGCTGTGCCGAATCTTTGAATACCCTCCACCAATATTCTAAAAAGATGTTCTCTACTGTTTTTAATACAAATAAAAGAAAACTTTTGAAGTCAAATTATGTAGGTGAAAAAATTTTTTGAGGCGAAAAACTTTTTTAGATGTGAAAAAAAATTTAGAGGTGAACAAAAATTTTTGAGGTGAAAAAATTTTTTGTTTTAAAAAAAAATTTTAGTGGTGAAAAAATGTTTGAGGTGAATACAAAATATTTACTGCTAAGCGACTGGTGAAAAAAATATGAGAAAATATGTTATGTACCAGTCGCTACTATGAAATAATACTTAATTTGTATGGGCACCTTTACATTTTCACTAGTTTTTTTAACCATGGACTGCACAAAAAAAAAAAACATTTTAAAGCATAGTTTTTGTCAAATACTCAATTTTGTTCCGGCTAATGGGGACTAGATCTGCAGCTGAATATGCCTAATGGAGAGAATGTACTTTCTGATGCGCCACGCATTGATAAATAGTTGCAACGAATATTCTTTCTTTGAAAAATTGAAGTGTGTTTGTTTAATGGAGAGAATACAGCAAAGAAATTAATTTGTTAAAGAAAGAACATGAGTTGTAACTATTTGTCAATATATGGCCCATCAGAAGGTGCATTCTCTCCATTAGGCATATTTTGCTGCAGAGCTAGTCTTCATTAGCCTACAATATGCAGTAGAGTATTATTGATTTTCTATTTTCTTCGTAACATAAATGAATATTTGCCAAAAACTATGAAAAATATATGTTTTATGTGCATATTATACCTTAATTTTTTAAATCAATATTTATTTAGATGTTTAAGAGCACAATATTGCACTTTATTCATGTGAAAACATTAACATATATATGCATTTGCCAATCCCTCAACTCTCAAAAATACAAATGGAACAAAAAAAAAAAAAATACTACTTTATTACGTCAAACATTTGATAATTTGACGTTTGTAGTTAATTTAATATTTTTGGTAAATAAATAAATTGAAACCCTAATCCAAGGCTATATCGCCATGAGGTGCCATCTATTCAAAAGTAGCAGCACTAAAGCAATTATGTATTTTGCTCAAACAAAAAAAACATTTTATGGAATCAAACGAAAAACCAACTAAGCTTAACAGAAAAACCCAATCAGGTTTACTATATCTCCTATAGTAGCCAAAGAATGGGAGATATTTTAAATGGAAAATCCTAAGAAAATGCATCGGAAAAAATTATGAAAATTTCATAAAACTATTTTTAAATAGTTACGTCTATAAAAATGCCGATGTTCTACCCTTCTGTAGGTACGCCATGTCGTTGCAAGCCAGATTTATTGAGAAACTTGAGCTACATGATAAATTGCTTGTCAGCCAAATATACGAAAACGAGAAAAACACCATCAATGGACGTATTAACGACAATCCAGCTCCTCTGGACCTTACCTCATTCTATATGAACCCAGCCTCCAGCAATCATAGGGGCTGAATATGATATACGTTTATACTAAATTTTGGATGAACTGTTATATGAATATGTTTTGTCAATTTATGTAAAAGAACTTTTGTTATTTAGTTTTAGTAATGTTATTTATTTAGTTTAAGTAATGTTATTTACAGAGGTCTGAGGGTCAATTCTCGTTCTGTGAAACGGTAAAATGAAAAGTTTTTTCACGTTTTCATAGTACTTTTGATTCGCGTTCTGTGAAAAAATGTAAAAAAATATCAAAACGTTTTCATATGAAAAAAAAAAGTGGAACGAAACAAGATTTTTTCACGATTGCACGGCACTGGCGATTCTTGTTTTGTGTAACAGTGCAAACAAATGTCAAAATATTTTCATATGAAAAAATTGTTTACACAGACTATTTATAAGTGAAATAAACATGGAGAAGATTGTAAGAGAAAAGCGTGCCAGCGAAAGCCAAAAGGAGTATTTGATTCATTATTAAGAAAAGCATGTGGACATTGCAAACGATAAGTAAGTAGCTTAATAACCATAATCACACTTTTATTAATCCCATATTTACAGATTTGTAACTGCAGATGGTGCCAAATTTAGAGACGAAAAGTGTAACGAATTAGCGGCGAGCCTTAACAGTGAAAAATGGCAAAAGTATGGCATATTTATTTATAGTTTATTTATATTCTGTATGAAATTTTTTTTTTCTTTAAGTAATATTAGACTTCATACGCGCACCAAATATAGTTCACTTAAAGTAAGCCGATATAAATCCATGAAGTGCTTGTCGGTTGTCATCTCGAATGGATTGTGGTCAGCACGAAGTATGCGTCTCAGCACTCTCAAAAAATTCCTATAAATTATTAAATTATTTACTGCAATTAAATGCTTGTAACATCATTGCCTTACCTTTATTCATCCGGAATTCTTTGAGCAATATCCATACAATTAATTCAGATATTTTTATAAAATTATTTAAAATAAATTTTACGAACTTAATTCACTTTTGTTTACGTTTTTCTCTGTTTTGACATTTGCTTTTAATTTTGGGTAACACAGTTACAAAATTTTCATGGGTACAGTGCGAATGAAACATTTTTTTCATAATACATACGAGAATCGTAATTTATGTATTTGTGAAAAGTTCGAGTGAAAAGTGCTTATGAAAACGAAAATGAAAAGTTTTTTTTCACTTCACATTATCACAGAACGAGAATTGACCCTCTGCTCTGTTATCGACTTTAACAATGTTGCTATTTACGTTAACTTAGTTATTACAGTAACACACATATAGCTCTAAGAATGTTATTATTCTCATAGTATGTAAGACAATAAATGTAATCGAACAAGAAGAAGACTTAATAACATTTTTACTAACTTAACAGAAAATTAAAATAGATACAGAAAAATTGTACAAATTTGTATGGAAAATTTAGTGGTACCTTCACATTTTCACTCATAACTTTTGAACCGCTAAACCGATTTCGCTCATTTTAAATACCAAACTGCTCGGGAGGATGTTCAATAATCTGGGTAAAAATTGGCACCCCCGCTTGCGTCTTCGCGTCGTGATCGCCATTTCAACAGACAGACAGACAGACGGACATCGCTAAATCGACTTAAAATTGCATAAGGATCACGAATATATATACTTTATGGGGTCTTAAACCTATATTTCGACATATTACAAACGGAGTGACAAACTGATATATACCCTCACCTTATATGGTGGAGGGTATAAAAAAAATATTTATAAATAGTAAACAAGTAAAAATATCAATAAATAAAGTCATTGCAAAAGAGTTACGATTTATTCAAAAAATTGTTTTAGTTACGTGTCTCGGAGTTTTCTTGTGTCATTTCAAAAGTTGAAATTTTACTTACAGTGTAATCAATAGTCATGAAATGGGTAAATTATACACCGAAACTGCTAAAATTATAAATACAAATCGGTTCCAACGATATAATAATCTGGGCACTGGTATCAAACATGTCTCAAACCAGTGCTTAGAATCTACAAGACGAGCGACGATTATCGCCCACTTTCATTTTAAATATGTTACTTAGCAAACTGTTGAACAATCAGATTGGAAATGACTGTCTTTACCAAATGTGTAACAACATTTTAAAATGCTGCGCTTCTTCGCGTTATACGCGGTGGTCAAAAAAGTAGAATCAGTGTAATTGTATGCTGCAAGTTACATAGTACCAAAGCGTAGACTGCTACTTTTGTAAACGTCATAAGCAGCGTATGAACAGATCAGCTGATTTTGATAGGTTATTTTTATTTTAAAAACTACACAATGGAGGAAAAACTAATTGAAGCTGTAAAAAAATACAAAGTTCTTTATTTAAATTTATTTTATTCAACAAATTTACGCTAAAGCTGATCAAAACAAAAGCGTAAAAAGCGTCGTATGTAACTTGAATTTTGGTAAAGCGTTTAAAGCGTTGACGCGTACAAAGCGTTGACGCGAAAAAGCGTGGTATGGACTTTCAGCTTTAGTTATGTAAAATGGTAGACATTAACTTCCAAAGGGGACGACAATCGTCTTATAGAATCTGGGCACAGTAAGGTTTTGAGTGGTATTACTTTAATTATTATTTTTTTCTATCGGGATACCCTATTACGTACAATGTATGTCGTACATTCAGACATACTAAATACTTATTCGTACATCTACCGTATATAATAATAGTAATGACTAGAGCAACGTTTTTACATTTAGTCTTGTAGTACTCTCATGCTTTTGTGTATGCGAGTACGTTTGCACTTAGAGAATTATGTTAGTTATAAAAAACGCTAGCATTTGATAAAAATCGAAAGAATTTCCTTGATGAAAAATTTAAAAATTTTTGGTTTAATAAAAAGCTTAATTTAGTAGATAAAGGATTGACAATTGGAATAACTTAACTTTTATCAATTTCTTTGCAATTCTCTCATCCTATGTTAACATTTTATAACTGCAAGCATAAAACTGTAAATCTTTAAGGAAAACTAAAGGTACGAGTATTTGACTAATGTTAATCCACATTGGTAATCTTCTTTTTTTATATATGCATT
This sequence comes from Eustalomyia histrio, assembly GCA_949748255.1. Lineage (NCBI taxonomy): Eukaryota > Metazoa > Arthropoda > Insecta > Diptera > Anthomyiidae > Eustalomyia > Eustalomyia histrio. The sequence goes on along the minus strand of OX456527.1, from coordinate 20,674,778 downwards.
TTTCGGCTCAAGGATTTCGCTGAAATATGTATAATTAATAGAGGAAAGTAAATTAATGAACATGTATTTTTCTGATTGGCGCAATCTTTTCTTTAAGGGCGTGGTAAAAATGATTTGTTTTATTTTAGTATCAGGTAAAACGTATTTTTATTTATTTATTTTTGTATTTGAAAGGCATAACTAGTGGTATAAAAGTATAGGCATATTTAACACGCCAGAGAATATTTTTTCTAAAAATGGAGCAAAAGACGACTCTAAATTCTCTAAAATAATTCACAATTGAGTTATTATTTAGCGGTGTGTTTTCCTCTATCTCTAGCATTTTTCTCTTGGGATTATGGGATTTTTTATGGGTGTTGTAAGCAAAATTTATAGGGGAGTTTATCCGCCAAATGAATATATGTTGTATGCAAACTTTTAAAAACATAGTTCCCTAAATCAATTTTCAAATCTGATTTACATTTTGACCAATTAATTCGTGAATTAATTTTTCTGATTGAATTATTTACTACTATGATTCAATCTTTATCTTATTAGAAGAATCAAGTTGATTTAAATAATTGTTTTTATAAATCAAACGACATAATTAAAGTGAATAATTAAATTTTAAATTAAAGAATTAAATCAATTTTAATCAATTATTTTGATTCTCAAATATGATTTGATTTTTTTAAATCATAATTAATTTAATTTTAAACCCGAAGGGTTTCATGGAATTTTTATAAAGTTATTCAGGCTTATTATAAAAATGGGCGTTCAAATCAAAATGCATTTCGTGCACTTCGTGATTTTTTTGGGTCAGCATAATCGGCCAAAAGTGTCCACAATCGGCAGAATTGTGGTCTGTGAAAACACCTGTGCATGCTCGCCCAGCTCGTTCTGCGGAAAACATTGCTGTTGTTTGCGATACTGTGTCTTGAGGTCGGCCAAGCATTTACCGTGAATGGTGTTCGCTATCGCGGAATGATAACGAACTTATTGTGGCCAGGAATTGATGATATGACCCTGGACGATATCTGGTTTCAACAGGACGGTGCCACTTGCCACACAGCTAACGAAACAATATGGCTGAGGTCGCGGCGGCCATTTGGCCGATATTTTGTTCCATACATAAGTGAACCATAACATAACATATTATCATAATAAAAAGAAATGACAATAATTTCCCAAATGATTTGTGTTTTATTCAAAATCAACATCGGCCCTTAAAATTTAACCACCCTTTATGATAATATAAGTTAACACCGGACCTGGCCTATTTTTATTATCGCAGTATATTAATACTCTAGCAGAACAAAAATGTTGTCCCTTTTGCACCATCTTGCTTAGTTTTCGAGATACTGGCCATTTTAAAAAATTACCATTTCACAAAACGGCGAATATCTAGAAAACTAAGCGAGATTAATTCGCAAATCAAATCAATTTTTTTTTTAATTCGCGAATTAAAAAAAATAATTATGTTTGAAATGATTTGATTTAATGGAATCAAAAAAGAGTCAAATGAAATTGATTAATCAATTATGATTTTAAATCTGATTTATAAAATATTGAATCAACTCGCTGATATACAAAAAGAATTATTTTTTTTTTCAATAAAGATTTGTCTTTTAAATTAATAAAAATTTATCTTTTTCAAGGTCTGGTGTTGTACATCATCAAACTTAAGCTAGGAGATGTTTCGCCTTTTTGCGATATTTTAGTCGACTTTTCACGAAGCGCTATTTTCGACAATATTTCTTATAATGCAAACAGGTGGCAGCTCTGAATCCTTCCTTTTTGTAGGGCTTTTAACTTTATGCAAATAATAAATGTTCATTAATTTTCCCTCCTCGAACACATATCCAAATTTCAGTGAAATTGCTGGGTGACACCAATGTTAAATATAATAAGGTACAAACTTTTCTTTTAATCTATTACAAAATGAATGAAAGAAAATCTAGCAGCTAATTTGTAAATGACTTGAATTTAAGAAATATTTAATTCTACAATGAATGCAATCATGAGAGAATTCAAGCATGTGAATTAATTCGTAGTGAATGGTGTAAAAATATTACATGTTAATAAAATTTAATTCAGTTTTAAACAACTAAGTAATTCGTGGTTGTGGGTCTAAAAGATTCCCGAAAAAAAATCTTAAATTTTTTTTCTGACAATTTTTATTAATATTTTTTCACGGGTGTAAATTATTTAAGTATTAGTTAGAGAGATATTTTTTTTTGCATTATAGTGTACGTCAACATTTATATTTGTTGTTGTTGCTATTATTTTGATTATATTGTGCATCTCGGGTAGTTTCGAAAAAAGAATCTAAAAAATAAACATTGCAAGCTCTCTCTTGGATCGCCTCCCCCCTCCTTCTTATATACCGCTTGAGGTTTGTTTTTGCTGCTGCTGTTGGTTCTGTCATTATTATTGTTGATGGAAGTAGTATGAACGCAAACAAATTGAATTTATAGTATACACATAATGAAGGTTTCGGACAGTGCTGGTCAATCATTTTAAGCGAGCAGATTATTTACTCTGGTCGCTAGTCGATATTTTGAAGCAGAGGAAGAAAAAATACAAAGTATCTCTGAAATTCTACAAAATATTATGACATATTGTCTAAGTTGTCGCCCTTGTTTGGATAGCAACTTTTAAATCCTTTTTAAATACAGGTATGTTTAATAAAATATGTTTAAATTATTTGTAGTTTCAATGAGCTGATATATAGGAGTAATCGTTTTATTGCCCTCCTCCTCCCATTGGAATTGTTGATTTATGGTAATTTATAATGAAAACACTTGTTGCTTTTTTTTATTGCTACCCGAGTAAAAAAAAAAAAAAAAAAATTAATTTGGCGCAATATTTAATCTTTTCCAATTTCATATTCTTTATTTAAATATCTATTGTTATATCAAGCAAATCTTATTTGATTCGAAAAAATTACTAGATCATTTAGAGGCATCTAAATTGATTCGAAAAATTGCAGATTAAATTAGATCCAGCAATATATTCGGGGATTAAGTAATACTCAAATTTATTAGAAAATGTCAGACCGTATTGTATCAGATTAGATTATATATATTTGATATATTTGAACCATCACTGCAGGACTTTCAACGGGCACAACTCTGTTTTTTCACACGGCATTTCGATCAGTTATCGGCCTGTCACTGAAGGTATATCAAACGACTACAATCAGTTTCGATGTTTCATATACTAATTCAGAAAACGGTACGTAAACGGAGTTGGACTCCGTTTATGACTGGCCGAAAACGGTACGTAAACGGAACGTATTTTTTGTTGGGATGGTTGGTACCTACACTCAGAAAAAAAGTTAGTAGAAAAATTTTTAAACGGTTTTCAATCCCTCTCTACTATTTTTGTACTGATTTTTAGTAAAAAATTATTATTTAGCAAATATTTTTGCTATTTACATTTTACAAATTACAGAATTTTTACAGAATATTTACAAATTTTTGTTGCTAATTTCAGAAATCATTTTACAAATTTTTGAAAACCGATTTGCTAAAATTAGCAAAAAATATTACTAATTTTAAAAAAGTGGAAGGAAATGTTATTTCTAATTAAAACTTACACCTACAAACTTAAATCGCCTTAAAATGCTACATAGATTAAAAAAGGGATCGGAAGTGAATATACCGACTCATGTCATGAAAATAGGACATCCACTAAAAATTAGCCCTAAAAACAATTAGAATTTGACCTTAAAAGTAAAAAAAAAAAATTGACCAAAATATTTTTCAAAACAGAAATGACCAAATTAAAACAAAATGATTAATTCGTTTTTTAAAAAATATATTCAAAATTCTTGATACTCGATAAGAAAAATAAATTCAAAGCTATTTACTAATATTAATAAAATTTAGTAATTTTTTTTTTGCTGATTTTAGCAAACAGATTTTAAATTCCACTTTACAAAAAGTCTACTAAAATTTAGTAGCGGCTACTAATTTTTCTACTAATTTCATTGTACTACACGTCAGCAGGCATGTGTTGCTAAGATTAGCAAAAAATACCGCTGGGCTCATATTAGCAGAATTTCCCGTAATAACAGCAAAATTTTCAGTTGCAATTACAAACTTTTTTTGGTGAGTGTAGTTTGTTAAATCACTTATAATAACAAATTAAAAATAAAAATAAAGGGTGGTTCAACCATAATGCACGATGTTAATTGTGAGTTACACCTTAACGTCAAGTGTTTGACAAATTGAACCATGGAGAGGTACACAATTGAACAGCTCGTTAAGATTGTTGAAGCTTTTTACAAAAATGGGCGTTCAAATCAAAATGCATTTTGTGCACTTCGTGATATTTTTGGTCAGCATAATCGACCAAATGTGTCCACATCGGGAGAATTGTGCGCAAATGTGGAAACACCTATGCATGATCGCCCAGTTCATTCTGCTGAAAACATTGCTGTTGTTCGCGACAGTGTGTCAGAAGAGCCGTCAACCGTTACCGTGAATGGTCTTCGCTATCGCGAGATGATAACGGTCTTCAAGTGGTTAAAAATTGACAATATGGACCTAGACAATATGAGGTTCCAACAGGATGGTGCCACTTGCCACACATCCAACAAAACAATGACTTTTTTGCGCGAGAAATTCAATGGCCGTGTTATTTCACGTCGTGGCGATGTTAATTGGCCGTCACGATCATGTGATTTGACACCGTTGGACTTATTTCTTTGGGGATATTTAAAAGAAAAAGTGAACGTCAATAAGCCAAGCACAATTCAAGAGCTAAAGGATGAGATAATTCGGCACATTAACGACATTGAACCTCAATTATGTCTCTGAGTCATTAAAAATATGGACCATCAGATAGAGGTATGCCACCGAAGTCGCATCTGACCGATATTTTGTTTCACGCATAATTGTCATAGATCATTCTATCACAATAAAAAATATTAAGATAATTCTCTGATAACTTTTTGTTTTAGTTACAATTTAACATCGTGCATTATGGTTGGACCACCCTTTACTAAAAACTCTAAAAAAACCAATGTTTATTGGAAGTTATCGGCGAACATGCTTTATATGAAAAATCGTGTCGGAAGTGGTTTGGTCGCTTTTGAGCTCGAAGGCAAGGAACGACCGGGTTAACCCAAAAAGTTTGGAGATGAAGAATTGGAATTATTGCTCTTAGCAAACGAATGGCGAGCGCTTCAGGAAATGTCAGAGTCATTGGGGTGGATAAGTCGACAGTCAGAAAACGCCTAAAAGCTATGGATACTGGGTATCGAAGGGAAATTTTTTGCTTGTGAACAGCTCACCATAAAAGGGTCTTCAGCATTACATTGTGACTGGGAAGGGCAAAAAGTCATGAGTTTTGCCCGGACAGCCATCAAAATCCTTCGCAAAGCCGAATATTCATGGCATGAAGCCTATGCTGTGTTTTTGGTGGGACTTGCGCGGCGTGATCTACGAGCTGCTCAAACCTAATGAAACCATCACTAAAACTCACTGGGCATAAGCTAAAGTTTTTCTAAGTAGCCGTCCTGCGTTCGAATTTACATCTTTTCTATCCTCTGGTATGTCTGAATTCGGCTTCTCTGAGTAAAATATTCTCCATAGCCGACTATTGGCTGGGCTTAGGGATTTTCTACTCTGTGGTATATCCCAACTAATCGGAAACGCAGGAAAAACGACTAAATATGTCCAGATTAATTTCATCTATTACAGGAAAAAGGAAACCATTTTTAAAAGATGAAGGGTTTGAAAACAGAATTAACGGATTTTATGAAGGCAGCGGCTTAAAACTAATTTGACGTTAATTGGCGATTTCAAGCTCTTAATAAGTTTCCTAGGAATTAGATTTTTCAAGAAATTATTAAGGAACCTTTATACGGGAGAGAAAACTGCTAAAGAAAAAGTAAAAATGCACCCTTAATAATTTCAATCATTCACAATACAGCTAGCTATTTAGGGTTTTTACCCTATCTCTAGTTAGCAATTTTCCCCCGCATATAAATGTGCCTTTAGAGTTGCGAATATCGGCTGTTCCCAATTCATCTCTTAATTTTTAAGTGTCTTAATTGAGTCTGAAAGAAATCAAATCTCTGTGATTGATGGAACTCCAAAGTGGGTTAGAGTGATAATCACTGAAATCTAAGAAAATAAACCTTTCAAGAGCCCATGATTGAAGTTAAATTGAAAAAGGTATTTTATTCCTGCGATCTAATTATGAGGTTTATTCACCAGTTTGGTGAAAAGATCGTGTGCAGTAATCGTGGTTGGTGTCGGTTCTTTTGATTAATTTCGATCTTTCTCGGGGATCGTATGGATTATGTTGTTATAGATAGGATTTCATCCAACGAGTTTTAGCTTAATTCAGGGCTACCGCAAGGTTTGGTGCTTTCTCCCTCTCTTTTTCCCACCTTTGTTAATGATCTGCTTAATCAAGGTTTCAACGTTATCTACTCTCGCTGAGGATAGTAATATTTGTCACTTATTTTCGGTTGTAGGCCAAGCCTTGGGGGGTTGGGAGCAAAAGGCAAATAGGGTAGATTTTTATGCATGTTGCTAAATAGGGCTGTGAGGCCCTCAATGACATCAGATGGGTGGGTGGTGTCAATATCAAGGAATCGGATACTCTTGATTTTTTGGGCATGAGAATTTAGTGTGATGTTCATTTGAAGAAGCACATATTTTAGTTTGGAAAGGTGCATTTAATAAGTATCTTGGTTTCCTAAAACGGTATAAGAAATATTTTATCCCATCCGATTTCCCCACTATTTATACCATCTGTATCCCACCAAAGATGTGCAGCAGCTTCAAATTAAATTTTGGAGCATTTGGTCCGTTTACAAAGGAAGGCGTTGGAGTGGACTGTACAGTCGACCGCACAATGCGGCACAATGTGTATTAGCCGTACAAGTCGAAATGTGGAATAAACCCCACAGAGGTTTTTCCTATTACTTACAGTATAGAAAAAATGAAGTCAATTGTCCACAAACAACACTACTCCCTCATTCCTCTTTTCCATAACCTGTTTTCCTAATACCAACACATTGCACTGCATTAGTAGGGGAACATGCCCTGACATTTGGTTTATCGTAAAAACAAAAATAATAAGTAAATTTTTCGAAAACGCCACATTTTTGAACTATGATGAAGATCAAATTTCTGATCTACCCATAGTTACCCCTATAATTATTCCATATACTGGATATTCTGCTGGCTGGGCAATATCTACCAAAGTAGCAGCAGAAACTGCTGCAGAAATTATAAAAAAAAAAACAACATAAGGAGCTGCAAGCCGTTAATGCCGTTGTGTGTATGTTGACGCCAACTTAAACATTGTGAATTCTGGACGTCTGCCACTATACAGCGGTTTACTAACATATAGTTTTTATGTAGCGAAATGTGCTGCGTCTTTGTGTCATTCATTGCTGGTGAGGTTGATTATGAGGATGGCATGATTTTTTGTTTACCAGTTTTTGTTGTTATTATTGTTTTGTTCGCTCGCTTATTTTGTGCGCTCTATTAAAATGAGTAACTAGAAAAAAAGTCTGGTTGCCTGCAGAAAAAGAAGAGCAAAAAAAAAAACAAAATAAAATAAACCACGTTAACGTTTGACTATACATATTGGCGTATTACGCTTTGTTGAGCCATCCATCCAACAAACCAACCAACCATCCAGGCAGACTGACATGACAGTCTGCCAGTTTAAAACATTCACATACATTAATATATCCGGATTACATACAACAACATGAACGCCTGCCCTGCTTGTTGTTTTGCCTGCTCGCCAGTTTGCCTGTTTTGGTGGCGGTGGTAATGACGTCGTTCAGTTAACGTTCGCGTTGCCATTTGTTTAGTTTGAAATTGCGATGAGTGCATAGTGGGATGTTATTATTGTTCTTGTTGTTTTATAGTCGTCGTTAAATTTATTTTTTTTGCTTATTGTTGCTGTGCCAGATTTTAAAACGATAAATTCTCAATTGTTTTTAGAAACTACAAAATATTTTCAATAAATTTAATTTTAGTATTTAAAAAAAATTATGGTCAGTTTATAATCTAAATATTTAACCTCCTAACATCAGATTGGAAGCTGAAATTTTTTAATTTATTTTTTGTTTTGGTAATGTATCCAAAGGAAATATGTGTATGCGAATTTGGTAACATTGGAAGAGGATTTTGGGTGCTTTTCCATGTTACCTTTTTTTGTTGAATTTGTTGTAAAAATATGATCATATTTGGGTAATTCATACAGAGAGATATACCGCTATGATATCCGAATTCACAGAGTGATCTGGATTGCTTTTTATAGTAGTATTCAAATGTAACGGCATTGAGTGCACACGTTTTTTTGTATAGTTTTCGGATATTTGACCCCATTTAGTCAAAAGCATTTTCTTTAGCTGAGCTTTGTGTAATTTCTTATGCGTTTTTTTAAATGATTCTACAAGTATTCAATGTGGTCCAAATCGATACTTAAGGAGGGGTTTTTAGCTATGCTTAGGATCATTGTCCTATTAAAAATAACTATGTTCAGTTTTTCATGTTAACTGTTTCGTCTGCTCAATGAACCCTAACATGCCAACACCGGCTGCTGATATGCAGCCCCATATCATTGCTCCACCCTCTCAATGCTTCACAGTATTTCTAAAATTACTTCTTCTCCAAAAGTCGTTTGCTTTATTTTTATATTCCGTTGCGAACTCCATAGGGTTTTTTCTGTTTGTTTCGCTATCGTGCGGCAACCAACCCTTTTAATGCACCTACGTATCGTGTCTATTTAGAATTATAGCAGTACATAGGTCCGTTTGTGTACTTTTCCACTAAAGTTTAGTAAAAATTACTAAGTAACAAAATTACAGAGAGTAAGACAAAATTTACTCTCAAAAAGAAAAATATCCAAAAAAGTACGCAAACGAAAAATTTTTAAGAATTAGTAAGATAGATAAAGCAGCTGAGTGTAAATACCAAACAAAAAAAAAAAAAAAAACCAACCGGTCAATATGAAAAATATGAATAAAAAAACGGAAATAAGATGTGGTGTTTCCCGGGAACATTCCGGACTTCCATTTTAATTCTTCCATCGAAAATTCCACTTTTGTAAAAAAATATTTAACATGTTTTTTAAAAATTCTTTGTTTTTCAATTATATTTATTTCAATCAGCTGTTTTTTTTTCTTACAAATTTTTACTGGCAAAAATTTATGCAGTAAAAACCAGATAGCTCTCTTGCATTAAACTGTCACTTTACTCTCTATTTTTGCTCTCTCCTTACTGAGTATTTGTGTAAACACAACAAGCCGTCGGTTGTAAAGAATATTTTCACTTCAGATCCTTTTTTCAACCTAACCTAATCCCCAACATAGGTCGAGACAGGTTGTTGTTAGTTTAATTTTCTCTACTGCGTAATCAAATTTTTAATTTTAGCTTGAAATACTTTCCTTGCTAGTTTTTTGGATTAAATACATTTTATTGATTAAATACTTTCAAAGTTCTGTATGCTGTAGCAATCGTTTTATATCGCGTTGTTTTGCATTTCACCTTCCTCCTCTCACCATTTGTTATTTTCGTTTTATTTTAATGGTGCTTTTGCCGTTGTGTTGTTTTAGTTGTTTTTATTTTAAATAAAAAGAAGAGCCTGTACGCTCTTCGTCTTACACGGTGTATCCGTTATTGTACCTCAACATCATACAGTTGACGCTATTGTACGACTGCAACGTATTCTTGACATGTTGACTAAAAAAAAAACTAAAGGTTGTATGTATGTGTAAGAGAGGGAGAGAGAGAATTATTGGAGCTTTCTTTTTGTTTTTGCCTTAAAACGTTCTATTCGTTTGCACTACGTATCTGGTTTTGATTTAATAATCAATAAAAAAAGAAGCTTTTTTTATAGTAACAAAATAACATTGTAAAGCTTTTTATAGTAAAAAGTTAAATTAATGCATATCTGGTACCTAATTAGGAATAAAGCTTTCGAAATTTTAAAAGTTATTTAAGGATTAGTTAAAAAGCTTTTTATACAATTCATCTATTCTGAAGAAAAGTATGAATACATTTTTAATGTTTCCTTCAAAATTAACTATAAAAGTCCTAGTTTCATGCAAAAAAGGTATATTGTAAAATGAATGGACTTTATTTTGAAAACGTTTAGTACGTTTAGGCTAAACTTGCAATTCGCTCAACTACTATTAAGCGCTCACCACCACTGACTCTGGCAGAGATATCACGAAGTTAAATTGCTAAGTTTTTCAATATACATATTTTTTCGTATTTTGTATTTTTTTGAACCACTTGTTAATATTAAACAATATTAATTGTCAGCTCAAATTAAAAATTCTTCAAAGGACTACCAGATTCAGTCAAAAATGGTTAAGATGTATGCATAATCTTCAGATTTTAAGCTCATTGATGCAATACTAACTATAAATATTCTATACTTATATATTTTTTGAGCTTAAGTTTTTTTTTTTTTTTTAAATATTATTTATTTTTCAATATTTCGCTACTCCATTGTGTAGTACCTTCAGGAAATAATAAATATGAAGATGCTACACAATCGAGTAGCGAAATATTGAAAAATAAATAATATATTTATAAAAAAAAACAAACCTTACGCTCAAAAAATGAATTAGTTATAAAAAAGAAAAAGGTTAAATAAAAGATAACAATTAAAAATATTTTATTTTATTTTCAGTTTATACTTTAACATTTTATCAGTATATTTTTACTAAAACATTAAAATGTATCCATTTGAACAACATTTATTGGATATACATGGGGAAATTTCAATTAGTGATGAAGATCGTGAACCCTATACGTACATGTTCGATACCGTAAAACGTTGGCTTTTCAGTAAAATGTGTGATGTTAGTCCAGTTTTTAAAAAATTGTATAATGGTACATGTTTATTTGGTAAGTAAAAATTTAACTTTAAAAATATTATTAGCCGAATGCGAAATTTGTGGCAATACATTTACGATTTATACTAAAACAAAAGTTAGTAAAGTCAGCTAAAAATGTTGCTGAGCCAGCAAAATTTTAGTCAGGAGGTTGTTAGCAGAAAAGTTGTTACTAATGGCAGTAAAATAGTTTTTTTTTACCAGCCAGCTGATTTTTAGCAAAAAAAAAAAATTAAATATGGGGAAATTCAGCAAAAGTTGTGCTAACAATTAGTCAAGTGTAAAGAAAAAAAATCCTTGCAAAAACTAAAGAAAAATTTTTGCGGAATTTAACATATCGGCTGAAAAGTCCGTAGGATAACGAATAAAACAATTTTTTTTTGGCAAAATTCGACTTCACCATCATAGATTCTTTCAAGAGCAATACAATCACTCCAACGCCTTTCTAAACATTTCAATACCTTTTTTATAGAATGATTTATCTTTGTCCTCAAAATAGGCCTCTGTGTCGGCAATCACCTCTTATTCGAACCAAATCTCTTTCCAGCAAGCATCTTTTTGAGGTCTGGAAACAGGTAGAACTTGCTGGGAGCCAAATCTGGCAAATACGGTGCGTGCGCAAGCCATTGAAAGTGGCCATTATAGTAGTAAACGACTTGTGACACGGCACATTGTCTTGGTGAAGAGCAAACGCCGCACCGTGGGTGTCCGCCGGGAAGGTATACTACTTTGTTTGTTTATAATTTTTGATTAAATGCAGGAGAATGGATCTTATATTGATAAATGTTATATTTAATGTCGGCAATTATGTTTGGAATACAATATCAGACAAATGTCCGCCTCTGTTAGCCTCACAAATGCGAGCCCTTTTGAGCACATTTTTCATTACATTTTGACACATCACGAATATTTTGTTTGAGTTGCTCAAGCGTTTCTAAAATGTCTTTCCCTGGAGCCATCTTTTCAAGTTTGGGAACAAACAACAATAGCTGGGGGTGGGGAATCGTTATGTAATGACTTCAATTTTTCTAAAACCAAAGCAGTTGAATGCGCGGTTGCATTGTCATGATGGTGCAAGATTATTTTCTTATTTAAGTGGGGTCGTTTTTTCTTAATTTTTTCATCCAATTTGTCCAATAACTCAACGTAGTACTTGGCAGTTGTTGTTTTTTCTTTCTCCAAGTAACAATAAATATTATACCACTTGCTTCCACAAAAAACTCTGACCGACACCTTTCCAGCCGATTGTTGAGTCTTTGACCGCTTTGGTCGGCTTTCGCTCGCTTGTAACTACTCTGCAGATTGTCTATTGGACTCCGGTGTATAATAATGAATCCACGTCTCATCCATTGTTAAAAATCGCCGTAAAGATTCTGTAGAATTTACTTCAAACATCTCGAAAACATACTTTCAGTTTTTGTTCAGCTGTTAAAAACCGCGGCACCCATCGAACAGAAAGCTTTTTCATATTTAAATGATCATGTGATACTCGGATATGCCGAACTCGCTCTGTGATGCCAGCAATCTCACTCATTTTAATCTTTCGATCATCCAATACAACCTGATGCACTTTTCTTAGGTTTTCTTCGGTAACTGCCTCATTTGGACGACCACGACGATTTCCATCATTTGTGCTCGTACGACCACGTTTAAATTCGGAATACCACCTTTTAACCATTGAATATGATGGCGAAGATTCACCATAATGTTTATCTTTCCATTCTTTGGCTTGGACAGTAGTTTTTCCCCACCAAAAAACGAATGTTTTATCAAAACATGACACTCTCTTTGCAATCCATATTTTCTTTAACTTTAAACTTTATAACGGTAACTTTTTTTCTAATTAATGAAATGTTATGAAATTTCAACACAACTTTTCTAACGGTTAGCCCTTCTGAATAAGCAAAAAATATTGCCACTTGTTACGCCACCTCTATGTGAGGCCACGTGTTTTTCACTCCATGTAGTACTTTATTCAAAAAAAAAAAAAAAAAAACAAAAAAAAAAAAAGCGATTAAAGCTGAATTTGACAGTCAAACTCGTCACAACATTTCAGTTTTGTGCAGAAATTAAACCAAAACCCTTTATAAATATTCTTTTTGTTACTCGATTTTTTTGCTCAAAATATTAAATAAAAGCTAGTTATATTATTTATTCACGAAAAAAAAAAATTGGAAAACTCCTTCACCGTCTCACTCCTTGACCGTCTTCGCTGAAAATATGTCACTGTGAGTCGTATATTCGGTTAGTCTGTAAGACCTAGATCTTATAAAAACATTTGTAGAGACTTCTTCGAACCGCATTATACTGGTTGAATAAACACAACAACTAGCTTGTGTTAGCATCGCAGGTGTTACCCGCTTAGGCTGTCACAGTAGCTCTGACCATAGGCAGGTCATTACACAACTCCATCAAGACATAACTCCATCGGAACGTTGGAATAAGTCCATTCACCAGTTTGGTGAGATTAAGGTGATTGCTTTAGATATTTCCTAAGCGTTCGATCGTGTATGGAACGGCGCACTTATATCGAAACTAATTGCTTTTGGTGTCGCTAATGATTTCTCTACGATTTATTTCAAGCTTTCTCAGAGATCTCTCTGTACGTGTTATAATAGACGGGATCTCATCCGAGGAGTTTCAGCTAAATTCTTTCTTAATGACCTTGGTCAAATTTTCAACCCTATCTACTCTTTTGCTGCTGACAGTAATATTTGTCATTTCTTTTCCAAGCCAAGCCTTTAGAGGTATGGGTCAGGAGGCAAATTATGAATTATACACTAAATCAAGACGTCTCGTTAGTTTCGGAGTGGGGTCGTACAAATAGGGTTGATTTTAATGCACATAAGACCCAATGTTTTATGAGATAACTCATTGGGTTGTGGAGTCTCCAGAAGAATCGGAAACTCTTGATGCTCTGGGCATGAGAATCCAGTGTTATGTTCGTTGTAATAAACATGTTTCCGATCTTCTAACTATACCACCTATATCTGGCCGAAAGTGGAATATAACTCCTATTTATGGGCAGGTGCTTTAAGGTCTATTTTGAAACTTTTAGACCGTGTACAAAGGAGGACTTCGGCGCTTATCAATGACAGTAGGATATCCAGTTCTATTGATTCATTGGAGCATCGACGCTATGCGGGCTGTGTGACATTGTTCAATCGATATTACCATGGGATGTGTTCTGCTGATTAAACTTATCCCTCGAGCCCGGGGGTTTGTCCGGAATATTCGCTTGTCCAGTAAAGCTCATCCCTTTGTGGTCGATTGTCCACACAACACATTACAGGGAAAATTCGTTCATAAGTCGGACTAGCCGTATGTCCAAAAAACTACAAAAAACAGAGGTCTTCCCTGACAACTATAATAAAGAGAAATTCTGTTTTTCTGGAGGGTTAAAATTACATCTTCCATCTTTGAGATGGCTTAAAGATGGAAATGTGAGACTAAAGTCACTTTATATAACCTTAAAAAGCGATGCAATAAAATATAAAAAAGTGTGAAAAAATGTGACATGAGAACCAGGATACGAGAACTAGGACTGATAGAGCGGACATCAGATCCAAAAACATAGGCAGCCTCATGAAAATTTGTCCGACATCATGAACTTCATGCGGGAATCTAGATCTCTTCTCTTTTTGGGGTTTTGCCTAGCAGACAATCGCTATGTTCGGGATTACTGTAGAAGATGTGAGAATGGGAAATATAAAGAAACAGTACAGTATCTATCAGCTAATCACAAGGAACTAAGAAGCAACGGCATAGGAATCTGGGTCTATATCCTTCAACGACCTGCTCAGGCTGAGGATGTACAATAGTTCTGGGATACCTTAACTTTTTGTTTTTTTTTTGTTCTTAAGTGGACCATCAGATTTCTTACACAAGTCCCCACTAGACACTACGATATAGGTCAGACGGTTATTTGCTGGGATTACACTCGTCTAGAAGCTGCGAGGGCGAAGTATATGCAGGAAACTGTGCAGCACATACATTTCAAGAATATAGAATATATATATAACTTGCCAATTATATAAATCAAATATATATACATATATATTTTTTTTAACAATTTTGTATTTATAATTTTCAGGAAGTTATAGCAATCGGGTCAGAATTATAAAGCCCAGCGAATTTGATGTACTTTTTTTACTTGACATTCCATTTACAATGTGTGTTGAATTGGATGCTAATCGTCCTGGTTTTGTGCATTTGGACCTAGAAACAACTTTAGATGAACTTGAGGCAGATCCAAATTATGAGGACGTTTATGATACTTTTTACGATTTGGTTAATAATACGTATTATTTAAAACGTACGAGTTTGCAGTGGTGGATACATGATATAATTGAAGACGTGTTAGCAACACAATATCAACCACCTGGATATTCTATTGAATATTCCAAACGTAGCGTGGCTCATAATATTTATGTTCGTGAAAAATGTTATCCTTATAAAAAGATTTCAATTGATTTTGTACCGGCTATTGAAGTTGGAAAATTCTTCGGGGTGCACTATCGTCGATATCCTCCATTTAAAAATGATTACTTTTATAGTTTCTATGCTATACCAAAATCTTTACCTGGTAGCGGAAGAATAGATAGTAACTTAACATTTCAATTGGTTAATCCTTTAGCGGAACATGATTTTTTGTGGGATAAACAAAACCTTAAAGTTGTATATCGTTTATTAAAATCTTTGCGTAATTGTAAGGGATTACGTCGCTTAAAAAGTTACTTTCTAACTGTAATTTTTCTTTGGGAGATTAAAAGACGTAATCCTAATTTTTGGTATCATTCAGTTAATTATCTATTTGTTTATGTAAGTATTGAAACATTTCAAATTTTATACCAAACTAAAAAAGAAAACAAAAATAAGAGCGGATACCGTTTCCGTTTTGAAATAACGGCAAAGTAATACCGTTTTTATTAACAGAATTTCGTAAAATATGTAAATCAACGTAATAAAGGGTGATTTTTTTGCTATTTGGTTTTTCAGTGTAAACAAAAATATTCGTGACATGTGGCAATGTCAAAAATGCACACTAAGTGAAAAGACTAACAAGCGAATAAAGCTTGTAAATCATTGAATTTTATTATCAAAATTTTTCTATCGAAAAATTGTCTTCATATTTGATTTAATGGATACGTTAACAAATAGAATTGCCGAATTTGGTGTGAGGAGCAGTCAGAGACAGTTCAAGGGCTGCCAATTTACCCTGAAAGAAACACTGTTTGGTACGGTTTGTGGGCATCATTGGACCGTATTTCTTTAAGAACGATGAAAATCGCAACGTTACAGTCAATGTAGCAATGTACCATGCGATGAGTATCGTCTTTTTTTCCCCGAAAATGGAAGAATTGAACTTGGGTGACATATGGTTTCAACAATACGGTGCCACACGCCACGCGATACCATGAACCTATTGAGAGACAAGTTTGGTGAGCAATTAATCTCACTTTTTAGAGCAGTCCATTGGTCTCCAAGATCAGGCGATTTGACCCCACTAGACTATTTTTTGTGGGAATACGTGAAGTCTTTCGTGTACAGGGACAAGCCAACCACAATTCCAGCCCTGGAAGACAACATTACACCTGCCGTTGGTGAGATACCGGCAGAAATGCTGGAAAATGTATGCCAAAATTGGAGCTCACGGATGGCGGACAACATTCACATGAAATAATGTTTAAAAATGAAATGGCAGGCATTCATTTATCGCCGCAAATAAATACGAGGGTCGTATGAAAACTACCCGATTTTGAATAGAGATGGCGCTGCTACAACTAAAAAAAATATTTTGTTAAAAAATACAACTCTTCCAATAACACCTGTCAAAATTTCGCAACGATATGCACTTTACAACAAATTTTACACGTGTTAGAATTGAGTTACTTTTATGCTTTTTGTCAACATGGAAAAAATTGAATATCGAGCAGTGATAAAATATTTGTTTTTGAAAAAGAAAACAAACTACGAAATTAAATCGGAATTTAACGAAGTTTATGGAGACTCTGGACCGTCATTAACAACTACAAAATAATGGGTAGCTGAATTTAAACGCGGCCGTACGAGCATTTTTGATGAGGAATGTTCAGGTCGTCCAAAGAGGTCACTACACCAGAAATAATTGAAAAAATCCGTAATATGGTAATGACTGATCGAAGATTGAAAGTGCGTGAGATTGGTGAGAGTGTGGGCATTTCAATTGAACGGGTTAATAACATTTTGCAAAATCATTTGGATATGAGAAAGTTTTCCGCAAGATGGGTGCCGCGAATACTCACAACACACCATAAACAAACACGTGTTTCCATTTCAAATGATTCTTTATCAATGTTAAACGCAAATCCCCAGGAGTTTTGGCGTCGATTTGTAACTGTCGATGAAACGTGGATTCATCACTCCACACCAGAGACCAAAGAACAGTCAAAAAAGTGGACTCGTCGTGGTGAACCAAAGAAGGCAAAGGCGATATTATCAGCAAACAAGGTTATGGCCGCAGTATTTTGGGATGCGCGTGGGGTTATACATATTGATTACCTTCAAAAAGGAAAAACAATTTTGAATACTACTGCAAAATATTGTTGTTGAAAAAAAAGTTATTTTTCATCAAGACAATGCTCGTGTACACACATGTGTCGTAGCCATGTCTAAATTCAATGAATTAGACTACCAAATGCTTTCTCATCCACCGTATTCTCCAGATTTGGCCCCCTGTGACTTTTCCTCTTTCCTAATCTTAAAAAATGGCAACAAATGCTTATTTTGAAGGGTTGGAGAAAACCTATTATTCGGAAGGGATTAAACCATGGGAAAAACGTTTGGTTAAGTGTATCGAGCTAAAAGGAGATTATGTTGAAAAATAAATTTAATTTCGTTAAAAAAAATCGTTTTATTCTATTCATTCACTTTTGCAATTTTTTTTTTTTTTTAATTTTCAATTTTCTTTTTTTTTCATTTTTTCAATTTTTTTTTTTAAGTTTTCTTTTTTTCAATTTTTTTTCTTTTTTTCAATTTAATTTTTGTTTCAATTTTTTTTTATTTTTTAAATTTTTTAAAAATTTTTTTTTTCAATTTTCTTTTTGATTTTCTTTTTTTTTTTAATTTTCAAAACCCAAACGGTTAAAAATCACCCTTTATAATACTTGTCTTTAATGACAATAGAGAGTTTTAATATAATTTAGACAAATACCGTTATTTTTAAACTGAATTGTATGCCACCTTGGTCTCTTATATAACAATATTTTTTGGTTGTTTGTTTGTTTAAAGATGTTGGGGAGATTATGTGATTATTTCGAGGAACGTAATTTGCCATATTTTTGGGCTAAAGGTTTTAATCTACTAAGTATTCTGAAGCCCGAAGATATTACGAAATATTATCAAACTTTAAATAGTGTTTGGAAAACGCTCAGTACGTATCCTGATCAAATGTATTTATCATATGCACGAACATGCGATCATTTTCAGGTAGGTACTCCTGGCAAAATATTCTTTTTTTTTCAATCTTAGTAATCGAAACTATGCATTTTTTTAGCTTCCATCTGATTTAGAGTCAGACTCGAACTCATAATAAAAGTAAATCAACAAAGTTATAAAATAATTTATTTTTTATTTTTACTTCAATGAAAAAATGTGAATTTATTAATAATAAAAGTTTTATATTTTTTTTTGAAAAAGTATTTTTTTTTTGGAAACGGGAGGTTTATACTGTAGGAACAAGATTAGGCAGGCCCAAATTTTTAATAAAATTGATTTCCAATTAATTATTTTCCAGTATTGGTGATATCAATTTTCAGATTTTCTTTTGAAAATTACATTTTGTTTAGATTTTAAAAACGTTAGCTACCCCGCATTTTAAGAAGGTTATTTTATCATGCGCTTTAGTCACTCTAATTTTTTAGCACAAAATTCAGGACAATAGTTTGGCACTTCATCTAGCGCTTATCCTTACAATTTTGTTCATCTTCTTGTAAATTTATTGAAAATTAGTCTTTTTTTATTTCATAGTAAAATTTAAATATGATCTTAAACCTGATCTATCCAAACAAAATTTAGGTTTTCAAATTTCTATGAAATTTTAAAATATTTTCAAAGAAATTTTAAACCCTTTAGGTCAATTTGTAATTAGTTTAGAATTTATTGAGTCATCTCGCGCAGTGCCTTTAATAAAGTAAAACTGTGTATTTATAACAGTGGTCGGCAGAAATAGAGAATATAAATGTATTGGTGTTTTACACCGTAAGAAATTATTTTATCTTTCTAGATAAATGAATGAATGAATAAATTAATAAATAAATTAATCGTTAAAAGAATATCCGTATTCATTAAATAAATATAGTTATGTTTTTGTTTTCTCTATTATAAAAAATAAAAATAATTCATAATAATGATAATAATAATTTTTTGATTGCATACCAGGCACTCTGCCTCATTTAATATATTTCAAGAAAATAAAAAAAAATTCTTCCCAATCAACGTTCCACATTTTTAATTTAAAATTTAAACGAAAAACAAAAAAAAAATACCTACAATAAAAAAATAACTATAATAAAAAAAAAACAAATTTTAAGAGTGTAATTTATTTCTTCAACAAAGCGGCATATACTTGCTCTGTTGAAAGTTAGCGTGCTACTGAATGAAATAATTGTATTTTTTGAGCTCTTATCTGTGAGATTTGTTGACATTCGTACAATGTACGTGTAAATTGCCGATTGTGTTCGGCCCCTGAGTGCTATGAGTGCCGATCACTGATTTATAAACAACATATTAATAAATAGTAAATTCATTTTTACTACTCCTCAATACTTGGAACAGGTTTTTTAAATTTAAAAACTGTAAAATTATAAATTATTTTTTATAATTTTTTTTGAAATTGTTTGTTTGTTGCAAAGCCAAAATTAAAGTTTTTAAATAATTGTACTATTCTTGTTAATTTTCTTTATATTTTTTAATATTTTTCCTATAACCTTTTTGCTTTTGATATTTCTTCGTGGCAGAGTTTGTATTTTTAACCTGTTATTTTAGCCAAGTTGCTTTTGTATGAGATTTATCTGTCCGAAATACAACTCTGAAAAACTAAATATATTGCAAATACTCGGTACTACCCACTTTTCATTTTTTACCGTTACTAATAGTGATCCTTAATGAAATGTAGTGAAAATAAAACAAATATGCAGCATGCAAGTAAAGGGTGTCCCAAGAAGAACGCAATTTTTTAATTTTAAATAAAACACAGATATTTAAAAAAAAATCGTGAAACTCTATTATATCGTAAAGTAGACAGAATGAGGTTATGTATGGAACAATATATCGTGCAGATGGCCGCCGCGGCTTTGCTGGCATGCACGCGATCTTTTAATGAAATTTTCAATGACCGTTTTGCATGAATGCTGCGGTATTTCATTAATGCAGCGTCCAATTTCCTCTTTTAAGGCTTGAGTCGTCGTCGGCTTATTCGCGTAAACCATCGACTTCAAAAACCCCAAAGAAAAAAATCTAATGGTGTTAAATCGCACGATCTAGGCGGCCAATTCTGATCTCCAAAACGCGAAATAACACGACCGGGAAATGACTGATGCAGCAATTGAATTGTTTCTCTGGCTGTATGACATGTGGCGCCGTCTTGTTGGAACCACATGCCCTCCACATTCATTTCTTCAATTCTAGGCAAGAAAAAACTGGTTATCATTTCACGATACCGAACACCATTGACTGTTTGCGCTTGACCTGCCTCCTTTTCATAAAAAAAGGTCCAATGATTCCTCCAGCCCAAAAACCACACCACACAGTGACACGTTGAGGATGCATTTGCTTCTCGTGAATCACTCGAGGATTTTCCTCACCCCAAATGCGACAATTCTGCCTATTGACGAAGCCATCAAGATGAAAATAGGCCTCGTCACTGAAGATGATTTTATCGGCAAAATCAGCATTTTCATGTTGTCTCTCCAATACCCAATTAACGAACTCCCTTCGCTGGTCAGCTGGCTTCAGTTCCTGAGTCAATTGAACTTTGTATGCATAAAGATGCAAATCTTTCGTCAAAATTCGCTGCAAAGTGGATTTGGAGACACCAATTTGCTGAGCTCGGTGTCGAATTGAGGTGGATGGAGTTTGAGCGACATCATCACGTACAGCTGCGACATTTTCGGTCGATCGACCTGGTCGATGGCGCGTTGTTGTCTTTACATCACTAACAGACCCAGTTTCGGCAAATTTATCTATTAATCTCTTTACAGTTGACTCTTTTGGAGCATTATTGTGACCCCAAATTGATCGCAATTTGCGAACTGTAGCCGCAAAACTTTCACCATTTTGGTAAAACAATTTCACAATGAGAATGCGTTGTTCATTCGTGTAGCGCTCCTTTTTTACTAACCTCGTACCTTCTACTAGCAAACAATAACAATTGTTCAAATGTCAAACAATGACACTTCGAATGTTGCCACATTTAAAAATTGCGTTCTTCTTGGGACACCCTTTACTTAAGATATAATTTTATTTCTATTTTATTTATAATTCATTTTTGTTGTAAATATATTGGATGTATAACTTAAAAATGCGAAAAACATTGGTACAATATAAATTGGTTAAAATCATTGGGCATCTTTTGCTATGACCTTTTCCCAACTTTCTGGCAACATATGAATTATGCGCCAAAAGAACTGCTAATTTTTAGAGGCCAAAAACGTATTAAGCCAATTTCGGATACCATGTTCTAAAGTGAAGCGTATATCAGTGGGAGCGTTCTGCTTCGATCGAAGCAAATTATAGTCGAACGGCGCAAGGTCTGGGCTATAAGGTGGGTGAAGCAAAACTTCAAAACAACTATTTTATAAATAGTTTTTAACCATTGTGGCCGAGCGTTGTTATGATGGATTATTACGGCTATAGGTTTGGTCGAATATTCCGGGCGTTTTAGTTGCCAATACTCGCTTCAAACGAAGCAATTGTGTTGGGTACAGGTCTCCTGCAGCTCATAAACGCTGCTTATAACAGATGGCACTCTTCTGGTCCCACCAAATACAGAGCATTACCTTGGCGCCATGAATATTCGACTTTGGCTTTGACTTGGCTGGTTGGCCGGGCTTTAAATGCGATTTCTTGCACTTCGGGTTGTCGAAATAAATCCATTTTTTTTCGCCAGTAATGAGTCGATGCAAAATTGACTTCTTTTTATGGCGTTAAAGCAGCATTTCGAACATTCTTTCAACGTCTCTCGGCTTCAACTCCTGTGGTACCCAATTTCCTTGCTTTTGGATGAATCCTGCTTGCCTGCACACGTTTTGAAATTGCTGCTTGAGTAACTCCTAAGGATTTTGCAAGTTCTTCTTAAGTCCTATTTCACACAGAGTAGTAACTTTAGTTGCGTAACTCTTGAGTTTGAGCAGAGAGGGGGAGGTGGTGTGGTAATTGGTACAGAGTTGCTTGTAGATGAAAATTGCTGAAAAATTTCTCTGTGTGAACAAAAAGGCAACTTTAAAAGAGAATTGATAGGAATTGGCACAATAAAAGTTGCTCTGTGTGAAATGGGACCAAGTTTGACAACAATCTTCATGGAGTAGTGCCTTCGATTTATGAACCCTGAACTTTTTTAACTGACCTGTGCGGTCTTTCTCCTCCGTCTCAAAATCACAATTTCTAAACCACACAAACCATCTCTTGAACGTCGAAATCGAAGGGGAACATATTCAGCATAAGCTACGCTCAGCAATTGATGTGCTTCAGCTTCACTTTTTTATACCCTTCACCACAGGTGGAAGGGTATATATAAGTTTGTCATTCCGTTTGTAATTTCTACAATATTGATCTTAGACCCTATAAAGTATATATATTCTGGGTCCTTATGAAGAGCGAAGTTGATTTAACGATGTCCGTCTGTCCGTCTGTGTGTTGAAATGGGGTTTCCGAAGAACCCAGACATGATGAGGACTTGATTGTTTTTTATTTCTGTTACATGTGATCCATTTCTGTTTGCTATTAAAAATCAGACAGATCGGTTAATAAATGGCTGAGATATTAGCAAAAAACCAGGACTACCTCTAATTATTTTTCGGTAAAATCCCTTTGTTTAATATGTATGTAGAATTTTATGCATAACAAACACATCCATGTGTTAAAATTCTTTTCTTTCATCTCCACCTTTTATATACACATACGAAGATTTGTCATTTAAATAAAAACTAAACAAATCTCTAATGAACGAAGACTTTTATATGTACCCCTCTATTGACGATGATTTTGTGTGAGCTTCAATAGCTCAGTTGTCTAGACGCCATGTCACAAATACTTTTTTTCTCTAAGGCTGCGGGTTCGAATCCCGGTCAATTCACTTTTTTTGTACATTTTTTTTTTTATTATTTTCTTAAGACTTTTTTTTTTTGTTTATTTTTGGTTTTTTAACATTTAATAATTAATTTAAATAAAATTTTATATTAATAATTAAATAATCCATAAATAGGCTAAAAACATCAACATTTTTATAAAAACCCTCTGATACAAACAAAATACAAACGTTTTTATACCCTTCACCACAGGTGGAAGGGTCGCGGGTTCGAATCCCGGTCAATTCACTTTTTTTTTTGTACATTTTTTTTATTTTCTTAAGATTTTTTTTTTAGTTTATTATTTTTTTTAACATTTAATAATTAATCTAAATAAAATTTTATATTAATAACACTGTCCAACAAATTAAGACTTTTTGAATGGAACAGAATAGCGACCCTATAATTCTGAAAGGGTATGTTGAGTAGATCATTTTTGTAGAACAAACTTATGGTCCAGCACGTCTGAGTATTTTTTTACAGTGGGTCAAAGTTTTCATTTTTTGGTCGAAGGGAGCATTATACTATATGAAAAAAATGCTGTAAGTTAATATCTGAGAGAATTCTTATGGTCAGAGTTGTATTGTGGAATTGTATGAGGATTATTTTTGTGGAAGATCTTAACCCTCTAACTGGTCTCTTTATGGGTCAATTTGACCCTTTTTTCGAGAAAATCAAAAAA
Source organism: Eustalomyia histrio (assembly GCA_949748255.1). NCBI lineage: Eukaryota > Metazoa > Arthropoda > Insecta > Diptera > Anthomyiidae > Eustalomyia > Eustalomyia histrio. The sequence continues at coordinate 20,650,906 of OX456527.1, read as the reverse complement.
TATCCTTTAAAAAAGGACATTTAAGGATTAAAATATTCTACGATAATGTTTGCCGGAAAATTTCAGTGTGGGTCACCAAAGACACCATTGTTGTAAATAAAGCTCTTTACGATTAATTGGCAAAATTACACGCCAACTTCTATAAGAAAAAATCAAAATTTTTATAAAAACCCTCTGATACAAACAAAATACAAACGGTTTTATTTCTATTTTTTGCTCCGATTTAAAAGAATTTATAAAAAGATTATCAAACCATTTTATTTCTCATATATTAAGAAAATTTTATACATAATTTCCCTTTGAGTGCAACTGTTTTAAGTCATAACTTATAATAATTTATATAAAAAAAAATTATAAACTATTTTCCTTCAAATTTTTAAAATTAAGCTTAAGAAATTAAAAATATTTTTAATAAAAAAGCGAAATAAAATCCCAAATGCAAATTTGCCAGCGAAATCAAACGTTTTTGTAGAAATAAAACACATGCAGTTCTAATGATTTCTTTTAACGATTTGTTGAAATTCTTTTCTTTCAACTCTTCACCTTTTATACACAAACAACAAACACTATTCTAGAGCTATGGATACTTCTTATATAGCAAAAGATCGAAAATCTTTAGTATAACATATTTGCTGAAAAACTCTGAAATATCGGTTCAGATACAAAAAGTTATGCCCAAAACATATTTTTTTTTAAATTCCTATTTTCTGGAACCATAAATCTTCCCGAGTCCAAGTTTTATCACCAAACTAAATGGTTAATTTCCTCTTAAAGGCGTCCGTATATAAATCTCTCCATTCCATATATGTCCATATATAAACTTCAGTTTTTTCCCAACCATGGTGAAGGGTATATAAAATTCGGCATAGCCGAATTTAGCCGCTCTTACTTGTTTTAATTAAAGAAGTAAAGCAAAACTTCCTGCATATGGTGCTTTGTTGGTACAAAATTCGATACTTTTGAAGAAAAAAATAAACTTTGTTATTTACACTATTTCGTTCAATGACTTGTACGTATACGTTATCAAAGACACAAACCATGCGTAAAAGATTAGCCATCTGTTGGGAGGCCCACATTTTTAAGTTATACACCCAATAAAAAAAAACAAATAATTGCAATTGACAGATAAGCTTCTAAAATCGTTAAAATGGAGATACATTTCTTAAATCAGGGATGGGCAAATGCTCGCTGGTGTTCATGATCATTTTTTTTTTAAAATGAGGTAATCCGAAATAAAATCTATAGATTTTAAATATTGCTTTACATTTCATTTTGGTTCATAACCGGGTCAATTAGTACAGGGGACGTGGGAAATGGTAACACTAAGTACTGGGTCGAAAAAATCCGATCGGAGAGTAAAAGTGCGTGAGATTGTTAATGCCATAGGTATTTCATATGGCTGTGTGGTTTCTATTTTAAATGATCAGTTGGATTTAAGAAAGCTGTCTGCAAGATGGGTGCCGCGTTTGCTCTCAATTGACCGTAAACGTAACCGTGTGACAACTTTAAAGGATTGGCAAAATTCCATGAATTGGGCTACGAATTGGTACCTCATCCGCCATATTCTCCGAATTAAGCCCCCAGTTACTATTTCCTATTTCCAAACCTAAAGAAATGACTCGGTGGAAAGTGATTTAGCTCGAAAAATCCTATTTTTTGGAAGGGATACAAAAATTGGAGAAACGTTGGACCAAGTGTATTGAGCTAAAAGGAGATTACGTTGAAAAAGAATTTTTTTTTGAAAAAAAAAACTGTTTCATTCAAAAAGTCACGCACTTATTGATCCGCCCTCGTATGTTTCATGAATATTTAATCACTCTTATAATTCCTCCTGAAAAAAATAATACTGTAGTATTAATACACTCCAATATTACAAATAGGCTAGGTCCGGGAGACATCCTGAGAGGGATCCATTTGTATAAAACGCATTTTTTTACGAAAAAAAAATAGAATAGAACGGGGGACTAAATTTGTAAATTGATAGGAAAAAATAGTCACCATGTGAATGTTTTTTTAAATGTCTCGGCATCCCTATCGGACCTACCTAATCGGTATTATCGAAGTACGATCATTGCCGAGCTTATTAGTTTTGCGCTATTTTGCTTAGTTTTCGAGGTACTGGTTAATTTACAGGATAAGGCAAGAGTACTTAGTAACATACTACGATAATTTAAATAGGTCAGGTCTGAGAGAGATCCGGAGCGCTTCATTTTTGCAAAACGAGCTATGAAAAGCATCCCTATTGTTTGTAAACAAATGATTTTTTTGATCAACTGTAATTAGTTTTTGAGGCATTAGTACTATTTCATTAGCATTAGTAGGACAAATGCCAATGCCAAAAAATTGCATTACCCTTAAATTGTAATAAATTTTACAATTTACCGTATAAGTTTGATCAAGAAACACAGGTTCTGAGATATTTTTTCGTAAAAGAGAAAATAATCAAAAACGATTTCAAATATGAGTCAAAACACATGAACTCAATCACCATCAGTCGACCATCTCCGATTTCAATGAAATTCACCATAACTGCCCTGCAGGAAAAAAGGGGTCAGTTGGGATTGGGGCCTATCCCGTGATAGGTGAAAACTGGACCGGTTCCGAAAATACATATCACGAGATAGGTAAAAAGAGGACCGGTTCCTAAAGTTCCTACCACGTAACCGGTTTAAAAGTCATGACACGTTCTTTTAGATCAGTCCTGTGACATGCCACAGAGGACAATTGATCCCCTCCTAGGACAAGCCCATGTTAAAGTGACCCCATGACCGATCCCTATCACAATGAACCGGTTACGTGACGTGTCCTGAGATAGGTCCTTTTCCCGCAGGGTGTCTCACTATACCAGTTCATGACGAATTTCAGAGTCCAGACCCTTTCGGTTTCCGAAATATGACGTCATGAAAATGGCAAAAAAAAAACGTTAGAATTTGACTAAATTATTCTCAGAAAAAGGACTATAACTTTTAATCTATACGAGATAAAAAATTCGTGTTGGCATTATTTTTTAGGTGAGAAAAAACTCTTTGTTTTTGGGTTCAAATCCACGTTTTCTCAAAATGCTCATCTTTAGTTTTTTCTTAAAAAATATATAAAAAAGTTAAGGTGAACACTCAATTCGTTTCTGAGTTATAGCCAAAACGTGGTCCCAAGTATGTTTTTAAAAGAGTAATTCATTGAACATATATTTTTTTATGAAAAAACAAAAGGTAAGCATTTTGGGAAATATGGATTTGAACTCTAGACACCAAAAAGTTACCTTCAGCACTTCCAGCAAAATTTATTTTAAATGAGCTCTCTCTCTTTCTCACCTAAAAAATAAGGCCAACACGAATTTTTTAGTAAGTTTTTGAAGTTTTTTTTTAATTTTCATGTCATCATATATCGGGAATTTAAAGGGCCCATGATCTGAAAATTATGTTTCGTTGAGTTCTTGTCGAGTATAATAGTTATGATGAATTTCATTTAAATCGGAGATGATAAATCCGAAAATGCCTTTTTCTGATTCAGTTGACATGGTTTGACTCATGTCTAATTTCCCTGTATTATCGCATAAATCTTAAATTTTCTTATGCTAAAATCATATTAAAATCTTTAAAGTTTTATTTTAATTAATTACTATCTATCACCCAATTTTTTTCCTACAACTTTTCTGTCTAAAAATTAAAAGTTCAGAAATTGCGTGTACTTTGTAGTTTTATTAATTCTGTTTTATGTTTTTTTAATAAAGTGGGGCTGATTTTATTTACAAAACGTGCCCAGCATTAAAATATACAAGTGGCGCCTAAAAATTAACAGACAAAACATTGCCACAAATAAAAAGACTCATATTAGTGATGGCGTGTGGCGGTGGTAAGAAGAATTAAAAAAAAGAAAATATAATAAAAATCAAAATATTTAAAAATTATTAACATGATATGAACAATATGTTTGTTTGGGGGAAACAAAAAACAAAAGTAGACGGCAATCTGTCTAACAAATGATTGTATTTGCGGCATAAAACGAAAGAAACTCACAAAATAAAAAACAAACACAATTCTTGTATATAAATATTGTTTAAAAAAAGTTATAAATTTTATTGATTTATGTTTTTGTTTATAATGAATTAAGTACTTTTTATTTAAAGCGGATTATATAATGCAACATTTTGAGGCCATTTAAAAAAAAAGTAATTTAAATTAAAAAATTGATAAAAAAAATCGCTAAAAATTTTTAAAACAGAATTGTAAAATAAAATGGTATTGAAAAGTGAATGCTGTTCCTTAATTTACAAATGTCGCCCATTTAATTTCTTAACCCTCCGATGAGTGAGAAGGTCCCTAGGGGCCTTTTGCCTTTTCAAACTGAAATTACTTCTACTTCGGCCACTACAACCCTTCTTTTGGAAAAAAAATCAAGCCGATCGGATCATTACTTTAGGAGTTATAGAGGTTTTAGTGAGAATAGTACGCGGACGTGTGAATAGGTCCGTATGGACCTTGTACTGAATTTCACTAATAAATGCATGTTTTTGGGCATCATTATAATTTTTTTTATTGTTTCAACACATAATTTACTTGTTCTGAACACAAAGACCTAAACTCAAAGACATTAGGGATGATGATAAAAACAAAAAATTCTAAGAAAAATTCGAAGACATGAACTTTATTGCTTTCAAGCAAAGACACAATATTCTAATTTTATACTACTAGCAATAAACCAGTTCTTAGAATTTTTTGTTTTTATCATCATCCCTAATGTCTTTGAATTCAGGTCTTTGTGTTCAGAACAAGTAAATTATGTGTTGAAACAATAAAAAAATTATAATGACGATGAAGTAATCCCTAAATGTCTTTGAGTTCAGGTAGACGTACGAAAGAGTATGAAAGAAGTTGTAGTTTCGTAAACCAAATCAGTCAAAGTTTAGACAGCGAAGAGTAAAATTGTGTGTGATAGAAACAAAAATATAAATATGGCAGATGCAAGTAATTTGGACGTTGCTCAAATGGTTGTACGCCGTAGTACACGTTACCAGCAAATGACTGCGGATGAAAGGCGTGCAGCTGATAGTAGATTTGCTGATTTTATGGACGAAGAAATTGATATTGCTGCAATTGATTATTATGAAGTTGAGGATGATGAAGATCGCACATACCAACTTGCTGAAGAGTCAGATGCCGAAATTGAAGGATACGTCGAGCTAAATGAAGATACTGATGACGACGATGATGAAGAGGAAGAAAATGATGGACAGGAAACGAATGAAAGTTTCTATATTGGTAAAGATGACACCCAATGGAGTAAAAAAGCACCACCAACATCACGCACTCGTAATCATAAGGTGGTCGACTTCACAAGAAAGAAACCAGGACCAACAGGAAATAAACACGACTCCTATACAATAATGCGTTCAATCATGACACAGGAAATAATACACTTAGTGCTACGTGAAACAAATCGTAAAGGCAGGGAGGTTACAGCTGCATGGAATTTGGCGAATCCCACGAAGAAAAAGGAGTGGAAGCCACACACAAGACCAAACCATGAACCAGCTATGGAATTATGGGGCGCGACGCGTTGCCCAATATACAAAGCTGCGTTGTCGTACGATCGCTTCATGTGTATAAAGCAATTTATTCGATTCGATAATGGAAATACTCGACAACAGCGACTCATCAACAGCAAAACTGCGGCTATTGACGATATTTGGCAAATGTTGCAACATAACTTGAAGCCTATTAAAAGGAGTGACAAAAGGCTGTCGTTCTTGTTACTGCTAACGAAACAATTGGCCACACCAAGTATCGAAGAACGTGCCCTGAACAACCATTTAACCTCATATCCAAGGATACGCAATGCGATGGAAACATTCGATGTCAGGGTAAGAAAAACATCTTCAAATTCAAGAATAGAATATATATTTATTTGTTTTTTATTTTTCTTTTCGTTTCAGGTATTACCAAGACCGATGGAAGGTAATGCACCGTCGTTTGCGGCTAGGTCAAGTAGACCGTCATGTCGCCTTTGCCGTTCTGAGTACGGGCGGCAGCGGAAAACGCGGGCATACTGCTTCGGCTGCGGCAACGCTGTTTGCGGAGAACATAACACACTTTTACATCGCTGCAACACTTGCGCACAGGGCGGGGGACAAGAAGTACACGCTCAACAACAATATTTTTTAAACTTTTTTATAATAGTCTTAAGAAAATTCAAGCAAAAAAAATTAAATTTAAAAAATTATTTTTGTATGTAGAATTTAGTTATAAACAATAAAAACAAAAAAAAAAATCAAAAAAAAATTTTTTATATGAAAAAACATGATTTACAAAAAAGGTCCGTAGGGACCTTTTCACACGGCCGTGAATTTCAGAACTGTCACTCATCGAAGGGTTAACTACGTTTTGATTATTTTTTGTGTGGTGGTTAAAGCTTCACCGCTTCATTTTGATAAAAATCCATTACAATATTCTTTTGACGAAACGTCAAAGACTCGGCTTGGTGCAATATTGTATAAATTCTTTACCACATTATCGTGACCGGAAAATTTATTTATCATACTTGAGATTCTATACCATACAGCTATAAGATTTCAGTAGTCTCCAATGATAAACTCCTCCTCAGCATTTCTACGCATCGAATTCAACATATTAATTACTACATTGATATGTTCATATGCCTTTATTTTATTAAGATTTACTGACAAATTAATAATTATTTAATAAGTAATTTTAACTAGAACATTTATATACAGTGCCGGACAAAAGTATTCACACAGCAAACAATTTTATTTTTAATCTTTTGTATATTTTAAATGAAATGGCATATCCCGATATGATATTCAACAAAATTATTTATTCATTTATTATTTATTTAAATATGAAGAAAAACAAATACTTAGTATGGTACATAATAAGAAAAAAAATTAATATGTAATTCAAAATACGTTTTTATGCGGACGAAAGTATAAACACAGTTACATTTAAGTTTTAAAAATACATAAATCCATATATATTTTTTTTACATGGCAATACTTTTTTTCATGGAATATGGAAAAATACCGTTATAAATTATTTGTTTGCTTTTAAATTTTTAAAGCGTTGTTTAAGAGCTTAGTTTGGTACAATGGGTCAAAAACAAAAGGAAACCACAGAAGCTGAAAGAAAAATTATATTAGAGCTACATAAACAAAATAAATCGTATGCTGAAATTGGTGAAATAGTGAAAAAAAGCCGATTTACTGTATGCAGCATTGTTAAAAGATTTAAAGAGTCTTCGGATTTTGCAAGTTTTCAGCGTAAGAGAAGAAACGAAAATCATCAGAAAAATAAAGAAAAATCCAAAAATTACATCCACTGAAGTGGCTGCAGAATGTTTAGAAGAGATGGGTAAAGAAATCCATCCAAAACTGTGCGTAGAACTCTGCACCGTGCCGGTTACAGCTCTCGAGTTGCAAGGAAAAAACCCCTTATAAGCAAGGTAAATAAATCAAAGCGTTTAATCTTTGCAAAAGATTACAAAAATAAAACTGAAGACTTCTGGGACGGCGTACTATTCTCCGACGAGAGCAAATTCAATATTTTTCAATCGGACGGAAGAACAAAAGTTTGGAGAAGCCAAATACCGAATTAGATAAAAACAATGTAGTAAGTACAGTGAAGAATGGCGGAGGAGGGGTTATGGTGTGGGGATGTATGGCTGCAGCAGGTGTGGGAAACTTAGTTTTCATCGACGGTAGAATGGATAAAACGGTATACCTAAATATTTTAAAGGAAAACCTACTGCAAAGTGCCGAGAAGCTGGGTCTTGGGGACAGCTTCTACTTTCAACAGGACAACGACCCGAAACACACTGCCAATGACGTCCGAATTTAGATTATTAATCATGTTTCCCACATTCTCCCAACTCCACCGCAATCGCCTGAAGGAAGTTCTGTTGCAAGAATGACAAAATATTGAAGCTGATCTTACGAAGAAATTGGTTCATTTTATTTTTTATCCAAACATTTGAAACTGTGTCAATACTTTTATCCATTAAAAATCACACTTTGAATTACAAATTTATTTTTTTTTTCTTATAATGTAACATACTTAGTGTTAATTTTTCTTTGTATTTAAATAAGTAATAAGTGAATAAATAATTTTGTTGAAAACTGTATTGGACTGTCGGCGTTTATTTAAAAAATATAAAATATTGAAAACAAATTTGGCTGCTGTGTGAATACTTTTATTCGGTACTGTATAAAAAAAAACATTTTCATTAAAAAAAATATCAACTGTAAATCAAAGTCACATTTGAAATTTTAAAAAGATTATTATTATTATTATTTGGGGTCAAAAATTCATTTTTGTAAGTAAATAGAGTCGAATTTCAATACGAATTCATTCAGCCCCAATTTTTGAAAATGAAAAATGTGCCCAATTTCTGTGATAAAAAGTTTGGGGCCAAATTGCATTTTCATTAAATTTGCAGTTTTAGAGAAACACGAAAATATATCTTCAAATTGGGGTTATTTTACATTATTAATAAAAGCCTCAATATAATAAAAGAAAATATGCTCCAAACTTAATTTTGGGGTAATTTTCATTTAGTTGGGGTAATTATTCATTATAATTTTAGAGTTAACATTTATTATCAAATTTTGCCCCAAAAAATGGGGATTGGGTCATATTTCTTGCGGCCATTTTGCACAACGCCACGTGAACTACATCGAATTTTTAAAAAATAAAAAACGGCACAGATATCATGGGAACTTGGAGTAGTCACGTGAAAATTTTTACTCAAATCCAAAGACAACCATTTTAAAAACAATTAAGATTGTTTCAAAAATATTTGGACTGACTCCAAGTGTAATTTTTTAAAGCATCAATTAAAATTCAAAAACATTAAATTAGATAAATATTTGTTTAATTTCAATAATTTGTTTGGTATTTTTTATTTTAATAGATCTTTTTAAGTATTCATTGCGAATTTTTAAATTTTATTTATAACTTTTTTAATTTAAATTGTGTTCTTTTTATTTTTATTTTTTTTTTTTTATTTCAATTGTAATTTTTGGGCAACTTTGTCTAGATTTATGGGTATTTTTTTTTATAAAAAAGCTTTATATATATCTATATTTATAACTACTTGTTTTCATATATGAACTTCCACGGAACACGAAATATAGCAATTATATTGTATGCCCTGCTCTACTTTTACTAACAAACACATAATTTATTTGATAGCTTTTGTTGTTTTTAATATTTTATCAAATTACAAATAGAAAAATTTCAAATATTTTTGTTTACGTTTAAAAGAGAAAAGCCAAGAATTTCAAAGACTTGGCAGCATTTTTATAAATTCTTACTCTTTAACTATAATAACTGCTTTGAAAGTCTATATAAGTTAAGTTATTAATTAAATATTTGCAATTTAAAGTACATATGTTTTGATATAAAAATAAACTCATAATTCTGTAATTTTGGGGATTCTAGTTAAGACCTAATGTGGTATTTTAATCTCAGATATTTAATATAAAAAAAGTAATACAATTGGAATCACGAATTTTATTGTTTTAAAAGAAGTTATACAAATTAAATAATTCCCCCTGGTCACGCCACTGCACGCAACCATTGTTTAATGTATTTTTTGCTTAACCCTAGTATTCTGTTTAATATCGCAGACATTTTGTTCATTATTTAAATTTTGTATAAAATTTCAAATATTAAAAAAATCCAAAATACGTATTTTGAAGTTCAGTATTATCGTAGATTATTACTGTAAAGAAACTATGAACATTAAATATAAGTAATACTAAATTTACACCATAAATTTTTTTTTTTTTCTCTTTATTCAACATTTTGTAATTTCAAATTTAATGGCGGAGTGAAAAATTTATTATCACCATTAAATAAACAACGTTAATATCAATTTTAAAAGTGTTTTTTTTTTAATAAGGACTATTTGGAAGCAAGATTTTTCACTTTGTGCATGGTAGGTCGTCCCGGCACTATTTCAATTGGACAATTCACAGCCGTTATTGTATTTTGAATGTTGTATTGAAATACACTACATATATTTTTTTTTGTGAAAAATTGGAAAAAAATTTTTCATTTGAAAAAAAATTCCTATGATCTCGAATCAAACTAAAAATACAGTTTCATACATATAAGTATTAAGAAGATCAACTATAAAATATAAACTTCAATATTAAAATATAACTTGGCACGGTTAAAAGAATTGTTTAAACATATGTTAAAACAATTTTAAAAAACACCTGTCTTTAATATTAGCTAATAGCTAATTTGGACATACGGTAAACAAAGGAGAATATAAATAACACAAAAATAGTTAGTAAATTTCATCTGTACTCAATAATAAAAATCAACTGTATGTTAGCATAAAATAGCTTTTTCCGTTGATTTGTGAGAAATAGAGATATTTACAATTGGTATTTCGGCACAAAGAATGTTGATGAAAGTCGTAGCTGACCAGAAAATGCATTCCATTCGGCTGGTGTCTAATAACTTTTTCTGTGTATTCTCCATGTTCACCTAAATTAAAACATAAGGAAAAATTTTTCATTTGAAAAAACTTTTCCTATGATCTCAAATACATTTTCATACAAAAAAAATATTATTTAGCAAATCTTTTTGCTATTTACATTTTACAAATAACAGATTTTTTACTGAATATTTACAAATTTTTGTTGCTAATTTCAGAAATCATTTTACAAATTTTTTAAAACCGATTTGCTAAATAAGCAAAAAAAAATTACTAATTTTAAAAACTTAAAGTGCCCTAAAAAAAGGGATCGGAAGTGAATATACCGATTCATGTCTGGAAATAGGACATCTACTTAAAATAGCACTAAAAAGGGTTTTTTAGTTCTAAAAATCAGCCCTAAAACCAATTAAAATTTTACCTTAAAAGTAAAAAAAAAAATAACTAAAATATTTTTCAAAACAGAAATTACCAAATAAAAACAAAATGATTAATTCATTTATGTTTCAACAATTTTTAATTTTGTATAAAATATTTTTTTGAAAAAAATTGATGCTCGATAAAAAAAATAAATTTAAAATTTTGTACTAATATTTAGTAATTTTTTTTCTGCCGATTTTAGCAAACAGATTTTAAATTCCACTTTACAAAAGGTTTACTAAAATTTAGTAGCGGCTACTAATTTTTCTACTAATTTTATTGTACTACACGTCACCAGACATGTGTTGCTAAGATTAGCAAAAAAAAACTGCTGGGCTTAAATTAGCGAAATTTCCCGTAATAACAGCAAAATTTTCAGTTGCCATTACAGACTTTTTTGGTGACTGTAGAAACAAAAAGAAATATAAAAATAAAATGCAAAATAAAGGTGAAAGTGAAAAAACTGGCATTCACTTGAGACTGATATGTTATGATACACAATACAACATTTAATTAACACAGCAAATAAAGTTGTAAAGTTTTATCAGATTTTTAAGTGTAAATTACCAACAACAATTTTTCACTATTGTAAAGTATTACAACCATACAATACCCGTTGTGAATTGAACAAATGTTGTTTGCTAAGACTTTCTTTGCCGGGGGCAAAAATATTGAAATTGAATTATTTAAATTAGCTACGCTATTTTATTGGATCTACAACTCGTTAAGTTTTCTAATTAAAATTTACTATAAAAAAAGAGTGTCAAAAAACGGGTTTGGACTTAAGAGTACCTAAAAGGTTGTAGAATAAAATAAAATGAGTTAGATTTCTGATAAAAATTTATTTACTCCATAAAAACGTACAAAACGAAGTTGGGAAAATCGATAGCTGAGAACAAACAGAGCAGCAACAATATCAAAGGTATTGCCACACTAAAAGCGTCACCACATAGGCATGACGTCACCAAAGTCGGCACCCAATCATAACTAACCATACCAAATCGCATCTCCCAACTGAAGGTGTGTTCACAGTGATAATGCGTTATGAAACTTTAAATGCGTTTTTCTCAAAACTTAATTTTCACACACTAGGTCCCTTTTCTCGGAGAAGGTCACATATGTTTACATTATATTCCACTAGATGATTGATACCATATTTTCACGTGAAAATTTAGTACAATTTATTTTCACACAAGTTTAATACACAATACTTATTATTTTTCTAGTGAAGATGTGAAATTATAGATTTTTATGATTGTGTCTTTCATAAAAAAAATAATTAATTTTAACAATATAATATTAATAACTAATTTATTCTTTGAGCATATTATTTATTTTTGAATATTTTTTAAAAAACTTTAATTTTGTATAATTATATAATTATTATTTCCTGAAGAGCGAAATATTGAAAAATAATATAATATTTTTGTAAAAAACCCCCCTAGCAAAAACAATGGTAGTCATTCTGTGACTATAACTTCTTTCATTGCTTCCTAAACTTCAGATGACATTCTTTTATAATTTTTTCGTGTTACTCTAAGGCACTTCCAAAGAATTGATGAGTTCATATTTCAAATGCAGTGATCTGGATATAAACCCGATGCATATCTTAAAAAATCACTCTTCATTACTTCAAAAGCATTTGTTATAGTATATTGTATATTTTTTTTTAATCTAAAGCATGTATTCAAATTAAAAGAATAGTTCTGATGAAATTTTTTAATTTTTTTATTTAATCATTTTTTATATTTTAGTTTAAAATTTCTAACCCTCATGCAGTTTTGCAATTTTTATAAAAGTTTTAAAATATCAAGAAAAACAGATTTTTTAACCTTTACTTGAAACTAGCTGGCCTGTCATTTGCATTTTTTTAGCCTTAAATATTTAAGAGGACGCAATCTGTGCATTTTTGCATTATGTTTATTATTTAACACTACACCATTTCCAGTTTTAATTCAGAATTTATCAAAATAATTTTAAAATCTTGTAAAAATTAATTCAAATTGCCCAAAAATGTTTTAAAATTGTGCAAAAATTATTTAAAATTTTCAAAAATATTTTAAAATTGTCTAAAAATGTTTCCAAATTATACAACCAGTTTTTAAATTATCCAAAAATATTTTGGAATTTGTCTAAGAATTCATTAAAATTTTAGAAAAATGTTTCAAAAATGCTTTTTCACTAATGCAGAATTATTTATTTGTTTTGATATAGAGTATTTGTATATCAATGCATAAATTTCGCTTCTTTAAACTTATTTTTCTGCATTCTTATAAATTTAATTTTCATCAAAGCTTAAATACTACAAAGTATATGAACATTTTCCACTCATGCATCAGAATATCTTATCATTGTATTATCATTGCTTCCTTAGAGTAAAGTATGAGTAATGCTAGTAGCTACATTTGAATACTTCCATCCTATGACACGCTAATGTTAAATTCATCGATGAAACCATTAGAAAAGAAGTGATGCCTTTGCCATAGTAGTGATGCTTTTATTGCTTCTTTGGCAGCTTCATTTTTGCTGGGGCAACTTAAGCTCAAAGAATAAATTAGTTATTCATAAGAAAAGAGGTTAAATAAAATATAAAAATTTAACAATTTAAGCATTTACTACTATGTTTCTTCCTGATAAATTTTACTCGAACTTTAAAGGCCTGAAATCTTAATTAAAATTCTGAAAAAGAATTATTATTTTTATTACAATAAAACCAAAAATAGCATTTCCACTAAAAAATAATATTAAATTCGCGTTAAAATAACTTGTACTAAATTTTCACGTGAAATTCATTATCATCAAAAATCATTTTTTTTTTTATTGAAAAATAAAACTTTGTTATAAAAATGACTGAAATTAATAAATTTTACACCTTTTCTAGCCATAAACATTCTCCACATTATAGTCGTACATATTAGAATACTTAAAGGTCCTTTTTGTCATAAAATTTTATCTAATTAATATATTAACTAACTCCACGTACATATATTGCATATTTATGTTAGACAATAAGCCATTAAAAAGAATTATAAAATATTTTTAATACACACTGACTAACAAATAAGAAGTGCGCGCATGGTGGTGGAAAAGTGTCGATTCACGGAAAATATTTTAGAAAATTCATAACTTTTAAACATGTTATATTACAATAAGATAACAAATGTTATAGTAAATTTATATGAATAGTTATCCTTATTTTAGTTAAGGGATACATTTTATAACTTCATATAGAGTTTTAAAATATTATGACAGTTAATTTCGTGTCACGGTCTCATTAATATTTGAATATTGCTTCACATTCACATTTGACACTGAAACCAGGATAAATTAAATTTGAACCCTCATATATTATAATAAGTTAAACAGGAGTATGTTAAAACATCCAGTAAAACAGGAGGGGGAGGAAAAAGCAAATATAGTGAAAGCTCCCGCAGGCGGACACTGACCGTCGCAGTAATTTTGTCCGGTTACGGGAGATGTCCGCATACAGGATAGTTTTTTCTTATTAAGTTCCAAGAAGAGACCAAGATGTTTGTCCGTCTATGGGAACCGTCCGTCCGTCGGAGCTATCGGTTAGTGGAGCTTTCAGTGTAGTTCCAATGTAATTACACAGTAAGAAATAAATGTTTGTACAAAAAGATAGAACAAATTTTTAATATAAATAGTGATATTAAAGTACGGTTCATTTAAATTTCTTTTAAGTGTAAAAAAAGATTCGTGACGTGCAGTGCCAAAAATGCTCAGAAAGGTTTGCCATTTAAACCCGTAAGCAAAGAGTGCGTGCTGAGGAAAATATTGCTGCTGTATGGGCCAGTGTCAATGAAGATCCGGATAAGTCAATTGGTCGCCGTTGTCAATAATTGGGCTTGTGTTATTTGACCACCTGGAAGATTTTTCATAAAGACCTCGTTATAAAACCAAACAAAATACAGCTGCTGCAACAATACTGAAGCCAGTTGACATGCCAAAAAGTCGTTAGTTTGCTGAATGGGCCTTAGGAAAATTGGATGAAAATCCATTTTTCCATCGAAAAATTGTCTTTAGCGACGAAGCTCATTTTTGGCTCATTGGGTACGTCAACCAACATAATTTCCAAATTTGGTTGGAACAGCAGCCAGAGGCAGTTCAAGGGATGCCAATGCACCCAGAAAGATGCGTTTTGGATCAGTCCATTGGCAGCCAAGATTATGCGATTTGACTCCACTAGACCATTTTTTGTGGGGATACGTGAAGATTCTTCTGTACAGGGACAATTCCAGCCCTGGAAGACAAAATTACAGCTGCCATTGGTGAGATACCAGCCGAAATGCTGCTAAAAGTATGCCAAAATTAAAGCCCACGGATGGACCACTTACGGCGTAGCCGAGGTCAAGATATACATGAAATAATCTTTAAAAAGTAAATGACAGACGTTCATTTATCTCCCCCAAATTAATATCCCAGCAAAAAAAAAAATGGTAGTCATTCCGTGACTATGACTTCTTTTATTGCTTCCTAAACTTCAGTTGACATTCTTTTATGATTTTTTGGTGTTATTCTAAGGCACTTCCAAAAGCATTCATGTGTTCATATTTCAAATGCAGTGATCTGGATATAAACCCGATGCATACCTTAAAAAATCACTCTTCATTACTTCTGAAGCATAAGTTATAGTATATCGTATATTTTTTGAATCTTAAGCATTTATTCAAATTGAGAAAATAGTTCTGATGAACTTTTTTAATTTTTTTATTAAATCATTTTTTATATTTTAGTTTAAAATTTCACGAAGGTTAGAATTTATGCAGTTTTGCAATTTTTATAAAAGTTTTAAAAATTCAAGAAAAAGAGATTTTTTTACCTTTAATTGAAACTAGCTGGCATGTCATTTGCATTTTTCATCCTCAAATATTTATGACGACGCAATCTCTGCATTTTTGCATTATGTATTTTATTTAACACTACATCATTTCCAGTTTTAATTCAGAATTTACCAAAATAATTTTAAAATTGTGTAAAAATTATTTCAAATTGCCCAAAAATGTTTTAAAATTGTGCAAATATTATTTAAAATTGTTCAAAAGTATTTTAAAATTGTCTAAAAATGTTTCCAAATTGTACAACCAGTTTTTAAATTATCCAAAAATATTTGAAATTTTGTCTAAAAATTCATTAAAATTTTTGAAAAATGTTTCAAAAATGCTTTTTCACTAATGCAGAATTATTTATTTGTTTTAATAAAGAGTATTTGTATATCAATGCATAAATTTCGCTTCTTTAAACTTATTTTTCTGCATTCTTATGAATTAAATTTTCATCAAAGCTTATATATTACAAAGTATATGAACATTTTCCACTCATGCATCAGAATATCTAATCATTGTATTATCATTGCTTCCTCAGAGTAAAGTATGAGTAATGCTAGTAGCTACATTTGAATACTTCCATCCTATGACACGCTAATGTTAAATTCATCGATGAAACCATCAGAAAAGAAGTGATGCCTTTGCCATAGTAGTGATGCTTTTATTGCTTCTTTGGCAGCTTCATTTTTGCTGGGATTCATTGATTTTTGTAAATTTTTTGATTTTTTCAATTTTCTGTTTTTTCAATTTTCAACACCCAAACGGTTAAAAAAAATCAGCCTTTTTATGTAAGCTGTCATTGAAGTCGATGTCAAACCAAATTCATCAATATTCTGGTATTTAAATTTGGAGTGTAACAGTTTGCCTGAAAAGTTGATAGGGTGCACACATTGATGGAGCTACTAGTATGAGTTTTAGTTAGCTCTAACCTTTCAAATTTGATAAAAAGAAATTTGGTGTGTTAATAAAGCATTGCTTTTTAACGAAAAAAAAACACTGTTTAAGCCAGGGATTGGCGTGGTAAACATTATTCGGACTCTGCACCAGGATAATCAACAGTTGAGAAGTGGTTTGCTTAGTTTAAACGAGGCGAAATGAGCACCGAGGACGATGCACGCAGTGACCGTAAAGTGAAGTTGATCGAGATATCTGAGACTCTAAAGATATCAAAGGAACGTGTTGGACATATCGTAAATGAATTTTTGGATATGCGAAAGCTCTGTGCAAAGTGGGTGCCGCGCGAGGTCACAGTCAACCAAAAACAACATTGAATTCAACAATTCTGAGCTGTGTTTGAACCTGTTTAATCGTAATAAACCCGAATTTATGCGTCGATATGTGACAATGGATGAAACATGGCTCCATCATTTTACACTGGAGTTCAATCGACTGTCAGTCGAGTGGACTGCACGTGATGAACCAACTCCAAAACGTGGAAAGACGCAACAATCGGCTAGTTAAGTTATGGCATTAGTATTTTGGGATGCGCATGGTATAATATTTATCGACTATCTTGCAAAGGGAAAAACCATCAACAGCGACTATTACATAGCGTTATTGGAGCGTTCGAAGGATTAAATCGCGGAAAACCGGCCCCATTTTAAGAAGAAGAAGAAAGTGTTGTTTCATCAAGACAATGCACTGTGTCACAAGTTGATGAAAACGATGGCAAAATCATATGAATTGGGCTTCGAAAGAAAGTTTTTCCTCTTCTCAAACCTCAAGAGAATGCTCGCTTGAAAGAAATTTAGCGCCGATAAAGAAATAATCGCCGAAACTGAGGCCTATTTTGAGGCTAAAGACAAATCGTTCTATAAAAACGGTATCGAAAAATTGTATGACCGATATAATCATTGTATCGCCCTGGAAGGCAACTATATTGAATAATAAAATCAATTTTTATCAATTTTTTTCTATGTTAGCCTACGAACTTTTCGGCCAAACTGTTACACTTCGTCTCGAGAAACATTTTTGGTGCGGTAATTGTTTGAAAATAGGTTCTACGAATGTTTCTTCCTTCATAATAATGCAGCCTTCAAATTTGGTTAATATTTTGTTCTACAGGGTGTCCGACAGGAAGATATACTCCTTCGTTTGTTTATAATTTTTGATTAAACGAAAGAGAATAGATCATATATTGATAAATGTTTTATTTAATGTCGGCAATTATGTTTGGAATACAATATCAGATAAATGTCCGCCTCTGTTAGCCTCACAAATGCGAGCCCTTTTGAGCACATTTTTCATTACATTCTCACACATTTCACGAGGTTTGAGTTGCTCAAGCGTTTCTGGTTTGTTTGCATAAACCTTGCTTTTCAGATTTCCCCACAAAAAGAAGTCCGGAGCAGTCAAATCAGTCGACCGTGGAGGCCAATCAACATCACCATTTCTTGAAATAACTTGTTGTGGAAAGAGGTCTCGCAGTAATTTCATTGTAATCCTGGCTGTATGCGATGTGGCACTGTCTTGTTGATACCACATGTTATTCAAGCCCAAAGCATGCAGTTGTGGCGTTAAAAAGTTTTCAAACATATCACGATATCGCTCCCCATTCACAGTTACCGTTACGCCCTTTTCATTTTCAAAGAAGTAAGGTCCAATGACTCCTCCTGACCAAATTGCACCCCAGACTGTCACTTTTAATGGATGCAAAGGTGACTGATGAATAATTTGAGGGTTTTTCAAAGCCCAGAACCGACTATTCTGTTTATTCACATATCCATTCAAATGAAAATGTGCCTCGCCACACATTATGAGTTTTTCATGAAAATCGGGGTTGATGTTTTAACGATTAAAACACGTTGGTTTATCGAATATTTTCCCATAATAAATTTGCCACGTGTCTACATGACGACTGCCAAATATGAACTGTCAAGACTAATGTTTACCAAAATGGCGGCAAAACAAAGTAGTATACCTTCCCGCCGGACACCCTGTACAACAATCTAGCACGTTTCACCACAGGTGGAAGGGTATATATATATTAGTTTGTCATTCCATTTGTAATTTCTACAATATTGATCTTAGACCCTATAAAGTATATATATTCTGGGTCCTTATGAAGAGCGAAGTTGATTTAACGATGTCCGTCTGTCCGTCTGTGTGTTGAAATGGGTTTTCCGAAGAACCCAGACATGATGAGGACTTGATTGTTTTTTATTTCTGTTACATGTGATCCATTTCTGTTTGCTATTAAAAATCAGACAGATCGGTTAATAAATGGCTGAGATATTAGCAAAAAACCAGAACTACCTCCAATTTTTTCCGTAAAATCCCTTTGTTTAATATGTATGTAGACTTTTACGCATAACAAACACATCCATTTGTTGAAATTCTTTTCTTTCACCTTTTATACACAAACAACAAACACATACAAAGATTTGTCATTTAAATAAACACCAAACAAATCTCTAATGAACGAAGACTTTTTATATATGTACCTCTATTAACGATGATTTTGTGTGAGCTTCAATAGCTCATTTGTCTAGACGCTATGTCACAAATACTTTTTTTCTCTAAGGCCGCGGGTTCGAATCCCGGTCAATTCACTTTTTTTTTGTACATTTTTATTTATATTTTCTAAAGACTTTTTTTTGTTTATTTTTTGTTTTTTTTTAACATTTAATAATTAATTTATATACAATTTTCTATTAATAATTAAATAATCCATAAATAGGCTAAAAACATTAAAATTTTTATAAAAACCCTCTGATACAAACAAAATACAAACGGTTTTATTTCTATTTTTTGCTCCGATTTAAAAGAATTTATAAAAAGATTTTTAAACCATTTTATTTCTCATATATTAAGAAAACTTTATACATAATTTCCCTTTGAGTGCAACTATTTTAGGTCATAACTTATAATAATTTATAAAAAAAATTTATAAACTATTTTCCTTCAAATTTTGAAAATTAAGCTAAAGAAATTAAAAATATTTTTTAATAAAAAAGCGAAATAAAATCCCAAATGCAAATTTGCCAGCTAAATCAAACGTTTTTGTAGAAATAAAACACATGCAGTTCTAGTGATTTCTTTAAACGATTTGTTGAAATTCTTTTCTTTCACCTCTTCACCTTTTATACACAAACAACAAACACTATTCTAGAGCTGTAATATAACCTATGGATACGTCTTAGCACAAGATCGAGAATCTTTAGTATAATATATTTGCTGAAAAAACTCGGAAATATCGGTTCAGATACAAAAAAGTTATGCCCAAAACATATTTTTTTTTTTAAATACCTATTTTCTGGAACCATAAATCTTCCGAAGTCCAAGTTTTATCACCAAACTAAATGGTTAATTTCCTCTTAAAGGCGTCCGTATATAAATCTCTCCATTCCATATATGTCCATATATAAACTTCAGTTTTTTCCCAACCATGGTGAAGGGTATATAAGATTCGTCATAGCCGAATTTAGCCGCTCTTACTTGTTTTTTTTTTTATCAAGTGTTCCTTTGTTGGCACTTATTTCTTGTTTTATTTTTAAACTTGAGGTTTCTTTGTTTTTTTAAACTCTTCAAACAGTTCTTTTTGACATTTTTAGTGAGTTTTGCAATGATAGAACCTGACTATGTCGGATTTTCGATAAAATCGTTCAAAAAAAAAAAGAAAAAATTTCTTTAGCCTACTTTTTCCA
The DNA here is from genome assembly GCA_949748255.1 of Eustalomyia histrio. NCBI lineage: Eukaryota > Metazoa > Arthropoda > Insecta > Diptera > Anthomyiidae > Eustalomyia > Eustalomyia histrio. The sequence goes on along the minus strand of OX456527.1, from coordinate 20,630,535 downwards.
TTGCTTGTAATTTAAACATAAGATTTAAAACTTTTATAAAATAACGGGACGATCGTTGTCAATAACATATGTTTTAAGCTTGTTATTTTTCACACCAGGTTCGCAGCATTGCAAGGTACAGTGTGTGTCAATTTTAAATGAACATTTACTACATGCAAACACACAAAACAAATTTAAATAAAACGAATAAAAGCAAAAATATTCTTCAGTGTATTGTGAACTAATTTGTGCCATAAACTGAGGTCATATGTAAATTTTATTAAATATATTGTGGTTGTTTATATATGTTTTTGTTTTTAACTACAACCTTGGGAAATATTAAGGAATTGTTGTCTGTTCAAGTTTTCATAAAAGCGATAACGTTTTATATATCACTTCTATTAGAATATATGTATGTATTACACGTGTCATTTTAATTCTAGCAAATATTAAATTTCCTTTTTTTCCTTTCATTATAAACTTTTAAAGTTTATTTGCATAAAATTTGTATAAACTGCTGTTGTTTTTTAAATATTGTTGGAGGTACATACTTTTTGTTTTAGAATTTTTGCAAACAATAGTACTATAGACAAAAACTTTACAGACATATCATTTTGAGATGGTGTCGTGAAATGTTCCTTTTTTTTCAAGTCATTTGACTTTCTTTTGTTTATTGTTTTCCATTTAATGTGTAAGTTTTGTAAACTATAAAGTAAAAGTGTATATCATAATTGAAAAAATTTGAAAGTGTAATGTCAAAAGATAAGAAGTTTTACGACTCAATCGATTATTTACAAAAGCAAATGTGTGTGTGTGTGTGTGTTTTTTCAAACTTAAATTGTTGTAAAGAACTTTTACAGTTAAGTTGAAAGTTGTAAAAATAAGAAGCAACAATAATTTTGGCAGCGCGAACAAAGATTTTGAATTTTTTTTTTACCTCATTTTACTTTTTAGGAAATTAGTAATTGCTTAATATTAGTAAGATAAAAACAAAAAAAAAAAAAAAAATAAAACTGTTACAAAATTTTAGTTTTATATTAAAACTGTTTTTTTAAGGTTAATTTTCTTGGAGTTTATAAAAAATATATTTAAAAAAAAACAATGTTTTTTCGTCCGGGGCAAAACTTTCAGCATTCCCGGTAGACTCTGATCATATGCTGGATGCGCTGCTCTCTTTTAATTCTGGTCTTCCAATTACAAATTGTTAGATTGGGTGAATTGGATGAGGTTTGGTGTCAGGCAGTAATACTCCTTAACGGCGCATCACTACCGAACTTTTTTTTTTTTACTTTGAACCAACACTCAGGGAATTTCCCTACTAATGCTGCGCATTGCGTTGGCGAAAGGAAGTTATGTTAGAGGCTAGAGGAAAGAGGGAGTTTTGTCTGTGGACATTTCATTTAAATTTGACTAAGTTGTAAGTGACAAAAATACCTCTGCGGGAAGTTTATTCCACATTCCGACGATGCTCCAATGAGTCATTTGAGCTGGTAACCCCACTGTTATTGATAAGCGCCGACGCTTTCCTTTGAACACGGTGCAGAAGCTGCAAAATAGACTTTGAAGCCCTTGCCCATATATGTGAGTTGTATTCCACTTTCGGTCGAATATGTGGGCGTTGTAGTGTAATTGTTAGCGCGTTGAACTGTTACATAGACGGTTGCTGGTTCGATTCCTTGCGACGGCAACATCAATTTAGAAAAAATCATATGTGTAATTTTTCTCTTAAATTTTCTTTACATACATACATATCGCAACGCCCTCCTCCGGTTAACAGCACGTTACCTTACCGAAGTAAAATAATAAAATGGGCCTATTAACTAAAAAGCTTCAACAATTTTAGCCAACTTTTTATCAGATGGCGAGCAATAACTATTCTAAGATTTATCATTTCGCGCAATTACAGTGTTGCCATATTTGAAGTATTTCTTCTTTTACCAACTTTCATCTCTCCTCTACCCCTTTCTAAACACAGCAACACATTACAAGTAATAAGTAGAAAGAATTTCCTGAGTGATAATTTTCTTAAAAAAAAAATGAGGATCAAATAAAATAGTTTTTGCACCGATTAAGAACACCTAAACACTTGAATGCTTTTTTCGACACCTGAATGCTTTAATTTTTTCAGGCGGACATCACATTGAATTATCATAACCCAAAACTTCAAAAGCATTCGATTCATCATTATTGAGGCCCCTCATGAGCACAGATGGCATAGGTGACCCCACGGCCAGTCTATGGGCCAACAAGCAACATTGGGTCTTGCGTGAATTAAACTCCATATTGAGTGTGTCATTCATGTTTTGCCTTCTGCCCCGAACCACCAAAAGGCTTGGCCTATGATCAAAGGAATATAACTCATAGATGTTCCTGTCATCTGCGAAAGAACAGATAGGAGTAGAAGTTTGACCCAAAAGGTCATCTATAAAGATAAGAAAAGTCGAGGAAGAAAGAACGGAACTTTGCGATGTGCCTGAATTCAGCTGAAACTCATCGGATGAGACCCCATCTATAGCAATTCTTATAGTGCGATCACTGAGGGAACGCGATATGAATCGAGAGAAGTCTTTACCGACACCAAAACCATTAAGCTTTGATACGAGTGCTTTATGTCACACATTATCGAAAGCCTTGGAAATATCAACGGCAACCACTTTGTTTTCACTAAATCGGTGAATTGACCGACTCTAAAGGAACGCTAGCAGGCCTCCCGTAGAACGATTTATACGATATCCATACTGTCGATCCTTAAGAAGTGAGTTGGATTCTACATTATTTACAAGATGGTAATTAACCATGGATTAAAAATCAGGAGCAAATGCAACGTTACGTATGGCTTTGAAAAAATACTCCTAAAAGTCTATAGAAAGGATCCAGTAGGTAATCCCTGTTAACAGCAATACAGCAGAAGATGCTACTGCAGAAGAATACTCTAATGTTTCAAAGGCTCCTGTAAAGGAGGCGGCTGGGCGCGCCTCGGGAGAGGTCGAACCACCGAGAGCCTCGGAAGATGGGGGTGGTTATATGATTCAGATACTGAGCTGATGGAGTATGTAACTGGGCTGTCCGGCTCCGAGCATGAAGACAAGGGCCTACTTGATAGAACGGCGGAATAGTGGTGGAATAGTGGTGGTGCAGTGAGTTTAGCCTTCTTCAAAGAGCCATGGGTGCATGGTGGAAAAGTTTTGCGCTCTGCAGACTCCTTAACTTAAACTTATCTTTGCAAAAATGAAGGTATTTAGAGATCCTGCATTTTGGTGGGATTTTTAAAAAGATTTCCATCTTTCTTCCTACTTTCTAAATTTAGTAATAAGGATCTTACTTAGGGCAAGTATGGAGATTGGCTCATACTGGCTCATGTCGGTGAACTTCACACATTAGGCGACTGAACTAGCTAGGCATCACTGGTAATATGCTGTGACGTTAACGAACATCATCCTAAATAAGGCTACACTAATACGAATGAAAGGGGCGAGTCACTTTTGAAATTTTTACTTGGCACCTAATTCTCTTGTCGTATGTAACAAGGGTAATAAACCTACCTCTATAACCACGAACAGACGGAAGATCCTAAACGTAACCTTTGCGTCAACATTCTCGGGAAACGTAAGAGCTTGAAGAATTGGTGGATATGTAGAATTTTCAGTGGATGAAAATGAACCGCCGAAAACACTTCCTAGAAATTTTAGGAAGACAGATTGGGTTCATTGAATGTGAAGTCAGTTCATTCATCCCAGCCTTAGACCAGAGCAGATAGGATTACGGGGTTGTTAATCGCATTTCTTGGTGCATCTTGTCCTAGGGGGAAACCCGAAGGGCAGACACACGAGATGTAATTGAGCAGAACGTTCTGCAGGAGAAAGCTTATCAATTAAGGGTTCGAAGGCGGTCGGGCAATGGGCTTCTTACAAGTAGCAACTGGATCTGTATAAGAGGCATATTAGGGCAGCTAAATGAGGGCCTTAGAAACCTTTCTGTAGTGACATCGAGGTTGCGCAAGATACTTGTAACTTCTCCGAGCACTGTGGGCTATCTTAAGGATCCCAACGGAGTGTTTTAGATCAAAGCTTTTAGCCCCAGTTGATTGAAATGCTGAATAAAATAATATGAATAAGCAATATTAATTTTTTTAATGCATTAAACATCAAAGTATTACAAATTGCAAATTTTCATTAAATTGTTAAAATAAAAAAAATAAATTAATTAAAAATTAGTTCCATTGCATATTAAAACTCTTTTAAGTTATGAGTCTTGTTGTACATATTTCCATGTAATTACTATGCCCGTCAGGCATCTTCCGGTTTATAATTATATTTTAGACTATCTGAAAACTGAATGAACAACCATAGTATGTATGTATATTCCATATAAATTTGTATTAAGACTAAAGGCTTACATGCAGATATAAATATTTAACAAAAAATAAGTACTAAAGAAATATTAATAAGAAACTTAAACATAAATGAAATGTATTGAATTTACTCTTGGTTTGACACAGGACCGAAACAAAAAATCATCAATGTGACATCCCACACACTTTGGTGAATGGGGCACAAAAATTTAAAAGAAAATACGTATAAATTCATGTGCTATATTTTCATTTAAAGACAAACATGAAACTAAAAAAAAACGAACTGGAAATCTTTTTAAAAATCCCACAAGTTTTAATTTTTTTTTAACGCTTAAAAGATCAAAAAGAATAAACCAGAAGAATATGCATTATTTTAATGTTTGTTGGTGGTAAAATGTTTTGCCAAAATTTAGCATTTTAAAATAGTGTAATAATGTTGTCCATAAAGCGACGTGAAAGTAACGCCATGTAGCGTATTGAGTAAAGTGCAATAAATTGGCAATACACTACTACTGTCTAGCGCAGTAGTTGTGCTGAATGAGTGAGTGTCTAGGAAACATTTACAGAAACTTTAAAAAATCTCAAATTAACAATAATAAAAAAGTGTTAATTTGACATAAAGATGCAACGCAAATTAATGCATTAAATGCATGCGAAAAATACGATTAATTAGTTTTACAAGAGAAATCTCGTGTGAAAAAAGCAATCATGACATATGAATACTGAATGTTAAGTCTGTAGGAAATGTTAGGTTAACTTTAGGTTAAATTTTTTGATATATAGTACAATCGGTTTTTTTTTTGTTATTAAATAATTCCTACATAGTTTTTCTTTGTATGAAAATTTTTCGTACATAGTTGACATAAATTAACCTTCATTAAAGTATAAGAAAGGTACAATCAGAATTTCAAGGAGTAAATTCTTTTTTGAATGGAAATATTGCATTAATAACACTAGAGAAGATTTAAACAATACTTTTATGATTTTGAATTTGTCATCTTAAAATGTTTATGGATTTTTGTTTTTTCAAATACCATATTTTGCCCAAAACACGTCCAACGAAGTACAGGGTGTCCGCCGGGAAGGTATACGACTTTGTTTGTTTAGAATTTTTGATTAAATGAAAGAGAATGGATCTTATATTGATAAATGTTTTATTTAATGTCGGCAATTATGTATAGAATACAATATCAGATAAATGTCCGCCTCTGTTAGCCTCACAAATGCGAGCCCTTTTTAGCACATTTTTCATTATATTCTCACACATTTCACGCGGTTTGAGTTGCTCAAACGTGTCTGGTTTGTTTGCATAAACCCTGCTTTTCAGATTTCCCCACAAAAAGAAGTCCGGAGCAGTCAAATCAGTCGACCGTGGAGGCCAATCAACATCACCATTTCTTAAAATACATTGTGGAAAGAGATCTCGCAGTAATACCATTGTATGCGATGTGGCACCGTCTTGTTGATACCACATATTAATCAAGACCAAAGCATGCAGTTGTGGCGTTAAAAAGTTTTTAATCATATCACGATATCGCTCCCCATTCACAGTTACCGTTACGCCGTTTTCATTTTCAAAGAAGTAAGGTCCAATGATTCCTCCTGACCAAATTGCACACCAGACTGTCACTTTTAATGGATGTAAAGGTGACTGATGAATAATTTGAGGTTGTCATGGGCGAGATGTAACATCCTATTGGCATATGTACGGCGGCGTAAATGGTCTTGTGGAAGAAGCTCTTGTGTCAACTGAATCTTAAATAGAAACAAATGCAAATCCTTGTTCAAAATTGTGGCCAAAGTTGTTCTTTGAAGACCAAGATCCTGAGCACGGCGTCGAATTGAGGTTGATGGATTGTTTTGAACACTTTCTTGAGCAAGAGTAATGTTTTCAGCCGATCTTGCAGTACGTTGTGGTCCATGCTTGGCCCTCTTTCTTCGAAATCATTCACTACACGATAAATAGTGCGTTTTGTTGGCACGTTGTTTCTCCCAAAAATTTCACGTAACTGTCTCATCGTCACAGTAATTGATGATTGATTTTGATAAAATGTTTTAACGATTAAAACACGTTGGTTTAACGAATATTTTTTCATAATAAATTTGCCACGTGTCTACTTCACGACTGCCAGATATGAACTGTGAAGACAAAAATGGCGGCAAAACAAAGTAGTGTATAGTGTATAAAGCAAAGGTATCGTCAAAATGATTTCACTGACATGGACAGTGCAGATTATGATGACATTTGAATAATAGAGGGAAAAATTTAAGAATTTCGCTAACAAACATACCGGTCATAACTAATACCTTTAATTAATACCTTCCTGTCCCTTCTAAAGGGTGATTTTTTAAGAGCTTTTGGAATTGATTAAAAAGAAAAAATTTAGAGAAATGTATGAAATCTTTAGTTGAGTCGATAGAACGGTCTATATAATTCAATGTTTAAAGATGATTTCATGTAAATGTTGACCGCGGCTTGCGCATCAAATGGTTCATTCGCTGGGTCCAATTTTGGCATACTCTCTTCAACATATCGGCCGGTATCTCACGAATAAATTCTTCAATATTAGCTTCCGGTGCGTCAACCGTTACGGACTTGTCCCTATAGGCATGAGCTTAAACATAGCCAAACAAAAAATAATCTAAAGGCGTCAAATCGCACGATCTAGGCGGCCAATTGACCGGCCTCAAACTTTAAATAAACTGTTCAAAGAACTCGCCTCTGAATTGGGCCATTGTTTCGCGTGCTGTGTGGCATGTGGCACCGTCTTATTGAAACCACATGTCAGCCCAGTCCAGCTCTTCCATTTTGGGCAAAAAAAAAAAAGTTTGTAATAATCGTACCCTAGCGCTCGCCATTCACAGTAACGTTCCTACCTTCGTCGTTTTTGAAAAAGTACGGTCTAATGATGCCACCGGCCCATAATTCACACCAAACAGTGCATTTTTCTTGCATTGCTTCTGGCCGCTCTTTACACCAAATACGCTTCGTGGCTGAACACAATTTTCCGATAAAAAATTTGATCTTTGTCCAACTTAACCGACCATGAGTTTTTATAATAAATAACATGTTCCATGAAAACATCTGAGCTGCCGAAAAGATAGTTGCTAAAAAATTACCCTTTATTACATTTCCAAATTTCATTCAAATTGCAGTGAACCACAGGCAGACTCCTTGAGAGTGAGTGATTTTACATAATTAGGGCCCTGAATTGTTTTTAAAATAGCGTTTATTTAATACAAATTAAAAAAAAAAAACCAAAAAGATTAAACTTAGATTAACTTGAGATAGGGCAGTTATCACAATTTGAACTTAATCCGACTTGACCTGCGTGGTAGTTCCTTGCTAACAACTTAACAAACAGAATAAAGTATGTAAAAGAAAAAAGTCAGATTAAAGTGAAGGCTGTCCAAAGACCAAAGGGTCAATTCTCGTTCTGTGAAACGGTGAAATGAAAAGTTTTTTCACGTTTTCATAGTACTTTTGATTCGCGTTCTGTGAAAAAATGTAAAGAAATATCAAAACGTTTTCATATGAAAAAAAAGTGGAACGAAACAAGATTTGTTCACGATTGCACAGCAATGGCGATTCTTGTTTTGTGTAACAGTGCAAACAACTGTCAAAATATTTTCATATGAAAAAATTGTTTACACAGACTATTTATAAGTGAAATAAACATGAAGAAGATTGTAAGAGGAAGGCGTGCCAGCGAAAGCCAAAAGGAGTATTTAATTAATTATTTAGAAAAGAATGTGGACATTGCAAACGATAAGTAAGTAGTAAAACTTTTATTAATCCCATATTAACAGATTTGTAACTGCAGATGGTGCCAAATTTAGAGACGAAAAGTGTAACGAATTAGCGGCGAACCTTAACAGTTTTAGTGGGACCCAAAAGGACAGTAAAAAATGGCAAAAGTATGGCATATTTATAGTTTATTTATATTCTTTATGAATTTTTTTTCTTTAAGTAATATTAGACTTCATACGCGAACCAAATATAGTTCACTTAAAGTAAGCCGATATAAATCCATGAAGTGCTTGTCGGTTGTCATCTCGAATGGATTGTGGTCAGCACGAAGTATGCGTCTCAGCACTCTCAAAAAATTCCTATAAATTATTAAATTATTTACTGCAATTAAATGCTTGTAACATCATTGGCTTACCTTTGTTCATCCGGAATTCTTTGAGTAATATCCAATAATACAATTATCCCGATATTTTTATATAATTATTTAAAATAAATTTTACGAACTTAATTCACTTTTGTTTACGTTTTTCTCTGTTTTGACATTTGCTTTAAATTTTGGATAACACAGTTACAAATGTTTCATGGGTACAGTGCGAATGAAACATTTTTTTCATAATACATACGAGAATCGCAATTTATGTATTTGTGAAAAGTTCGAGTGAAAAGTGCTTATGAAAACGAAAATGAAAAGTTTTTTTTTACTTCACATTATCACAGAACGAGAATTGACCCTCAGGCTGGTCTTTGGTCTCTTAAAAGCAACTTGTTTCCGTTATTAAACAGGGTGGCAAAAAACATTTCGCTTTAACTTTAGTTTAAAGTGAAAACTGTTTTGGTTTTTAACTCATTATGTTTATTCGTACTTACAAATTTTGGAAAATTACGTCCAACAAATGGCCGCCGTTGGCGCAATGCAAATGTGGACTCTTATTTCATATAAATGTATGCAGCATTTGTGATGTCACATTTTCAATTTCGGCTTGAATGTCGCGTATACCAACGACTTCAAATATACATACTCAGAGGAAGACGTACGGGACAAATTGGGAGATCTGGCTGGTCAAGTTAAATCACCGAAGCGGGAAATTGCATCCGCTGCGAAGATATTCTTTAAAATACGCAATGTGTCGCATGTAGTGCGACTAGTAGCCCTGTGCTGTTCAAACCACATGTCCTCCAAATACAGATCGTAAACTTCCGGTAAGAAAAATTCAGTCAGTATGGTACTAAAGCGGTCGGCGTTCAACGTAATAGCGTTACAGGCGCCTTTTCGGACGTAACTGCACACCACGCAGTGACTTTGAGAGGATGTAATGGTGCTAGATAATTTATGCATAGATTTTCTGTCCCCCAGAACCGAAATAAAAAAATGAGCCTCGTCGCCAATGTTTATTTTTGTCAAAAATCATCCACTTCGTCCTTGAGTTGCAAAATTTTACGGCTTAGACATACATATAGAGGGATTGAATGTTATTTACTATAAATTAAGCACGTGTCTACGAGGGCCATTTCAAATGTTCTTAGTCTAACAAATGAAAAACAAGAGTTAGATTTTTTAATTTATATTTATGTTTCACTATAATCTCCTGAAACTTCAATACACTTAGTCCATCACTTTTCTAGCAATTCTATCCCTTGATTAAAATAATTTTTCTAAAGCTCTGCAAAATAATCGTTTACAGCTGCAACTACATCTTCATTCGAGGTAAAACGCTTGCCAGCAAGATTTTTTTTTAGATTTGGCAACAGGCAGAAGTCGCAGAGAGCTAAATCAGGAGAATAAAGTGGATGGCCAATCAATTAGTACTTCAATTCGTTGATTTTTGTCATTGTGTGTAGGGGTGATAACTTAAAAAAAAAAAATAAGGTTTATGTGATGCAAACCAGATCGTTTTTCACATTCAATTGATCCAAAAGATTGCAATAATATTCTGAATTTATTATTTTACCTTTTTGAAGATAGTCGTGATATAAAATACCTTTGTAATCCCATAAAACCGTTGATAAAATCTTACCAGACTTCTTTGGTGTACATCAATCAGCTTCAATCCATTGTTTTGATTGTTATTTTGTTGCTGGTTTGTAGTGATGGATCTATGTTTCATCAACAGTTATGAAACGGCGCTTAAAATTCGTTTTATTTCGCTTAAATCGATCCAGACAAGCTTGAGAAATATTCTTCCGAAAGCATTTTTAATCAACTGTTAACACACACGGCACCCATCTTGCAGAAAGCTTTTTTATATGTAATTCATCTTTAATGCTTGTAGGACCACGTTCAAATTCAACAACCCAAAATTTTACTGGTGCATATTATGAAGTAGCACTTTCACCTAACACATTCACCTCTTCATTATGAATTTCTTGTCCCGATAAACCTTTCTTATGTTAATATTTAATGACACCAAGAATTTCTCATTTTTTCATTATAAAAATACCTCACTGAAGCGTCTTTTTTGAAAAGCTGATTCTACACGAATAAGTTACCCCAGATCAAAAGAAAATTTAACATGTGTTCATTTGACAAATGGCAGTTTTTGCTGTTATACCGCCAGGCTAAGAACATATCGAACGGTCCTCGGAGAGCCATGCTGACTGAATTTTTTCACTGAAAGTTGACAATCGAACGTAGCCACTTGTCATACTTCTCGCGATACAATGAGTATTTTGAAGGATGCCTTTACAGCGCGTGTAATCTCGCGTTTCGGTTTCTTGATTTGACTGTCCTGGAATTCTTTCTCTGGGGATATTTGAAGTCGTTGGTGTACGCGAACAAAATTCGAGATGAAATTTTCAACCTGACACCACAAATGCTGTGCAAAGTTATGCAAAATGTAATCAGAAGAGAACAAATTTGCATCAACGCCGTCGGCGGCCATTTATCGGACATAAGTTTCCACACACTCACCAAAAAAAGTATGTAATGGCAACTGAAAATTTTGCTGTTATTACGGGAAATTCTGCTAATTTGAGCCCAGCGGTATTTTTTGCTAATCTTAGCAACACATGTCTGCTGACGTGTAGTACAATGAAATTAGTAGAAAAATAAGTAGCCGCTACTAAATTTTAGTAGACTTTTTGTAAAGTGGAATTTAAAATCTGTTTGCTAAAATCAGGAAAAAAAAATTACTAAATACTAATAATATTAGTACAAAGTTTTAGATTAATTTTTTTTTATCGAGCATCAAAAATTTTGATTATATTTTTTAAAAAATAATTTTATACAAAATGAAAAAAAACCAAAGGCTTAAAAATCTTAAAAATTGTTAAAACATAAGCGAATTTATTATTTTGTTTTAATTTGGTAATTTCCTTTTTGAAAAATATTTTAGTCAATTTTTTTTTACTTTTAAGGTTAAATTTAATTGTTTTTAGGTCTGATTTTTAGAACTAAAAAATCCTTTTTAGTGCTATTTTAAGTGGATGTCCTATTTTCAGACATGACTCGGTATCTTCACTTTCGATCCCTTTTTTAATCCTATGTAACATTTTAGGGCAATTTAAGTTTGTAGGTGTAAGTTTTTATTAGAAATAACATTTCCTTCAATATCGACTTTTTTAAAATTAGTATTTTTTTTTTTGCTAATTTTAGCAAATCGGTTTTCAAAAATTTGTAAAATGATTTCTGAAATTAGCAACGAAAATTTGTAGATATTCTGTAAAAATTCTGTAATTTGTAAAATGTAAATAGCAAAAAGATTTGCTAAATAATAATTTTTTTTACTAAAAACAGTTCACAAATTTTTCTACAAACTTTTTTTTCTGAGTGCACTGTATGTTAGCTTATGTTTAAGCTGATTTTGGATCCAAACTTAACAGTTTTGTTTTGCCAAATGTCGATGCTGCATAGATCTGTAATATATTTCAAAAATGGACGTCCAAAAGGCACAGTTCTTAGGCTTGAATAGAAAATAATTTGTGTAGAGAAGTTTTTTCTTTAGCTAAATGGAGGCACTAAAATTAGCCTTGGAAAGGCAGAGAATTACAAAAGGAAGCTTGGTAAATAATAAAAGAAAAAGAAAAAAATGCAATAGTTGCGCATCACTGCAGCATAATAAAAGTAAAACGTTCAAAAAAGCATCATTTGGTAGCACTGATTTGCGTCAAACGTTTTTTTATGCAAAAAATTGACAGTGCTGCCGCAAATTTTTGCAACTATGGCATTATTAAAGTTTCTGATGCAATAGTGCGAAATCAGATTTCTTTTTCGTTTAAATTGATTTTTAATAATCAAAAGTCGTTTCATCTTTCTTTTAATTCTTTTTTACTATAAGTTATTGAAAAAGTTGTCAAGATTTTCAATAATATTAATTTTTTATTTAAGGAATCTGCCTTCTTTTTCGTTTTAATTGATTTTTAATAATCATAAGTCGTTTCATCTTTCTTTTAAATCTCTTTTTATTATAAGTTAACAAAAAGCTGTAATTTTTACCATCAAGGTTTTCAATAATATTGTGAACATGTTTTTTATCAAACGTTTTAAAAAGCAAATATTGTGCAGTTGTTGGGCAATATGAAAGCATCTGCAACAGCTGATCACGCATCAGCAACAAAACCTGGCATAACTGCCGCAGTGATGCACAAATTTACTGCATTTACGAACGTACCCAAACTTAAAAAAATGTTGCTGCTTTTAAATCTGAATTGAAATGAAATCAAAGAATGAATTCCTTTAGAGTTTTTTATATAATTCACAGACATGATTATTTGTGTGTCTGTTTTTTTTTTTTATCTTTTTTACGATAATTGTAGCAAATTCATAGTGTTTCTTATGAATGTGGCATGTGAGTGTGGGTGCATTGGACTTTTAAAATATTTGTGTGTGTGTGTGTGTGTGTGTGTGTGTGTAAAATGAACTTGTATGCATTAAATTATCATATTAATGGATAAATTGGAATATTGATTGAGTACATATGTAGCAACATTTTAACAGAAAATGTAAAATGATTGAAAGTAATGCAATTTAATTGAACTGTAACATTTCCAATTTATTTTTTAATTTTAAGTCAAACAATAGTAAATTGATCATAATACATTGTGTTTTTGACGATGGCCTTCGTCAATTACAGAATGTATTAAATTTGTTAAAATTTAAAGTTTTAATTAAAATCTGTAAGATTAGCCGCTATTCTCGGATGCATAGAGGAAATTAATAAGAAGACTTCTATGCCAGGTGGTATTAATACCACTTGGGTTCGGCACCGTGTTTATGCGGCAAGCAAAGTGTCCATAAAAAATTACATTAGAATTCTATCAAACCAATATTTTTGGGCCAGCATGGATATATTCCGTTATTCTGTTGCAATATTATAGTGATATTTATTGCCAAACTTGGAAAGGAAGACTAAAATTTGGCAAAAAGTTTTTAGACCGATCAATTTATTATCCTTTCTACTTAAAAGCTTTGAAATAGTGGGGAAATTCTTTTTGGTCAAAATTATTGTTCCAAGACCCTCTTAATTGTTAATAATATGCATACCAAAGAGATAGATCTTGTCAGTCGACTCTTCATGATCTTGTTTTAAGAATCAAAAAAAAAAAAAAACATGCACGATGGATGCTTTTCTGGATATTGAGGATTCTGTTGACAATGCTACTTTTGACCTAATGTGGTCTTTGTGGAATGTATACAGTTTTAGTAAAACGAATTCACTTTATGTTATTTAAAAGGCTGTTGACTACTGAAAGTTAATGGTGCACACAAGTCACAGTTAAGGTTCGTAGGGTGGCACATAGATGGCGCTACTAGTGTGAAATCCATGTGATTTTTTGTTAGACCTAATCTTCGAAAGACACGTGTATAAATTTGGCAGCAGTCGGACTATTAGTTTGCGATATAAGTATTTTGGCTGAAGCAACTTTTGTTAGTTTGAAAACAATGGATAAAAAGGAATTTCGTGTGTTAATAAAGCATTGCTTTTTAGCAAAAAAAAAAAAAAACTGTTGAAGCCAAGGCTTGGATTAATAAAGATTATTGAGACTCTGCACCAGGAAAATCAACCGCTAAAAAGTGGTTTGCTAAGTTTAAACGAGGCGAAATGAGCACAGAGCACGATGCACGCAGTAGACGCCCCAAAGAGGCTGTTACCGACGAAAACATCAAAAAAGTCACAAAATAATATCCGAGATTTTTGAGACTCTATAGATATTAAAGTAACGTATTGGACATATCGTTAATGAATATTTGGCTATGCGAAAGCTCTGTGCAAAGTGGGTGCCGCGCGAGCTCACAATGAACCAAAAACAACAAGGAATTCATGATTCTGAGCTGTGTTTGAACCCGTTTAATCGTAATAAACCCGAATTTATGCGTCGATATGTGACAATGGATGAAAAACGGCTCTATCATTTCACATCGGAGTCCAATTGACTGTCAGCGTGGAAAGACGCAACAGTCGGCTGGTAAGGTTATGGCATCGGTATTTTGGAATGCGCATGGTATAATATTTATCGACTATCTTGAAAAGGAAAAACCCGTCAACAGCGACTATTACATAGAGTTATTGGAGCGTGCGAAGGACTAAATCGCGGAAAACCGGCCCCATTTGAAGAAGAAGAAAGTGCTGTTTCATCAAGACAATGCACCGTTTCACAAGTCAATGAAAACGATGCAAAAATTATATGAATTGGGCTTCGAATTGCTTTCGCATCCACCGTATTCTTCAAATCTGGCCGCCAGAAACTTTTTTCTCTTCTCAAACCTCAAGATAATGCTCGATGGAAAGAAATTTAGCGTCGATGAGAAATAATCGCCGAAACTGAGGCCAAAGACAAATCGTTCTATAAAAATGGTATCAAAAAATTTTATAAAATTTTATCAAAAATTTTTTTTCTATGTTAGCCTACGAACTTTTAAGCCAAACTGTTACTTTCCCTTCTGCTCAGGTGTTTCGTCGTTAATGTTTAGTGAATATGCAGGCTTTGGGCTTCCACATCTAGTCTTATACGGATACTGTTTGCTCTTTGGGGTCTGAAATTTCAATCCTAGCTGTTATGAAACATTGGGGTCTCAGACTTCGATGTTAAAGGGGGGTTACTCCTCAATTTTCTACAGAGATTAAACATCGGGGGGTAACTTAAGACAGTAAGCTGATGTGAACAAGACATATTAAACTAAACGTATCTCAGGGGCTGTAGATTACCGAGGAACGCTTTTCGGAGACTTGTGGTTCGAAATCTACAGGTTTACACTGGATATAACTTTCATATGCACCTAAAAAGGGGCAGATGCTATTGATATTAATGGTGCTACAAATACCACACCTGGCGACGCTCTGAATATTATATTGCACATGATAACCCAACACCTTCATTTATATTACATGGCAGGGCTATGAAATCCATGTGAAAACTCCGGAAAAATTTAATCTGGCATGTGGATTATAATACAGTGCATGGTTTTATCGTTGACAGGCTTTTGGAACTTTGTCCTATGTTTCTAATATTTAATTTGATAGAAAATACTGAGTTATCAATTCAAGTAGGGAGTAGTGGAGCAACCCAACTGAAATACTTGTGGTCTAGTAAATCTAATGGTACTGGATTTGGTAGGTATATGTCATAGGTAAAATGTCAACAGACATTTAGACGGAATTTTTTGGTATTTTAGATGTGACGAATAGCATTGTCAATAAGGGATGAAGGGACAGGAGTATCTTAAGACACTTTCATGTCCTATCGCTTCCTTAAGGAGTGTAGGCGCAGACCTTACGACGTTTCAATGGGAAACTGGGTATGTCTGGTTCAATTTGAAGGCCGACTCGTTAGCAAGCATTGGATCGTTTCCACTCTCTCAAATCCGGAATCAGTACAGGGTACCAGCTAATTATGGATATTGTTTTTTTAAAGAGAAGGAGCACTCAGAAAATTCTTTCTACTATTTCATGTGTTGTTTTCTTTGGAAAGGGTATAGAAGAGAGATGCAAGGTGGTGAAAGATGAAGGGCTTCAAATATGGCAACACTGATAAATCTTAGAACAGTTGTTGCCTGCCATGTGATGGAGAGTTGGCGAAATTGTTGAAGCTTTTTTGTCCATAGCCCTGTTATGTTATTTTACATCTGTGGGCTTAAGTGCTATGGGAACACCGAAGGACGACGTCACGATATCTATGAGAGATATAAAACTCGTACATATTATTTTTTTAAAATGATTTTGCTGGGCATCGAACCCGCATCCTTCCGTGTAACAATCCAACTCATTAATTATTACACAGCAACGACCTCAAACTTAAAAATTACCCCAACAAAAGGTGGAAGTTTGAAATGTATTTTTATTGAGAGTTGGTCAGACGGTACTACCTGTTTGCGTACGAATCGTTTTATAAGCATACTACTAGATGGGAATGTGGCAAGATACCTAGTCAGTTTGAGCAAAGCTGACTCTCGCCGATTTACTGATCTGATTAGAGGATACAACGCTTGTGCTCGTCATATCACGAGAGTGAGCATTGTCAATGGTCCATGGTGTGTGTCATGAATGATGGAGGAGGATACTTTCTCTAGAACCAAACATCACATTTTGTTTAAAGATTCTGTTCATAAACTACCCTTGCCTATTTTTTTTTAGGTTTTTAAGGAAGACGGCCATTCTAGGCAGAGACTCCTGTACTTTTTTCTTTCAATTTCAATCTCATTTCTCATTCCTTCCTTTATTTTTCTTCTCTAGGGTATGATGCAATGGATAATTTATAGTGAGCATCCATAGGCTTGCCTTTGTGGATGTCCAACCCACTCCAACTCACTTCAACCCAACATGAGTCGGAACACAAAAGAGGGAAACTCAGTTGTAAATATTCTAAAATGGGTAAGTGAAGATCAATGGGTACTGCGGGCCAACTTTAAGGGCTTGTAACAACGATATAGATTCGGAAGTTATCTGGCTATTATGTATAAATATGTGTGTAAGCTTAACGGAATTATGTGGAGTAGGCATTATCGAAACGGAGTTCTTAGAGCAACTAAGAATGAAAATAACCAATTCAATGTGATAGCTGTGAATTTATCCCCTCTCTTATAGACATTTTTCCATTGCTTACATATTTTTACTTCTACTGATACTTCTTTTTCCAAAGAACTTTATAAAAATTCATTGGCATGTTAATCCCTTTAAATACTTTCATTTAGTAGAAACAAAGCTTAATGTTTTCACATAGAAAAAACTAAACTCTCATATTCCACATGTCTATGAACTCTACGCTTAACGCAGTCATTACATATGTCCAGTGACTAATCATCATCAAATCAGTAGGCTGACCGGCAGTTAGGTAAGCAAGTTAGACTAGCATTAAGCTTTACATGGATTCATTTGATTTCCGTTTGTACTTACTTTTTCTGTTTCTGTTTGCTGCAACAACTGTTGTGTGTGAACTGCATGTCCACTTTATGTCCAATACTAAACACACATGAACATTGTTAGTTCTTTGCTCACCAGCACTTGGTAGTAAACCTTTATATGTTGAAAATTCTTTTTTATATCAAAAAAATAAAAAAAATAATCACTATAAGAATGATAGCACCAACAAAAACAACAACAAAACTTTAAGCGGCTTTTGTCTTAAAGTCAACTTCTATCATTGCTTGGCTAATGACCATTACAAACTACTCGTACCTACCTACATTCACACATAATGACTGACTGACTGGCTGGTTGATCAAGCACCACCACAAACTGTGAAACGTTTAGAAGTTTTGCAGCTTTTTAAAATCACCAATGCTGTTTAAAACCAGAGTTCAAAAGTATTTCAATCGTTAATAACTTTTATTATTATTTTCAAGTGGCCACGTTTGGGCGCCATTTATTAAAGCACTTACTGTAGCTCGCAGGATCAGGGGATGGTTCTTTTCAATTGCCATTTAAGCTGGATTTACACTTTAACCATCTCTGTCTAATCATATCTACTAATTTTCAGTATTGACGATATAAAATGTAATTTTCTAAAGAAGTTTGATAAAATATGACATTTCTTATGTATCACCAAAGCTGGAAGATAATCGATATGGGGCATTCAATGTTTGAATTGCCCATTATTGAGAACAAAAATATTTAAAGTGGCCTTGACTTGCATTTTGAACTGGATTCAAATATTTTTGATTTTTAGTTGTATCATTTTTAATAAAGAATTAATTCATTCAGTTCAATTTCTTCGACCTTTTTAATATAAATTCCAGGTAATAAGTATTCAAGCTTAAGGTCTTTTCTTACAAAATTATTTATTTTTTATTTTTTATCCAATATTTCGCTATCTCAATGGATAGCTTCTTAGGGATATTTTGTTTTTTAATTTTTGATATAAATTTTTAAATTTTGATATAAAAAACAAAATATCCCTGAAGAAGCTATCCATTGAGATAGCGAAATGTTGGATAAAAAATAAAAAATAAATAATTTTGTAAAAAAAGACCTTAAGCTTGAATACTTATTACCTGGAAAGAATTAATTCCTTAATACGTAGTCGTAAAAAAAAAACATATGGGAATACCACAATATATGTATGCAATGTGAGGATAAAGTGTGTGGTAAATGATTGTTACAAAACTGAGATCAATTTACACACAATTTAAGCTTTTTTATATATCCACAAAACGATATATAAGATTCTTTTACTTTCCTTACCTTTTGTTGTTGATATTCTTTAATTATTGCCTTGACTGTACTATAGGCTGTAGGTGTATGCAATCCAAACTATTTTGCTTCTTGAGGTACATTCAGAGTAATCAGGAATAGTACACGCTGCAGAGTGTACAAAAATTAAAATGTTATAATACAAATAATATGTAGGTGTAAAGGAGAAGGAAACAAAATTCACTCTTTAGCGTATTGTGAATAATTGTGTCATATATGACACCTTTCATCTTTCACCACCTTTTAAAGCGTATACACGCTTTCCAAAGAAAGCAAGACATTAATTAGAAGAAGAATTTTTACTTTAGTTCTTGCAGTTTTCTCTGCGTATATGAGAGCTCTATGACAAAACTGTCACTCAAAAAATATGGTACGGGGTAAATAATATTCTGGGGTGTATATTATGGATGTATAACTTCAAAATTTGAGATTCACAACAGATGGCGTATCTTTTACACATGGTTTGTGTCTTTTACACATGGTTTGTGTCTTCATTGAAAGATATAGTGTAACCGGCAAGGTCTATTTGCTTCGAATGGGTCGAATTTTCTACCAACAAAGCATCATATGCGAGAAGTTTTGTTTTACTTGTTCAATTTTAAAAAAGGTGCAGCTGAAGCGCATCGATTGCTCAACGAAGATTATCCTAAGTATGTTCCATAGATTACAACGTGCGAGAGATGGTTTCTGCGGTTTATAAGTGGTGATTTTGACACGGAAGACAAAGACCGGAGGCATTACTTGATGGAGACTTTTACTAAACTTTAGAAGAACTTGCAAAACTATTAGGAGCAGGATTCATCCAAAAGGAAGGAAATTGGGTACCACATGAGTGAAAGCCGAGAGACGTTGAAAGAGGATTTTGCATGTCCGAAATGCTGCCTGAACGCTATAAAAAGAAGTAATTTTTGCATCTAATCATTACTGGGGATGAAAAATGGATTCATTACAACAACCCGAAGTGCAAGAAATCGTAAGTGAAGCCCGGCCAACTAGGCAAATCAAAGTCATAGGCGAATATCCATAGCTCCAAGGTAATGCTCTGTATTTGAAGGGACCGTAATGGTCCCATCGCAGCTGAAATCGCACCAAACGACCACAGCGGTCCTGTACCTAACACAATTTATTTGTTTAAAGCGAACATTGACCGAAAAACGCCCGGAATATGCGACCAGGCATATGAAGCCGTAATATTTCATCATGACAACGCTCGGCCACATGTTGCAAGACTTACCTTTTAAAAAATAGTTGTTGAGAAGTTTTGCCTCACCCGCCTTATATTCCAGACCGTTCGACTACCATTTGTTTCGATCCGAGCAGAACGCTCTCACTGGAATACGTTTCACTTCAGAACAAGATATATGAAATTGTCTTGATTCGTTCTCGGCCTCAAAAAATGAGCAATTTTTCTGGCGCGGAATCCATATGTTGCCAGAAAGATGAGAAAAGGTCATAACTAACAATGGCCAGTACTTTGAATAAATTTATATTATACAATGTTTCACGATAAACGCCCAAAATTTGCAAAAAAAACATAGTTTTTTTAATATAAAACTTGCTAATTTATTTTGCTTTAGTATAGATATTAAGAGAAATAATAGGTGTCCCAAAGTTAGAATTATAAACAAGGTTTTGGTCACGACGCCGAGGACGCGGACATGATATATCGGTATGGGCTCAGAAATAGTGGGCATTCCAACTCAGAACACTTTACTATTAACGAGCATATAGAAATCTGTTGTTTCTCAACATTTCATTTCTCAAAATTTCATTCGAAATTTGTAAACTTTTTTTCATTTTTATCCCATTGTGCTTACTGGACTAGAGAATTTTTAAAATACATACGCATTACAGGTGAAGAACTTTAAAATGACCATGACTACAACTACTACCGACGGCGGACTGTAACAGTAACAATACATGCATATAAATGGTTGGTTGGTCATTTAGAGTTTGGTCTCTCGATTACTTGGTCAGTTTGATTTCCTTTTTATCGTTGTACAAATGTGTGTAAAAATTAATGGATTTTAGCTAATGTTGTTATTGTCATTGTCGTTACAGCTGACAATGGAAGCACCAACCTAAATACTCCAATTGTTATAAACCTGCCTCACTTTTTCAGTCACCACGGGGAGGGTGGACTAGGGGAAAGCAATTCGGACAGTTTGGGTACTTTTGCCCATGTTTAAGCATAGGGTTGTTAAATTAATCCTAAAGTTTGCGGTGTATTGGTTAGCGCGTTGGACTGTTACACAGAAGTTTGAGGTTTCTATCCCCAGTTATTTGGGTGCCGGGCCACAGGGACATACCAGGGAACTGTAGGGCAGACGAGCTTGCAAGACTGGGGACTACCTTACACATTCCACACGAATTGGAATCTGTGGGCATGCCTCTGGCCACTTGCAAGTTTCGGCTGCGGGAGAGTGCTTATGGGTTGGCAAGAGGATAGGAAGTGCACGCACAGGTTGCTTGTCACTGTCAAGGCCCGATATATCTCTACTTGTGTCCGTCATGACGGGATACTGTCTGATTGGAAGGCACGCAGTTAGGTTGAGGGTTGCGGCTAGTGACTTTTGCAGAAGCTGTGGTGACGAAGAGGAGGAGTCTGTGGAGCAACTTCTCTGCACTTGTCTTGTCTTGCTTCGCTTTCAATAAAAATTTGCAATTTTTACAACAAAAAATTAAAAAAAGTACCAAAAAAGGTACTAGCAAAAGATCCTCAAAAATCCCTTTCCAACGATACCGCACTTTTATATATATATATATACAGTGCTGTTCTTACGCTAAGCAACTTACACTGAATTTGAGGAAACTATTATTTTACTCTGAAATAAGAAGACCTTACGTACTCATTATAATATTTATTTATGACTTATATGATAACAAAACAATTTATAAAGAAATAACAACAAAATCCTTTTTCGACATTACAATATTAAACAAAAACAAAACTAACTCTATCAGAGGCTGTGCCTACGCTAAGCAACTGTCCGAAAACAAATTTACTTATTCTCTCTCCCTTATATATAAAGGTACTTTTGCAATGGATTTGAGTTGATTGAATTGCAAATAAATTAAATCAATGCAGTTTAGGCCTATTAAGAGTTTATTTGCTTTCAAACTATCAATTTTCAACATGAAGCGCGTTCAATACGATAATAGCTTTAAATCTACCGTTATATCATTGTGGAAGGCAGGGCACCATCAAATTTATACAGCTAATCATTTTAAAATTAATATATCAATGGTTTCACGGTGGATTCAAAATTATAAAACGAAAGGCACTGTCATAAAACAAAATACAGGCGCACCAAAACGCAAGATTTCCGACCGCGACGACAGACTAATTAAAATATTAATTAAAAAAAAAACATTTATTACTTCAAAAGAAATAGTAAAATCAATCAATTTAAATGTGGATTCCACCACAGTTAGAAACCATATTATCAAGCTTGGTTTAAAAAGTTATAGGGCTGTCAAAAAACCAATGCTGACAAAAAACACATGAAGAAACGGAAAGTGAATTTTAATTTACTTTAACAACAAATTCAATAGTATTTTTGCTATTTTTGGTCTTGAATTTGGAAAGCCACACATTAATTGGCCTATAAGAAAATTGATTGGTGTACTGTTTAGCGATGAGGTCATAGTAAACCTCTTCAATTCTGACGGCATGTGCACAGTGCGGCAAAGGAAAGGAAATCGGCTCGATGCACGGCTATTGTAACCAAACGATGAAACAAGGTGGGGGAAATATTATGGTGTGGGCATGTTTCTCTGGGAAACGCCTCGGTCCTGTGCAGAAAATAAGCGATAAAATGAATCGTTTCGTGTACAGGGAAGTCTTAGAAACGAAAATGCTCCCATATGCAGAATTGATTATGCCACTTCGATGGGTGTTTCAACAGGATAATGACACGAAACACACATCGAAGTTGGTCAAGGAATGGTTTCAGACGAAAAGGATTCAAGTGCTTGATTTGCCGGCACAGTCACCCGACTTGAATTCTATCGAAAATTTGTTTGCCATTGCAAAACGGCGCCTCGGATCGAGTCGATTTACAAATAAAGAAAATTTGTTGAAAAGGTTTGAAAATTAATGGAAAAACATCTCCAAAAGCACTTTACAAAATTTAATTGCCTCAATGCCCAAAAGATGTGCAGCAGTTATTAAAAAACAAAGGGTCATACACAAAATATTAATGAGTTGCTTAGCGTAGGCACAGCCTCTCATAGAGTTAGATTTGTTTTTGTTTATTATTGTAATATCGAAAAAGGTTTTTGTTGTTATTTTTTCTATAATTTTTTTGTTATCATATAAGTCATAAATAAATATTATAATGAGTACGTAAGGTCTTCTTATTTCAGAGTAAAATAATAGTTTCCTCATATTCAGTGTGAGTTGCTTAGCGTAAGAACAGCACTGTATATATATATATATATATATATATATATAAATCCATTTTTGAACCACTTAAAGTTCTGAAGGAGCCAAAAACCCGAGAAAAATCTATCTTAGATTATTTTTAAACAAATCAAAATCTCATTAAAATCGGTGTGTTTAGTTTGGGGTGTTTTCCTTGTGAGTAGTGAAATGTTGTTTACTTTGTTACGAGTACACTTTTGGTTTTTGTTCGTGCAACATTTACTTTGATTTTAATGCGATTGTTGTTATTTCGTTTGTCTTCTACTTCCCCGGCGTTATTGTACTTGTATTTTCCACTAAAAAGTAAAAACTTTAGAAAAACATTTATAAAATACTCATACCACGTATTGTTGTTGCCAAAAGCCTGCATAAAGTGTGTAAAGGAAAAATATAAAGACCATAAGCACGGATACATTACGTTCACATATCGATTACTGGGGTTTTTGTCTTTATTCATAGAGTAGAGAGTGATTTTTTTTTTAATTATTTACAATAAAAAGACAAGGTGGGGCAATAAATATCACACTAAAGTGCTGCGATTTATGATAATGTTATATGTTAGTTTGGTTTAAACAGTTGTAAAATAGACAGCACGTGTGAAATTTTTTGGTGGAAAACAATGAATTCGCCTTTTCTCGGACATAATTTATTTTATCATGATTTCAATAATTCTTTGTAAAATTTTTTTTAGTCAGCTGTAGACCAGCGTTGCCACTTTTTATACAAAAAGTCGGCAAAATACTCGTAATAGAAACGCAGTGTTGTATTCTTTAAATATTTACACATTGGCGAGATTTTCATGAGATTCCTTACAAATGCGGGATATCATTTGTATGGAAAATCTTGAGATTTTATACGTGATTTTAGTCGAAATCTCGTGATTTGAATGAGGATGTAAACGGGGCATAAACAAAAGTTATAGTGAAAGAAAATCAGATGATAATTCTTGCCCCACCCTGTATGTAGTATGTAGAAGACATAAGTAGATGTTGAAGATACTTTTTATGGTATGTTTAATTACGCGCTATTTTAAACAATTGCTTCCTGCTTAAATTCACAAAAAAAAAAACTATATTAGTCAGTTACTAAAGTACATACTTATGTACAGAAGAGTGTCAATGGCATACAAATTAATTTAAGTGTTTTTAAATCTTCTGTCCTTGATTTCACTTAACCTTAACGTTACTCACTCACTCACTCATTCAACATCTTCCAGCTCAAACCGCTGGAGCTACCCTGCGGGAAAAGGATCTATCTCCAATGTGATGGAGACCGGTCACAGGACCGATTACGTTAACGTGGGCTTGTCCTAGGAGGGGGTCAATTGACCTCTGTGACATGTCTAAAAGCACAAGTCGTGATTTAAACCGGTCACGTGATAGGTACTTTAGGAACCGGTGCTCTTTTCACCTATCTCGTGATATATTTTTTCGGAACCGGTTCAGTTTTCACCTATCCCGGGACAGGTCCCAATTCCCAACTGACCCCTTTTTTCCCGCAGGGTAGGAAGCTGAAATTTGGTGTGTACGTTCCTCCTTAGTCGTAGACATCAGCTTTTTGGTGTTTTTGGAGGGGGAAAACTCCCCTTTCACGGCCTGCCCAAACCCCTTTAGCTAGAAACCTGAAATTTTAAATATGTTTTCTTTGGAGTATGTGGTAACTCATTGATAAGGTGCATTTTCGAATTTTGGCCAGTGAGGTGGTAAAATAGGAGTTCAAAAGACTAAAAGTCCCCCTAAACGGCCTGTCCAAACCGGTGAACCTAGGAAGTTGCAATTTGGTATGGAGATTCCTCCTCCAGCGTAAACATCAGCTAAGACTAGATTTTTAGAAAATCCTACGGGGAGGGGCGAAAAGGGAAAATTTTACCCTCTGACGGCCTGCCAAAACCGCTGGAACTAGGAAGTTGAATTTCGGTATGTAGGTGCCTCCTACGACGTAGGAATTTGCTCAGTCGGAATTTTCGGATATTTTGTATGAAGGCTCTCAGACAGAATTTCTGAAAATTCCTACGAGAAGAGGCCAAAAGGAGAAAAGGCTTCCCGTTGAAGGCCTGCCCACACCAAAATTTGAAATTTTAATTAAGTGTTACCTGCAGTATGGGCTAACTCATTAATAAGGTACAGTTTAGAATTTTGGCCAGGGACATGGTAAAAATGGGGGACTCGGGGTAATCATCTGGGAAGTCCGGTTACACTCGGGCGTTAGTCCGTCCAACATTTTTCTAACAACATTTTTCTGACATAGTTTGAACAAGTTTTGATGGTTGCCTGTTTATAGCCCTTTTTTAGATAAATAAATATTTTAAATAAATCTTCTTGATTAAAGTTAATCCAGTTTTTTAAACTTCATTGTTTACTTATTATTGATTTTTTCAAAGTTTTCCAAAATGAAATGGATACTCATTTTATTTTTGGCTGTGTGTGAGTGAGAGGGTGTTGACCACTTAGTACTTTGTGTTTTTTTGTAAGTGAGAAGGTAATGACTACTCATAACTTTTGGAACATCGCGAACAAAAGTAACTAAGCGAGTAAATAGGCTGTTGAAAATCTGTTTTTGCTGGGTTGTACTTCAATTTGGTGATTTTTGCCATCGTTTAAACACTCTTGTGTGCTGGTGCGCTTGATATTTTTTTTTTTGTTGTAAACCATTTAGTTTTTCTCGAATTTTCACATTCAACTGATCCAAAAGGTTACAATAATATTCTGAATGTATAGTTTTACTTTTTTGAAGAGTCGGTCAATAAAATACCTTTGTAATCCCAGAAAACCGTTGCCATTGCCTTTCCAGCCGATTAAATTGTTTTTACCTTCTTTGGTGCACTTCCATCAGCTTCAGTTCATTGTTTTGATTGATCTTTTGTCTCTGGCGTGTAGTGATGGATCCATGTTATAAAAGTCTCCATCAAATGGTGGATCATATCGCGGAATACCCGTGCTGGCATATTTGAAGTCCTTCATCTTTCACTACCTTTCATCTTTCCCCTGCGGGAAAAAGACCTATCCCAGGACACGTCACGTGACTGGTTCATTGTGATAGGGACCGGTCACGGGATTGGTTTTTTATATGAAAACGACCGGTCACTTTAACACAGGCTTGTCCTAGGCCCTCTGTGTCATGTCACAGGACTTAAGAAAATCCAATGTGTTTTTGATCAAAATAAAATAAATTCTATTATTTGAGATGCCTATGGCAATACCTATTACCTGCACTTTCACTCGTCCATCGTCTAACAGCTTATCATCTACTTTAGTTATGATTTCTGCTAATGATGCACTTTTTATGTTGTATATGAAGGAACACTTTCACCTAACACATTGAACCTATAATTATGAATTTTTTGTCCCGATTAACCTTTATATTTAATAACACCACGAATTTCTAATTTCTTCATTATAAAAAGAAATCGCTAAAGCGTCCCAGCAAAAAAAAAAAAAAATGGTAGTCATTCTGTGATAACGTCTTTCATTGCTTCCTAAACTTCAGTTAATATTCTTTTATGATTTTTGGGTGTTATTGTAAGGCACTTCCAAAAGAATTCATATGTTCATATATCAAATGTAGTGATTTGGATATAAACCCGATGCATATCTTAAAAAATCACTCTTCATTCCCTACGGGAAATAAAACAGTCCAGAGTTCGTCACGTGACAGGAACTTTGTGGCAGAAACCGGTCCTGCAGTTGGTTCTCTTTAACATGGGCTTGTCGTAAGAGGTGGCAATTTGCACCTTTTAAGCTACATGCGACATATCGCTGATCTTGCGTAGGGTGTAAGTGAAAGCGCAACAAAACAGGTTAGAATTATCTTACACTCAGAAAAAAAGTTAGTAGAAAAATTTGTAAACGATTTTCAATTCCACTTTACTATTTTTGTACTGATTTTTAGTAAAAAAATTATTATTTAGCAAATCTTCTTCTATTTACATTTTACAAATTACGGAATTTTTATAGAATGTTTACAAGTTTTTGTTGCTAATTTCAGAAATCATTTTACAAATTTTTGAAAACAGATTTCCTTAAAATTAGCAAAAAAAATTACTAATTTTTAAACAGTGGATATTGAAGGAAAAGTTATTTCTAATTAAAACTTACACATACAAACTTAACGTAAAATGTTACATAGATTAAAAAAAGGGATCGAAAGTGAATACACCGACTCTAAAAAGAGGAGATCCACTTAAAATAACACTAAAAAGTTTTTTAGTTCTAAAAATCAGCCCTAAAAAAATTAAAATTTTACTTTAAAAGTAAAAAAAATGACTTAAATATTTAAAAAAAAGAAATTAGCAAATTAAAACAAATGATAAATTCGTTTGTTTTCAAAATTTTTATGATTTTTAAGCCTT
Source organism: Eustalomyia histrio (assembly GCA_949748255.1). Lineage (NCBI taxonomy): Eukaryota > Metazoa > Arthropoda > Insecta > Diptera > Anthomyiidae > Eustalomyia > Eustalomyia histrio. The sequence goes on along the minus strand of OX456527.1, from coordinate 20,603,058 downwards.
TGAATTTTTTTTTTTTAATTTTGTAATAAATAAAAAAAAAATTTTGATGCTCGATAGAAAAATATATTTAAAATTTTGTACTAATATTAATAATATTAAGTAATTTTTTTTGTTGATTTTAGCAAACAGATATTAAATTCCACTTTACAAAAAATATACTAAAATTTAGTAGCGGCTTCTAATTTTTCTATTAATTTCATTGTAATACACGTCAGCAGACATGTGTTGCTAAGATGAGCAAAAAATACCGCTGGGCTCAAATTAGGAAAATTTCCCGTAATAACAGCAAAATTTTCAGTTGCCATTACATACTTTTTTTGGTGAGTGTACACATGTAAGACACTACGTGATGTGCATCAGAACTAGTGCAAAATAAAACTTTACGTGATGTACATACCACAAGACAGAGGACAACTAATTAATAAAAAATTGGTTACATATCAATCGCAATGCTCCTTAGGGTGCTCCGTGGGGTGCTACGTAGGATGCTCCGTGAGGTGCTCAGTGGATGCTCCGTAGGGTGCTCTGTAGGTTGCTCCGTAGGGTGCTCCGCAGGGTGCTCCGTAGGGTGCTCCGTAAGGTGCTCCGTAGAGTAATACATGGTGTGCTCCATAGAGTACTCTGTCGGGTGCTCCGTAAAGTGCTTTCCATAGTGCTGCCCGTAGGGTACCTCCGGTAGGAGAGAGATTCGATTAGCTCGTTACATGATATACGCATAATGAACCAGTAAATGTTCTGGCACCATTTCAATAGTTGGGACACTTGTTATTTTACAGTACTACCTTTTTAGACACTATATTCAGACACTGAATTATATTTTACACCAGCTCATTCAGATATCGTAGATTTATCACCTTGGATCAATCGACCCTTCATTTTCCGTAGGGCTACTTCTAAAGCATAAGTTATAGTATATCGTATATGTTTTGAATCTCAAGCATTTATTCAAATTGAGAAAATAGTTCTGATGAACTTTTTTAATTTTTTTTTTTTTTATTAAATCATTTTTTATATTTTAGTTTAAAATTTCATGAGGGTTAGAATTTTTGCAGTTTTGCAATTTTTATAAAAGTTTTGAAAAATCAAGTAAAAATGTTTTTTTAACCTTTAATTGAAACTAACTGGCCTGTCATTTGCATTCTTTCAGGCTTAAATATTTATGATGATGCAATCTGTGCATTTTTGCATTATGTATTTTATTTAACACTACACCATTTCCAGTTTTAATTCAGAATTTACCAAAATAAATTTAAAATTGTGCAAAAAATATTTTTAATTGCCCAAAAAGGTTTTAAAATTGTGCAAAAATTATTTAATATTGTTCAAAAATATTTTAAAATTTTCTAAAAATGTTTTAAAATTGTCCAACCAGTTTTTAAATTATCCAAAAATCTTTTAAAATTTGTTCAAAAATTCATTAAATTTTTTGAAAAATATTTATTTAGAATTATTTAATAAAGAATATTTATATGTATATCAGTGCATCAGTGGGACAGGTCCCAGTTCCCAACCGACCGCTTTTTTCCCGCAGGGTTTATTTATAAAAAATAAGAAATGTCACTTTCAATTCAAAAATTTTCAAATTAAATTTCATATTAACAACTTGAAGTTACTTGCAGTGATGCCAACTTTGTGCTTTCGGTACTATTTACAATAAAAATTAAGCCTTTTAACGTTTTAATTAATACGTTATTGCAGTTTTTACCCTCGTAACAGTTGTTGTCATTGGTTAATTGTCATTTTAAATTGTGGTCCTATTTCTGTCTAACATTTACTGTTTCCTTCTACAAAAAAAAAATAATCTAGCAACAATACTTAAAACTAGCTAGTGCCATATGGCCTTAAGATAGCTGGGATTATTTTTTTATCGATTAAGTTTAAAACAAATTCCTTACAATCCAGTCGGTTTCTACACAATTAAATCGCTACAGCTGTTTAAGGCATACTCGTTGATTTTATTAAAAACAAACTTTCTTAAACATTATAATTTCTTCAAATTTAATTATTCACATACAATGCAATTTAAATTTAGCACATTATCTAACCTTCCCCTTCCCCACACACACACACACACACAAACCAACATTAACACATTTTTTGTGTTAATGTTTTCCACAAAATTTAACATAGACGGAAATGAAAAGTGTTTCCGTTTACCTTTTTTTTCGCTAACGCAGACGACGCCAAGCCGCAAATGCCGCAACAATATACATGTGTATGTATGTATATCACAACATGTAATATTATCCTTATGAAGCAACAAAAAAAAGAAGAAATAAACTATACTCGTACATACCGACAAATCTCATATATCATTCATATATTTCTAAGAGACCACCAGTCAGACAAATAAAAAATAAAACACACATTCAGACACAGGCAGATATCATTTGGGGTGGAGTACTTAACAAAAAAAAAAAAAAAAACGTGTCGTTTTAGTGCGCGAAATAAAGCAAACTCATACAAATATAAATATTTATATGTTTTATGCATTGTGTACTATACGAAGAGTGGGTCACACGTGCCCATTTGCAAGTGACAAGGATTAAAAAAAACAAACAAGGAGTAGAGGTACAGACTGACTTACAGCCTGTTGTTAACTATCTAAAAAAAAGTAAAAGTTTTATTTATATTTGAACGTATATTTCAATACCCTACAGGAAATGTATAAAAACAAATTTCTTTAGAATTTAGAAAGTTCTTGGAAATTGGTAAAAGTCATTAGAGTTTATTTGCCAAGTTTTAAAAAAAATTACAAAGAAAGTAAAAATGATATTATAGTAAAATCTAGTGATAACGGACAAAAGAAAATAATGTATTTTTTTTTTCAAATCATATTCCTTTATATTTGTTTTTAGAGATTTAAGCCTAGTAAGTTGTTCGGGTTTCATGTGAAAAAGCTGTTTTATACTTTTTAATAAAAAAATGATGACAACAAGGAATTTCACGTAAAAGTTTACACTCAGAAAAAAGAGTTAGTAGAATAATTTGTAAACGGTTTTCAATCGCACTCTACTATTTTTGTACTGATTTTTAGTAAAAAATTATTATTTAGCAAATCTTTTTGCTATTTACATTTTACAAATTACAGAATTTTTACAGAATATTTACAAATTTTTGTTGCTAATTTCAGAAATCATTTAACAAATTTTTGAAAACCGATTTGCTAAAATTAGCAAAAAATATTACTGATTTTAAAAAAGTGAATATTGAAGGAAATGTTATTTCTAATAAAAACTTACACCTACAAACTTAAATTGCCCTAAAATGTTACATATATTAAAAAAGGGATCGGAAGTGAAGATACCGACTCATGTCTAAAAAGAGGACATCCATTTAAAATAGCACTAAAAAGGTTTTTTAGTTCTAAAAATCCGCCCTAAAAATAATTAAAATTTAACCTTAAAAGTAAAAAAAAAAATTTACCAAAATATTTTTCAAAACAGAAATTACCAAATTAAAACAAAATGATAAATTCGTTTATGTTTTAACAAATTTTATTGATTTTTTTTTTCATTTTGTATAAAATATTTTTTAAAAAATATCAAAATTTTTTATGCTCAATAAAAAAAAATAAATTTAAAACTTTGTACTAATATTAATAATATTTAGTATTTTTTTGCTGATTTTAGCAAAAAGATTTTAAATTCCACTTTACAAAAAGTCTACTAAAATTTAGTAGCGGCTACTAATTTTTTTACTAATTTCATTGTACTACACGTCAGCAGACATGTGTTGCTAAGATTAGCAAAAAATACCGCTGGGCTCAAATTAGCAGAATTTCCCGTAATAACAGCAAAATGTTCAGTTGCCATTACAGACTTTTTTTGGTGAGTGCACTCAGAAAAAAAAGTTAGTAGAAAAATTTGTAAACGGTTTTCAATCGCACTCTACTATTTTTGTACTGATTTTTAGTAAAAAATTATTATTTAGCAAATCTTTTTGCTATTTACATTTTACAAATTACAGAATTTTTACAGAATATTAACAAATTTTTTTTGCTAATTTTAGAAATCATTTTACAAATTTTTGAAAACCGATTTGCTAAAATTAGCAAAAAAATTACTAATTTTTAAACAGGGGATATTGAAGGAAAAGTTATTTCTAATTAAAACTTACACCTACAAACTTAACGTAAAATGTTACATAGATTAAAAAAAGGGATCGAAAGTGAATACACCGACTCATGTCTAAAAAGAGGACATCCATTTAAAATAGCACTAAAAAGGTTTTTTAGTTCTAAAAATCCGCCCTAAAAACAATTAAAATTTAACCTTAAAAGTAAAAAAAAAAAAAAATTGACCAAAATATTTTTCAAAACAGAAATTACCAAATTAAAACAAAATGATTAATTCGTTTTTTAAAAAATATAATCAAAATTTTTGATGCTCGATAAGAAAAAAAAATCAAAGCTTTTTACTAATATTAATAATATTTAGTAATTTTTTTTGCTGATTTTAGCAAACAGATTTTAAATTCCACTTTACAAAAAGTATACTAAAATTTAGTAGCGGCTATTAATTTTTCTACTAATTTCATTGTACTACACGTCAGCAGACATGTGTTGCTAAGATTAGCAAAAAATACCGCTGGGCTCAAATTAGCAGAATTTCCCGTAATAACTGCAAAATTTTCAGTTGCCATTACAGACTTTTTTTGGTGAGTGTATATAAGGAACCATTTTTATAACTTTTTATATAACTTTTAAATATAGTGCATAGCTTTAAGCACATTTATTTATTTTTTTTATTTGAAGAAAAATATCTCTTGTGTTAGTAGTTGTATATCAGGGTCGTTTTTATCCACTTTAAAATATTCCTTATCTATTTTTGTTTAATTTTATTGTTTATTTAACAAACAAAAAAAAAGTTCAGTGTGTTTTTTTTCAATATCTCCAAATAAAAAAAGGTGGTTGAATATTGTTGCTGTTGTAAATGTCATATAATAGGAAATCCTTGTTGGCTTTTGTGGTTTAATGCAAATTAGCAAAGTTAAAATGAAATGTTTTTTTTTTTGACAATTTTACTCGGCATATTGCATGAATTGGATACAATATATCCTTGGGTTTCATTTTGGGGAGCCTTGTTGAGTTGTTGTTGTTGTTGCATGGATTTGTTTGTATCATATTTGTTGAACATGATAACTTAAGCTTAAAATATTCTCCCATGGGGTTTTAAGCACATCTAAAACACGTGCAAATGTTAGGCTTTCATTGTAATGTCTATCCTCCATCCTTTCATGCAAGTTTATTTGTTTTGTCAGATTTTGAAATTTTCATAGAAAAAAAAAAACGAAATTCTCGTTAAATGATGCACGTGGCTGGCTGACGAATGCAGCAGGCTGACAAACATATTTTTAAATGTTCCCATTATCTAGTGATAAGTGTCTTGAAAGTTGAAAGGCCTGTTGCCTGTTGTTTTGCTGTAATATGTTTGTTTTGTTGTATTGATATTAGAGAGTACTCTTGTTTCTTTATTACACAATTTAAAATCAATAAACTATTAACATCACAAAACTTGGGCTGGGAATTTGTTCATTCATTTGGCAAGATAAGGAAGTTACTTTTTATGCAGACTGTTATGTGTGTGGTAAACTGTAATTCAATATGTTCTCTGTGGTTTACATTCAAAACATTTTTTTTTTACCAACAACAACAAATTTAAAATCTTTTATCAAATCTTAAGCAGAAATATAAGCTAACAGGAACATTCACAATAAATTGATAGCATATAATTATTGTACGCATTAACTCTTATAGCGTATTTACATTGTACTGTTCGAAATCTCGTTTAAACCAGATTTTCTAGTTGATAACTAGACACGGTGGGCAGGAAGCAACTTATTATTCCATAAAAATGGCGACAAAAACTAAAAGCGGGGATTTGTTTGTGATGAAAAATGTATTCAAAAGCCGTTTGAATAAAAATCCAAGCTGCTCCTTTTCTTGAGATATTCACTTTTTTCGAGTTTGATATATTCACTTTTTAGTATAAATATACTACTGGTTTGGCCCAGCTTAGCCAGGCTGATTTTCATTCAGAACATGAAGTAAGATTTCAGCCGATTTTGCACGTTTTCAAGGTGCACCGGGTGGAGGTACTTTTTTATTTTTATAAAATTTTTTAAGCTTTTTTATTTTTTTAATTTTTTTTTTAAATTTTCATCTGTTTTTTTTTTTAATTTTTTAAACTTTTTTATTGTTCAAATTTTTTTTTAACTTTTTATTTGTTTTTTATTTTTTTTAATTTTCATCTATTACTAGTAATTAATTGTTTAATATAGAACAGAAAATAATGAAAATGTTAAGTTTAACATTTATATGTGAAGTAATGAAAAAGAAACTACTGCTTTTTTTAATCGGTTCGGGTAAGATGGATCTTCTATACTATTTATCTTGAATTTATTCCAAAACTTAACAAATTCTCTATGAATCGATTCCCCAGCTTGCTCAGACCAGACTCCTAAGCCATCGTTATTTATGAGCATTATGGCTTGTTTCAAATTATCTAAAATCACATGGATTTTAATGGTTTGAGTGACATCTATACTCTTTAAAGCATTGCGGAGCTCGCTGATATTTTTTTTTATCAAAATCACTTAAATCTACTTATTTTTTTTGTAGAGAAGCAAGATACTACAATTTTATTCATTGCTTTTAATGAAGGGATATAAGGTGGCAATCGAAATGGTCCAACATTCTCATAAACAGCTGATAGTTGCTTTATGTTTTGTTTGCTTTGAAGTTTTATTATGAATTGAATTACACCAGATCAACGCGTGCAAATTTTTGAAATTTTTAATCAAAATAATTGTTCTATTCGTCAAACTCATCGTGCACTTCTTCCATTTTATGGCGTACATAATCGTCCTTAAGAGCGGCTAATTCGAAAAACAATAAATCGTTTTCGGAACACATTTACTGTTACTAATAATGTGCATCCCGTGAGACGCCGAACAGTGCCAAATTAGCTGCTCTGAAGAACGATTATGTACGCCATAAAATGGAAGAAGTGCACGATGAGTTTGATATATTTGCTCTTATTTCATAAATAAGAGCTCTAGTGTATTGTATAAGATTTTGTTTAATTAATTTGTTTTGAGATCCTCAAATATTGTTGTCAAAGCAGGCTTTTTCAAAACTGTAGCCAAGATAACAATATTTATTTAGTAAATAATCAATATCACCTTCTAAATAATCCAATCCTTCAGTTGGTATAATAATTCTATTTGTAATAGTCGATATAAATCATTAAAAAGCTTGTTGAGGTTTGCATTTTGAGCTTCAAATGCCAAATTAACCTTTTGGACTTCAGCTAAAGTTGTTCAGCTAAGTACGTTATATAAACAAAGTTTTTTGGGTCGTTGTACATATCATTCAAAAGCGATGTTTCAGAGAACTTGTCGCTTTTAATTCCAGCCACATTTCCACAATTGTTTTTATAACTCTCAATCGAGAGCCATCTGGCTGGTACCACCATGGGAATTTTCTTTGGCATAACAGAATCATTGTTTATTAATTTGTAAATTTTGTTGTATAATTTTTGTCTGACTGACGAATTCGAAAACCAATTGTGTGTCTCCTTCACCAAAAACTTTACTTTTGGTGGAAATTTTTTAGCGGATGCATTAACTGCCAGTTGCAATGAGTGACAAACACATCTAATCAAGACTAGATTTTTTAAACCATATTTTTCTTTAATTTTTTAATAGAGACCCTAGCTTACGCCTATCATTACCCCAGCATTATCTGTGGCTATAGACAGCAGTTTTTTTAAGTCCAAACTATATAAATTCATAAGTCGCTCCAAACCATTTAAAATATCGTCTGCTTTTTCTCCATTTAAATCTATTATTCCTAAAAAGGTCGTTACAAATTCTGCTTGTTTGGAGATATAGTACCGTACAACTACTCCTAATAGTTTTTCAACCGAAACATCAGGTCCTATAAAAAATAAAATAATCAGTATATCAATGTAAAAAACCTGCATCTTAAATAAGACTAAAACTGGAATCACCTTAATCTCCACAAGAAAAAAGTAATCGTTAAGACTTTCTTCATTGAAAAACTTTAAACGAGCAGTTGCAAAAAGTGTTATTTCGAGGCGGATCAATAACTCCGTGACTTCTCGAACTTCCCTCGTAGTTATATGAGTTCCGTCATTTTACTTTGCGTTCTTTGCATTCTTTCTGTAAAGTCCACTACAGCAGATCCCACAAAAATTTCATTAAAAATTGTCCAAGAAATTCTGTATGTGTTCCCACAAAAATTTCATTAAAACTTGTCCAAAAAAATTCTGTATGTGTAGGTTTGGCCTTAACAACTTTGGATTTATAACTCAACTAAGACTCTGAAAGTCGATTCAATTACGAATACCAACAGAATACAAACATGTTTTTGTAGTAGTTTAGAGTTTCCATCTCTGTACTTCATGTTTCTATGGAAAACTAAATAATTTTCTAAAAATCTTATCTTAAAAACTAAATAAATCCGCATCTGCTGTTTAATTCATTAAGCGTTTAAACCTGGCTATTACTTAAATAATCAATTTATTCCCTCCACAGGAATTTGAACTTATTTGGGGAAAAAAAATTATAATTTTATTCTTTGGAATTCTTTCATTTCATTTAGTTTTTTTTTTATATTTTATATGTATCAATGTATGATTTTGTTCATTTATATATTCGAAATAATACATTCTCTTGTTGTCTGGTGTGTGTCTACATACCAGTCAGTTTAATGTCCTGCGTGATCCTTGCTTTCATAAAGTTTTTACTTTTTGTTGTTCTTGTTGTTATTCTGTATTTGTTCCTTTTCTTTTACAAAGTAAAGCTGTCTTATGATAATAATTTAAGTGCTTTATGGTGTTTGAAACACACAAATAGAGAAATAGATAGCAAGACGGACAGTCAAGTTGGTGGGATTTCTAACCTAGACAAAACATATAAATTAAAGGATTTAAATAAAGGATAACAAACATTAATAAATGGTCATACTTGCGTAAGCATTAATTTGGTAAAGTTGGAGCATTTGGATTAAAAAAAAAATAGAATTGTAGAAAAAGTTTAAAATCGAATTTATAGGTACTACACCAAAAGTTATAGTGGTTTTTAAAAACTTTGATTTATAATTTCCATGGAATTTGATATTAATTGGGTGCAAATGTATCCAGCAAAACTTTTTGTTTCAATTAATGTATTGTAGAACAACTTCTTTTCCCTCATAACCATTTCTACTGTCGGTTTTAACACCGATGAGTTGTGTTTGGAAAGCAACCGCTTCTATAACTCCTTTATAAACAACGGATCTACACCACTTATATCAGATCCAAAAATGCCAAGTCATCTTAAGGATGAAGTGGAACCAGTCTTCGTCAGTTTCTGTACATCATCTACAAGTATAAACAATCATTAATTTATATATTACCACATGTTAACCTAAGGTTTTGAGACCTGTAATATGGCCCAGAGTTGTCTGATATTCATATTTACAAGAATCCTATTATTTCTAATCTGTTTTTGTCTGTTTACCAATACAAAATTAAGTCCATATGTTCCCATAAACTTTTTGCAGTGATTTCTACATTATGGAATAAGAGGAAGTGTGGGGGAATATGTGCGAAACCTAAGATTGCTTTGAAAAATTGGCACCAGCTTTCTCAAGCTTGTCAGCTTTCTCGTTACCTCGAATATCCTTTTACACCAATATTTAGCGCTGTCGTATACTGATATTTGAGCACCTTTAAATTCTCCTTAAGTCTCTCCGCTGTCTAAACAGAGACATATACCTCATGCTATCCAGGTTTTCGAACTATCTCACACTTAGAAGCCTGAAACTTCGGTCCATAACTCCTGGATATTTGTAGATGAATTATTGTGTTCTTCAGCTGAATACTCGCAAGACATAGGCCCTGTGCGAGGTGGCTAAAAAAATTCTAAACTAAATACAAATTGACAAAAGGGTTTAAAATTTCTTTGAAAACTATTTGAAAAAGTTTTAAAATTTCATAGAAATTTTAAAACCTTAATTTGGTCTAGATTTTATTGAGCCAGTTTGCAGCCACTTTTAATCCTAGAATACTAATGTTCGTCGACGAGCACCGCTCTCTTTTTTGCTATGGATGTAAAATATAATCAGTACTCTAGGGTTAATATTGTTTGTTTATAAATGGGACCGTTAAATTATTCAAGTTTCAAAACTAACATTCACGTTTCCAGGTTATCTTAACTAGTGGAAGAAGAGAAAAATCTAGAGATAGAGACATACAGTGACGTGCAAAATTGTTACATGGTTTAATAAACTAAACTTTGATATTGTTTTTGCGAGCTGTTTTGAAATATGCAAGTAAGTTTTTTTCCTTATGAACTACTGGTGTATAGGCTTTCTATAGATAAAACTTAAAAAAATATTGTTTAATCTTTGTACGTGCAGTCTTAGAATTATTGAAAAATAACGAATCCACAAGAAAAATTGCAAAAAAGTTCCAAATTAGCCATGTAACCGTGTACAGCTCCTGGTCCTGGACGTCCAAGATTAATAGATGACCGCACTAGTCGGCATCTGGCAAATTTAGTTACTGCAGACAGTGCTGTGACGCCAGAAAAAGCTCATAAATCTTTAAATATTAATGCGAGCGAGTGGACAGATCGTCGAAGCTTTAAGAGATTAGGCTTAAAGGCAGCGGAAAAGAAAAAGAAACCATTTTTATAAAAAAAAAAAAAAAATGTATAAAACTTCGCAAGGAATTTGCTCAAATTTTGAAAATTGGACACCATCCGACTGGAGCCAGGTAATATAAAAACACTGCTTTTGCATTTTGAGAAATTAAGAAGAAAATATAATTTTTTTTAGGTTATATGGTCAGACGAAACAAAAATAAATCGATTTGAGTCCGATGGTCGGTCTTGGTACTGGACTAAGAATCCTAACGTTATATCTCCAAACCAAGTTACCCAAACAATGAAACAGGGTGGTGGTTCAATTATGGTGTGGGGTTGTATTACCAAAAATGGAGTCGGACCGTTAGTAAAAATTGATGGAATTATGAAAAAAGAACAATACCTAGCAATTCTAAAGAACAATTTGCCGGCTGCAATCGAAAAAACGGGTCTTTCTCCTAAAAACGTCGTTTTTCAGCAAGACAACGACCCTAAACATACAGCGAAAATCGTTAAAGAATGGTAGAATAATCAAAAATTTACTACCCTTAAATGGCCAGCGCAGTCACCTGATATGAACGCAATCGGGAATTTTTGGAGTCACATCAAATCTAAACTGGCTATGGATTCGGGCAAAGGATATTTGGCAGTCTATTCCCAATGAAATGGTGGCAAATTTTTGCGATAAAATGCCAAATCGAATACAGGAGCTTCAAAAAGCCAAAGGATTGTGGACGAAATACTAAATATTCAGAAAAGACGAATCACTTCCATGCTGCAAATTACAAATTACAAAGTGCAAAAATGTTACATTTTACATTTTTTCTTAACTTACCTTTTTTTCTTAAGTAGTCGTAATATAATTAATAATGTTTGTTGTCTATTTTAAGGAGAGAATAATAAATAAATTGTGTTAAAAAAAATTTGGATTTTCTTGTACAAGTAAAAATATTGAGCAGTATTTCTGAACATGATATGCCATGTAACAAATTTGCTCGTCACTGTAAGTAGCGCTATCAGTTTTTTCTCGCGTTTAAATGTGTCATTTGATAGAAGATGCAATAAAATTCCTTTTGGACCGCATTCTATTCTACATTGTTTCTCATAAATTAAAATTCGACATCCGGTTGTTTTATCATTGGATCATCGTTTGAATCCTGTTGTGTGATTGTGTTCTATTGGCATTAGCGTGGAGCTAGTAAACTTATCTCTGGAAATTGGATTTTTTTTTAAATACTCGGTATTTGTTTTGAATGAGGAATAAATTTCTAAAGTTGTTTTTCCTTACAGATACAACATTGGGGATTTTTCAGGCAAATATCCAGAGACATCACTACCTCTTTGAAGCCTCCTCTAAAACCAACTTTGCCCTAGATAATGTAAGGCAACAGTAGGGGTCATTTACCGTTTGCATAGGATGATCGATCTTTAAACTTTATCTAGCTCCACTTACAAAAAGTAGATTCCTATTAGACTAGTTTAGACGGATGTATCATGCAACGTTGTATTCTCCAGATATTATGGATTGTAACTGTTTTACTGCTTGTATCACATTTTTTAGACATATACAAATCCTAAAATTTCGGCAACTGCCATAAATTTAAGACGCATTTATATGAGTTTTAAAATTTTCAAAACGAGGTAAATCAGTAAAGGAATTAAGATATAAATTCAAGAAATTTATAGACATTTCCGTAAAAGGCTTATCCACATGCGATAGAGTTCCCGTAGAGTGAAATAGGAGATTTTGTAAGTAAAATAATTGAAATAGTGGCATGGTATTTTACTAGTGCGGGTTGAATGTGCCCGCAGAATGCCATTAGTGTCATGTTTAATAAACCTCTACATATCTCGATGTTTAAATAAGGATCCTATGGCTCCGGATGTTTAGGATCATAAAGGGGGATGTTATCACGGACAAATTATTACCAAGACAAGTTTTTGTTTGAAGTTTTCAAGTTTAATTTGGGAACCCTACCTACAAAGGTTTAAGGTATAGTTTTCTGACATCTTAAACACATTATGGACCATGTTTTCATGTTCCCTTCGGCTGGCCAAATAATTATTCTCCAAATTTAATGCGAAACATCTTCGCCATCTATGTACGAGCGGTTTTATCTCGGCTGAAGGCTAATTTCGTGCAGACTCTTCCAAATAAGAATTTAAATTAAGCTGAAATTTGGATACTTTATAGAGGTTGAATATCAAATTAAGGGACTAAAAAACAGTTTTGTTAGAAAGAACGAAAAACATGTGGATTCTCATGCTTTCCAAGTTTGGAAGCCAGAATTTCCATCTATTTGGATCATTTGGTTTAACACCTCTGTCACATATCCAAGTTAAAGTTCTTACTTGCGATAGTTTCTTTGAACAACAGACAAAAAGGATTTAAGGGATGAGATTTCTTACTGGCCACAGCAATCTTATACAATATATTACTTAAATACTGGGATGGCCAGCTCAAGGACACTTGTAAGTTCTGTGAAGTAAATATAGGGACAGCATAATATGCGCATTTTCCAGGAAGCATGGAAAAAGAATCTTTTTCCTTGGAGAATGCAAAGTTAATTTTTTTTGGACATAAGGAATACGCGCCCATAAGGGTAATCGGCTTTTCAAGCAGCTCTAATATTCGAAACACAACGGTCACATAAGACCAAACTATTCACAGAACATAATGCAATTTTTATCTAAAATTCCTACCTGTAGCTTTAGAAGCTATAACACCACATGTTCCATTGCCTATGGTTTTTTTTATATGTATTAATAGCCAACCCACTAATATTTCATACATATCTTGGCAACTCCCAAATAGCCACTTGTATTTTTTCACACAAACAATAGCCCCTGATTTCATACATATGCATTAAACCCATCATCCATAATCATAACATTCATTAATTCCATGAAAAATCATGCCTGGCTAGTCTGATGTTTATAGTTTTTGTTTTTTTTTTTTTAAATAGATGCAATTAACGGAAGTTCGTTCCGTTCCACTTGGAAAATCTGCACATAAAAACACACAGGCATAAATAAATTAAAAAAAAAAATAACACTAACCAATTGATAATGAATCAAAGTCAGCTGAGTTCAAATGCATGCGCATTATCCCGACTCTTTGCACGAATAGTTTTGAGTACAAATATATTTTTGTATTTTGTATGTGGTTTTGTTGTCTTCAATGCCAGTTTGTTCCAGTTATTATTCTCATGTACATAAAGAGAGCAGAGATGATATAGTTGGCAATATAGTACTTTTTGGGGTACCATTAGAAAATGATTTTTTTGGACATTTTTAAAATAAGTATATTGCCTATGGAGTAAAAAAAATAACATAGCTATCAAAACGAAAAAATGGGTAATTTTTTGAGCCCTCTTTCAAGTTTCATTTATAATAGATTTCCTTGTAAAACCATTGTGAGGGTAGTCCAAATATAGGTATCTTTTTGTATCATATGCTCACAATGATAAATTTTTTTGGTCCAAAGTATTGAGTGTCATAACTCCGCGGACCAAAATGTGTCGCTTTACGCTGGAACAACGTTGGGAAATATTGCAAACTTATTTCTATAGTGAGTGATGTCCTGCCGAAAAAGTGTGTTTATTAAAAAGAAGTTTTGGCCAAAATGAGTGATACTGGTTTGCTAGTGGACAACACTCATGGTCCCCGTCGTCGTACGGTGAGTACCGATAAGAATGTGGCTGCTGTGTGCAACTCAATCCAATAACATCGACTCGACATCGATCTCAACAACTCGGTATTTGACGCACCAGCATGATGATAATTTTGTATAAAGATCTAGGATTATTCGCTTACAAAGTCCAATGGACTCAGCAATTTAAAGCAACCCACCAGTTTGGGGTTTACAGAAGCTCCAATTGGACATCCAACTTGGATGAAAAACCATCTTTTCCGAAGAGGCGCATTTTTATCTCGACGGCTATGTCAACCAGCAAAATTACCTCATCTGGGGATCGGAAACCCCGCATGTAATTGTTGAGCAACTAATGCATCAATATAGAGTGACTGTTAGGTGAGGATTTTGGAGTGGTGGCATCATTGTCCCTTTTTTTTTTAAATGCTGCTAGAAACGCTATATCAGTCAACGGCGAAGTGCTACAAAGATATGATTACGTACTTTTTATAGTCTGAAATGGAAGATATGAACTTGGATAATACTTATTGGTTTCAGCAGGATGGCGCACCATGTCACACTCCTCATCAAACAATCGATCTTTTACGCACTAAGTTCGGTAATGGTGTTATCAGCCCTCTTGGCGATATCAAATGGCCGCCTCGGAGGTACGATTTCATCTCTTTAGACTTTTTCTCGTGGGGTGCCGTTAAAGACAGATGCTATGCGAATAATTCAGAAACTATGCACACGCTTAGAGCTAATGTCGTCGGAAATCGTCACTTAGGTTGTGAGAAATTGGAATGACAGGATGAACTACTGCGATGTGGAGCCACGGCAGCCACATTAACAAAATCGTGTTCCATAATGAAGCCATTAATATAACAAAATAAATTAAGTTTAGTTTATTTTATTTAATTTTTAAAAACTGCTTTTATTTGGAACACCCTTTACCCTGCATTGAGAATATAAATTGTGAGTTTTTTTGTAAATTCTTTTTGACAATGATACTTCATATCCCCAAAACTGGAAAATAATAGAAATGGATGGATAGAGATGGTCAACATGTGTATAGCTCTTAATTCTCTCAAACTATGTTGAAAACTTGTGCCTGCACACAGGAAACGGGTCATTTGTAAAGAAAGCCAAAGGTCATAATTTCCGTTTTTGGGTTATAGTTTTTTTTTCTATGTTCTACTCTAAAGTATATCTGAAGACGGCTTTGGAATGGTATATCTGTGGCTGGGGTTAGAGATGTTCTTTTCTGCCGTATGTCGGAGTCTTTCATCTTAACTTTGTAGTTGAATTCTGGCTAATCGTAATAATATCCATGAAAAAAAAGTTAGTAGAAAAATTTGTAAACGGTTTTCAATCTCACTTTACTATTTTTGTAAAAAAAATATTACTTAGCAAATCTTTTGCTATTTACATTTTACAAATTACAGAATTTTTACAGAATATTTACAAATTTTTGTTGCTAATTTCAGAAATCATTTTACAAATTTTCGAAAACCGATTTGCTAAAATTAGCAAAAAAAAAATTACTAATTTAAAAAAATGGATATTAAAACTTACACCTACAAACTTAAATTGCCTTAAAATGTTACATTAAATAAAAAAAGGATTCAGAAGTGAATATACCGACTCATGTCTTAAAATAGGACATCCACTTAAAATAGCACTAACAATTTTTTTTAGTTCTAAAAATCAGCCCTAAAAACAATAAAAATTTGACCTTAAAAGTAAAAAAAATTACTAAAATATTTTTGAAAACAGAAATTAACAAATTAAAATAAAATGATAAATTCGTTTGTTTTTTAACAATTTTTAAAATTTTTAAGCCTTTGATTTTTTTTTTAATTTTGTATAAAATATTTAATTTCTATATTTTCAGAATTTTTACAATGCGAAAATGTCTAGTACTATTGAGATACTATTTTCGGTACTATTGAGCTTATATTTTTAAGTACTCAATTGAATTTATCGTCCCTAGCAGAGTTTTTTCTCAAGCAATGTTTACATTACAACAATATAAGGTGTTGTTTCCAGATTATGTTTTGCTTTAGACGAATGCAATTACAATAACAAAATATATGCAATACAAAAACAAAATTCATGCAGTCACTCAATCGTCTTGTGGAAACTTCATGTAAGTTTTGTAATTCATTATGTTCCGAAAGAACATGTTTTAATTTTTCCTCTCTGTTTTTACTAATTCTTTAAATTCCAGTTTGTTTCTTTGTTGTATTTGTCTGTTATTTTTTTCATTCATATGTTTTTATGTGTTGTTGTTTAAATGTTTTAATATTTCAATTCATTCCCCGAGTAAAAAGTAGTAGAAACGAAATGATAAAAAGAAAAAGAAAAAATTGTAAATGGAAAAAACATATGAAACATTTTGTATTTTGACTATCAGTCTGCACAACAAAATATTCAGTCTACTTGCCATATGGCCATACATATGTTTGTTTGTATGTATGTACCAATGAGTTGTTTTTAAACACTATAAAACACTTTAGCTCTGTATGGTGGTGTTGTGTGCCGGTCCCAAGTGTATCCATGCGAACCATATCACAACCAAACCGACTAACTAACTAACTAAACAACCATTCATCCATCCAGCACGTTCATACACAATAATCAAAAGCAATTCTTTTTTCAGTCATTCAGTCTTTCTTTTGCTTGATATATGTATGTATGTATGGATTTTTCCCTAGCAAAAATTGAAGTTTAGTGTTGTGTTTAGTAATTGTCGTGAGTTCATACCGATTGGATGTTAATACGGGGGAATTTCATACGCCCACAATTTTGAATTGTTTTCAGTTTAGTTTTCATATTAAGCTTCTAACTCTTTGCGTTATTTGAAATCATAAATTTTAATTTAGTTTGTGAAATAGAGATTCTTTGCCGAAATCTTAAAAAACAAACCAAAAATTTAATAAATTGACAGCTGTCTGTCACCTGTGTTGACTAACTGACTGGTGGTGTTGTGTGAGCTTCGTGTGTTTATTTATTTTGTGTGTTGTGTTTTTTTTTTTTTTGCAAGTGCCGGCCTTTTTCTTTGTGTGTTTGTTTTAAATCTTCAAAAGAAGTTCTAAGTTTTGTGTTGAAAACTAACCAAACTAAAAAACTTTACAATTTAAAGTTGTTTTCTTTGCTATTCATGGGTCTGCTCCAGTTTAGAATTTGTTTAATAACAGCCAACAAAACCAACCTACTCAAGTGTTAAAAGAAAAGTTTCTACACAAAATTGTATTTATTTTAAGTGGGTACAAAAACCTAGAAAAAAAAATTATATTTTATTCAAAATAAAAATTTTGTTAAAAAAGTGTTAAACCATAAACAAAGCAATAAATTTAAAAAAAAAGTTAGAAAATATCTATAAATGATAAAATAAAAAAAGTTTCGAAATTTAACTAGTGAATATAAATTAATCAATTAAATTTTTTAAATTCTATTACACATTTTAAAGATTTCTTAAAAAAATATAAACAAACATTTTTAAATTTATAATTTTGAAAATTCAACAACAAAAAATAATATAAAACGTGTAAAAATTTTATTAAAAAAGTTATTAGATTTTTAAAAAGATTGTTGTTTGCTGGAAAATAAAGTGAATGTAAAATTGCTGAAAAAAGTGTCGTTGCTAATTTAATGAAAAAATAAAATAATTAAACCTTAAAGTTATTATCATGAAATATATTTGTGTTAAAATTTGTATTATCTCCACAAATCTGTAAAATTTGCAAAACATTAAAAATTTGAAAATAAATACTTTAACTTAAAAATAAAATTTTTCAATAAAAAAAAATTGTGAAAATCAAATTGTGTATATTTTAACAAAATAATAATTTGAAAAATCTTGTTACTTGAGTGGATTAGCTGTGTGTGCAATAAAAATTAAGGTAATTATGCCAAATTTCTTATGTAAAATATTTAAAGAAATAAGTTTAGCATAAAAGTTGTTCCAATGAAATATTTTTATACCCTCCGTCTCATCATACTAAAATATGTCTGCACAATTTATATCTTTAATATCTTATAAAATTTATAAATTTTTAAATAATTTTTTTGATTTTTTATCACAAAAATTAACATTAATTGTTAAAAATTTTTCAAGACAAAAAAAAAAAAATAAAAATAAAACTGATAATATGAAAAACGTTAATGCAAAATACGTTAAATAAATGCCTAATTTAAAAATCTAAAATGCATAATTTTCGATGTGTAATACATATTTTATTCACATAAAACATGATTATGAATGCATGAAAATCTTTGTTCTTTACTGTGAAAAAATCGTAGGTTAATCAATTACTATTTATTTAAATAAACGTCCTTTTTGCACCCAGAAAACAGTGTCAGTTGTGGCCACCGAATTTGTTGGCAATCGAATTCTGGCGGTTACGACAACTGTCTTCATATTAAATTATATTTTTAGTTGTGAAAGCCAATATTCAGTTGTACAATTTAATATTTATATTCCAAAGAAATATTATTACGTTCCACAAAATATTGTTTTTAGAAAAATTTTATTTTCAAAATTTTCCGGTATCGAACCTGGACACACTATTGCTTACTGCACCACAACTAACTTTAATTTTCTTTAATGTATTTGCCATTTAAACTTTTGAATATTTTATATTAATTAAAAAAAATTTGTTTAAGTGTTTGCTTTTTCGGGATTTGAACTCGGAAATTCGGGGTACTGAGCTACCTCTACCCACTACACCACAAACACTTATAAATTTTGATGGCTAATTTTGAATTTAAACAATTTGTTAGGAAAACAAATATTAGTATGAAATTTGCTTATCAATACCAATCATTAGTGACGTCTATTATCAATACAATCCACAATTCGGTTGCTTCTACTGAAACCCTAATTAAATGATATATTTGATCAGAATAGCCGTTCTTGTAGTTACCACTTTTAAATATCGACAATTTTTTAATAAATTTGATATTTTTATTTTTAAAGATGATTGGAAATACCAATAATTGAATAATAGAATTGATTTTTAGTTTCTTTTCCATTTTTTTTAATTTCCAATATAACATTTTTTCTTTATTAATGGATTATAGGTTATTTCAAATAAAATTAAATCCTCACAAATAAATGCTAATGGTTTCGATCGAATTGCAACCAATCTTTTTTCTAGGTGTACGAACGTTAACATCTGCATTCAAATTACAAGATTTTGACTAAAATCGAGATTTCAGTAAAAATCTGAAGATTACCCATATCCAAATCTAATCTCGCAAATTCACGAGATTATTAAGATAACTCATAAAATCTCGTAAATGTGTTGACTTTTACAGATAAAATTTTTGCATAAAAAAGTGGCAACGCTGGTCAGCATCAGACAAAAAAAAATAATCAAAAAATATCACAAGATCATGAAATCAAATAGTTATTAAAAACATAATAAAAACAAGTAAAAAAAGCTTTAATTCGGCTGTGCCGAATCTTTGAATACCCTCCACCAATGTTCTCTTTTGTTTTTGATGCAAACAATATAAAAAACTTTTAAAGTAAAATTATGGAGGTGAAAAATTTTTTGAGGTGAAAAACTTTTTTGGATGCAGAAACGAATTTTTTTACGGGAAAAAAATTTTGAGGTGAAAAATTTTTTTAGGTGAAAAAAATTTTTTGTGGTAAAAAAAAATTTTAGTGGTGAAAAAATTTTTCGAGGTGAAAAATATTTGAGGTGTACAAAATATTATTAATTTCTAAGCGATTGGTGAATTAAATATGAGAAAATATATTATATACCAGTCGCTACTATAAAATTGTACTAAAATACACCAATTTGTATGGAAAATTTAGAGGTATCTTCACATTTTCACCCATAACTTTTTAACCGCTGGACCGATTTTGCTCATTTTCAATACCAAACTGCTCGGGAGGATGTACAAAAATCTGAGCAAAAATAGGCATCCCCGCTAGCGTCTTCGCGTCGTGATCGCCATTTCAACAGACAGACAGAAAGACGGACATCGCTAAATCGACTTAAAATTGCATAAGGATCACGAATATATATACTTTATAGGGTCTTAGACCTATATTTCGACATATTACAAACGGAATGACAAACTGATATATACCCTCACCATATATGGTGGAGGGTATAATAAGTAAAAACAAAAGAAATGTGGTACGAATCAAAATAAGTATTACGTCGTTCTAATTTTTACTTGCGGCGGAGGAAAACAATGAAGAAAGCTTTGCAAATTACCTGTCTTTCCCATCAATATATCGACTAGTTTGACTCTAACTAGCATTAGATCTTTGCATAAAATAATGAAAACTGTACTCCGCCAAAAGAGTAAAGTGCTGTTTAAAAATATTTTTAATTTGAGGTTGCATATTATGTTGTTTACAAAAAACTCTGGTTGTCAAATCGAAATGGTGCTAAGCGCAAATATGAAAGTTCAAGCATTCTCAGAGAGATTTCCATTGAAATCTCGGTACTTAAAGCTAAATGTAAACGCTGCATTAAGTATGAATCTTATTAAAATAAATATGATTGTAGTTAAAATAAACTTTTTCGTAATTAAATTAATATTTCAACTATTTAGATGTTGTTTTCGCATATTAAACACAAGTCAAAAAATATTTAATATTTGGTTCCATCCGATCTTAATTAAATTCGAAGATGTGATAGAGGTGAAAAACAAGAGTCACTTATTTCTTTAGCGGGCTAATCTCACATTTAGGAGTTAATAAGTGTGTTCAGTTAAAATTTAACCAATGGATAAATTCTTACATTGCAAACAACAAATGTGTCAGTTACAGTCGCAGTTGGTAACTAACGGAACGTTGTAAAAATTAAGCTTAAACTGCATTTACATTAGTCTCGAAATTGACAATTTCTAAAATACAATAGACTATTTCTGAAATAGAATTGACTATTTCTGAAATACAATACACTATTCTGAAATACAATTGACTATTTCTGAAATACAATTGACAATTTCTGAAATACAATTCACTATTTCTGAAATACAATTGAATATTCCTGAAATACAATTGACTATTTTTGAAATACAATTCACTATTCTGAAATACAATTGACTATTTCTGAAATACAATTGACTATTTCTGAAATACAGTTCACTATTCTGAAATACAATTGACTATTTCTAAAATAGAATAGACTATGCTGAAATACAATTGACTATTTCTGAAATACAATTGACTATTTTGAAATAGAATTGACTATTTCTGAAATACAATAGACTATTCTAAAATACAATTGACTATTTCTGAAATACAATTGACTCTTTCTGAAATACAATTGACTATTTCTGAAATACAATTGACTATACTGAAATAGAATTGACAATTTCTGAAATTGAATTGACTATTTCTGAAATACAATTGACTATTCTGAAATACAATTGGAAAAGATGTAGATTTCGAAATCTAGTTTAAAATAGATTTTGAGCCTAATGTTAATGCAGTTTAAGTCCCATTAAAACAATGTTCAGTTAGTTACTAACTAGGACTTTAACTGCCGCATTTATTGTTGTTTATCATACAACATTTGAATTTAACTATTGGTGAAGTTTTAACGGGAAATTGTATTATCGGGTCTAGGCCACAGTTTTACAATGACCCGTCAACTAACTGAGATTTTAAGTGACATATTTGTTATTGTTTCCCATATAAAATTTTAACGACACATTCCGATATCGGAAATAAATCCCATGAGTATTTTTTTGTAGCAATATCATATTGTTAAAATTCTTGTGGTTTTTATTTAACAGGGAAGTTTTCAGTTAGTGTTGCCAATTTAGGGGTTCTTCCTAAGTTTGTATTTCCAGTTATTCGACCTTAACGTTCAACCATTTCATGCATTATTCAAAAAAAAATACTTAAATTGATTAATCATTTAATACAAATAAAATGTATTTGGTTTGGTTTCTTATCAATAAAAATACGACAAGCTGCATTTTTTTTATCTGTCAAGTTTAGTCAACTTGGGTGCCCGGGCATTGTCCTAATATACAGTGTTAGAATTCGGTTCGATAAACTTTCGGCCATAATCTCAATAGTGACAATTGTGATTATAAACGTTTGTAAAATGTTTATATTTCCAGTTGATATTGGGGTTATATCCGAAATATTTGTTATTTTAAACATACCACAGAAGCGAAATCGGTGTGGTCATACCCTAGAGGAGAAACCCTTTATCGAACCGAAGGCCTAGTGGGATCATATTAAAAAAAAAAAAAAAACAAAATTTTACCAAAAACTTATTTTATGTTGTGAAGACACCAGGTGAATTTACTAGATAGAATTATATAATGATTTTTAAGAGCTATACACACGTTGACGATCTCTGTCTACACATATCTATTATTTCCTAGTAAATGTTAATTTACACGTTGACTACTCTTATCTACTAGTGTTTCCAATCCGGTTAATTAATTCCTCGATTAATCGCCTCTATTTCGGTTAAGGTCTAAACAAATATTTCCAAACCCAAATAATTATTTAACCCGAATAATTGATTAAAAAAGGTCGATTATATAGTTTTTTCTGTTTTCCAAAATCTTTCAAATTTTTTTTAACTCTGAGTAAAAATATGGCAAGAAAATCTTAAAAAAACTAACTAAAATACAACCAAATTCTTTTAAAATCAAGTGAAAGCTTTAGGCTTTAGGAAATATAATAGACAATTTTTAATATTTGTTTTAATTCCTTTAAAAATTCTAATTAATGTAAATTATTATTATTATTGTATATCAAGACAGGGTTGCATTTTTGTTCGATGTCATGATATTTTAACTCTGTAGGAATTCTGCCAAGAAAATTCTTTTGAAATCGGTTCTCCACCAAATCTTTTCCAAAACATGTTCTGTTAGAACAAATTCCATGGACCCCGAACCCGTTTACCTGAAGTTAAATATAAGACATAACTAACTAGAACTAGCTTCAGTGGTTCTAGGAACAGCTGGTTACTTTTGGAGTAACAAAAAATTTGGAAGATTATAAAGGGCAAGAAGTTATTTAACAAGTCGTTCTTAGAAACAGAAATTTGTCTGTTTAATTATTGATCTGAGAAATAATTCACTCTCAAAAGTTCTCATATTCTGAAGTTATTTCAACCATAGAATATATTTTAAAAACTGAAGCCTCCAGAATAGGCAGAAATTAAACAAAAAAACCTTTTAAAATATATATTTTGTTCAAATCAATCAAAGACGTGGTCAAGTATTTTTTTCAACAAGCACTATGTCGTTACTTACGTTGATTTGCCAAAAACTTTTGAAATAGTAAAAAAAAACTTTAGTGATATCCAAAAATTAAATTGTTACCATTTACTAGATAAGAACCTGATAGGAATATGCGTATTCAAAAGTTTTTTTGACTACAAAGTATTTTCTTAAGTCGACTTAAGTTTCTTTATTAAAAGTCTACAGATATTTATTATTTGATATCGAATATTATAAAATTACAATCACTGGCAGAATCTTATAATTTTTTTTTTTAATTAACAATGTCTTTAACTCTTAAGTTCAAACCAGATAGTGACAGTTCTGTCAAACTTTGTAAATTTCAGAAAAACAACACAATATTTTTAAGAATATTCTTATACATAATTAGTGTTTGAAGGCAGCACTTGATTATTTAGAAAATTTTCTAATTTCTCGAAAATAAAAACTGGGCTCTATCGACAAAATGTCTACACTGCGTTTATCAGTTTTAGGCTTAAAGGATTTACTTCCACTGAAGATGTGTGGTCACACTTTCTTTTTAAAGAGTCCTCAGATCCCTTCCAAAAACCAAGAGATTCTAAGGCTTGATTTTTTGAAAAGTCTCAGATTGCTTTGAATTTCCCTGAACAAACAGTTTACATCACCAACGTAGTAGACTTAACTTCATAAGTCTTAAAAAAGCAGCACTGTGATCTTATTGATGAAAGATGTACATTTATTTTGCATTAAACGATTAATTGATTAATAGCAAATTTTTACGATTAATCCGCCCGAATAACCGATTAATCCATTTTCGTCATTTTTCAAATAATTGGAAACACTAACTATTACCCAGTATAGAGGGGATATGTACTGTCAAATTTTGAAAAATTCTTTTTGAAAAATTACATTTCGTATTCCTAATACTGGGAAAGCTATCTACTCTTTGGTTATCGTGTGTTAGTCCTTTAGTGAAAAAAGTGTTGCCAACTTGCAGGTATATATTATTTTTAAATATTCTCAAATATACGTTAAGAACACAACACCTGTATGTAGTGCTGCCAACTCAGTTCTTTATTTATTAATTTTATTTGTTGATTTCCCTTTTAAACCGAAATCGTATAAAACTTCAGATCATTATGAGTAATTCAAACTATCACCAAAATATTTACTATTTAAATGATGTATGTATATAAATCCCCCCAAAAAAATAAACAAGATCATTATCAGTAAAGAGACCGAGGTTGAAAAATATCCATACTTAATGTCAAATAAAAAAAAAACATTACACATACTCTTGAAGTTTATACAACCGTTAATGACATTTCTAAGCACAAAAAAAAAACAACAACAACAAACCAAAACCTCTTGAAACACAGAAATTGAAATTAAATTGTATGAAAACAAAAAATAACAGTAAAAAATTAAATCATTACAAAAAGGTGTGTCAGACGTGAAATATTAAACAAATAAATGTTAGATGTTTAGGTGTAACTGAATGCACGGCTTTTTAAATGTTTGTTTGTTTAAAGAAACGACAACATTTTTTTCCAAAAATTGATAATATAAAAAAGCTAACACTATTTTAAAATATAATTTATCAGTTTCAAAAAAAGAAGTTAATTTTAGATAAGTTTCACAATTTTTGTTTAGGTGTAGAATCATAATATTTTCCTATGGTATGTGTAAGGCTACTTTTCCATGTGTTTTAAACCAAAACACTTGCTGTATTTGCTCCTTAAGGGTGCGTACAGAGTGGCCGCTTGTTGCCGAGCCGAGCTGGCTGACGCTTGTTGCGACAACTTGTTCATGCGAGAAACAAGTTTGAGTGTGCATAGTGGATGCGAGTATCAGCGCTGATATTTTATCTATTATTTGTGTTTTATGTATGTTTCTATGCATTTGGGTTTGTTTCATTATATCTTAAAATCGAATGCAAACTTCAAATTTAACATAAAAGAAATTAACATAAACTTTAACAAAAAAAATACGAAAAACATTTTAAAATTCAAACATAAAAATTCAAAATACCTCATTGACATTCCTGCTCTTGGATATTCTTTTGCATAATATGTCGGACCCCCGGAAAACCTCTCAAGGATCCCCAGGGGTACACGACCCACCGGTTAAGAATCACTGCAATAGACAAAAAGAGAAAAAACATTTTTTGCATGTTGCTGTGCGTTTGAAACTAGCTTTGCAAAGAATTCTAGCTTTTTAACAAATTCCATTGTTAACGGTAATTATATGCAGTTAATGATTTTTCGAACCGTTATTCTAAAGAATTTCACTTCAATTACGTTTTGTAAGAGGTTTTGTATTTCTTGTTATCAAACAAATACGAGATATCGAGGGGAATAAAATGTATGGAAATATTACAAATAATTGCGATTTTCCCAAGGGACCGATTGTTTGTTACGAATTATCAGGATTTTCGGATTATCGGGGTACGAATTATAGCGATTTTACTGTATAAGTTTTTTTTAATTTTTTTTATAATTGTTATAATTTTATTTAATTTTTATTATTTATTTGAATTTTTTTATTTTTTAATTTTTATTAAATTATTATATTTTTTTTTTTCGTTTTAATTTTTATTAATTTTTTAATTTTTGATTGCTTGTTTTACTTACTTTTTCTTAAATTTTTGTTTTTAATTTTTTTTTATGTTTTCTAAACAAGTTCAAATCATAACAACATAACATAAACAATGTTTTCGGCGCTGAAATACGCTTTGAAACTGTTTTCTCGCATTCAACCAGCTTTGCGCTCTGACCAGCTCGGCGCCCACTATGACCTCTTCGCGCTTGTTTGTACTAATTTGTATAGTACCAGTTTTCTCGCATTGGTTCTCGCAACAAGCGTCAGCCAGCTCGGCTCGGCAACAAGCGGCCACTCTGTACGCACCCTAACGCGTACACGTTATCTCAAAAAAAAAAGTACACGAAATTGTGTTTAGTCGTCAAATTACACATCACCTTTCGTATCCACTTTAACTTTTCACATCGATAATTATCAAAGTTAAAAATTTAACGTAAATACATTTTTATATTAACCGCAACTTTTTCGCTTGACATCCTAAACAATTTACTGACACGTTTAATTATATTGCAAACTTTTTAAAACTTTTTCTAATTTAAATTGGTTTAACCTAGATGTGTTTTAAATACGTTAACGTTGATAGCTATAACCTAAAGTGCAGCTACTGTTTTGTACATGTTTTCATAATATATATTTTTTTGTTATCTAATCAACATGCTTTGCTCAAAACATGTATACTGAAAACGTACCATAAAATAATCATAGCGATTCCTATTTTCAATTTCACCATTCACCTCAATGTTCAAATCTCATTATTTTCCGTGTGGTAATAGTTTTTGCTATTTTGGGTTTCAATATTTGTTTATTACAAAGATAAAAAGAACAATACAAAAAGACGGTTTACATTTACGGACTTTAAACGAACAATTCCGCTTTTCCCACGACATATCGGTTCGTAAACGGTCCGTCATTGGCTGACTTTCAACGGACAACTCCGTTTTTCCCACGATATACCGGTCCGTAAACGGTCCGTCATTGACGGTATTTCAACGGATTCGAATCAGTTCCGATGTTCCTTAAAATCGTAAACGGAGTTGGAATCCGCTTAGGAGGATCCAAAACGGTACGTAAACGGAACGTATTAGTTTTTGGCTTTATTGGAAGAAAACATGGTCGAGAAATATAAAATATTATCAAAGTGTTGCCAACTTTTTTTAACCCATTGTTAATTTTTGTAGTTAACTTTGTAAAGGCGGAACCTTACAAAAAATGCAGCCTTGTATTAGTCTACGAAATGTAATCTCGAGATATAAAATTGCTTTAATAATAAAATGTTTCGTTAAATGATTGAACATTTCAGTTTATGAAATGTACCTTTTGGTATTTAAAAAAAAAAAAGTTATTGTATTAAATAAAATCAAATATGACAAAAAAAAGTTAATGCATAGAATTATTGACGTCAATCTCAAATTCTTTTATATGGGTGCTATCAGTTTGTAGTGAATGTTCCTGTTCACGCACATCAAATAACGCGTTAACAAGCTAAATATAACAACTTGTTTGTTGCCAACCGCTTAAAAGTAAAAGTTTTAGTATGTTTTAAAAAAATAATAGTGGCAAAAACGATTTATGATGAATTTCTTTTAAAATTTTTAAACCAAAATTTTAATTTAAATAATTTTTCTTTGTTTAAAAATTGCAATAAATGTTTCAGTTAACACCTTGCCGCACAAACGTAGTACATATTTTCAATATACAGCAGGGCTGGAAAATCTTTACTTAGGTACTTTTTAAGACTGATTTAGTAATTTTTAAAAAAAATTCAAAGCCTTAATAAATTTGTTTCTCATGTATAGAAAGTTTGAAGTTTCAATGAAAAATCCTTGAAACTTGTGAAATCTGTTTGCAAATCTAAAGATAATTATCTAAAGAACTATGTCTTGGTGTCGGTCAAATTAGGAAAGGTTTTTATAGAAATAGTCAAAAAGTAGAAACCTTTTTAAAGCCTGAATTAGTTTTTCTTTGTTAAACAAGAAAATATATTAAAAATTGTTTAGAGATTTTTTTTTTTTTGGATTTAAATAGTTCTTAATTGCAAAACATCCTTAAATTTAAGGTGCTAAAATTTTCAAACAAAAAGGGACCAAACGAACCACTATACCATTTAAAAATTTAAATTGTTCACACTAAAAGTAAACAAACAAGTGTTGCCAACCTCCTGAGTGTAAACAAATAACTGTTGAATGAATATTTAGTTTTTTATTATAATAAACAAGACACCCTTTTTGTTTGCAATTTATAACTTTTTATCTTATATTTATATACATACATAATTAAAAATTAAACAATTGTTTAGAATATGACTATAAATTTTATGACTGTCCGTTAAAAGTCTTGTTTAAAGAGCAGCAGATTTTTTTTTTGTTTATTTTATAATTGTTATTTTAAATATTGTTTAAATCAATATGACTCCAATAGACGCCGTAAATACAGGGTGTCCGCCGGGAAGGTATACTACTTTGTTTATAATTTTTAATTAAATGATAGAGAATGGATCTTATATTGATAAATATTTTGTTTAATGTCGTCAATTATGTATTGAATACAATATCAGATAAATGCCCGCCTCTGTTAGGCTCACAAATGCGAGCCCTTTTGAGTACATTTTTCATTACATTCTCACACATTTCACGCGGTATTTTATTAATTTCATCACAAATATTTTGTTTGAGTTGCTCAAGCGTTTCTGGTTTGTTGACATAAACTTTGCTTTTTAGATATCCCCACAAAAAGAAGTCCAGTGCAGTCAAATGAGCTGACCGTGGAGGCCAATCAATATCACCGTCTTGTTGATACCACATGTTAATCAAGCCTAAATCATGCATTTGTGGCGTTAAAAAGTTTTCAATCATATCACGATATCGCTTCCCATTCACAGTTACCGTTAAGCCGTTTTCATTTTCAAAGAAGTAGGGTCCAATGATTCCTCCTGACCAAATTGCACACCAGATTGTCACTTTTAATGGATGCAAAGGTTACTGATGAATAATTTCCATTGTCCAGAACCGACTATTCTGTTTATTCACATATCCATTCAAATGAAAATGTGCCTCGTCCCTTATTATGATTTTTTTATGAAAATCGGGGTTTTCATGGGCGAGCTGTAACATCCTGTTGGCATATGTACGTCGGTGTAAATGGTCTTGTGGAAGAAGCTCTTGTGTCAACTGAATCTTAAAAGGAAATAAATGCAAATCCTTGTGTAAAATTGTGGCCAAAGTTGTTCTTTGAAGACCAAGCTCCTGAGCACGGCATCGAATTGAGGTTGATGCATTGTTTTGAACACTTTCTTGAGCAGCAGTAATGTTTTCAGCCGATCCTGCAGTACGTTGTGGTCCATGCTTGGGCCTATCACCTACAGACCCTCTTTATTCGAAATCATTCACTACGCGATAAATAGTGCGTTTTGTTGGCATGTTGTTTCTCCAAAAAATTTTGCATAACTTTCTCATCGTCACAGTAATCTATGATTGATTTTGATAAAATGTTTTAACGATTAAAACACGTTGGTTTAACGAATATTTTTCCATAATAAATTTGCCACGTGTCTACTTCACGACTGCCAAATATGAACTGTCAAGACTAATGTATACCAAAATGGCGGCAAAAGAAAGTAGTATACCTTCTCGGCGGACACCCTGTACTTTTGTGCTTTTAAGATTTTACTATTTTTGTATCAATAAATTGAACTACAATTCTTATTATATTCAAGTTATGAATGACTTAATAAAATTGACTGAACTCAATAACGCCAACAATTTTATTTTTTTTTTTTTAATTTTTAGCGATATCAAAATATTGATATATAATGCAAATCGATGGTTTAATATAGAAAGGCCCTAAAAAAAATATATTTAAATGCAATTTTTATTTTATTGTGGCCAGTATTTAGGTAAAATTGGATTAAAAGTAATTTTTTTCTCAAGTTTTTCAGATCTAGAGTATACCTAGTACTTTCATAATTACTGACACACTGTTAGTCGCCCCCACTGTAAGAAATCCACTGAACATACTCTCGTTACGTTGACAGTTTTTTGACAACTAGCATTTAAACTTCATTTTTGTGTAAAAAGTTTTTGTCGTGCGTTACTTTAAATTATGGAATGGGGAGATATTGAAAACCGTATTGTCGTAATTGGCCTAAAAAAATGTGGAATGAAACTGGAAACATTTATCGAACATTTCAACCGCTCGGGGTTAGTCGTAGTTTTGTTTATCGTGCTGTGAAACTGTTTGGGGATACTGGTGGAGTAGCAGACCGTCCAAAATCTGGCCGTCCGCGCTCTGTGCGAACTCCCAGAGCCGTTAAAGCTGTACAGAATCGAATTTATCAAAATCCACTCCGAAAGCAGCACATAATGTCGCGGGAGATGAATATATCGAAGGTATCCATTTCTCACATCATTAAATATGACTTGGGACTTCGGGCTTACAAAAGACACACGGGGCATCTACTTACGGCGGCGTTAAAGCAGAAACGGAAGCAAAAATCAAAAGCATTTATTTGCCAGTACGCCAAAAACCGCCACAGAAAAATAATGTTTACTGACGAGAAAATTTTTACTGTGGAGGAGTCGTTCAATAAACAAAATGATAGAGTCTATGCTCAGTCATCTCTGCAAGTAAATGAATTGGTTCCTAGAGTTCAGAGAGGTCACCATCCTGCTTCTGTTATGGTATGGTGGGGAGTCGCCTATGATGGGGTCACCAAGCATCATTTCTGGGAAAAAGGTGTTAAAACTTCGGCAAAGGTGTACCAATCTGACGTTTTAGAAAAGGTTGTGAAGCCATTAAATAGCACATTGTTCAAAAACGAGCCGTGGACCTTTCAACAGGACCCTGCCCCAGCCCATAAGGCAAAAACCACTCAAGACTGGTTAAAAAACAATTTACCAAACTTTATTTCTACGGATGATTGGCCATTGGGTAGTCCAGACCTGAATCCTTTAGACTCTAAATTGTGGTCCGTTTTAGAAGGCATGGTCTGCACTACTCACCACAAAAATTTGGAATCGCTTAAGCGTGCACTTATCCGCGCAGTGGACAATTTCCCCATGGAGGTCGTGCGTACTGCAATAGACGATTGGCCGGTCAGACTTCGGTCGTGTTGGAAGGCAAATGGCGGCCATTTTGAATATTTTTTT
Source organism: Eustalomyia histrio (assembly GCA_949748255.1). Lineage (NCBI taxonomy): Eukaryota > Metazoa > Arthropoda > Insecta > Diptera > Anthomyiidae > Eustalomyia > Eustalomyia histrio. The sequence continues at coordinate 20,571,816 of OX456527.1, read as the reverse complement.
TTGTTATACCCAGCAAAAACAAGGGGTTTAACTACTTACTAGCCTATTTACTCGCTTAATTACTTTTGTTCGTGATGTCCCAAAAGTAATGAGTGGTCATTACCTTCTCACTTACAAAAAACACAATGTAATGGGTGGTCATTACCCTCTCGCTTACGAACAGCCAACAAATAATGAGTACCCATTACTTTTTGGACATCGCGAACAAAAGTAATTAAGCGAGTAAATTGCCTGGTAAGTAGTTAATACCATGTTTTTGCTGGGTATTCTTCAATATTTAAAAAACCAAAATAAAAAGAAAAAATTAAAAAACCTCTTGTTGTTTGTTTTTTATCAAGAAAAACCCGTGTGTCAGAATAATTGAAAGTACTAGGTATTACTTCTCCTCTAAATAAATAAAAAAATGTAGATAGGGACTTTTTACATTAAGCCATCGATTTGTATCATAAACAAAATGTGGGCTGTAATATTTTTCTTCGGTTATTGACGTTTGGCTTTTTTAATGCTCGATATTTTGAAACTTAAATTTGTTATGGTAAAAAAAAATAATAATATAAAATGGAAAAATATCATGAAATATATAAATGATAAGAAATCAAGACAATACAATTTACTCCATATTTATTTTATTCCTTTCCAAAAACAAATAATAGTTATATTTTTTGTTGATAATTTCAAAGGAATTTTCTATCTCAGGTGTTAATATTGTCGTGAATTTGTTTATTTTATTTATTGGTGGTGGTTTTTCTAAAAAATTTTTAAAACATATATTTTTTTATTGTTGGTATTAGCATTTTCATGTTGTCATTAACTTCCGTTTTTATTTTATACACTCATGATCAAAAAGTGCCAAACCACCAACCAATATCAACTTTAACATCATCATTTTAACTTGGGCATAATAGTGTTGAGTAATTCCGGTGGTTGGCTATACCTAAATTTATTTATGAGTTTTTTTTTTTGTTTGTTTTGGTGTTGTGATAAGATAATGAAGGCGTCAATGAATTATTAATGAAATTGTCAATTACACTAAAAATTGGTGATTTTACTATCAGTTGTGACTAGAATATTTTGTTTGAAAAAATCTAATTTGGAAATAAATTTTTATGATTTTTTAAAAAAATAAGGAAGATTAACACGCGAGTGAAAATTGCTAGAGATAGACCCAAAAAATACCTCTAAATAGGACTATTGTAAATGATTCAACCTGAGGGGTGTTTTTTTTAGTTCGGCCGCGTGCTATAAACACACGCGAACATGTTCAGACCCGGTAGTGGCGACAGGCGGGAAGAATGACAGCACTAATTGAATCGGGAATTATCGTTAACCGCCTTTTACAAAATTCAGCATCAAATTTTTGATTTGCGGCCCTAACCCATATTTACGGCTTAAAAAGAGGGAGCGAGCAATTTAATTTTAAAGAGGGCATGTCTGGGAATTTTCCGATTTTCGTAATAGTTCAACTTTAAGTTGACTTTTTCCTAAGAGCTTTAAGTGCCACACATGTATGCAAATTTCTCCAAATTTCGTAAATTTCAGCCGAATTTCATTAACGTCGGAGGGTCGTTAACGATATTGTGCTATTGAACAGGAGGAAATTTCTTCAAACGATTAGCGATCTCATGGAATCAGCGCATTAAAGACTTTACAAGAGCTAAGGAGCCCGGTCTAAGAGCCAATATGGCGAAAATTTAATTTGTTTTGTTCACAAAGAAATACACTCTGGAAGAGTTGGATTTCCCTAGACTAGACAGAGCCACTTTTCAACATTCGAATGAGGAAATCGGCCTTATGTGCTTTTTATACCTGCAGGAAGCATTTTTGGGAGCGGCGATTATTAGATCGATATTAACCTACGGGTAACTGCTGTGGTAAAGGGCGGTGAACATTAAGTCTTATCTCCCCAACGTTTGATTTGTCTGGGTGCAACTGGAGTCACCAGTTCGGTACCCCAGGGGGGTTTGGTATTACTCTTATGGATATATACATCACAAGCATTGCGGTCAAGGCAACTCTTAGAAGAGATGCAGGAGCTGAGGTAACGTTTTTGGGGCACAGTACCTTACATTATTTTGTGGAGGAGGGTGCTCGACTGGATTGTGATACACACAAAATTTACCGATCGCGAACTTTCGCATTACTTTTAAGGCGATTGTACCGCACATAGATTTATGGGTATGGTCAAATCTCGGTCCGTTCGAAGATGCAGACGGGTAATCTTCATGCGACTTCCCGAAGATTTTAGCCTTTTACAGGCAAAAGTAATTGACAGGACCAACCGGATAGTAATGGAACCGAGATATGAATTCATCTTCGTAGAATGTCTTGTTGTTTTTAAAGGTCTCCATCTAGGTGCATGTGGGACTATATGAAATACCTTGACCATTTTTAACAGCATTCGGTCAGGCTGATGGGTCCCAAGACACGCTGGGTTCGTGGCTGATGACTGTGCTTGACGTGACTCTGGGTCGGTCCGAGGAACGATACACTCCGATGTCGTGGTTTCTCTGTTGGCTCGATGTGACGGATGACATATTGGATAGGGAGAGTGGGGTGGACGGACTTAGCCGATTGTAGGATATCTCGGATCCAATGGCCGCTGCCTGATCCAAAGGTAAATAAGACGCTAGAAAGGCGATGGCGTCACTTCAGTATAAATTACGGTACGGAAAGCACCATGCGGAACTTGAGGTGTTTTTTTTTAGGAGAAGCAACACAGGAAATTCTTCCTACTAATTAATATGTTGCTTTCTTCGGAAAAGGGTTAGAGGAGATTTGAAGGTGGTGAAAGAGAAATGGCTTCAAATATGGCAACACTGCAATTTTAGAACAGTTGTTGCTCGCCATCTGATAGAGAGTTGTTGAAGCTTTTTAGTTCATGGCCCTATTATGTTATTTTACTCCGATGGGGTTAAGAGCTATGGGAATATTGAAGGAGGACAATGCGATATGTATGAGGGATAGAAAACTCATACATATTTCGGAGATCGAAGCCGTAACCATATGTGTACCAGTCCAACGCGCTTGCCATTACACCACAACGCCCACTAAGTGGGTGTCCGCTACAAGCCCCGATGGATTTGTTATGCATAACATAGCATAAAATACCTTTTAAGGTTCAGACAGTGGTAAGATGACATCAATAGCATCAGTGAATGTCCAGTTTTTTTATTTAGTTGACTATCGAATGACTGTTGAATGCTTCAAGTCCCACAGCCTATCCTTAGCTATATTTAGCTTAAACGGCTTCTCCGTTTTAGGGTCTGTTAGACAGAGAATTATTTGATGTCGGCCAACTGTCGCTTCTTTATTGTTATTTGTAGAAAAAGTTAGGAGAAAAAATGTAAAGACCCAGAGGTTAAGTGAAATTACACATATTTTGCTGTAAGGAAAGAAACAATTTTTGCAATCTCCTTACTCTCTTATTTCTTAAGATGGATAACTTTTTAGAAAATTACAAGAATTTAAGCTAGAAATACTGCTCCAATTTAAATGAATGAGTTAAAAAGAGACAACCCTATGGAGATAAGTCATGTTACGTATGGCTAATTACAGCTTTAAACACTAATCATAAATTGTTTAAAGGGAGTTACGTTCCTTTTCCGTTACGTATCCATTAGAATTTCCTTAATTTTGAATATGTTCTCGTACAAAGAAGAACAAACAAAAAATCTCAAAAGTCAAGACATAAAATAATACAATTCCTATAAAAGGGTGTGAAGATAACAACTCACTTTTCTCAATTATTGCAAGTTATCACATGCTCTGCCAACACTATAAGGATAATATTAACTTTTAAAGTTAACGCTTGTACTTAAGCTGATATTTGTTATACTATGTTAATCATGTAGACATTAATTTACTGTTAATTAATAATATTGTATATTATCTTAATCTAGAGTAACAGACATCGTATCATATTTTTCATATCTCCATAAAAAACATTAGTTTAATACTTGTTATAGTTTATTCATTACAGTCAATATACTTTTAAAGTGAGTTAATTTCATTTAAAATACACAGTATCATCGTCTAATATCGAATATTTTTTTCTATAAATTGTTTATTTAAAAAAAATGTTCTAAAGATAGTGAAATGGAAAAAGTAATTAACATAAAAACAACACTTTACTACAAAATATGAATAATTCTATACTCTTCGCTTAATATAATTCACAGAACATCTATTTCATACATAATAATTATATAAAGTCTCGAACTAGAGTTTATTAGCACTTCCAACATACTCACTACTCTTGTATGTACAACATCACGCGAGTTGTTTGTTTTAGTTCTGATTTCAAACACCATCACCATTGGGGAGGTACAACGTGAAGTTGTTGTTGTTGATGTTTATAAAAATAGCAATAGTCATTGATCCGAGCTATTAAAACGAGTAGCAGAAATAATAATAAAAAAAAAACATACTCATGTTGTTAATTTATAAAACGTTCTTTTTTTTGAGTTTATAAACTTGTTGTGTTAGTTTTTATTAAGATTTTTATTAGTATTCTATTTTTCTTTTCTTCTGTCTAATCTGTGGCATTATGGTGTATGATCTTTTGCACTCTAATTACTACCGATAAACTTTTTTGATCTCAAGAGTTTTGAGATTCTTTTTATAGTACATGTTGCTTTTTTTTTATTTAAATTTTTCTAATCATTAAATATAAAATGATTTAATTAAGAAAAACATTAAAAAAGAACGGCTTAACAAATTTGAATTATGACGTTGCTAACTTTGAAATTAAAGGTTATTTAATTTTGGATGCTAACTTAGCGGCCTTTGTATGTTTTCAGCCAAGTCAAAGCGAAATATTTTAAGATCTTTTGTATTAATGTTAAGCCTTATTTTCAACTGTCGGATTGGTTGTTATTTTCCATATACAATTTAAAGTTTTGTTGTATTTTTAATTTATTGCGTTGCCAACTAAAAAAGAGTGTTTTGTTATTGATAATGTCATCTTTGAATTAATTAATTTGTAAAAATAATTTACTTAATTAATTTGTAAGAATAAATCGCCAAAAGTGAAAATAATCGACAAAAATTAAAAAAAAAATATAAAAATAAAAAAATATAAATAATTGAATATTGTCAAATCTAGCTCTCTCCTCTCTCTTTGCAATTAAGAGTGCCAAGTAACATCTGGTGCAAGCAGTTTTTCTTTACCGCAATACTTTTTTGAATTTTTTGGCGATTTGTTTTTTATTTTTAAATATTGTTGGTTTTTTTAAGTTCAAGCGTATTTTCGGTTTGGCGACTTTTTAAAATTTTGGTGATTTTTTCAATTTAAGCAGTTTAAGCTATTTTTCTAATTTTGTTTTTCAAATTGTAGCAATTTTTCAATTTTGACATTTTTTTTAATTTAAGTGTTATTTTTTTTTTTAATTCTAGCGTTCTTTGGTATTGGCGACTTTTTTAAATTTTGCTGATTTTTTTCAATTTGAGCGTTTTTTTTTAATTTTGTTTCTAGAATTGTAGCAATTGTTTTAATTTTAACTGTTTAAGTGATTTTTTTCCAAAATGGCGAGTTTACAATTTTTAGCGATTTTTTCAATTTGAGCGATTCTTTTTTTTATAATTTTAGCAAGTTTTTTATTATGGAGACTCTTTTATTTTGGCGATTTTTTAAATTCTAGTGTTTTTCGGTATAAGCGACTTTATTAAATTTTGGTGATTTTGTTCAATTTGAGCGTTTTTTTCTAAATTTGGTTCTCGAACTGCAGCAATTTTTTAATTTTGGCCGTCTTTAAATTTAAGTGATTTTATTTCTAAATGGAGAGTTTGACAGATTTTAGCGATTTTTATAATTTTAACGATTTTTACAATGTTGGCGATTTTTGATTTTGGCGAATTTTTAATTCTAGCGTTTTTTCGGTAGTGGCGACTTTTTTTTAATTTTGGTGATTTTTTTAATTTGAGGGTTTTTTCTAATTTTGTTTATCGAATTGTAGCAATTTTTTAGTTTTGGCTGTTTTTAAATGCAAGCTATTTTTTAGTGATTTTTCCAATATTTTAATTTGGCGATTTTTTTTTAATTTGAGCGATTTTTTTTACAATTTTAGCAAGTTCTTTATTATGTAGATTTTTTATTTTGGCGATTTTTTTTTGAATTCTAGTTTTTATAATTTTGTTTCTCAAATTGTAGCATTTTTTTAATTTTGTCTGCTTTTAAATTTAAGTGATTTTTTCCTAAATGGAGAGTTTTACAATTTTTAAGGATTTTTCAGATTTTTAATTTAGGTAATTTTTTTAAATTTTGACGATTTTTTCCAATTTAACAAGTTTTTTATATTTTGAAATATTTTTAAAATATTAGCGAGTTTTTAAGAAAGAGTTTTTTCGGTTTGGTGACTTCTTAAAATTTTGGTGATTTTTTCCATTTGAGCGATTTTATTTTTCTAATTTTGTTTTTCAAATTGTAGCAATTTTTCAATTTTGTCTTTTTTTAAATTTAAGTGATTTTTTTCTAACTTGGCGAGTTTTACAATTTTAGCGATTTTTATAATTTTAACGATTTTTAAAATTTTGGCGATTTTTTTCATTTTGAGCGTTTTTTTCTAATGTTGTTTCTCAAATTGTATAATTTTTTTAATTTTGGCTGTTTTTAAATTTAAGTGATTTTTTCCAAAATGGCGTTTTACAATTTTTTGCGATTTTTAAATTTTGGTGATTTTTTCAATTTGAACGGTTTTTTTAAATTTTAGCAAGTTTTTTTGTTATGGGGATTCTTTATTTTTGGCGATTTTTTTCAATTTGAGCGCTTTATTCTAATTTTGTTTTTCGAATTGTAGCAATTTTTTTACAAAATGGCGATTTTTCTAATTGTTTAATTTTGGTTTTTTTTTTTTAATTTGAGCGATTTTTTTTCCAATTTGATAAAATTTTTTTCCAATTTGATCAAATTTTTTATATTGGGGATTGTTTTATTTTGACGTCTTTCCAATTTTGGCGATTTTGTAAATTTTAGCGATTTTTTCGATTTAATTTTTTTTAATTTTGTTTTTCTTGTATTTGAAAAAAATTTTCAATTTCCTTTAATTAAAACTAATAACGTTGTAATTTATTTTCTGAATTTTAAAATAGAATGAAGATAGTCGAATGTAATTCCCAAAGTATTCAATCGAATGAAACATAATCGAATAAACAATATTTCCCAAAATTGAAAATCGATTGAATAAAAATCGTTTGTATTTCCAACGATAGAATTCCTAACGATTAATCAGTGATTGACAAATCGAATGATGAAAATCGAATAAAGCATTTTAAAATTAAATTGATTGAGACCAACTTGACCAACTTGAGACCAATAGACGACCAAGCATGCCCATCAGACTACACATTACATGATCAAATACAGAATATGTTGTACAGCATGTTTCATCGTCTAAAGGCCTCTTAATAGTCCATTTTTATACAAAAATTGTAGTTTGAGAATTCCATAGTCAATCACAATTGAAAATCGAATTCCTTAGAAAGTATGCTCAGTGGAAACATAGCCTTATAGAAGACACTTTGGATTTCACCTGCCCTATTTTTTTTAATATGTAGTTTTAAATATGTCGCCCCTTAACTCCTACTTTTAGTACCTACCACTTACACAATAAAACAAAATTTTTATCAAAACATCTATATGAACTTCTATGACCCCTAGAAATAAAGTTGTCATATAAATTTTGTATGTTGAACGTACATACACGCATATTGCATGGCAATCAACCATGTAAAATTACAACAGACGAAATTCTTCTGCCATAAATATTAAGAACTGAGAAATGTTTTATATATCTACTTTTTTATGCAAAATTTACGATTTATAATAACAGATATTCATGTATTCAAACAAAAAAAAATACGTATAAAAATAACGCATGTATCACACGCTAATACCTCAGAAAATAAAATGTATGTTGTAAAATTAATTTGTCTGGTTTTATGCGGCAATAACGCATTTTTTTGATACCCTTCAATTTATGGAAATTGGTATTATTTTCTCAAAAAAACTATTATCATTTGGAGAAGATTTTTACAAAACGTTTGTACTGTCTGAATGCAACTGATTTCAACAAATAATTTGAATGCTATTGCGTTGCCAATTAATATTGTAAATTTATCTTTTTTAGTTTTAATTAATTTTTATAAGATTCAACAAAATTTTACAATTTATTCTTATTTTCAATTTTTCATTAAATTCCCGATTTTAACAAAATTTATTTTATTTATTTTTTTTTTTTATTTATTTTATTAAACATATAATTACAAATTATATTTTAATACCCTAACAGAGCTCTAGCAACGAAGGCCTTCAGCTCGTTGTAGCGAAAACAGACCAGAGCCTCTGGTGGGAATCGAACCCACGACCCCCGCCTATATTTATTGTTCACAAAAAAAAATACATAAATTTATATACAACAGTTTAGAAAAATATATTTATGAATAATTACAAAATTTATGCAGAAATTTGGGCAAAAAAAAAATTATTTAGAGATTTACCCTGATTAAAATAGCAAAACTAATTTTTTTTTGTTTTAACTCATCATTTTTTAATCATTAAATTTAATAAAAAACCCAAATTCTCCTCAATGACTTTACCTGAAGTAACACCTCGCGATATATGAGTCAAAAAATAGAACTTTTGGAATTTGTCCTTTATTTTTAAATGGAACGGAAAACTTTTTTTTATTAAACTACAACAGTAAACTACATAATATTCTAAGTGTATAAATACTAAAATTTAGATTTTTTAATAAATCAGGTTTAATTGAAGTATAACATTTTGAATTATTTTGTTTTTGGTAACCTTTAGAATAAAGAATACCCTTTTCAAGATAATTTCGTAATGTAGATACAATTTATACGATGCAATTGATTGCATGCTTTTTTCTCAATTCCCTTTACAAAGTTGCTTCCAAAGTTATGTCAATTTATACCATGATTTTTTTAACTTTAAAGCCGAATGTGAATGAAGCAAAATATCAATACATATGAAGAATACATATGAGTTCAAAAAAGAAATAACAAAAACATGCACGAAAAAACGGAAAACCGTGTTTTTGTTTTGTTGTTCCGTTTGCTTCCAAACAAAAATTGGCTCTTAGTTAAATATGAAAAATCGTCATTTTTGGAGCAAAAATCTTCAAATCGTCATATGTAATTTTTTGGACAAAAAAATCGTCAAATCTGGCAGCTATGTTCTGCACCGACATTAAATCTCCGAAAATGGTTTATTGGGTAGTATAAAACAACAATCGTATCAGGGATGGAAAACATGGTACAAGTGTACCTTTTTTGGTACATTTTTACCTTGGTTGGTACCGTGGTACTACCGCGGCTCATTTAGTACAATTTGAAATTTTTTCAAATTTTCAATTTATAACTTGATAAAACAACATAACATAAAGTCGATTTTTTTTAAAAGCAACTAATTAAAACCTGTTTTTATTTATTCAGCTACTATAGTAAAAAATAAAGTCAGTTTTAAGTTGAACCGGCTCTAAATTGGTGTCAAACTCAAATGTACCAAATGTTTGCATACACATTGTACTAAAATATTCGGAAGTGGCAACATTGAACAGCTGATTTTAAATTACCTCTCAAAACAAAAAAAAATAAGAAAAAAGTGTATTATTGTTAAAGAGCAATTAAATAAATGACTTTAAAATTTTTTAATAGCAAATCCTGAAAAAGTTAAATTGCCCTCAAACTTTTTTGGTAATTATAAGACTACATAAAATTAACGATAAATTTTGTTTCACACCGTAAATTTAAATTTTTTTAAGTCTTTTTAGTGTCTAAGCAAATCTGACTCAATACGATAAAATTGTTTAAAAAAAAAGCGGAAAAAATTTTGGTACCGTGAGGATCGAAAAAGTACAATTTGTTTGTCTGGTTGGTACAATAACAGAAAACATATTTTCCTTCCCTGAATCGTATCAATTTTTCCATGCCTGCTAACCAGTGTTTACTACACCAAAGAGAGCAACAAATTTGTTTTTGAGGGGAAATGTAGTTACTTTTTCCTATTGCATTTTATATGTTAACTTACGAATGGAATGGCACGTTTAGTTGGCAACACTATTTATTTTAGCGACTTAAGCTTATTATGGAGATTAATGTATTTGCGTTGCCAACTTCACTAAAATATTTTTTCTGTGATATATCTTAATATTTTTGTACAAACGGATTGATAAACAAATTATACTTTTTATTTCATAGTAAAACAAACTTACAAAAGAGCGGAAAAAGAGTAGTTAGTTCATTTACATGCGTGTGTATGGTAGTATGATGATAACAACAAAAAACAAAAACAAGTAGATAATATGTATTTACCGTATTACGACAATATAATTTGGGAACCCTAAAAATTGTAGGTTATGTATAATTTTATTTTTAGGAGGGTCTTTACAGTAAACACATTGCGTATGTAACACATTGCGGGGGGCCGTATAGCGGTTGTTATTAAACAACACACATATAGAATGCCAAATGGTTGTTAATTGTCTTGTGTTTGGCCCTGATAAGGGTTATTTTTTTTTATATATATTAACTACTTGCAAGTATTTCAAATAAACTCGCATAAAGTATATGTACATATGTATGTAAATATACAAATATTTTATTTTTATTTATTTGATATGTAAGTATTTAGTAAGTTAGTTAGTTAGTTAGTACAATATTGTTTTGGTTTTCTGTTTTATTTTTACACCGACTTACCTTGATGTCTAACAAAATATCATCAAACACCTTCACTCACTACTTTACAAACAATTGGTAGTTTTGTATATTTAAATAGTTTGTTAAAAAAATATTGTAAGGTTGTTACAATTTTATAGTTTCGTTTGTATCTATCTTAAATATATACATATTTACATTTGAGCGCCAACTTTTTATTAGGGTTTTATTTTTGTGGGGTTTAAATTTAAGATAAGAATTTTTTTTAAACTTAAAAACTTTACCTTTAATTTAACAGCAAAACGGTTTTTTGTTTGTTAATCTGTTAAAATTTTGTTTTTGTTCTATTTGTTGTCATTGTTTCATTAAAATCCTTTTGTTCATATTTTAATAAGTTTGAATGTTAAATTTTGTTGGCATTGACATTTTGTTTTGATATCTTCTATAATTGTTTGTGTTAGAGCTTAAATATTTATGTTAAGGAGTAAGTTTTAGTAGAGGTGAATATGATATTAGATAAAAAAAAAAGTAGAATTTGATTTACTATGAACTTTACGCAAAATAATACGTTAATATAAACAATTGAAAAATCACTAAATTTAACACAAAAAGTCTACTGTTTTCCGATCTTAAAAAAATTAGTTAAAACAAAATGAAACTGCTATTAAATTTTGAGTACACAAAAAAAAAAAAAAAAACATAAATAATAAGATTCAATTAACAAATTAAAGTTTTCGTGGGCTGGGCCCAAAAAATATAATTTATTTAATGTTTTTTTTTTATCGCGTTGTCGTTTTTAAAATTAATAAACAATTTTGTATGGTACAATCTTAAAAAAATCATATCAGTTTAACTGTATTTTTTAAATATACACCTTAAAAAAAAATAAGCTAGAATTTAGAAAATACATTTATTTTGAGGAAAAAATTAAATGAAAACGGCGCCAGACACTTTTTACCAATATGTAACAAAATTTTTCCTCGAAATTAAAAAACAAATTTTACTTAAAATTTGGTCAAAATTTCTAAATTATAGAAAAATTTTACTATTGAGAATTAAATTTTTATAAGAAAACAGTTAAATTTCCTCCAAATTAGTTCATTCATCATCTTAAATTTTATTTTTAGTTAGGATATATTTCCTTGGTTTTAAGAAAAATTTTATTTTATTTAAGTTATTAGATAATTTTTTGTTTACTTAAAACTAGGACTTAACTCCCTAAAAATGAGAAAATATTTTCTAACATCAAGTTAAATAGCGCTCCTTTTAAGTAAAAATTATCCTTAAATTGTCTAATAAATATGAAACTGTTTAAAGTACTTTACACTCATTGTGTAAGTATTTTCCCACTTTCAGAGGACTTCCGCTTTATGAGGACATTAAATTAAATTGAATTATACTAAACTCATGTATTTTAAATTTAAATTAAATTTCATTAGCAAAAAGGTAAACAATTTTAAAAAAATGTACACCAGTATATCCTGAAACGTAATAAATTGTGACTAAGTCAGATCCTTTTTGTTATTAATTAATAGTTCTCCTTGAGAAAACTACAAAAAGGGACGCCCTAAGTGACACACGGCATTTGCGGCTAAGGAACACTGGGGGTCCTTTGTCTTCATAAATTAACTAATTTTAGGAAATGGTTGCAAAAATTAAAAATATCACCGTTACATTTCTTGTTATTATTAGAAAATAGAAAAATGTCTATAAGTTTATTTTATGACATTTTTAGCTTAAACTTTAATTGACAAATTTTAACTTGCGATATTTTGAAATGTGCTTGCGATATTTTGAAATGTGCCTGCGATATTTTATATTGTAGCCAGCAAACAAAATTATTACATAAAAGCTCAAATTCGAAATTTGTTACCTTTTGCTAACAAAATGTATTTTAAGCTACTTTAAGTTCAATATTTAAGACTTTAAGATTAGAGATGGGCACGTGAGCGATTTTTGACTCACGATCACGAACGAAAAGTTTTAATCATACACGATAATTTTTTTAATGGTTACTGTAATTTATTTCCTTTAATAATATTTTTTTCTCAAAATTAGGAAAACTAACTAGTTAGTTTTTAATTTATTGTTTTTAATTTTTGAAAATAATTTAAACGTTTTCCCACAAAAAATCATATACCTAAGTTTATTATTTTTCAAAAATTAGAAAAGTTTTACTTGAAAAAAAAAAAAAAAATATTTCATCAAAATTTTTAAAATTTATCTGAACTAAGTTGCATGCACATTGTCCCTAGAAATAGTTCATCAGTTTTTATAATCAAATAAATTTTTATTATTACATAGGAAAAAATTTATACTTTTTAATTGCCTGAACTAATTTTTTAAAAAGAATTCTTGAAAATTAGAAAGTGGTGGACTGAAAAACTTAATTTAGAAATGGCTTTCTATAATTTAGTAAATTTTACTACTCGCGAAAAAAATGTACACACATTAAGTTCAAGTACTTTCTCATTTTAAGTTAAACATTTTTTGAACTAAATGGAAGTAAATTATGTTCTAATTTTAGTTTTTTTTTTTTTAACTAAACTTAGTTTTATTATATTTCAGTATGCAAATTTCTTAATACTAAGATGTTATTTTTAAAAATAGATAAATTTTTATTTAATATACTTGTTTTTTTCTCCTAAAATCAAGAAATATTACTTAGGAGAGATGTGAACTATTTTTGAGTATATAAACTATTTCGTTTTTACCCAAACATAGGAATTTTTTATTCATTTTAAGAAATTTTTTTTTAATTTTGACTGAAATTTGACTTAAATTGAGGAAAATTTTGAAACTATTTTAAAGTAAATTTTGAATTAATTTTTAGTTCAAGTCTTTTTGTTTTTTTTTTTTGAGTGTAATAATTTTGATATGACTAATGCGTTGTCAACTTTTAAAACAATTTTTGATTTCTTTTTCCTGTATGAATTACACGGAAATTGAAGTAGAAAAGTTGTAACTAAATCTTTATATTATTACTCTGAATTTATGTAAGTGCTTAATTTATATATTATCCATATGATTTAAATGTTAGCTAAATATTTTTTATCGTTCTATACCTGCTATAATGGAGATTAAACAATTTAAAACTGTTTTAATATTTGTATTTTTTCCAGTTCTTTTCATGAATAGTTACATTTGTTCTTTTTTAACACTTTTTATTTGCACTTGACCACACCACACAATAAATAAAACAGTTAAACCTCTTAATTTTTGCACTGCAAGTACAAAAAAAGTTAAGAATATATACGAGGACCAAACGATAAGTGCAAAGCGTGAAGATTTGATAACAAAAAAATGTCCGATAAAAGGCTACCTAACAAGAAACAAAAGAGAGTAGACCAAGATAAGAAATCAAAGAAAGTGATTCCAACTAAAAGTGTCATCGCTCTCGTTAGTTTGCATAACAAATACATTAGAACAAAGTAACGAGTAGTAACATAACATTTTCTTGTTTCTTACTACAAAGACCAAATTGTTCATGTCGCTAAAGTGCGAATGTGTGTTGCCAACTAAAAGTGCCATCCTACTTGATAGTTTGCATATGGAAAACATTTCCAATGTTCAGCCAATCCCTAAGAAGGTTGAAGCTAATAACCCTTAAAACTATCGCCCAATGACAATATGCTTGAAAGTGATGGAGTTTACTGCTACTAAAGCTTATTGCTTTTGTGTCGGTATTGACTTCCCTAGATTTAGTTCGAGCTTTCTTAGAGATCGCTCTATACGCTCTATATAGACGGCATTTCGTCCAAAGAGTTTCAGCCAAAGAGTTTCAGGTTCGGTTATTTCTCATTTTCTTTTTCTCATCTTTATTAGTGATCTTCTAGATCAAACTTTCAACCCTATCTACTTTTTCGCTGATGACATCAAAAATTGTCACTCATTTTCCTTCGGTTGCAGGCCAGGCGTTTTGGAGGGTGGGGGCAAAACCATGACCTTTCGGCAAGCTACGAGTGGTGGTCTTGCTAATAGGGTTGATTTTAATGCAAATAAGACCCAATGCTGTATGTTGACCCAGGGCTGTGGTGCGTCAATGTCATCAGTAAATATGTATGGTGTATATCATTTACATCCGATTAAAGATGGATTACAGCTCCCATACATGGACAGGAGTTTCAAAGTCTATTTTGGAGCTTTTAGACGGTGTACATAGCAGGGTATCCAGCTCTACTTTTGTTTTTTTTTTTTTTTTTAAGAAAAGCAACACTCAGGAAATTCTTCCCACTTATTACTCCTAATATGTTGCTTTCTTTTGGAAAGGGGATAGAGGAGAGATAATGAAAGCTGAAAAATGAATGAAATTAATATGGCAACACTGTAATTGCGCGAGATGATAAATCTGAGAACAGTTGTTGCTTGCCATCTGATAGGGAGTTGCCGCAAAATTGTTGAAATTTTTAGTTAAAAGCCCTGTTATGTTATTTCGGTTAAGTGCTATTAATACACCGAAGGAGGACGTTGCGATATGTATGAGAAAGAGAAAAATCACACATATGTATTATTTTTTGTAAATTGATGTTGCCGTCGCAAGGAAACGAACCCGCAACCATCATACCACAACAGATCTGATCCAGGCTTATATTTGAGCACATCCTTTTGAAGTAGAGCACATCCGTTTGAAGTTGACTGTCCAATGAATCGCACAATTAATTACAATGATAATTTGTTTATTATTCTTACAAGTCGTATATGGAATAAACTCCCCACGGACGTTTTTCCTATTACCAATAATATAGAGATATCCAAGACAAATATCCACTAACACTACTCCCTCTTTCCTCCTTCCTATTACCTACAGAATACTGAAGAGATAGTAGTCACTGGGAGCCAAATCTGGTGAATACGGTGGATGTTCAAGCAATTCGTACTTTAATTCTTTGAATTTAGCCATCGTCAAAACACTTTTGTGAGCAGGTGCATTGTCTTGATGAAAAATGATTTTTTTCTTCTTTAAACCAGGTCTTTCCTCACGAATTTTTTCATCCAGCTGATCCAAAAGGCTGCAATAATATTCAGAGTTGATTGTTTTACCTTTCTAAAGATAATCAATAAACAAAAATCCTTTTGCATCTCAAAAAACTGATGCCATAACCTTCTTTGCTGATCGTTGTGACTTCGCCTTCTTTGGAGCTGAACAGCCAGCTGTAAACGTTCTTGTTTCAATTTAGGATCATGGTGGTAGATCCAAGTCTCATCCATAGTTATAAAACGACGCAAGAAGTCGGTTTTATTCGGCTTAAAACGCTCCAAATTAGGCTGAGAAATTTGTTTTCGATCCAGTTTTTGTTTAATTGTTAATGTGTGCGGCACTAACTTTCCAAACAGTTTTTTATACGAAATTCTTCATGTAAAATATAGAGTACTCGTTCATCTGAGATGCCTATGGCATTAGCAATTTCACGCTTAGTCAAACTTGGATCTTCACTAACCATATTATGTACCTGCTCAATGATTTCTGCTGTGGTTGCAGTTTTTGGTCGTCCTTCGCGTGGATCGTCTTTAAGGCTGTTACGACCACGTTTAAATTCACCAGCCCAAAATTCAACGGTGCGTTTTGAAGGTGAGGACTCCTTATACACTCTAACAATTGCTCATAAATTTCCTTTGCTTTTAAACCCTTCAAAACAAAGAATCTAATGACTGCACGATATTTAATTTTTTCCATATTCAAAAAAATCAATGACACGTCAACTTCAAATGGTTTGTAAACAAAGAGAGAATTGACAGAATGACTTGCAAATTTGCATGTCTTCTCAGGACAGTTATACCAACTTGAGAAAAAAAAAGTTTGGAGCTAGCAGTGCCATCTCTTGGTGAGCGCAGGAACTTTTCAACCAACCTGTATTTTCCTAATTTCAACACAATGTACTGCATTAGTAGAGGCATCCCTTGAGTGTTGGTCTATGGTAAATAAATGGTGTTAAATCTAGGGGTCCAATTCTAGTCACCGAAATGTCTCATGCATTAATTGAATTGTTGCAAGTGTTATAGGGCATGTGGCATCGTTTTAGTGAAACCACATATCGTTTACATCAATGTCGTCCAATTTTGGTAGAAATAACTCTGTTATCATGGTGAGATATCGATCATTTGTAACAGTCTTTGCTTGATCAGCCTCATTTTGGAAAAAGTATGGTGCAATGATGCCTCAGCTCAAAATCTGCAACAAACATTGACACTTTGTGGGTGCATTTGTTATTCGACAATCACACTTGGGTTCTCTGAACCCCAAATGCGGCAAATTTGACGATTAACAAGGTGAAAATCACTCGAAAAAACTTTGAAAAAATTAAAATATAGTTCATATGGCGTTGTTCTACCGTGTTGTGCTCTAATTTTACTAACCCTTAACTGTCAGCTTTCAAACTGTTTTTTTTTTGCTTTTGGCTGGCCACACTTAACTGCGCAAATGGCAGCAAATTCAAATCTTCCGTGAATTTTGGGACACACTTTATATAGTCTATGGGGTCCTAGACATATATTGCGACATTTTAAAAAGGAATGACAAACTGATATATACTCTGACTATAAATGGTGGAGGAGGGTAACCATACCTGCCCATCCATATCTACTTTTTTGCAGTATTGGGGATATGATTTTTTTTAAAGTTGATTAAAATTTAACAATTCATAGTACCAATCCTAGGAAATAGTGGATATGGATGCTCAAAATCTACGAGGTTTTTCTCTCATGTAGATGTGCCTTTATAACGACTTTTTCTTTTGGAGATTCTCTCAGATTGTGAAGTACTATTTTTTTGAAATTGCCCCAAGACTCTGACAATACTGATAATACTCTTAAAGGGAGGGGTACAATTTTGCAGAAATTCGGATATGTGATAGAGAAGACAAAACTAATGAACACGTATTTTGGTTAGCGGCCAAGTCCAGATGGTCAACCATATTGCACGATGTTAATTGTAAATAAAACAAAGTTTTCAGAGAATTATCTTAATATTTTTTATTATGATAGAAGATCTATAAGAAATATGTGTTTAAAAAAATTTCGGCCAAATGCCCGCCACGCCTTCGGTGGCATACTTCTATCCGATGTTTCATATTTTCAATGACTCTGAGACATAATTTGGGGTTCGATGTCGTTAATGTGCTGAATTATCTCATCCTCTAGCTCTTTAATTGTTCTTGGCTTATGGAAGTACACTTTTTCTTTTAAATATCCCCCAAGAAAGAAGTCCAACGGCGGCCAATTAACATCGCCACGACGTGAGATAACACGGCAATTGAATTTCTCGCTCAAAAGAGCCATTGTTTCGTTGGCTGTGTCGCAAGTGGCACCATCCTGTTGGAACCACATATCGTTCAGGTCCACATCCTCAATTTTTGGCCACAAGAAATCCGTTATCATCTCGCAATAGCGAACACCGACGACGGCTCTTCTGCCACACTATCGCGAACAACAGCAATGTTTTCCCCAGAACGAATTGGGCGAGCATGCACAGGTGTTTTCACATTTCCTACAGACCTGGTTTGCAAAAAATTTGCTCACAATTCTCCCGATTGTGGACACATTTGGTCGATTATGCTGACCAAAAAAATCACGAAGTGCATTTTGATTTGAACGCTAATTTTCGTAATAAATGAAATTTCCTAATAAATGAGATTGGGCCGAATATATAAACACAGGTTTATGAGGGAAGCTATCAACGTTGGCTTCTTGTATTTCCATACAAATTTAACATAACACTAAACGTTGGCTTATGTGATAGCCAACTTTGATAGCCTGCCGCATAAACACTGCTTCTTGTACATATATTTAACATTGTTGATTTTTACGTTAACTTAGTTATCAGAGTAACACACATATAAGCTCTAAGAATGTTAATTAAAGTTACTTAACAGAAAAAAAAAAAATAGATACAGAAAAATTGTACAAATTTGTATGGAAAATTTAGAGGTATCTTCACATTTTCACTCATAACTTTTGAACCGCTTAACCGATTTTGCTAATTTTAAATACCAAACTGCTCGGGAGGATGTTCAATAATCTGGGTAAAAATAGGCACCCCCGCTTGCGTCTTCGCGTCGTGATCGCCATTTCAACAGACAGACAGACGGACATCGCTAAATCGACTTAAAATTGCATAAGGATCACGAATATATATACTTTATGGGGTCTTAAACCTATATTTCGACATGTTACAAACTGATATATACCCTCACCATATATGGTGGAGGGTATAAAAATCTGTAGTTTTAGTAATTAAAATTTTTGGACACAAAAAATTAATTTAAATTTCGTTTTTCCCTCGTTTTTCTCTTCAAATTGAAGACTTTTCAAGTTTTAGTGTATAAACTCCAATGCATTGCATGATTGTTGTTTAAAACTTTTAAAAAAAAATTTACAAAAAAAGACAACATAAATTGTAAATAAAGTTTATTTCTTTTGTTGTTGTTTAGTGTGTTGGCGTTTATGGTATCCGGTGGTTATTTTAAATGTTTTGTTTTAAAAACTTTTCTGTTTGTGAAGCAATAAAACTTTACAAATTGTTTTGTTATTTGTTTATTTTATTAAAATTTTTAAGGTATCTCTTATGGTTTAACAATTTAAATTGTCACCTTTTTGTTAAAACAATTTATCTTTATAATTTCAATTTTAAGTTTCAAATGTTCAAATATTACAAATCATGGTCAAATTGCCACTCCTTTTTTCTTTTTTGTTTGTTTACATTTGTTCAGTTTACCATACTTGGGTGAACATTTTAGGAGTTGCCATTTTTAGAAAAAAAAAAAATAAAAGCACGTGATTTTTTTTTTCAAGTAAAATCTATTTTTACTACAATTTATTGTTCTATTTTTGGTTTTATAGACACGATTTATTTTTTGTTAAAAGTTACAATTTATTAGGTGCTGCCTTTGTTAAACATGTTTCAGTTGCATAATTAATTTAATTTTAAATTGTTTTTGTATTTATTATTGTTTATAATATGGGTCTTGTTTAATCAGCCATAAATATTTACATAAATATTCAATATGGTTTTAATACACACATGTTGTTGTTGGCAATAAAAATAATTAAAATTTATGTTAAGGTTTATTTGTTTTTGTAAAATTTTCAATAAATGGCAAAACAATTACCGAACATAACATGTTTTGTAACCATTTGACAAGTGTATGAAAATTATAATTAAAATTGATAATTTGTTTAAAAAAAAAAAAATATACATATATGTTTATTGTGTTTTAAAATTGCTTAACTTAAGGCCCTGTATGAAGTGGCTAAACTCTTGTTAAACTAAATATAAATTAAAAATAAGGTTCCAAATTTCTTTAAAAATGAGTTTAGAAATATCCATGTAGAATAGATATAGAAACGAAGAGAGTAGATTGACAAAAGGAATCGAAATAGTAGGCAACAATAATACTCCATACTTTTTGCTAATATATTTTATATGAAAACCACTTGTGAACCAAACATATTGATCTCCAAGATAAACCAGAGTCGCTAAAGTGGGGAGTACTGCCAACTTAAAGTATCATCTCCCACTTGATATTTAACATATGAAATACATTGCGCAAAATTAACGAGTTGTAACCCATTTCCCCTTAAAACCAAATTAGTTTCCCTTCTTGGTCTTTATCTTTGTGAAAACTAACGAATAAGATGTCACTTTAAGTTGGCAACACCCACCACTTTAGCGACTTTGGTTCATCTTAATCTCGATCGATAAGCACTAACGAGTAGAGATGTATTTTACTATTCGATAATTTTCCTTAACATTTTTAATTTTTACGATTTTACCTTTTAAAATCGTTGATTTATTTCCTTTAAATAAATCTTGTTCTTTTTATATTGCAAATAATAAACACCGTTGAAATTTTCTATAGTAACTCTTTATTTACACACAAACTTAAAAAAATTACACAAGGAACTTTATTGAAACTCTATTAAGCTACACTTTTGCAGAATACACAATTTATTCAATCGCCAATGCTTCTTCTTTAGCGTTTTATCATCAACTAAATGCCATGCCACATTAATGGCGTATTTATGTGTGTGGGGAAAAAATAACCACAATGTGGCATCATCGGTAAGAAGCCGCATACCGGTAACTTTGATAATGTTCTTTAAAGTTTAACAGCAGAACATCAATGTGACACTAATCGTGGTAAAGGGTTGCTATTGATGTCAACGATTCTACATTTCAGGGCTGGCATGTGGGAATTTATGTTTCTACGAGTAAATGGAAATTGATGAATATAATTTCCGTAAGAATATGCATTTTTTTACGATAGACCAACACTTGGTGGGTGCCTCCACTAATGCTGTGCATTGTGTTGGAATTATGAATAAAGGTTACGGGAAGGAGGAGGAGGTAGTAGAGTTTGCGGACATTTGAACTTCTCTATGTTGTAGGTAACAGGGAATACTTTTGTGGGAAGTTTATTCCGCATAAGACTTTTACGACTGATAAACGAATTTTCCTTGTAATGTGCTCCGTTTGACAGTCGACTATAAACGGATGTGCTCTACTAGATCAGCGAGTATTCAAAATAAAAACCCGGATTCTAGTTCACTTATTTAAGCAGATAAATACCCATGGTAATATCGATAGAACAATGATACACAACCCGCATTCCGAAGATGCTTTAATGAGCCAATAGAGCTGGACACCCTACTGTCATTAATGAGTGCTGACGACCCCCCCCCCCCTCCTCCGAAAAGCTCCAAATTAGCCTTTGAAGCTCTTGTCTGTACATGGGAGTTGTACTCCAGAAAAGTTACTCTAGTAAAAATCGAAAATTAAACTACTTGATTGAAGTTACTGCTCTTTGTTAATTTTTATCTTCTACATTTTTTGGCAGTTAAAATTTTAATATTACAATTAAAACATTAAAGAATGCTTTAATTAACTAGTTTAGTGCTCAATTAAGCAGTTAATCCGACTTTTACTAGATTACATTTTCAGTGTTAATTGGGTACAACAGTAAACAAGTCGATTTAACCGCAGTTTAATCTTTTTAATTAACAGTTAATCAAACTTTTAATTTAAATACTATTTCTAAACGGCTCTGTATTGTAATTTTATACAACTGTGGGGTTTGTTATAACAACGGTTGGCAACACTGAAAAACATACACACAAATTTAGATAAAAACTAACGTTGAGACGCTGATACAAAAATATTTTGGAGCTGTCGTCAAATTTTTTATTAACGCCGGCATTTTTTGGTGTATAACTTAAAAATGCGAGACTTTGGGTGTTTATTGTAAAATATTGGTACAATATAAATTTATTAAAAGTATTGGCCACCGTTAGCTATGACCTTTTGCCATCTTTTTGGTAACATATGGATTCCGCGCCAAAATAACTGCTCATTTTTTGAGACCAAGAACGAATCAAGCCATTTTCTTCGGATTCCCTGTTCAGAAAGCGTTCTGCATTGATCGAAACAAATCGTAGTTTGATGAGGCAGGTACTGGACCATAGGGTGAGGCTAAATTTCCCAACCACTATTTTCTAAATAGTTTTTAAACGGTCTTGCAAAATGTAGCCGAACGTTATGATGATGGAATATTGGTGACATATTCTGTATGTTTTTCAGTACAGGTCTCCTGTGATCGTCTGGCCCGATTTCAGCAACTCATAATAGATGGGATCCTTTTGGTCCCACCAAATACTGAGCATTACCTTGGCGCCATGGATATCTGGCTGGTTGGCCGAGCTTCGCATACGGGTTTCATATCGATCAAGTTTCCATCCCCAGTAATAATTCGATGCAAAAATGACTTCTTTTTATGGCGTTCAAGCAGCATTTCGGAGATGCAAAATCTTTTCTCAAAGCCTTCTCGGCTTTTGGATGAATCCTGCTGCTTGCAAACATTTTTTAATTGCTGCTTGAGTGACCCAATGATTGTGCAAGTTCTTCTTAACAACAATCTTTTATCAATTATTGCCTCCAATTCATCATCTTCGAACTTTTTTGGCTGACCTGTGCTGTCTTTGTCTTCCGTGTCAAAAACACCACCTCTGAACCATCTCTCACACATTGAAATCAATGATACATATTCAGGATGTGCTTCGGTGAATTTTTTCACCTGAAAATTGCCTAAAAATTTATTTTCAATATTAGTAAATTTAATGTTATTATTTGGCGCAAACAGTTTTTGTCCTAAAATCAAAAATTTTTTGTTTTTATTTTTTCAAAATTTAATAACTTTTTATTTTTTTTTTTTTTAAATTCCATTATTTTGGAAAAATTTTGCTTTAATTTATGAAAAATTTTGCAAATGACAGTTAACACAAAAGTATGTATATGCACTAAAAAATGCGAAAAAGTTATTTAACTGTAAAAAAAAACAAAAAAAACGTAACTGACAATGACATAAAAATAATTAACAAATTTTTAATAATACAAATTTCAAGCAATTTTACTATTACTATAAATATTTCAGTATTTTGATATATATTTATTTTTTTTAATTACAAAAAATGTGTAATTACTTCATTCTACCTAAAATTTAAGGGCAAAATTCGAAACTGTGGGTCATATATCTAACATATATATTAATAATACAATTAAGAATTAAAAAAAAATAATTTAATTTACTGTTAAAAATAACTGATTTAAATGACTGCAACGAAATACAGTATTTTTTATTAGTTGTTTTTTTAAATATCTGAAAGTTTTAGGATAATAGTTGTTTTATATTTTTCCACCGAAAAAGCAAATGTTTTTACAGTTAAATTAATGTTTAAACTGTTATAACAAATGTAGTAACAGTTAAAAACAACCACTGATTACTACTGAAATAACTGTCATGTCAGCGATAAAATTAATTTATCAACTTGATCTTATAATATATGGCAACTCTATAAATTGTAGCGTTACCATATAGGGTTAATTTTTCAATTATTTTTAGGGAAATTACGTTACGTTTTAATTGTTCTTTTTTTATATTTGACCTTTTAAAATTATAATCTGATCTTACACAAATTAATAATACGTGCCAATTCATTATTTTTTTTTTTTGCTAATTTTGTAAAATTATGTTTTGTAAAATAAGTAAATAAGCAGTAAAGTAATTACAGCTCTACACGCCTTATTCAAAATCAGCAAAAATTGTTCAAAAAAAATAACCTCTCATATTTCAAAATATAAAAAATTAGTGGCTAAAAAAAAACAACTAATTTAGGTTTAAATTAACACATTTCAATAATAATAATTATGAGTACTTAAGCGATTTTTTTTTGCAACAGCCTACAGTTTTTTTTTTATAAAAAAACTAACATCATTTTGAAACTTGTTGTACACTTAGAAAATTATGTGAACTGCAAATGACAATTAAAATAACTGCATTTGCACGACACTAACATACATTTGCATTTAAATCAACTGCAATATGTAGTATTTTTTTAACCTAACAAATGTAGTAAATTTTACAGTAAAAACCTATAATATTTTCTTAAAATAATAACTTCACATGTAGTGTAAAACAACTATAAATACAGTTAAAAACAACTATAAAATTTTAAATTTTATAATACAAAATATATTATTTTATTTATTTATTTTTATTTATTAAGAGTAAAGTTAATTTACAAATAATATTACAGTTACAGGAACTGGCTGCAGAGGCCTTCGTCCTTACAAAATATATTTACATATTTATTTAAGTATCAAATTAATTACAGCAAACGAAGTTTTTGACAAAAACCTCTTACAGGTTGAAGCGCCATTTAAGGTCGTGGGGTTTGTAGCGGTTTAATCTTCTTGGCAATCCTGAATTATTTAAGAGGGCCGAAATTTCACTATTTTTGGTGTTGTAAAAGTTTAACTTCATGTGCTTCTTTCTGCTTTGATGTGTATTTCAGAAGCAGTTGTTTCTATTTTGAGATTACGATGAATATCGGTGTTTCTTACGTAACAATAGAGCTTTTACTAAATTTCGTAATAATTTATTTTGAAATCTTTGTATGATTTTTATTACACTATTCTTTGCACATCTCCAGATCTGATCCCATAGGTCCAAACTGTTTTAATGATTTTTTTATATATCATAATCTTATTATGTAACGATAAAGACGATTTTCTGTCAATAAGCCATCTATATTTTATTTCCAGTTCTTCACTCAAAAAAAAAGACATGAACTAAAATGTAATAAAAAGTTTCCTTCAAAATAGTTTGTAAATTGTCCTCAATTTAAGTAAAATTTTATAAAAACTTAGAAACATAAGAATAAAAAAAAACGAAATAGTTTATATATTCAGAAATAGTTCATATTTTTCCTAAGTAATATTTCTTGATTTTAGGAAAAAACAAGTCAATTAAATAAAAATATATTTATTTTAAGAAAAAACATTTTTGTTTTAAGAAATTTGCATACTTAAATGTAATAAAATTAAGTTTCGTTCAAAAAAGAAATTTAGGACATAATTTACTCCCATTTAGTTCAAAAAATGTGTCTAACTTAAATCGAGAAAGTATTTGAACTTAATGTGTGTTAATTTTTTGTTCGCGAGTAGTAAAATTAACTAAATTTTAGAAAGCCATTTCAAAATTAAGTTTTTAAGTATACCACTTTCTAATTTAAAATTGTTTTCTAAAAATTAGTTCAGATAATGAAAAATTAAAAGTTATAAATTTTTTCCTTTGTAATAATAAAAATTTACTTGATTTTAGAAACTGATGAACTATTTCTAAGGAAAATTTTCATGCAACTTAGTTCAGATAAATTTTAAAAATTTTAATAAAATATTCTTTTTTTCAGGTAAAAGTTTTTTAATTTTTAAAAAATAATAAAATTTGGTATATGATTTTTTTTTGTTGGAAAACGTTTAAATTATTTTTAATATTCTATTCCAAAAAACAATCAATTAAAAACAAACCAGTTAGTTTTCCTAATTTTCAAGAAAAAAATATTATGAAATAAAAGAAATTTAAGTAACCATTTAAAAAAACTATCGTGCATGATTGTAATTTTTGGTTTGTGATCGTGCGTGAGTCAAAAATCTCTCACGTGTCCATCTCTAATCTTAACAGTCTTAAATATTGAAATTAAAATAGCTTAAAATATATTTTGAAATTTTGTTAGCAAAAGGTAAAAAATTTCGAAGCATATTTTCTACATTACGGCATAATGGCTTTCATATAATTGACGTTGCGCTTATTAAACTTTATATTTATCAAATTTTTTTTACTTAACAATAAAAAAAGGTAAAAATTGTATATGTCAATTAAAGTTTAAGCTAAAAATGTCTTAAAATAAACTTTTTATAGTTTTTCATTTTTCAATAATAACAAGAATTGTTACTCTGATGTTTTTGCAAAAATTTCTTTAAATTAGTTTATTTAAGAAGACAAAGGACCCCCAGGGTTCCTTAGCTATAGATGCCGTGTGTCACGTAGGGCGTCCCTTTTCGTAGTTTTCTCAAGCAGAACCGTTAATTAACTACGAAAATGATCAGACTTTGTCACAATTTATTACGTTTCAGGATAGCCTGCGGTACATTTTATTAATTTGTTTACATTTTTTCTAATGAAATTTAATTTATATTTTAAATTCATGAAGTTAGTATAAATCACTTTAATTTTAAGAAAAAAATGTATAGCAAAAAGCTTGTTAAAAGCAGTGTCCTCCCAAACCGGATGTTCTCCGAAAGTGGGAAAATACTTACACAATGAGTGTAAAGTGTTTTAAAATATATGGTTAAATATATTATCTTTACTTTAGAAACACTGGGGATCTTTTGTCTTCTTGAATAAACTTACATATTTATGGAAACTGTTGCAAAAATACAAAATATCACAGTTACATTTATGGTTATTGTTGGAAAATGGAAAAGTCATAAGTTTATTTTATGGGAATTTTAGCTTGAACTTTATTTGACATATACAAATTTAAACTTTTTTATTATTGAGTGAAAAAAATAGTTCGATAAAGTTTAATAAGCGCTACGTCAATTATAGGAAAGCCATTATGCCGTAAAGTATAAAATGTGCCGGAGATATTTTGTATTGTAGTCAAGAAACAAATTTATTACATAAAAGTGCAAATTCAAAATTTTTTACTCTTTGATAACAAAATTTTAAAATATATTTTAAGCTACTTTAAGTTCAATATTTAAGACTGTTAAGATTAGAGATGGGCACGTGAGAGATTTTTGACTCACGCTCACGCACGATCACGAACCAAAAATTACAATCATGCACGATAGTTTTTTTAAATGGTTACTTTAATTTCTTTTATTTAATAATATTTTTTCTTGAAAATTAGGAAAACTAACTGGTTAGTTTTTAATTGATTGTTTCTATTCCAAGAATATTAAAAATAATTTAAACGTTTTCCAACAAAAAAAACTCATATACCAAATTTTATTATTTTTTAAAAATTAGAAAACTTTTACTTGAAAATTTTCCTTAGAAATAGTTCATCAGTTTCTAAAATCAAGTAAGTTTTTATTATTACATAGGATAAAATTTATTACTTTTTGTTTTTAATTGTCTGAACTAATTTTTAGAAAACAATTCTTCAAAATTAGAAAGTGGTATGCTTAAAAACTGAATTTGGAAATGGCTTTCTAAAATTAAGTTAATTTTACTACTCGCGAACAAAAAATGAATACACATTAAGTTCAAGTACTTTCTTGATTTAAGTTAGACACATTTTTTGAACTAAATGGGAGTAATTTATGTTCTAAATTTTATTTTTGAACTAAACTTAATTTTATTACATTTGAGTATGCAAATTTCTTAAAACTAAGATGTTTTATCTTAAAAAAAATAAAGTTTTATTTAATTGACTTGTTTTTTTCCTAAAATCAAAAATTTTACTTAGGAAAAATATAAACTATTTCTGAATATATAAACTATTTTGTTTTTCCTCAAACTTAGGAATTTTTATTCTTTTTAAGAAAATTTTTCTAAGTTTTAATAAAATTTTACTTGAATTGAGGACAATTTATAAACAATTTTGAAGGAAATTTTTTATTACATTTTAGTTCATGTCTTTTTTTGAGTGCACTACACCACAAACACTTATAAATTTTGATGGCTAATTTTGACAATATGTTAGGAAAAGAAATATTAGTATGTAAGTCTATTATCAATACAATCGACAATTCGGTTGCTTCTACTTGTTGTTACCATTTTTGAATATCGACAATTTTTTAACAAATTTGATAAATTGTACCAAATTTTTAATATATTCATCAAATAAATGATTGCTTCCACCGCACACAAATTCTTAACGAATTTTATTTTTAAAGATGATTGGAAATACCAATAATTGAATAATAGGATTGAGTTTTAGTTTCTTTTCCATTTTTTTTTAATTTCAATATAACATTTTTGCTTTATTAATGAACTTAAGGTTATTTCAAATAAAATTAAATTCTCACAAATAAATGTTTATGGTTTTGATCGAATCGCAAACAATCTTTTCTCTGGGTGTAGCGTTTAAATTTCTTCAAAAATGTTGGCCTTGGTTTCAAGGACTTTCTCGGGCTGTGGACAAATTTCCATTTTGTATATTTTATAATGTGAAAAAAAAAATTATAATATGTACAGGGTGGCGCAAAAATAACCTTCCGATGTTTTTTGGCTGTAATTTAAAAAAAAAAAATTAAAAACTTTGATTCTTCTTGTGGATTATTTTTATTATTTTTATTTTTATTTGGTCTTTTAAATGTAAATGGCCGCCGCCCCAGTTGGTTGTCATTTGAGCCCTTTTTATGGCATTTTCCATCACTGTGGCCAAAACTTCCGGCGATAGGTCCTCACATTCTTGACGGATATTGTCTTTAAGAGCTGCAAGAGTCTGAGGCTTGTTGACATAAACACGCGACTTCAAAAAGCCCCACAAAAAGAAGTCTGGAGCGGTCAAATCAGGCGATCTTGCTGGCCAGTGCAAATCGCCAAAACGGGAGATTAGGCGCCCGGAAAATGCATCCTTCAGCATATCGGTTGTGGCACGTGCAGTGTGTGGCGTTGCACCGTCCTGTTGGAACCACATGTTTTCCAATCCCAATTTATCAAGTTGCGGCAAAAAGAACTCGTTGATCATTGCTCTGTAGCGCTCACCATTCACAGTAACCGTTTGGCTCGCGACGTCTTCGAAGAAAAAAGGTCCGATGACTCCTCCAGCGAAAACAGCACACCATACAGTGACTTTGAGCGGGTGTAATGGCTCTTCGTGGGTTACACGCGGATTTTCAGTGCCCCAGAAGCGTAAATTTTGGTTATTTACGTACCCGCTAAGATGGAAATGGGCCCATCACTCATGATTATTTTTGATGAAAAATCATCTTCATTATTGCTCAAATAAATAGTCACCAATATTCCGCGTTCTGGAGCAGTGTAGCGTAACATTGTTTATTAACGTGTATTTCGCATGTGTTTACTACACAAGTGTCAAAACAGAACTGACATTAGGGGCCAATCGCAAAATTTTTAGCATTTTCTGATAGGAGGATTACTTTTGCGCCACCTTGTATAAACCAAAAAGTTAATAAATTTTTAAACCCCATTGTGACTTTTGAAAATCCCAAATTTGGTTCACAAAAAGTATCTTGTCCAGTATAATTTCCTTTAAAATCAAAATGATTCTTTTTGTAGGAGATTTATATAAAAAATAATTTAAAAATTATTCGACAAGTGCTGATAAGATTAGTTCTTCAAAAGAAAAACTCTTAAATTAGAGGAAAAAAATTTCCTTAATAAAATGCGTCACGTATACTTGATTTAAAAAAAATTAATCATACGTTCCAGCATCATTACAATGGAAAAAATAGTATGTCGGACATTGCAGCGTATGATGAATATTTTGATTTACTAATTTTCATTTTTTTATTACTCATACTTAAAAAAGGTAATAATATTTTAAATAAAAACCTGCGTGTTTTTTTTATATTATTGTTATTATAAATACAAGTCATGTTCTCACGGTTTTTTGTTTATAATTGCAAATATGTTTCTAAGAAACAACAAAAAAGTCTTAAAAATAAAATGTTCTAAAAAAACACACATAAAAAGCATTGTGGTTGTTGTTAGTTCCTCTTCTTTATATTGTTGTACGTAACAAAAACATATGATTCTTAAAAATAAAAAATAAAATAGAAACAAACAGCCTTAAGGTTGTGACCTTTTTATGGGTCGTGTGTTGTAACTTAACAGCAGCAATAACATCATTAAATACTATAAAAAAAAATACTACTAAATCTAAACAACAACAACAACAGCTAAATAATATAAAACATTGTTCTTAAACCATTAAACATGATAATAAATCCTATATATATACACACACACACATACTTACAATACTTAAACTTAAGTATTTACATACTGCAACAACAATAGCAACAACAACAACACTTACGATACTTGTATCTAATACTTTTACAACAGATTTTTGTTGTTTGTTTTTTTGGAATTTTGGTGGGCTTTTGTTGCAAAACTGCACAACTACAAAAAATACAAAATGCTGCAAGTAAAACTATAATAAAAGTTGTAACAACAGCAACAACAATTGCAAGTTGCAACTATTTACAAAATAAGGCATTTAAAATTGCATAGTTTTGCATAAAAATCCAAACAACAATAATAACAACAACAACAAAAATATTGCCAAAAATAATTGTATGTCTACAAGTATAAATACACCATTTCCAATTGTATTTGAAAAATTGTGATTTTTTTTATGCAACAAAAAAAAATTTGTGCATTAGTCTGGATTTCAGAATCTAAAAATTATTTTTCTTGAAAAAATCTTTTCGTAAGAATATTTTATACAAAATACGGGTATTTCAAAAAAAAATGTATTAAACTTATTTTTCGAAATCTGCCCTCAAAAAAAAAAAACATGAACTAAAATGTAATCAAAAATTTCCTTCCAAATAGTTTATAAATTGTCCTCAATTTAAGTAAAATTTTATTAAAACTTAGAGAAATGTTCTTAAAAAGAATAAAAATTCCAAAATTTCATATCTTTTCTAAGTAATATTTCTTGATTTTAGGAAAAAAACAAGTAAATTAAATAAAAATTTATTAATTTTAAGAAAAAACATCTTAGTTTTAAGAAAATTGTATACTTAAATATAATAAAAATAAGTTTAGTTCGAAAAAATGTGTCTAACTTAAAATGAGAAAGTACTTGAACTTAATGTGTGTTAATTTTTTGTTCACAAGTAGTAAAATTAACTAAATTTTAGAAAGTCATTTCCAAATTCAATTTTTAAGTATACCACTTTCTAATTTTGAAAAATTGTTTTTTAAAAATTAGTTCAGACAATTAAAAACAAAAAGTAATAAATTTTTTCCTATGTAATAATAAAAATTTACTTGATTTTAGATACCGATGAACTATATCTAAGGAAAATTTTCATGCAACTTAGTTCAGATAAATTTTAAAAATTTTGATAAAATATTCGTTTTTTTAAGTAGAAGTTTTCTAATTTTTAAAAAATAATTCAATTTGGTATAGGATTTTTTTGTTGGAAAACGTTTAAATTTTTTTTTAATATTTTATTCAAAAAAAAAGCAATAAATTAAAAACAAACAAACTAGTTAGTTTTCCTAATTTCCAAGAAAAAATATTATTACAGGAAACAAATTAAAGTAACCATTTAAAAAAATTATTGTCCATGATTGTAATTTTTGGTGTGTGATTCAAAAATGGCTCATATGCTTATCTCTAATCTAAACAGTTTAAATATTGAACTTAAAGTAGTTTAAAATATTTTTTTTAAATTTTGTTAGCAAAAGTTTAAAAATTTTGAATTTACGCTTTTATGTAATAATTTTGTTTGCTGACTACAATACAAAGTATCGCAAGCTTATTTTATACATTACGGCATATAATGGCTTTTCTATAATTGACGTAGCGCTTATTAAACTTTATGTTTATCGAACTACTTTTTTTTCACTTAATAATAAAAAAGTTTAAATTTTTATATGTCAAATAAAGTTTAAGCAAAAAATCTCATAAAATGAACTTATGACTTTTCCATTTTCCAATAATAACAAGAAATGTAACTGTGATATTTTGTATTTTTGCAACAGTTTCCTTAAATTAGTTAATTTAAGAAGACAAAGGATCCTCAGTGTTCCTTAACCATAGATGCCGTGTGTCAATTAGGGCGTCCCTTTTTGTTGTTTTCTCAAGCTGAACCGTTAATTAAGACGAAAAGGATCTGACTTTGTCACAATTTATTACGTTTCAAGATATCCTGCAGTACATTATTTTAATTTGTTTACCTTTTTGCTAATGAAATTTAATTTATATTTTAAATACATGAGTTAAGTATAATTAAATTTAATTTAAAGACAAAAATGTAAAAGCTTGTTAAGAGCAGTGTCCTTACAAAGCGGAAGTCCTCCGGAAGTGGCAAAATACTTACTCAATGAGTGTAAAGTACCTTCACCATAGGATCAGGATAAGGATAATTTTCACTTAAAAACAGTGTTATTTAACTTGATGTTAGAAAATTTTTTCTCATTTTTAGGCAGTAAAGTTCTAGATTTTAGTAACAAAATTATCTAATGAACTTAAATAAAATAAAATTTGTCATAAAACCAAGGAAACACTTCCTAGCTAAGAGTAATATTTAAGATTATATATGAACTAATTTGGAGAAAATTTTACTGTTTTCTAATGAAAATTTACTTCTCAATAGTAAAATTTTTCTATAATTTAAAAATTTTTACCAAATTTTAAGTAAAATTTGTTTTTGGCGCCATTTTCATTTAAATTTTTCTTCTAAATAAGTTAATTTTTCTAAATTTTAGTTCATTTTTTTTTTTTGAGTGTGAGAATTGAATTTGAGGTGCACACAGGAAAATAATTTGCTGGAATTTTATCACAACCATCACAATTGTTCATTAATTTTCATTGTATTTATTTCAATCGTTAGATACTAAAGATCCCCATTAGCCGGTTTTCAGTCTACCCGGTCTTTCGGTCTCACCGGGTAGACCGTAAACCCGGGTATACCGGTCTACCCGCAAAAACTAGTCAACGCGTACTTTTTTAAAAATACAAGATTTAAAAAAAATACTTATTAAATGTTTTTTTCCAAAATTAAAGCACTTCCAAAAATAGTGCCGTTTTTTTTCAAAAAAGTTCCTTTTTGAGTTAATTTTTCAACAAAAAAATTTTTATAAAAAATTACTTGTGTAAATAAAAAAGTACTTTTTGTAAAAAATAATATTTTTTCAAGCGCTTTTTGTTTAATTTTTATTTTTTTTTTTAATACTTTTTAAAAATGTACTGTGTTAAAAAAAACGTATCAAAAATAAGTATTTAAAAAAATAAGTTTTTCCAAAAAACTACTTTAAAAAATAGTACTTAAAAAAAAAAATACTTTTTGAAAAAAGGACTTTTTAAATAAAGGATTTTTTGGATAAAAGTACTTTAAAAAATGACTTTTTGAAAAAAGTACTTTTCTCAAAACAAAGTACTTTTAGAAAAAAGTACATTTTTCAGAAATTACTTTTATATGACTTGTTTTTTCTAATACAACAAAAAACTATAACAAGTTTAGTTTTCGTTTCACAGTTTTTTTTTCGGTTATTAGTACGGCGTTTCTACACCGAAGCTCCACATAAGTTTAAACTTTGCAGAAATAGTCTACACATAAACTGGACCAAGAATTATACATATTTTGCTGGTCGTGAAACAAAAATGTTCCGAAAACACAATAGAATTCAGAAAGTATTGCGTTAAATGTCACGGTCTTTTTCAGGTAGTAGTACGGCGTTTCTACACCGAGGCTACAAATGGGTTAAAACTTTGCAAAAATAGTCTAGACATAAATTCGACCAAAAGTAATGCATTTTCCATATTTTTACATGAAAATGTCACGTTCTTTTTTTGTAAAAGTAATTTTTTTACAGGAAGTACTACTTTGTAAAAAGTACTTATGTTTGCTACACTCACCAAAAATAGTCTGTAATGGCAACTGAAAATTTTGCTGTTATTACGGGAAATTTTGCTAATTTAAACCCAGCGGTATTTTTTGCTAATCTTAGCAACACATGTCTGCTGACGTGTTGTACAATAAAATAAGTAGAAAAATTAGTAGCCGCTACTAAATTTTAGTTAACTTTTTGAAAAGTGGAATTTAAACTCTGTTTGCTAAAATCAGAAAATATTATCAATATTAGTACAAAATTTTAAATTTATTTTTTTTACCCAGCATCAAAATTTATTTATTTTATTTATTTTTTTTAAAAAAATATTTTATACAAAATCAAAGGCTTAAAAATCTTAAAAATTATTAAAACATAAACGAATTTATCATTTTATTTTAATTTGTTAATTTCTGTTTTAAAAAATATTTTAGTATTTTTTTTTTACTTTTAAGGTCAAATTTTTGTTGTTTTAAGGGCTGATTTTTAGAACTAAGAAAACTTTTAAGTGCTATTTTAAGTGGATGTCCTATTTTTAGACATGATTCGGTATATTCACTTCCGAACACTTTTTTAATCTATGTAACATTTTAAGGCAATTTAAATATGAAGGTGTAAGTTTTAATTAGAAATAACATTTCCTTCAATATCCACTGTTTTAAATCAGTATTTTTTTTTCCTAATATTAGCAAATCGGTATTCCAACATTTGTAAAATGATTTCTGAAATCAGCAACGAAAATTTGTAAATATTTTGTAAAAATTCTGTAATTTGTAAAATGTAAATAGCAAAAGATTAGCTAAGTAATAATTTTTTTTTTACAAAAAATCAGTACAAAAATAGTAAAGTGGGATTGAAAACCGTTTACAAATTTTGCTACTAACTTTTTTTCTGAGTTTAGAACTTTCTTTAACATAGAAGTGAAAAAGAACTTTTATTTTAAAACGGCACTATTTTTGCAAAAGTGCTTTAATTTTGGAAAAAAAATTAAAAAAGTATTATTTTTTTAAATCTATTTTTACAAATCAGGCTAGTTGGAAGCGTGCTAGCTTATCAGTGCGGCATCGTGGGTTCGATCCCCACCAGAGGATCTGGTCTGTTTTCGCTACCACGAGCCGATGACCTTTGTTGCAAGTGCTCGGTTAGGGTATTAGGATATAATTTGTAATTATATGATTAGTATAAAATAAATTTTTTTTCAAAAGTACGCACATAAATATTTTTACCCGTACACACTTTTTACAAAAGTACGTACGGGTAGAACGGTCTACCCTATCTTTCGGTCTGATCGGGTACCAAAATATTCAGTTAAGAAATTCGGTTGTTACAATGAATCTGTTTTCTGTGTGCATGTTTTTCCTCTGTGTGTAGCTTCTAAATTTGAGCTATGAAAAAATGGGCTCTTGGACGCCTTCTCTAAATATGTGCTACTGTGCGCAATTGGCATTGATGCAAATTTTGGCTCTTTTGATAATATTTTGCATAACTAAAATGCTGTTAATTAAATCCTCCAAAAGGCGGAGCATGTTTGCTTACGCCAACGACTTCAAATATCACTAGGGGAAGAAGTCCAGAACAGTCAAAGAGGAGGATCTGGCTGGTCAAGCCAAAAAACCTAAACGAGTGATTACACACGCTGGGAAGGCATTCGCCGCTAAGATTAAAATGAGCCTCGTCGCTCATGATAAATTTTGATGGAAAATTATACACTTCGTTGATGAGTTACAAAATCGCGATTCAAATCCAAAAAAGCGAATCACTGTTATTCGCTATAAAATTCACACCAAAAACCAAACTGATAGACGATGACATTTGCAAAAATGTTAGCACTTTTCAAAATTAAGATGGCGGCACTTATTGCCCCATTATGAAGTATCCGATTTTCCGATTTTCTTATAAATTTACCTTATATCCGAAAACTCAGAATATCTAACTGATGTTTTAAATGTTTATCCATTTAAAGGTTCAATTAAGTCCATTCAAATTTCAGACCTAAATATTAGTTGATTTCAAACAGACTGGTGTAGAGTATTCTATAGTTCGCCTACCCGATTTTAACTCAATCATTTAGGAAATGGTGTAGTAACATACTCGAAGCATAAACTAAAGTGTTATGCTGATGCAGTTTATTTTTTTATTTTTATATATTTCACTTATTTCAAATTCTATATATTGTACTCGTATGTACTGTGTAGCATGCAATTTTTAAGCTATTATTGACCTAGATAATGGAAAATTTATTAGATCCTCTACAAATACTGTGTAATCATGTCTAGTATTGTATGGATAGTAAAACAACAACAATTTTGGAAAATATTATTTACTTTATATACAAGTGTTTGTACAATTTTTTTTTAAACATCATTTAAATGATAATAATGGAGAAGTGAAGTGAATGGTTGAATGAATGGGGATTTTTGTAAAAAAAAAAAATATCTATGAACATAAAATATGCCTTTGAATATTTTGGATGCAGCCCTAAAGGTTGCCAAGAAATTTTACATAAATATAAAAGATTTATAATGCAGTGGACTTTATGATCAAACTTGTAAGATTATAATAAGGAATTTGATCTTTGAAATTGTATGCCAAAGAAAATGACACCAATTTTTTTTAAAGGGTCATTGACTTTGGGGAATAAAATTTAATAAAGTTGTAAAGTTTTTATGAAAAAAAAAATCTTAAGTTTTTTAAATGCTGTTATCAACGTTTTGGTATATTCAAATTCTGAACAAACTTTTAAGATTAACATGGGGTTTCCACAAGATGTTCATCGTGAGACAATTGAGGGACTGCATATCAGAGAACTGCAAAATCAACTTTTTTCTTGATTTAATCATACACAAAAATTCGTGTTCACATTTAATAATTCAACAAAATTCACTGTAGAATAAAATCAGCATCATGTTACTAAACGCGTTATTGGGATCAGTGTGAATCATCTGTCGATTATGTTTACTGCAAATGTAATCACTCAACAAAAAGTCAGCGTTGAATAAATCAGAAAAAACAACAAACAACGCATATGAGTTTATTCATAATTACAACAAAATAGAAACACACTTCATAAATGTAGATTTTTGAATTTTTATTAGTAATACAATACTAAAAATATTCTTCTTTGTGAAATAAAAATATTTTTTTTTTTTTTTTTAAATTTAGGTCGATATCTCAGACTTGCCTAATCCGGAAAAATTCAAATATTGTCTAAATTTTTTTTCATCTATTTTAATTGGAAAATTAGGCAATATTTAACTTTAACCGGATTGGGAGAGCCTGAGATATCGACCTAAATAAAAAAAAATAAATTTCACAAAGAACAATATTTTTGGTATTACTAATAAAAATTCTAAAAAAACGGATTTGAGACCCACCCTAATATACATAGATCATATATGAAATGTGTTTCTACAAAATCATCCCCTTTTTATAGATAAGAAACTATTTTGTTTTAATTATGAATAGACACACACGTTGTTTTGTTTTTTTATTTATTCTATAATAATTATTGTTGACCCGAACGTTGAATAATATGACATTGTTTTATATATATGCATTTCGTGTATAAATCAAAGCATTAGTTACATTTAACTTGTTTAAAGTGAATATACACTGGGGTGGGCCGAAATATCCGCTTTTTTAATTTTGATTAGTAATATCAAAAATATTGTTCATTGTGAAGAAAAAAAATTTACAAAAATTGCTAATATCTTGGTAACTATCAATTTTAGGAGATTTTACCATTTAACTTTTTTCGTAGAGAATTAAATTTACAATCAAAATACGTGAACAAATATTTTTAGACAATATATAACTTTAACCGGATTGGGCGAGCCTGAGATGTCGACCTAAATTAAAAAAAAAAATTTTTCACAAAGAACAATATTTTTGGTATTCCTAATAAAAATTCTAAAAAACTTATTTTAGACCCACCTTAATATACATATAACATATATGAAATGTGTTTCATATTATGAACCACTGATTACACTCATACAAGTTGTTTGTTGTTTTTTCTAATTTATTCTACATTAAAATAATTATTGTTGGCTCGAATGAACAGAATAAAATCAATGATATAAAAACGACCGTTGATTATAAATCAGTGACAACAACTTGCACGTCGTTTGATTGATTTAAAATCATTAACGAATATGTGTGTTGGAGTATATTCAACGTTTGAACGCAAACACATATTTATTCTTGTGTTGATTGCGTATAAACGTTTTGCAATCAGATTTTGCAGTTCTCTGCTGCATATACAAGCTGGGGTAATAAATATCACTTCACTGGAAAGTGTTGCCATTTTTGTTAATGGCATCGTATGTCAGTTTTGACATTCCTGAAGTAAACACTTGCGAAATTTATAGTGAATAACATTGAATCACTAAACGATTAAAGAACGCGCGATTTTAGAACTCCACGACAAAGTAGTTGATTTTCCATTAAAACTGATCTCACCAAATAAAGTC
Source organism: Eustalomyia histrio (assembly GCA_949748255.1). Taxonomy (NCBI): domain Eukaryota; kingdom Metazoa; phylum Arthropoda; class Insecta; order Diptera; family Anthomyiidae; genus Eustalomyia; species Eustalomyia histrio. The sequence continues at coordinate 20,533,796 of OX456527.1, read as the reverse complement.
TGTAATTGCAACTGAAAATTGTGCTGTTAGTACGGGAAATTGTGCTAATCTTGGAAACACATGTCTGCTGACTAAATTTTAGTAAACTACTAAATTTTAGTAAACTTTTTAAAAAGTGGAGTTTTAAATCGTTTTGCTAAAATCAGCAAAAAGATTCACTAAATATTATTTATATTAGTAAAATGAAATTAGTATACAAAATTAGTAAGCGCAATTTAATTTTAGTAAATTGCTGTAAACTGCAATTTAGCTCAAATTTGACTAAATATTGGTGAATTGTAAAATATAGAAACATTTATTTAAAAAAAAAATTATTAAAATGCACAAATTAACTTAAGTATTTTTAGATATACTAGTTCCACTTTAAAGCTGCTATTTTTTTTTTTTTTTTTTTTTTTTGAAATTGCCTACGAATTCGAATCTACAAATTTATATTTTTGTATCGAGCAACATTTTTTATTTTATTTATTTTTTTCAATAAAAACTCAAAGGCTTAAAAATAGTAAAAACGTTAACGAATTTTTATTTGCTAATTTTTAGTTTTGAAAAATATTTTTAGTTAATTTTTTAGACTTTACAATCCGAAAAAAAGTTAGTAGAAAAATTTGTAGACGGTTTTAACTATAAACAGCAAAAAAATATAGTAAATAATAAATTTTTTACTAAAAATCAGTACAAGAATAGTAAAGATAGATTAAAAACTGTTTACAAATTTTTCTACTAACTTTTTTTCTGAGTGTTGAGCGGCGATGCTCATTTTTATCTTAGCTGCCACGTCAATAAGCAAAATTCTCGGTTCTAGGGAATGAAAAATTAACGCATAATTCACTAAACTCACTCAAAGTCACTGTGTCGTGTGCAGTTACGTGGGAAAAAGTAATTGGGTCTTATAACGACGCTATTATAGTGAACGGCGGTCGCCAATAGTACAGGGCCACTTGTCATACTGCACTGACACAATGCGATTTGCAAAAATGTCTTCCCAGCGAGATTGGACTGCACTCAGAAAAAAAAGTTGGTAGAAAAATTTGTAAACGGTTTTCAATCCCACTTTACTATTTTTGTACTAATTTTTAGTAAAAAAATATTATTTAGCAAATCGTTTTTGCTATTTATATTTTACAAATTACAGAATTTTTACAGAATATTTATAAATTTTTCTGGCTTATTTCAGAAATCATTTTACAAATTTTCGAAAACCGATTTGCTAAAACTAGCAAAAAAAAAAAAAAATTACTAATTTTAAAAAAGTTGATATTGAAGGAATTGTTATTTCTAATTAAAACTTACACCTACAAACTTAAATTGCCTTAAAATGTTACATAGATTAAAAAAGGGGATCGGAAGTGAATATACCGACTCATGTCTGAAAATAGGACATCCGCTTAAAAAAGCACTAAAAATTTTTTTAGTTCTAAAAATTAGCCCTAAAAACAATTAAAATTTGACCTTAAAATAATAAACGGTAAAATGATAAATTCGTTTATGTTTTTACAATTTTTAAGCCTTTGGTTTTTTTTTTAATTTTGTCTAAAATATTTTTGAAAAAAATAAAAAAAATTTTGATGCTCGATAAAAAATAAATTTAAATTTTTTTTACTAAAAATAATAATGATATTTAGTAATTTTTTTCGCTGGTTTTAGCAAACCAATTTTAAATTACACTTTACAAAAAGTTTACTAAAATTTAGTTGCGGCAGCTAATTTTTCCTACAAATTTCATTGCATCGTACTACACGTCAGCAGACATGTGTTGCTAAGATTAGCAAAAAAAATACCGCTGGGCTAAAATTATCAAAATTTCCCGTAATAACAGCAATATTATCAGTTACCATTACAGACTTTTTTTGGCGCGTGTGTTCCAGACTTTTTCCTCTGGGAATATTTGCAGCCGTTGGTGTACACGAAAAAGCACTGCACCTTGGAAGAGTTAAAGATTAACATTCGAACCGAAATTGACAACGTGAACACCACTAATGCTGCGCGCATAGTTATGCAATGTATATTTGTATGCGATGTGGTGTAATAGTTAGGGCGTTGGACTGTTACTCAGAAAGTTGTGGGTTCGATCCCTAGCGGCGGTAACATCAATTTAGAAAACTGATATGTATAAGTTTACATTTCTCATACATATTGCAACGTCCTCTTTTGGTGCTCCCATAGCACTTCACCCCACCGAAGTAAAATAACAGGGTTAGTTCATAGTTCGCCAACTTTTCATCAGATGTAGGATGGGCAACAACTATTTTAAGAATTAACTTCTCGCGCAATTACAGTGTTGCCATATTTGAAGGCCTAAACCTTTCACCCCCTTTCATCCACCCCAGCGGTTTTCACCAACTTTCACTTGACGGACCCCTTAAAACATTTTTACTAGCTGACCAACCCCACATTTTTTAAAATTTTTTTATTTTTATATTTATATTAAAAAAAAAAACATTGAAATCGGCAGATTCTTAGAAAAAATAGTAGTACGACAGATTGAATTGTAGAATTTTTAGAATTTAAGAAATTTAATAGATACAATTTTAGGAAGAATCTCTCAATTAAATTACCCTAGAAAAACTCTTAAGAACTCTTCCCGGACCCCTTTGGATGCAGCTACACAAACATGCAGCTAGGAAAAATTTCCTGAGTGTTGCTTCTCTTTAAAAAAAAAATGTAATCATAAGAGTCCAAATTTGCATCAACGCCGATGGCGGTAATTAATAATTATAATTTTCCACAATTAATTGAAACAAAGTTTACAAGTGCGAATAATAATAATCAGTTAAAAATCAAATTGATTTTCACTTTAAACGAAAGTTATAGTGAAAGAAAATCTGATGATGATTTTTGCCCCACCTTTTCTTAAATACAATAAATAGTACTTTCGTTCGTCTGAACCAAAAAGTGCACTCAAAAAAAAAAAAAAAAAAATAAACTAAAAATGAATCCAAAATTCCCTTTAAAGTAGTTTAAAATTTTTTCTCAATTTAAGTCAAATTTTATTAAAACTTAGAAAAAATATTTTAATATGAATAAAAATTGCTATGTTTGGGTAAAAACGAAATAGTTTATATACTCAGAAATAGTTTATATCCTTCCTAAGTAATATTTCTTGATTTTAGGAAAAAAAAAACAAGTATATTAAATAAAAATGTATCAGCTTTTAAGAAAAACATCTTAGTTTTAAGAAAATTGCATACTTAAATGTAATAAAACTAAGTTTAGTTAAAAAAAAAAAAAATATAACATAATTTACTTTCATTTAGTTTAAAAAATGTTTCTAACTTAAATCGAGAACGTACTTAAACTTAATGTGTGTTCATTTTTTGTTCGCGAGTAGTAAAATTTTAGAAAGCCATTTCCAAATGGAGTTTTTAAGTATTGTTTTCTACAAATTAGTTCAGACAATTAAAAACAAAAAGCTTAAATTTTTTCCTATGTAATAATACAAATTTATTTCATTTTAAAAACTGATGAACTACAGGTTGGTTGAAAAGTTCCTGCGCTCGAAATGAAAGAATACTGTTTTTGATACGAAATATATTTTTTTATTCAATATAATTTCCTAGAAGCTCAATACACTTGTTCCAATGAACTTTCAATAATTTTGTTCCATCCTTATAGTGGTTTTCCGGAAGCTCTGCAAAATAACCGTCTACGGCTGCTATGGCCTCTTCATTCGACGAAAAATGCTTTCCACGAAGGAGTTGTTTGAGATTTCTGAAGAGATATAGTAGTCAATGGGAGCCAAATCTGGTGAATACAGTGGATTTTCAAGCAATTCGTACTTTAATTCTTTGAATTTAGCCATCGTCAAAACACTTTTGTGAGCAGGTGCATTGTCTTGATGAAAAATTATTTTTTTTCTTCTTTAAACCAGGTTTTTTTCACGAATTTTTTCATTCAGCTGATCCAAAAGGCTGCAATAATATTCAGAGTTGACTGTTTTACCTTTCTGAAGATAATCAATCAACAAAATTCCTTTTGCATCCCAAAAAACTGATGCCATAACCTTCTTTGCTGATCGTTGTGACTTCACCTGCTTTGGAGCTGAACAACCAGCTTCAGTCCACTGTAAACATTCTTGTTTCAATTTAGGATCATGGTGGTAGATCCAAGTCTCATCCATAGTTATAAAACGACGCAAGAGTCAGTTTTATTCGGCTTAAAATGCTCCAAATTACGCTGAGAAATTTGTTTTCGATCCAGTTTTTGTTGAATTGTTAATGTGTGCGGCACTAACTTTCCAAACAGTTTTTTCATACGTAATTCTTCATGTAAAATATGGAGTACTCGTTCGTCTGAGATGCCTATGGCATTAGCAATTTCACGCTTAGTCAAACTTGGATCTTCACTAACCATATTATGTACCTGCTCAATGATTTCTGCTGTGGTTGCAGTTTTTGGTCGTCCTTCGCGTGGATCGTCTTCAAGGCTGGTACGACCACGTTTAAATTCACCAGCCCAAAATTCAACGGTGCGTTTTGAAGGTGAGGACTCCTTATACACTTCTAACAATTGTTCATAAATTTCCTTTGCTTTTAAACCCTTCAAAACAAAGAATCTAATGACTGCACGATATTCAATTTTTTCCATATTAAAAAAAAATCAATGACACGTCAACTTCAAATGGCTTGTAAACAAAGAAAGAATTGACAGAATGACTTGCAACTTTGCATGTGTTCTCAGGACAGTTATACCAACTTAAGAAAAAAAAAGACTGGAGCTAGCAGTGCCATCTCTTGGTGAGCGCAGGAACTTTTCAATTAACCTGTAATTCTAGGTAAAATTTTCATGTAACTTAGTTCAGATAAATTTAAAAAATTTTAATGAATTATTACTTTTTTTTAAGTAAAAGTTTTCTAATTTTTGAGAAATAATAACCTTAGTTATACGATTTTTTTTTTGTTGGAAGACGTTTAACTTATTTTCAATATTTTTTGCCAAAAAAGAAACAATAAATTAAAATAAACTACTGTTCGCAATTTTAACGAAAAAAATATTATTAAAGGAAACAAATTAAAGTATCCATTAAAAAAAAATATCATGCATGATTGTAATTTTTGTTTTGTGATCGTGCGTGAGCGTAAGTCACAAATCTCTGACGTGCCCATCTCTAATCTTAACAGTCTTAAATATTGAACTTCAAGTAGCTTAAAATATATTTTAAAATTTTTTTAGCAAAAGGTAAAAAGTTATAAATTTGCGCTTTTATAATTTTTTTTTTTTGCTGACTGCAATACAATGTATCGCAAGCACATTTTATACATAACGGCATAATGGCTTTCTTATAATTGACGATGGGCCTATTAAACTTTATATTTATCGAAAGCATAAACACAATTTTTTTTCTCACTTAATGATAAAAAAGTTAAAATTTTTATATGTCAATTAAAGTTTATGCCTAAAATGCTATAAAATAAACTTATGACATTTTTCCATTTTCTAATAATAACAAGAAACGTTACTTTGGTATTTTGTATTTTTGCAACAATTTCCTTAAATTTGTTTATTTAAGAAGACAAAGGACCCCCAGTGTTCCTTAGCCATAGACACCGTGTGTCACTTAGGGCGTCCCTTTTTGTAGTTCTCTCAATGAGAAATACTATGAGGAAAATAAATACTAATGATAATTTATTGGGTTTCAGAATGTCCTGCGGTACATTTTATTAACTTGTTTACCTTTTTTTCTAATGAAATTTAATTTTTATTTTAAATACATGAGTTTAGTATGATTCAATTTGATTTGAAGATATAAATCTATAGCAAAAAACTTGTTAAGAGCAGTGTCCTCACAAAGCGGAAGTCCTTTCGAAAGTGGGAAAATACACAACGAGTGTAAAGTACTTTAAAATATATTGGCCCGTAATCATAGTCCTGCACTAAAGTCGGCTTTTTTTAAAAACAACTTTATATTAAAAACTTGTTATTATCTATTTTGCTATTATAGTCAGAATTAAAGCCAGTTTTAAGTTGAACCGGCTCTAAATGGGTATCACATCAAATGTACCAAATGTCCGCATACATTTTGTACTACAAAAGAAGCGGGTGGCAACATTGATCAGCTGATTTTATATTTGCCGAAAAAAATTTAAAGTGTGTAAATAAAAGATTTGCAACTGCAAAATGTACAAAGGAAAAAACTTTATAAAAAAGGATTAAAAAGTGTATTTTTATTAATAAAAATTTATTAACTTAATAAATGTTATGCAAAATATCGTATTTATTGATATAATTTTCCTTTTAATAATTTGCAATTCAAACATTTTTTTTTACAAAAATTTTCTTTGCGGAAAACAGCTGTTGTGTGTTGTTAATTTGGATAGAGTCAACTAATTTTAAAACAGACTTTGGCGATTAAAGTATACTTTTACTTGTCTATAGTATGTCTAAAGTATACTTTTAAGAAAAGTCGACTTTAGAACTCCTAAAGTATACTTTATTTTAACTATGATTATGCGCCATTACCTTTATCATGGAAACAGTTTCATATTTATTAGAAAATTTTTATCAAATTTAAGAATATTTTTCACCTAAAAGAAGTGTTATGTAACTTGATGTTAGAAAATATTTTCTTATTTTTAGGGAGTTAAGTCCTAGTGTAAACAAAAATTATCTAATGAATATAACTAAAATAAAATTTTTCTTAAAACCAAGGAAACATTTCCTAACTAACAGTACAATTTTAGATGATGTATGAACTAATTAGAAGGAAATTTTACTGTTTTCTAATAAAAATTGTTCTTCTCAGTAGTAAAATTTTGACCAAATTTTAAGTAAAATTTGTTTCTTAATTTCAAGAAAAATTTTATTAAATATTGGTAAAAAGTGTCTTTGGTGCCGTTTTCATTTAAATTTTTCCTCCAAATAAGTTAATTTTTCTAAATTCTAGTTAATTTTTTTTTGGTGTGATCTGGAAAAACTATCTAAATTTTATGTTTTACCTTTGCAGTTCCAACTTGAAAATTTTCGGAAGTTTTGTCGTTGACAGTGTTGTTATTTTTAAAAATTTGTAGTACTTGACATTGCACTTACAATATCTTTTAGAATATTTATTTAATTGAAAGGGAAGAAATAATGAAAAATACTTTTACTTAATTAAACATAAAAATTGTAATAAAATGAATCATTTAAATTTCCTCATTTTTATATTTTTTTTGATATAAACCTCTTTATTCTTAACAAAAAACAGAAGACTCGAAAAATTACAAACTTCTATATTACAAAACGCAAATTCAACATTCCTTTTACAGAAGATGGGTATTTATTTATTTTTTTTTGTTCATATTGTTCAATTTCCATTTTTGAACGTGTACAAATGCGTAGATTTATATCTGAAAGATTTTGTTTTTCTGCACTTATGCAGATGTGTAGATATTGCAGTAGTGTAAGAAAGGCAGTGAGTAGTACCAGGGAAGGAAAATATGTTTTCTGTTATTGTACCAACCAGACAAACAAATTGTACTTTTTCGATCCTCACGGTACCAAAATTTTTTCCGCTTTGTTTAACAATTTTATCGTATTGAGTCAGATTTGCTTAGACACTAAAAAGACTTAAAAAAATTTAAATTTACGGGGTGAAACAAAATTTATCGTTAATTTTATGTAGTCGTATAATTACCACAAAACTTTGAGGGCAATTTAACTTTTTCAGGATTTGCTATTAAAAAATTTAAAGTAATTTAATTGCTTTTTAACAATAATACACTTTTTTCTTATTTTGTTTTGTTTTGAGAGGTTATTTAAAATCAGCTGTTCAATGTTGCCACTTCCGAATATTTTAGTACAATGTGTATGCAAACATTTGGTACATTTGAGGTGACACCAATTTAGAGCCGGTTCAACTTAAAACTGACTTTATTTTTTACTATAGTAGCTGAATAAATAAAAACAGGTTTTAATTTAAAGTTGCTTTTAAAAAAAGTCGACTTTATGTTATGTTGTTTTATCAAGTTGAAAAAATTTCAAATTGTACTAAATGAGCCGCGGTAGTACCACGGTACCAACCAAGGTAAAAATGTACCAAAAAAAGTACAATTGTACCATGTTTTCCATCCCTGAGTAGTACATAGTAGTGTAGTACTCGTACATAGTAGACTTCAAGTATAGTAAAAATTTTTAATTTTTCACGCCATAACGTCTGGCGTTGCGCATAATTAAATAAAAATTTTAAATTTATAATTGTAAAAAACGAAATATAAAAACAAAAAAAAAAAAAAAAATTACAAACCAAACAGATAGAATTAATAAATATATAAAAATGCATTAAACTTAAAAGTACATAAATAAAATAGTTGAAGTTGTATAAAATATTATGCAAAAAAAAAAAATATGGGAAAGACAAGAAGAAAAAAATATAAGATTTTTTTTTTTTTTTTAAATGATACAGCATAATAAAAGTGGAATGTGCATAGAATTAATAATTTTGTATGATTTGTTGTCGTTGTTGTTATTTCGATTTTTATATTGAAATCCTTAAAGGGAGTGGATTGTAGACGTTGTAAGTGGATTTGTATAAAATTGCATAATAATCTTAATAAATATTTTTCATTCATTGGTTTTTTCTTGTTTTATTTTTTTTCTTTAAAATTTTTGTAATAAAAATAAACTCAAGTGCCAGTGATGTGTTTATAATTTTTTTTTTGGTTTTCTTTCTGATTATATGCAAAAAAAAAAGAGTATCGTATTTTTGGCCTAAATTTGTTAAGTTTTATGAACCCATATTTTTAATTTGTTATAAACATTTTTATTTTCCATCATAAAAAAATATGGAAATTTAAGTAGTCTGTAAAATCATCTAACACTATAAAAACACTTGTACCCAATTTAAAATAATAAAATAATAATAAAAAAATTTGTCTGCCAAATGGGAAAAAGTTTTCCGCTTAACCGTCTGCCCACAGCGCTTTGGCTAGAAATCTGAAATTTAAAGTATTTAGCGCTTGCTGTATGTGCTAATTTACTAAAGATGATATACTCTTTGAAAAATTGCTCCCCTAATCACCAAGTGTGAAAGTTTCTACTCCGGAGTAGGAACCTATCAAGATGGGATTTTAAAAAATGTTTACGGTGGTGGGCGAAAACGGAAAAGTTTCACTCTTTAACGTTCTGCTTAAATCCCCTGGATTGTGGGCTAAGAAACTTAGGAGATACTTATTGGAATTTCCGATTAAAACTTGTGAAAGAAAATGGTGTTATAAGAGTGAAAAAAGCGCTAATTACCGATTTCTTTTTTTCCCTAAAATCAAAGGATTGGACTTGGTTGACATGCACCACAAAAAATTAACTAGAATTTAGAAAAATTAACTTATTTGGAGAAAAAATTATAACACATTTTTCCTTAAAATTAAGACACAAATTTTACTTAAAATTTGTTAAAAATTTCTAAATTATAGACAAATTTTACTATTGAGAACTAAATTTTTATAAAAAAACAGTAAAATTTCATCCTAATTAGTTCATATATAATCTTAAATATTACTGCTAGCAAGGAAATGTTTTCTTTAGTTTTAAGAAAAATTTTATTTTATTTAAGTTAAGAAAATATTTTCTAACCTCAAGTTACATAGCACTTCTTTTATGTAAAAAATATTTTTAAATTTAATAACAATTTTTTAATAAATATGAAACTGTTTCCATGATAAAGGTAATGTATTTAAACATATATTTTAAAGTACTTACACTGATTGTGTAAGTATTTTCCCACTTTCGAAAGGACTTCCGTTTTGTGAGGACACTGCTCTTAACAAGCTTTTACATTTTTGTCTTAAAATTAAATTGAATTATACTAAATTCATGTATTTAAAATTTTAATTAAATTTCATTAGCAAAAAAAAGGTAAACAAATTAAAAAAGTGTACTGCAGGATATCCTGAAACGTAATAAATTGTTGACAAAGTCAAATCCTTTTCGTAATTAGTATTTCTCCTTGAGTGACACACGGTATCTATGGTAAAGGGGTACTGGGGGTCCTTTGCTTCTTAAATTAACTATTTTAGGGAAATTGTTGCAAAAAATACACAATATGACAGTTACATTTCTTATCAATATTGGAAAATGTAAAAATATAATGAGTTTATTTTAAGGGATTTTTAGCTTAAACTTTATTTGACACATACAAATCGTTCGATAAATATAAAGTTTAATAGGCGCAACGTCAATTATAGGAAAGCCACTATGCCGTAATGTATAAAATGTGCTTGCGATATTTTGTATTGTAGTCAGCAAACAAATTTATTACATAAAAGCGAAAATTTAAAATTTTCAACCTTTTGCTAACAAAATTTTAAAAAAATATTTTAAACTACTTTAAGTTCAATATTTAAGACTGTTAAGATTAGAGATGGGCACTTGAGCCATTTTTAACTCTCGTTCATGCACCATTACGAATCAAAAATTTCAATCATGCACGAAAATTTTTTTTGTAATGGTTACTTTGATTATTTCCTTTAATAAAATTTTTTCTTTAAAATTAGAAAAACTAGTTTGTTTTAAATTTATTGTTTCTTTTTTGGAAAAAAAAATATATTGAAAATATGAAAATTATATAACTTTATTCGATCTTATTTTAATATTAATATCGAATTTTTTAAGCTAAAGATCTTTTTTATAAAAATTCTTATTTTATTTTCGATATTTCGCTTAGAAACTATAGAACTATTTCTGAGTATATAAACTATTTTGTTTTTACCCAAACATAGGAATTTTTATGCATTTTGACCAAATTCTACTTAAATTAAGGAAAATTTTTAAACTACGAGGGCGGATCAATAACCCCGTGACTTTTTTAATAAAACACAAATTTTTTGTGCAAAAAAAAAAATATTTTTTTAACATAATCTCCTTTTTACCTTAATACACTTAGTTCAACGTTTCTCCAATTTTTGTATCCCTTCCAGAAAATAGGATTTGATCAATAATTTCATCGTTGTAGCGAAATCTCTTTCCACCGAGCAATTTCTTTAGGTTTGGAAATAGGAAATAGTCACTGGGGGCTAAATCCGGAGATGGCGGATGAGGTACCAATTCGTAGCCTAATCATGGAATTTTGCCGTGGAAACTAAGTTGTCACACGATTGCATTTGTGGTCGATTGTCAGCAAACGCGGCACCCATCTTGCAGACAGCTTTCTTAAATCCAACTGAACATTTAAAATCGAAACCACACTGCCATATGAAATGCCTGTGGCATCAACAATCTCACACACTTTTACTCTTCGTTCGGCCAACACCATATCGTGGATTTTTTCGACATTTTTGGGTGTATTGACCTCAATTGGCCGTCTAGAACGTTCAGCGTCATTTGTACATGTGCGACCACTTTTTTACCATTGAAATCGATGGTCCAGAGTCCCCATAGTATTTATCAAGCTTTTCCTTGGTTTGATTGACGGTTGTTTCGCAAAAAATAATGTTTAATGAGCACTTGAAATTCACTTTTTTCCATTAAAAAAAAAATCCTCGAGGTTGTATGTTTTGAACAGCTGTGAAACGCAAAATTAATGACTGAACTTGCTAAAAATTTGACAGTAGTCTATTAAAAGGTGGTACTGATGGGAGCAGTGTTGCATTTCATATAACTACGAGGGAAGTTGGAAAAGTCACGGACTTATTGATCCGCCCTCGTATTTTAAAGAAAAAATTGGATTAACCTTTAGTTCATGTCGTTTTGTTTTTGCGTGTGTCGTTTTAAAAAGACGGTGCCACATGTCACACGATGCTACGAATCAATTGAGAGGCGAGTTTGGTGCGCAAGTAATCTCACGTTTTGGAGCAGTCCATTGGCCGCCAAGATCATGCCATTTGACCCAACTTCATTATTTTTTGTAGGGCGACGTGAAGTCTCTCGAGGTACATGGACAAGCCAGCCACAATTCCAACCCTGGAAGAAAACATTACAGCTGACTTTGGTGAGATACCGGCCGAAATGCTGGAAAAAGTATAACAAAATTGGAGCTCACGGATGAACCATCAAAGGCGTAGCCGCAGGCAACATTTACATGAAATAATCTTTGAAAAGTAATATCATTCACTTTTGCAAATTTTCTAATTGTTTCAATTTTTAAAATCCAAACGGTTAAAAAATCAACCTGTGAAATATTTTTATATAATAATTTGATATAAATTATATATTTGCAAAGTTGATTTGATTCTTTAATCACCCAAAATGTTTCCGCACTAAATACTGTTTTTATCGCTGCTTGGGAAATGAAGAACAATCTAATTTCTTATACAAAATTTCTTTTAAAAAATTAATGTAAAGTGATGGATAGAATGTCATTTATACCGTTATAGTCTTGGCAATTTCCCCATAGTTCTTGTTGTTGTTTTTGTTTTTGTTGCTTTGTACTGGATCGAATGGAATAATTAATTTGTAGTTTTCTTATAGTTAGAGAAATAGTTAACTACCACAAACAATCACAGTTGTTCTTTTCTACGGAAGCCCTTTTTCAGATAGATGGATGGATGGATGGCAAACATAGAAACGTAACATAGATAGATTGTGCAGTGAAATAGATAGTGATGTTGGTTGTTTTCTTTGGCATTGACAGTGGCACTACCATCCATCCATTCAACTACAACAGTGGTGTAGTGTAGTGGAGTATGTACACGAGTTGTACAACATTTAACATCATGGTAATTGTTGTATCTTGAACTCGTTGTTGTAAAAAGATAGAAAAATACAATAACAGAAAATGTAATTTCTTTTTAATTTGTTCATTTTTTTTGTAAATATTGTTGTTGCTGTTGTTATTTTTGTAGTGTCAAACAAAGTGTAGTAGTGATAAGATTTCAGTTTTTTTTATTTTTTCATATAAGTGGAGTAGGGTTCTCTAGTATAAAATAATCATGATGACGACGTCGATGATGATGGAAATAAATATGTAAATATGGAGTTGTTTTTTTTTCATCATAATCATAGAGGCTTGTGTAAGTGATACATGATGTTTTGCTGTCAATAGTGTCTATTTACCACTCTACTTGTACCTTATCTAAATCAGAGTCTTAAAAGATTTAAGACATTAATTTCTATACACACCCATAAATTTATTTCTTATATTCCTTCTACACCCATAAAGAAATTGTGTTTCCTTGTAAAAAAGATCAGTTCTGAACATTTTTTATTTTTATTAGATCTTATCTGATTGTACCAGTTCTAATTAGATCTCAAAAATTGTTGACAAACTTGAGATCTAATAAAATCTAGACAAATCTGGCGCACCATATATAATCAGGTCCAATTTGCTCTGGACTTTATTATATGAACATCAGATTTAATAAGAAATAAAAAAACACCTTTTTGGCTACAATCTTGTACTAGATCTGCTCCGGTTTTGAGGTAAAGAATGAATCAAGCCAATTTCTAAAACCCTGTTCTGAAGTGAAGCGTATTTTGCATCGATCGAAACAAATGGTAGTCAGAAGGGGTGCGCCAAAACTTCCCATCCACAAATAGTTTTTGACCGGTTTTGCAACATGTGACGGAGCGTTGTTATGATGGAAGATTATGGCCTCGTGTCTGGTCGAATATTCTTGTCGTTTTTTGTTGAGAGCTCTCTTCAAACAAATCAATTGTGTTCGGTACGGGTCCCCTGTAATCGTCTGACCCGATTTCAACAGCTCATAATACAAACGACCCCTTCTGATCGCACCAAATACAGAGCATTACATTGGCACCATGGATATTCGTCTTGGCCGGGCTTTACATATGATTTTTGCGCTTGGGGTTATCGTAATGTATCCATTTTTCATCACCACGATGCAAAAATGACTTCTTTTTGTAGCGCTCAAGAAGCATTTCCGACATACAAAATCGCCTTTCAACATCTCTCGGCTTCAATTCATATGTGACCCAATTTCCTTGCTTAGGGAAATGGCTTGTTGTGTGACTCCCAATAATAATGCAAGTTCTTCTTGCGTTTGACAACAACCCTCGTCGAGTAATGCTTCCAATTCCTCATTTTCAAACTTTTTCAGCTGACCAGGGCTCTCCTTGTCTTCTGTGTCGAAATCACCACTTTAGAATCGTGCAAACCATCGTTAACAATTTTTTTGAGTTGGTGCATGTTGACCGTAAGTTTCTTCCAACAATCTATAACTTTCAGCAGCCGTTTTCTTTAAATGAAAGAAGGTTATGCCCTGTAAAACATCTTTTTTAGGCACAAAATCCGACATTATTATAGCGATTGAAAAAAATGTGTGTTTACACTTGGGCGTCTATCGAATACTGAATTATTTTGACAGATGTTTACGCTCCAAAATGCCATATTTGTTATTATTGACAGAAACCATATGTGATAGTTATGCCATCTGTTGTTCAAATCGATATTATTAACTTGAATACCCAATGGATATGAACAGATCTGCCATCAGTTATGATCCCATATGATCGGTCGGACCCAAATTCGGTTGGGCCAGCAAAATTTTTTTTTCTGGTTGTATAAAATTTTTTTATTAAATAAAAAAGTTATAGCCAATTACTTCTGTTATTTATACAATGAAATAAATGATGAATATTTATGTTTAGATCTTATTGGATATTATTGAATCTAATTAGATCTGGTGCCAGAAGCGATCATATATGAGATTATTTAGAATAACATTATTATGATAAGTTATGGTATTTGCTGATACACTTAACCATATTTAATCAGATACAGAGTTAGATTTATTCATATCTAAATGGATTTGGAATTTTTTTTTTGATTCTTGTGGCCAGATATAAGCAGATGTGGTCTTATAGGATCATATCTAATATAACATCTGTTCATATCTGATACCAGATTTCAGACATTTGAGCCGTCACCAAAATACGAGGGCGAATCAATAAGTCCGTGACTGTTCAAACTTCCCTCGTAGTAAAATGAAATGCAACACTGCTCCCATCAAGTAACACCTTTTAATAGACTATTGTAAAATTTTGAGCAAGTTCCGTCATTTACTTTGCGTTTAACAGCTGTTTAAAACGTACAACCTCGTGGCTTTTTTTAAAAAATGGAAAGAGTGAATTTTGGGTGCTCATAAAACATTATTTTTTGCGAAAAAAAACGTCAATCAAACCAAGGAAAAGCTTGATAAATACTATAGGAACTCTGAACCATCCATTTCAATGGTAAAAAAGTGATTTACTGACTTTCGTTGTGGCCTTACAAGCATGGAAGATGCCAAACGTTCTGGACGCCCAGTTGAGGTCTCTTCACCCAAAACAATTGAAAAAAATCACGATATGGTGTTGGCCGATCGGAGATTGAATGTGCGATAGATTTTGGAAGACATAGGTATCTTACATGGCTCAGTGGTTTCAATTTTGAACGATTACTTGGGTAAAGAAAGCTTTCCGCAAGATGGCTGCCGCGTTTGCTCACAATCGACAACCAACAGAATCGTATGACAGCTTAGTTTCCATGGCAAAAATCCATGAAGTAGACTACGAATTGCCCCCTCATTCGCCTTATTCTCCGGGTTTAGCCCCCAGTGACTATTTCCTATTTCCAAACCTTAAGAAATGGCTCGGTTTAAAGATATTTAGCTCCAACGATGAAATTATTGATCAAACAAATGCCTATTTTATGGACCTCGAAAAGTCCTGCTGTTAAACGCAAAGTAAAAGACGGAACTTGCTCGAAATTGGACAGTAATCTATGAAAAAATGGTACTTGATGGGAGCACTGTTGCATCGCATATAACTACGAAGGAAGTTCGAAAAGTCAAGGAATTATTGATCCGCCCTCGTTATAAAGTAAATAAAAATAAAGTTTTTAATTTCTATTTTTTATTGAATCTGATTAAAAATTACATATCCAGATCAAAATGGAAACGATTACATATGGTGAGCCAGATCTGCCTAGATTTGATCATATCTAATTAGATCTGGTTAGATTTGACCTTTTGACAATATTGTCAGATTTGTTCATATCTAAAAGGATCAGATTTGGTTATAAATTCAGATCTGGTATCAGATCAAATCCATTTGAACCAGTTTCAAATAATTTCTTTAAGGAATTATGCGGGGAAAAATAATTTATTTTGAAGAAATAATTTTGTTTAATTCTAGTTAAAAGTATATTTTTTTTGTCGATAATATATTAAGTCCAGATGTTTAGATTTATTCAAATCTAATTAGATCTCAAATTTGTCCCCTACTTTAAGATTTAATTCTATCGGATAGAAACGTGAATTCTGACCAGATCTGATCTTTTTTACACGGGAGGAAAAGAAAATAACTTCTATTTAGCAATTTTTACTTAGGAATTTTATCATATCTTTGCAATATGTTGATAAAAGAAATTGATTCATTTAGGAAATCTTCATTCAATGAAAAAAAAAACAAATTCTTCTTTGAGATCAAATCTGATATTTTATAAATGGGCAGAGAAATTTAAGAAAATTCGAAATTTTTCTTAGGAATTTCTTTGAATCTTTGAATTAAAATATGTCGATAAATTTCAATTGAGTAAAATGAAATTGATTGATTGATTTTAGAACTCTTTATTCAAAAAAAAAAAAAAAAAAAAACAATTCATTCTTTAGGATTGTTTCTCTGGATAGAGCTCGAGATTGCGGGGAACATTTTAAAATGTTATTGTATTTTCTCTCCTTTTTTTTTTGTAGTGTAAAAAAAGAATGAACACTATGATCATGATTCTTTTTGTAGTTGTTGTTGCTGTTGTTGCAAGATGATGATGATGATGGGTTAGCTGTGTTGTCGTTGGTATGGTTTGGTAATTGCATGCTTTGTGAGCCATATCGTATGTACTTTTTTTTATATACGAGCATGAATGTTGCGGGTTTCCCGTTATTTACACTAAAAATGCATAGTTTTATATGGATGACGACTCTGCTGCTGCTGATGATGATGGTAGTAGTGTAGCTGCTGAATACAAGAAGTTTTTTTAGAACCGTCATAAAACATTGCAGCGCTCTGCTTACTCTTAACTTAAAAAAAAAAATAACGAAATACATTAAATCCATGTTCATTTAAAAATTCATCTCTACATACATAGAAAGAACAACAACAACTTGTATATAGAATTTTCCTTCTTCTGTTTTTTTGTATAAATATTTTGTTTTTAATGAAAATACAATTTAAATTATGGTCATATGAGGAGGTACTTGTGTTATGGATGAACAGAGAAAGCTCTATTAGGGGGATATGAATGAGTGATAAAGTTTTAATCAGTTCTGTAATTCAAAATGTTATTATTATACTTATAAGCATAATTCCATTTATCCTATCAAATTTTCATTAAAATCGGAGTTGTGGGTACTTTTCTTGTACCTAATAATTTCATAAGTTCTGGTGCACGATATTTTCGTGTTGAAATTAAACGCTTTAAAAAATCTAGGAATACAAGAAAAAAATACCAAGTCGGAACTGCTATTTTTCTATCGCAATACGCATCACATCCATTGGAAAATTGTCCGCGCTTTAGATATTCCGAATTGCTCTCTAAAACGGACAACAATTTATTGTCCAAAGGCTTCAGGACTGGACTAGCAGATGTCCAATAATTGAAATAACATTTTGCTAATTGATTTTTAATAATGTTTGAGTCGGTTTTGCCTTTTGGTCTGTGGCAAAGTTCTGTTGGAAGATTCACTGTTCTTTTTTGACAAATGTGCTATTAAGAGACTTTACAACTTTCTCCAAAACATTGGATTGGTATACCATCACCGAATCTTTTACTTCTTTTTTGCAGGCCACTATAAATACCAGGCCATTATAAATGCCGCATAGTGACCACTTTGATCTCTTTGAATAAGTTCTAGTGCTTGTTTAAACTGCTGAGTAGAAACTCTATCAATCTGTTTGCTTAACAACTCCTTGCTACTAAACATTTTTTCATCAGAAAACAGAATTAGTTTAATGGTATAATTCGCGTACTGGCGAAGCAGTGCTTGAATTTCAGCTTGAAAGTCACTCTTAGTTGATGTCTGGTATATATTTTGTAAACTGTATATTCATATTATATTTAATAATCCAAGAGATTGATTCCGACGATATATCTAATTTCCGCGAAAATAATTGCTGCTTTCGGAGTTAGTAGTACAAATAATGATCTCTAAAACTTAAAGTCTAAGGGATTTGGGTCTGGACAGCCAATCATTAATTATTTTACAACCACGTTTAAGTAGTTTTTAACTTATGTACTGGGTCAGAGTCCTGTTGAAAGCTGCAAGAGAGTAAGATAGATTCCGATGATATATCAAAAACATTTGCTGCCTTGGGAGTGGATTTAAATAAATTTGATTTTCCTAAGCTACGGTATTGTATTTCGGACCCAGGTCTGAGAATATTACCGTGTCCACCTATCAGCTCGAAATTCCTTTTTTTCGATTTTAAAAAAATCCACGAGTTTGTATGTTTTGAAAAGCTGTTAAACGCAAAGTAAATTACGGAACTTACTCAAAATTTGACAGTAGTCTATTAAAAGGTGGTACTTGATGGGAGCGGTGTTGCATTTCATATAACTACGAGGGAAGTTGGAAAAGTCACGGACTTATTGATCCGCCCTCGTATAAGGTTCTACCGTTAAGGGTTCCCGGCGGTGTTGCAACCAATTTGTGTGTCCTTCATTCCTGTAAAAGTTCGTATGTCAGTGAAGGTATACAAAAGTATTTAAGGACTCATTATTTTCTACACTTATCGATGAGGACTGAAGGTGTAATGCACGAGTTCAGGGATATATGAATCGCCTGATAAAGATTTTCTTAAGTCCCAACCGCATAGAACATCCTTCAAGCTTCCCTAATAGCGAGAATTTCCATCTGTAAGAAACTAACATTACCTTGTCTGTCCTGAAAACTTTCTCTGTTCCACTCCTTTTGGAAGAAAACCTGACCTGAGCTTGGTTCTCGAAATCGATCTTAAAAATACAGTAATTCGACTCGTGAAGAATTATAGCACGTCCAAAGGTTTGAACCTTCCAAGTCATTTGTGGTGGAAATTACGTGTAAATCAAAAATATTAATATGAAGAAAAATAGAGTTCCTAAGTGGGACAAGTTTTAATAGTACCAGTAAGTTTATTACAAATCAAACGTTTTTGGGTTGTTGGGTTGTTACTACCTTTTGGGTTTTGGGTTATTTGGGTTGTTACTACCTGCTGGCTAGTTAACTTTCACCGTACAACAAAGCTACAAGTGCGTATTGGACGTTATATTTAAAAAGTAGTAGAGAATACTATGGTTTCAATGCATTCTTTGGATCGTATCAGGTTTTGACGTCTAGCTTTTTATATTGAACATATTGGTTTCGTATTATTAAAGTGGACCATAAGTGTAACATCCCAGATTTTAAAAGAGTGTGTCAATAGTAGCTGTGTTTGTGTGGTAAATTATGTTCGAAAATCTTATATAAATTTGACATTAGTTCATGTCAAGAACTTACTTGTAAATTTACGTAAATCTCAACCTCTTTTACATGGGTGTTATCAGTTTAAAGTGAATGTTATTATTACCACCTTGCCACATGTTTTTCAATTAGTCCACAGTCAAAGGATAATAAAATCGCAGAGATGGGCAACTACAACGGCTTTCACTGTTTTCCCCCATTATTTTCCTGTATATTAATTTCTTTCTAACTGCAATTCTGTTTATTTGCTATTTCTTAGAGTTTTTTAATCGCAAAATAACCAAAAGAATAAAAAAGAAGTTTTTCAGTTCATAGCTTTTGTTTGCTTTTAGTGCATCAAACATAATGTTTATTTGTTAAAGTATGAAGAAAATGATGGTGTTGAGTGTTGTTACTTTATTGTACATGACTGTGGGACGGACAGACTGATGGACTTTTTTTATGAGTTGTTTGTTTGTTTGTTTCATTTTAAACATCTTCTTTTTTGTTACGCTAGAAAGCAGTAAAAATTATGTTTTTAAGCCAAGTGCACTCGATTTTCATGAATGCACACAAATGTAAAACAAAAAAAAAGTGAACAGACAGACATACAGAAAACATAACGCAAAATAAAACTAAAACACGTCCCTAAGGCATTGTGTTCAGCGGTTCATATACCATACACATTTGTATTTAGTGGATATAAAAGTTAGGGAAACACTTGTATTTTTAATATTAATTTTCGCATTTGAACTAGTAAAATATTAAATCAATTTGGAGACAAAATAAATCTGGTCAGGGGAGAACCTCTCAATGCATAAAAATTAAATCAGTACGTTTTTAAAAATCAATCTGACCAATATTTTTCCTGCTCTCTAGATGACTTTGACCAAACTAGTGATCCTATGATATACATAATATCTAGCGCTATATTTAAGGGGACAAATCCCTGACGTTTTTGTTGAACGTCTTTAAATTGAATAGATTTTTCATGTAACTCATATCTGCTGGTGAAAAGACCTCATCACTTATAAATACTAGAATAATGGATAAGATCATTTAATACAATATTACAGCTTGCCTGTAATATCGGTGTACCAAATATACTGGATGATACTTCCCAATACAAGTCTATTTGCTTCTAAACTTCTCAACCAATGACTACTTAAACAATCTCGAAACTACCGTGGGGGTAGTATTAGGAGATTCCACCATTAATAGATCCCAAAGATATTGTGATAAAATCCGCAAAGGAAACATCCAAATGAGAACCTGTTCTTGCCAATACGAGTAATAGTTTTATTCGTTCAACTTAGATTAAAAAGATTTTCTTTACTCTATTCAATAAGAATGAACGATATTATGAACATCTTCATTAAGATGTTCCGCTGAGCCTTTAATCTCTCTGATACCTACTGAGGAAAAACATCAACACATGATTATTTTATGCCATCTGCAGTAAGTGCTTACAGATTATACTATAAATGGTTTCCAACGCTGTTTTGACATCCAAAGCAGAACCTGTCCTAGGCAAAACATCTGACAGTATGTTTCGTTAAATAAAAGCTTTGAAGGCTTTTCTTTACTCTATACAACAAGAATGATAGATTAAATTAACTAGTTTAAGAACATATTCCGCTGAGACTAGTGCTCTTTAACCCAGATAGCACCGGATTTTTTTTTAACTTCAATTTTTATTCTGGAACTTAAATTTCGCACTCAATAATCAATTAAAATCAATTAAATCACACGAAACTGCTTTCATCAACTGACGATTTCAAGATGCGAAGCTACTTAACAAAGCATAATTAATAGTAATTAACAAAAAAAGTAAACAGAAATACACGTGCATAACTGCGCTTTTCTCTCATTTGTGATGTCCTTTTAAAAGGACGGTTGCGCCAATTGGGTTAATGGTTTTCCCACGGATCTACTCCATCATGTATTTTTTGTTATCAATTTGTTATTAAAATATAGCGAAAGAAAAATACTTTTTTTTTATAGAATTTATTCTTGTTCGAGATCATAATTAAAATAAGATGGAAAAAATGTGAGGATCAGCGTTTGAGGGAGTGCCTCCGACGTGAGCGACCAGGTCATCGTCAGCCTCATTCTGAACCACTACCACTTGGTTTGAACAGGCTTAGAATATACATTTCCACAGTTAATGAATAAGCTTTTTCCATCTCTTTTTAGAATTTACCCTGGCAATAATCTTTGATTTTCAAAGCACAAATTCACAGGGCTGACATTCCAACTGCTAATGTTTCCATTTCTTAGAGGGAATGATTGTTGCCAGGGTAAATTCTAAAAACAGATGGAAAAAGCTCATTTATACGGGTAATCATTCATGTACTGTGGAAACGAAATTTAGCATCTTTTATATAAAAACTTATTTCGAACCGGGAATCAAATTCCTTTAAGACCCAAGGATTTTTTTTCATGGAAGTTTTTGAAAAAGACCCATGTGAAACCGCTGAAAACATACGATACAATAGAGCATTACACTTAAACGGCCTGAAAAAACTACCCAGAAAAATATGGGTTGTTAAAGAAGATTGGGATTCTCTAGTCGGAGGTATGGAATACTCTGTTCAAAATTGGTTTACTTACAAAAGGACAATCAAGAATTCTCTACTTGGATCGAAACAAATTATCCATTGTTTATCGCACCTACAATCGCAGAAATAAAGAAAAACTTTGCCACGTAGAACTAGAGTGGTCCTAGCACAATTGTGTTCGGGATGGTGCACACGCCTAAACTTACATTCCACAATCGCCAACATGAGCCCTGCATGACAAAGAGCCCTCATCGCAAACCCCACTTCTCTAAATTCCACAACAGTATGTTTTCATGTTGAATTCAACCGTGAGCATTGTATTCCGAATGTCGAATCTTGCATCTCGGAAAGGGGAAGTATGGAATTCTCTCTTTAAAATTCGTATACTTACAAATCACAAGGCGAAATTTGGCTGAACGACTGGACGGAATTGGGTAATGTTTCGGAAGGACAACCAATAAGTTATCTTCTTGATGGATAGGCCGGAACTATATTGAAAGACAGCTTCAAAATATACAGCTGCAATCGTTATCAAATTTTACAAAGGAATATATTGCCGGGATATACTCATTTTGAAAAAGCGCTCGTGAATGTCGCCTAAGAATTGGCGTTCTTGTAGTATTAAACTGAGGCGTTTATGAATTTACCCTTACTTCGGGTTTCTCATACTAATCTTAATTTTGATATTTTTTGCGTAAAGGATGAAACATTTACTTCTGTTTCATGGGTGTTCCAAAAAATTATCGCCAATCTTATGTGAGTTATTGCTAATGAAAGTAAATTTTTTTTTGTAATAAAAATTTCTTGGTATCCATTCCAAAAATCTTGTTACCCCACCCACGTCATCCTCTAAACCAAAAGCGTCCACATTGTGCCATATTATTAGCAAGCACAAATAAGTTTACCTTTAGAAGTTTTTAAAACAAATAAGTTTCGCCTTTATGTTTCTACACACTCACAACTGTGCATGGTGCATTTAATGAGTTTTTGATCTAAATATCTTATTATTTTTACATTAATGTTGGGGTATTTATGTAGTTTGTTCCGTTCTGTTTTGTTACGCAAAGGAAATAAAAAATTATATACATTAATGCCATCAGGTATAAAATGAAATTACAAATAAAACAAAAACCGGAGGAATATCTAACATTATCATCAATTTGAAAACAAAGTAAATTTTTTTAACTGAAAAAAGTTTTTAGAATAGAGTAAAGGTCATCTTTATGCATATAAAATGAAAAGATTTCAAATAAAATAAACGCTAAGAGCATAATTTTTCAATTAAAAATAACAAATGCAATATAGTATATAGAAGAAAAAATTGCGTAGATTTCAAATAAATTTGAAATATGCTCCCATTAAATGTTTAAGAACTTCAGAGTTACAAGCAAAGCACACTTGACATAAAACTTTTTATTTAGACAAATCTGGAAAAGTGCACAATTTTTGCTACTATGTTTTATAAAAGTACCAAATTAAGCAACTAATACAATTTAATATGGCAAAAGTGTTGCCAAGTTAATGTTAATATAACTATAAATATCATTAAAAATTCCACAGCGATCATTTTAAGAATTGTAAATACATATTAACCAGTTTAGTGTTTAAGACAAATTAATTATTAGTCTCTAAGAAAAATTTAAATAATTCCAAAATTGTCAAATCACATAAAATTTATGTAACCACTATCTTTAATTTTTCAATTTATTCTAATTGAATTCTATTTAATATCTTAGATAACTAAAAAAAAATGTTACAAAGATTTTGTTTATTATAATCTTAAAATCTATTCAAATACATAGAGAAATATATTTAAGCAATATATAAACTTTGAGCATCAGTGCTTTTTCTATAGTTAAGACGATAAATATCCATCCACATTATTTGTGTGGTGTAGATTAAATTAAACTTTTCACTTAATCCCGCTTATTTGTCATAACAATACACTTAACATGGTTTCAATTTCAACACCCACAATGTGATAGAGGAGAGTTGATACGTACGTAGAGATACTCGCATATTCATATAAATATTTGTATTGTTTGAATTAGATTATTATCATTCTATAAAATTAGATTTTTGTGGCTGAAGAAAAGAAATCTTATAATCCTATACTTTGTTTACAATGAATGCAAACAATAACAAACACAAAAAAGTGTTAAGTAAAGCATTTCACTACGGGTCAGAGTTTCCTAGGGTGTTCGGTAATAGGAATCTTAATTTATTTTATATTAACTTTAAGAAAATTCAATATTTGATAAAATTGATTAAGCTGAGGTCCATGCTGACATTGATAAAAAATGATTTTTCAACAGGGTGGGACAGAAACCATTATCTGATTTTCTTTCGCTATACATAACTTTTGTTTGTAGAATATAATGTCCGACAAAAGGGCCGCAGTCGGCTATTTTGATTACACTTTAAATAACTGCGCAGCTTTTGTAGTGTCACATTGTTAATTTAGGCTCGAATGTTGTTATTTGAATCCTTCAAGGTGCGGGGCTTGTTAGCGTGTACCAACAACTTTAAATATTCCCAGAGGAAGAAGTCTGAGATAGTAAAATCTGGAGATCTGGCTGGACAAGCCAAATCACCGCAACGCGTGATTATGTTGCGTTCAATATGACAAGCGACCCCGCCCTGTTGGAGCCACATGTCCTCTTACTGCAAATCGTTAACTTCCGGTAATAAAAATTCGCTCAGCATGGCTCTTTAGCTTACGCTACTCACCGTATTAGTGTCACCGTCGGCTCTTTCGAAAAATTGAGGCCCAATCACATTTTCCAACGTAACTACATACTCCGCAAGGTGACTTTGAGTAGATTTTCCGTCCATTTCGTGGCCGCTGATATAAAAATAAGCATCGTTTCTCATGATCAATTTTGATGGAAAGTCATCAATACATATGTTACCACCATCGCATATAGCGATTCATAGATATTTACCATAAATTTCGCACATGTCTACAACGCAAGAGAACATGTCATAACGTTTAAACTGGTCACGTGAAAGGACTTTTGGAACCGGTCACCTATCTCGTAATATCTATTTTCAGAATCGGTCCAGGTTTAGCCCATCATGGGTCAGGTCCCAATTCCCAACTGATCCTTTTTTCCCGCAGAAAGCATTTTGACAAGAGCAGCCAGAGGCAGTTCAAGAGCTGTCAATGCATCCTGATAGATGCACTGTTTGGTGCGGTTTGTGGGCCGGCGGCAACAATAAAAATTGCAATGTTACAGTCAATGGAGCAAAAAACAGTGTGATGATTAAATACTTTTTATTGTCCAAAATAGAAGAATTGGACTTGGTTGACATGTGGTTTTAACAATACGGTGCCACACGGTACGCGATACCATGAGGTATCAATAGAAGCGAGTTTGGTGAGCACTATCTCACATTTTGGAACATTCCATTGGCCGCCAAGGTCGTGCGATTTGACCCCACTAGACTATTTTAAATTTATACTTCCCTAAATCTCTGATATCTACCATGATTTACCTTTTTATCGTTTATTTTTTAGGCACTAAAATACGTTTAAAGATCTTTTAAAGCAAAATAAAAAGTTCCTTAGTACCAACTTTATCATCCCTGAGAATGTCTTTTTCAAGCAAAAAAGCATTTACAAGAAATTTATACTAAAAAAAGATTGTCATAAACAAAATATTAAAAAATAGTACTACAGCACTTTTAAGGCTCTATAGTACTGAAAATTGTACTAAGGTACCAACTATATCATTTTTGTCCTCCAAAGGGCAGATAAAGTTAAGAAAATTCTTCTAGTGAGAAGGTTTTGGAGGTTAAAAAAAAATATTTTTATGTGAAACACTTTTGTGCATGTGAAAAACATGGTTTGTGGTAAATAATTATTTTTTTCAAAGAATTTGTAACAAATTTTCATCGATTCATTGTTGTATATTTTTGCAGTTTTTGGCTTTTATGTGCAAATTTTTGCATATTTTCTTTAAACTAAAATTATGTTTTAATTAAAAATTTCTGCATCTTAATAAATAAATTGGAATATTTTAAGTAAAATTTTTTTATATATTTTTAGTCTATATTCTCTAGTGATTACCTTTAAATTTTTTCCCATCAGATCTACATTTAAAAAATAGCTTTTTCTTTTAACTAAACATTTATGTGTTTTTAAAATCTCGATTTTTTAGAAAATATGATTTGATATTGTGCAGGAAAATTTCCGCGATCTTGAGCAGAACGAAAAACATCACATAACATTTAAACCGATCAACAAAAAACTTTACTATGAAACTATACATTCGGTATGCAGCATAATCGTTTAATATGCTCTAATCGGAACAATTAATATCAATAACAAGAAAAATTATTTGGAGTTTTTCAAAAAAGGTTTATAATGAAAACATATGTTAACAACTCGGTTTGACGTTTCTACTTGCATTTGCAAAAAGTAAGACATAAAATAAACACATGTCTTTCAATACCAACTAACAGCGGATTTAGACATAAGTTTCTAATGAAAATTACTAAACATAGCTGAAGTTTGTAAGTAAATTTCATCGTAACTCAATAAACCTACAGTATGCGAAGAATGTTATGAAGGTTAGTTTCTGCACACCAGTCGTTTAATAGCTTTTATTAGTGTTTTTATCATTAAATTTTCTATTGATTTTTATACGAATTTTAACTAATTTGCTTTTGAAATTAAATTTTTTAATTAATTTGGTTTTGAAACTCAATTTTTATTTGTAAATTTATAAACCTTTTTGAAGAGCTTTGAGAAGCTCTGCTTCAAAAACTACTATATATTACTACGATGATAATTTACGATACGCTGCCATAATTGTGACTGCAAGTCGTACATCAACAATTGATGTTTTGTTTGTATGTATTATGTGAATACTCGTATTCAAAGTAATTTAATATTTTATGATTATGATGATGAAGATGGATATAAATTTGAATAATCCAAATATTTGTTTTCGTATAATTTCAATACTGATACACACACACAACGTAGTCGTCTTAGCTATAGTTTGAATTGTGTTTACATTGCTTTTGTCATTTCATATAAAATTCATACTTTTACACTAACAAATATACACTCAACTCAAGTAGTACGAATGTAAATTTACAAAGTAAGTGAGAATATATTGAAATTGAATATTTTATTTAAATTAAAATAAATATATTTTTGTATTAAGTGGTAGATTGTTAAAGAAGAGATATAAAAAAAATTGATTTAAATATAGATTAAATTACACTGAAACCAAATAGGAAATTGAAATTTAGACGACAATGTCAATCACCACTTGTGGTGGGTTGGCAAAGAAACAAAAGATCAGTGACTTGGAATTGTAAAAAAAATTCTTTTGTTTTTTTTTCAAATTTCTCGAATGGATTGGAATATAAAACTGTAATAAATTTAGTTTTATACAAGATTGATGATAATTGATTAAAAAGAATAAAAAATTCTACAAATTTGAACTAATTTTTAAAATTACACAAAATTGTGTTTTTAAATTTTAACAAGCTTAGGAAAATACACTAGTTCTAAAAAATTTCACCCACTTGAATTACGTTTTTATCCAGTTTAATTAAGTTTTTATTAAATTTTTCATTACGCAAATTCGGTGAAATTTTTAGTTTGGCCGCTTGCTATGAACACACGCCAAAATATTCTGACCAGTGATTAAAAATATTAATTTACTTCTCCTCTGGTGGATCCAATGCCCGCTCCAGACCAAAAAATTATATTAATTTATTTTTCATCGGATTTGGATTCTGTGCCCGGTTTCTGTATTTAATGCGAGAAGTCTTCGGATTGAAAAATGCAACGCTTCCTTGTTTAAACCAGGGCAGTCACATAATGTTTAATTTACCTTCATATAAGAATAAAAATTGCCTATTAACTAAATTTAATACTTACTTTTTCATCCTGTCTTTGATATGACAGAGTTATAAAGGGTGTTTTTTATAGAGTGACACAAGTTTAAATCATAATAAAACAAGGAAATATATTTTTAATATCAATGAAACGGGCTTTATTGGAAAGAAAATTTTATAAAATTAATGTTCAAATATGATTTCTGCGATGTGGCCGCCACGGCTGGTGCGTAGAAGGCGCAATCTGGAACACCAATTTTCAACAATTTTTCGAAGCATTTGCGGCCGTATTTCGTCAATAACTCTTCGAATGTTGATTTCCAGGTGATCAATTGTTTGTGGTTTATCGACGTAGACATGTGACTTAACATAACCCCAAAGAAAATAATCCAATGGGGTTAAATCACACGATCTTGGTGGCCAATTAATTGGGCCATTACGTGAAATAATTTTTTCATCAAAAGTTTCTTTAAGTAAATTAATTGTAGCACCCGCTGTGTGGCATGTGGCTCCGTCCTGTTGGAACCACATATCAGCAAGAGGTAAGAAAAAAATTCAAATCATTCTCACCATCATCGTTTTTGAAGACATATGGACCAATGACTCCGCCAGCCCATAAAGCGCACCAAACAACAGTATTTTTTTGTGGATGTAATGGTGTTTCGACAAAAGCACATTATTAGTAACAGTAAATGTGGTCCGAAAGCGATCTATTGTTCTTCGAGTTAGCCGCTCTGAAGGATATTTATGTATGCCATAAAATGGAAGAATATAACAATTATTTTAATTAAAAATTTCAACAATTTGCACGCGTTGCTCTGATACATAATGAAATTTCAAAGCAACTAAACAAAATACAACTATCAGCTGTTGGCAGTGATGCCAACTCAAACTTGTGACACTCCAAAAAAAAAACACGCTTGATTTTTCGATGCTAAAACATCTTACATTTGATACAGAAACCAGGCACTGGACTCCAAACTCCTCCTTTAGCATCAAATTTGAAAAAAAAATGCCTTGGCTATTGTTGGGATATTTTTAACAACTTTTCCTAACTTCAAATACATTTCTTTTAATTTATTAAATTTATACAATCTTGAATACATTTTACTTGTAGATAAATAGATTTTTCAAATCATGATTATACACCTTTCTTTTGAAATAAGTACATTCATATTTTTAAATAAACTAATTAAATACCATTTTATTATGCCCGCAAGTTCTGAAATCATTGATTTTGTTCACTACTATTGAGCACAATTAATTTGCGCCAACAAGCAGCACAACAATAAATGAATAAAATGTAAATTTTGAATTTTTAATAATAGACATGCATTTATATTTTAAGTTTTTTAAATTTAAAAATAAAATTTGGAAATTTTTTATTTACTATGTTTAAAACATTGAAAAATTAAAAGTTTTTGGATAAAAAAAAAACAAAAGAATTCAAGAATATTTTTTAATAATATCAGGGATGTAAAATACTCATTTGTTCGGTTTAGGATCAAGCGAGCTGTACTCCAAAGCTGTTTCTTAGTTTTAAGTAACAATTGGACTATAATAAAATACTTTATGGATTGAAAGGTACACCGAAAAAACTAAAATCGAGTTTGAATTAAAATATTTGTAAATACAATTAAAAATTTAATTGAATTTGGACCAGCAAAAGAATTTGTTATATCAATTAATTTTTTTTTTGTTAAAATAAATTGAAATTTTTCAATTAATTCTTCTATCAAAAATCTTCAATATCTTCTATTACCACAGAAAGTACTATGGTACCAACTTTATCGTAACTGGTGCATGCGTGTTTGTAGTGTTGCCAAAAAAGTTTGTTCTCATGTTCCCATTTTCAAAGTTGAAATACCCAAAAATCCTTAACAATTTGTTAAATAATCAAATTTTCCATTTATCTAAAATGATTTTTCGCAGATTTTGTTTTGCTAAAAATTAAAAATTAATATTCAAGAAAAAAGGGTGGCCTCATAAAATAATTCAAATTTTATTGTACGATACATACAGCATTGAAATTTTAAAAAATATCGATAATTTTTCTTCATATAAAAGATTGATATTTATTTCCATTTAGGAATGTAATTAGGTTGGGAGAAAGAAATGAATTGAAATAGGCATTGGTTCAAGTTCGAGCTATATGGAATGAAACGAAGTGAACGGAATGGAATTGAACGGGGAATAAAATGTAATCAGAAAGTACTATTGATTGGCGAAAAAATTAACAAGTCACCCTGTGATTGCTTTATAATAATTTATCATTTGTGATCCATATTTAATAATGTGGACCATTTGTGTAATATCGTGGATCAAATCAAAATTGATTTGATTCTTCAAATTATTTAAATTTAATTATTTCTTTCGATTTATAAAAAGAATTATTTAAAATAAACTTGATTTTTTTTAATAAGATAAAGATTGAATCATAGTAGTAAATAATTCAATCAGAAAAATTAATTCACGAATTAATTCGTCAAAATTTAAATGAGATTTGAAAATTGTTTTAAAGAATTATGTTTTTAAAGCTCTGCCTGTAGTGATCCTGCGGGAAAAAAGGGGTCAGTTGGGAATTGGCACCGGTCCCAGGATAGGTGAAAACTGAAACTGTTCCGAAAAAACATACCACGAGATAGGTGAAAAGAGCACCGGTTCCTTAAGTACCTATCACGAGACGACTTGTCCTTTTAGACCAGTCCTGTGACATGTCACAGAGGACAAGCCCATGTTAAAGTGAACGGTCCCGTGACCGGTCCCTATCACAATGAACCGGTCAGGTGACGTGTCCTGGGATAGGTCCTTTTCCCGCAGGGGAGTTGAAGCAATTATTCGTCACTTTTGGTAATAAAAAAAAAAAAGTTTTGCAAAAATAAACTATTTTAAGTTTTCTTTAAAATAAACGATTAATTTTTTTCCAAATTATGCTCCAATATTAAAAAAATTCCCATTTAAAAAAAAAACTGTTACCCTATTGCATATAAATAATGGCCGATCGTACGGTCGGTCGGTCACCATGACATGCCACAATTATCAACAACTAATTTGGCAAAATGTTGTTTGCTATGGCAATAATGATGTACCTGACTTAACTCTCTCAACTAGGCATTCGAAATGTTGTCCATTGAACAACATTTTTAACGGATGCACACGATTAATGGAGAATAAATACATAAAAACAGCAACAGCAAAAAAAACATAAAACATATTTTTATGTTGATGTTCATGTTTTTTGATGTGGATGTCGATGGTGATGATGATGATGATGATGAAACAACAACACAAAAAAAACATTATTAAGTTGTGATATTATTGATGGATAACATGTGCTGTGTACTGTTGCCGGTGTTGTGTGCCAAATTCAATCCAATCAAATTCAATGAAAGTAGGTGATTTCATGCTTAAACTACAATTCAAACATTATTTGCAGCAAAAAAAAAAAATACTACATGCAACAACAGTATTAGCAGTTGTTGCAACAACATTCAATACACTTGTTAATACAATATTATACATTAAATGTTGTATGTGTTGTTCAAGTAGATAAAAAAAATAGACTTGTAATGGTTTTAGTTAAAGCGAATTTGCTAAATATTGCAACATCATTTAAAATAAATTTAACAAGATTGTTATTTTCGTTGTTATTTTTTTTTTCTCAGTTGTTGACTCGGGTAGCTCCTGTTCAAAATATATTTTAATATTCCTCACTTGCCTGCATTTCGTTGCTTTCATATTGATATTTGATTCATTCATAAAAATGTATAAATTTTTAATTAAATTCATCAGTATCATAAAGTATGCTCAGTGATTTTTAGTGAAATTTATAAAGTTAAAATAGTTTTAGCATTTATCAGAGACTGAATGCTGTTTAATTCATGCCTTTCTTCTGCCTTCATCATCATTTTCATCGTTTTCATCATAGTGAGTGTTCATCTGTGTTCACATAAAAAAAAAAACAGAATGCATATTTATGAGATGCTTTCACAAAGTAGGACAAGTTTTTTTGTTATTCATTGTTCAACGAGTGTTTTTACTGTTGTTGCTCATTCTCACTATTTAGCGGCCGCTTGTGTTTGCATTACACCATTTTACATATTTAATTTGTACGTGTTTTGGTGGGACAGAAGGCAGTTTATTTCAGAAAGATTTCCATCAAACTGCAATTAGCTTCCCCTTTATCATAGGCGTAAATTGTGTCGTGTGTTCCAGAAATTTGGGAGCCTAGATTTTCAAAGTAATAATTAGCAATCAAAAAAATATTTCAAAAAATATCGCTGGAATTTTATTGTCCGAAATTTACGGAACTGTCCTTCTGATTTTTGTACCATATTTTATTTCTATTTTTTCTTTATAATTCCACCTGCCGAAATGGTCATAGTGAAGTGTTATTTGGCCAGATCACAGAAACAGTACGTCACTATCTGAAACAATTCTAAAAAAAAATATTATTATGAAGTCAATTAGCATTACGACTCCAACGATCCTTGGCATCAACACCGGCCACGTGCTTCCTAAGTTTTATCTTCACATTTCCAATAACTTCAAAGAAGAGCATGCTTTTTCAAATTCTCCATACACTCAGAATATTATAGTTTACTGTTTGTAGTTTAACAAAAAAATTTCCGTTCCATTTAAAAATAAAGGAACATACATTTATTTTTTAAAGAAATATCTATTTTAACTTTTTTTTTACATTTATTCGAAATAATTTACTTCATTCATCGATTTTTTTCAGTTTCATTTATTTTTTCATTTGTTTGGAAATTTAATAAAAATTAACCCACAAAACGGAAATTTGTAGTTTATTTATTTGTGTCCGTAACAGTTATTACAAATTTAAATTTTGTTTGCTGTCTGTTTCAAAAAAGAAAATATTCAAAAAATTCCAATTTGTACATACAGAAACGCATTCACACAAAAAGTGTCGATAGCTATGCATACATCCATTTTGTTAATTAAAAAAAAATGCAAAATCAGATACAATTTGAAATAAATGATAAAATCATTTATTTTTTAAGGAATTGGCAGGTAAAATTTTAACATTATTTTTACTGATTAACCATTTGTTTCTTACGGATCTGTCAGTTGTTTAATCAACATTTATATATAAATATCAAAAGCTTTTTGGTTTAAATGAAAATTAAGCAGACCGGTTGTTAAATATTATTTTACTTTCAGACTATTTCAAGTGTAGGTATTTAAGTTAAATATTTTTCTGGCTGGACTACTGCTGTTGTTTATTGGAGTTTTTCAAAAACCAAAACGGGACTATGGCCAATATGATTTTGATAATAATCTCCAGTTAAAAATGAATATATTTCCCATCAGCATTAAGACCGTATTTTAAAAGAACATAATTCCAACTTAGGGATTTTTATAAAATCATTTTGTTCTCCGTAGCCGGCTTGGAGCTCTGGTTCGAAGCCGTCTTCGATGAGAAATTAATTTTTACGTAGAGGCATACGGCTGGAGAGTTGGTTTAACGACCAAATAATAATAATTCCCACATTGAGATGGGTTTAACCCCCATGAGGACTATGATCGTTTTATAAAGATTTTCTGCGCTGACTCAAGATTTTCTGCTAAGCTGGACTCAGTTGTATTCTACTCTGTGGAATGTTCAAATCTGAATTTGCAGAGGAGTTTGTTTTATGCATAGGGACCTTCGATAGAGCTTAATGGTTTTCTCTTCTGCAAAATATCCAAAACCAGCTTCGTTGAGGTAAGCATTTTTGCTTGGAGGCTTTCAGCTGCGAGATGCAATTTATTTTCCAGCTGGGGTATAGCTCAGCTGTCCAGATTCGCCAAAGGTCTGCTTCCTTTGAGGTAATTATAAAATAATACACGACGGCCGACAATACGACATGGATTCAGAGGAAACCACGTTTTGGTTCGAGTTTTGATCGTATATGATCGGCACTACCCGAAGGTAATATTTACCGAACTCTAGAAAGAGTTTTGGCTCGGCTAGTTGGATTAATTAGCAACCAACGGGGGATAAACAGTGGTTACCTTACTTAAATAATACAACTAACTACAAACGAGAATAAACAGCGGTTCTCGTG
The DNA here is from genome assembly GCA_949748255.1 of Eustalomyia histrio. NCBI lineage: Eukaryota > Metazoa > Arthropoda > Insecta > Diptera > Anthomyiidae > Eustalomyia > Eustalomyia histrio. Next base: position 20,499,986 of record OX456527.1, on the reverse strand, counting down.
TTCGAATAATTTTAGGTAATACCCTGTTCCCGAGTCGAAGTATTACCTGATTCGCCCCTCGGTTCTAGCTCTCCTTACAGCCTTTAACTTTCACACTTCATGTTAATAATTTTCAACACTTAATGAGAATTATATACGGTGTTGCCATAAGTATAATATTAGGTATGGGTAAAAGTAGTAATACTGGGTATGAGGATAAGTAGATTCGTAACGGCACGTTACAGCTGGGAAATGTTTGGTAATAATCTCCACAACAAATTGGTCTCAACCCCGTATGTAAAAAAAAATTGAAAAAATGTGAATGATTTTAAAGTCTGTGGCAATTTTAACCTCCCATCTAAAAATCGAAATATATATGAGCATACATGATCATACATGGGCCTGTATATGATCATACATGGGCATACATGGTCATATACGTCCATACATTGTTCAATATATGACCATACATGATCTCATATATGATCATATATCTTCGGATCCGAAATTTGAGGGTATATGGACGTATATGATAATATACGAGCATACATGAATAATATATGAGCATGTATGATAATATATGCACATATATCACCATATACCCTCAAATTTCGGATCCGAAGATATATGGTCATATATGAGATCATGTATGGACGTATATGACCATGTATGCACATGTATGATCATATACAAGCCCATGTATGATCATGTATGTTCATATATATTTCGATTTTTACATGGCTATCACTTTTTTTGTGCACCACTTATCTGAAACAAACAAAATAATGAACTCTCTCCAAGCTAAAATTTTCAACATCTATCGCTCGTTCCAGGGACGCGGATTTTATCCTTATTCACCGCAAAGCTATTTTTTAAAGTTCATATTGATTGACAATTTCTTAAATATCTACAAAAAGCCACGTGTAACATTATCTCCAAATAGCTTATACATACTCGTAATTCTATCCAGCAAGATCTTGTATAGAACTTAGAAAAGCTGATGTGCTTCAATTCAATCCTATAAGTTGAAAGGTTGACAGAGACCAGCATCATATTCAAAGTTGTTCCTCAAGAAGTTTAGGTGGTATCTACATGCATGTTTCAATATATGATCATACATGATCTCACATGTATCGTATCTGAAATTCGAGGGTATATGGTCATACAGGAGCATACATGTATAATATATGAGCATATATGATCATATATAACCATATACCATCATATACCTTCAAATTTTGGATCCAAAGATATATGGTCAGTTTTGAGATCATGTAAACCATGCATGGCCGTACTATATGACCATATATGCCCATGTATGATCATATACAAACCCATGTATGTTCATATATATTTCAATTTTTACATGAGTGAATTTTAAATTGATATATCCCTGGATTTAACCTACACACTATCTAAGATCAGCCTTCTTCATGTATAATAGAGTCCTCAGAAAACTTTTTTTACCATTCTTCCATAACCTTTGTTTTCATTTTGGTTTTTTCTGCAGGTCAAAAAAAAAATGTTCTCTTATGTCTGTATATGATTGACATTTTTGCTTCTTCTTTCATTTCTACTTCTTCTGGCATATCTGATCTCTCTAACGCCAGCTAGAAATATCTTGAGGTCCCGGTACCCAGCTGAATTTCCATTAGTGCTAGTCGAGTAGGTCGACTTTCTGTTACGAGTTCTTAGAAAGTCGGCTAGCTAAATTTCAATGACTACAAGCTGACTTCTACTCATTTTGATTCAAGTTTACTTGCAGAAGGAATAATACAGCGGGATTTCAGAATGTAATGACGGTTCAAAGATGAATTTTAATCGGATAATGCTAGTCTCTTTTAAGAGAAACCTCTAGCTTCAAAGAAACCTTCTAAAATCTTATATATGAACACAGCTTCAGTTCAGTGGCCCTAGAACTCATAAAATGAAGCTTATAAGTGTACGCTATATTTTCAATCCTTCTCGCTACATCTTTAATCCTTGTATAATTTAAGTTGTGAAATTCCACGAGCATATACAGGTAGAAGATATTGCAAAGACAGATCGGATGCATACTCTGCGATGCAAGTCGGCACACAGCTGAAAGCCATCAAAATTTCCGTGGGGAAAATAAATAGGCTTGATTACGAAACAAAGCTTGATGTAAACGCAAAGCTGATTACAAGTTTTGGAGCATAATTTGTTTGCTCACTAGGAGGTGTTTCGATAGGCTAATATATAGACATGGAAAGAGACTGGGACTAGGGAGCGAGAAGAAGACATTAAGTTATTTCTAAGTTTCTATAAACGGAAAATAATTCTAATTCTGTAATAGGAACATAAGTCTTCAGTAATCAACATACTGGGCAATTTGTACATGCACTAATTGATTTTTTGAATCAATAGTCATAAAAATATAAGGTTGTGAAGAGCTTCAGCTACTGTACTAAAATATATCAACACGCGCAATAAAAGTGTTAAAGTCCTTTTGTTTCACACTGTAGAGAGACGTACGTCTCTGGACGAATGAGTGAATGCATGTATTTTTCGAAGGAAACAAAACGTCATCTGCAAACACCTCTTAACTCTTTTCTATTCCCTTTTGAAAGAAAGCAATAAATATCCTACTTAATTGACAGTAATGCCTTATTCTGATTAATTTTTTTCCTAAAAATAAAATATTTCAATTTTGACCTCCTAAAATAACAATTTATCCCACTGTGCTTTAATGCACATTACTTCTATTTGTTTTGTTTTTACTTATCATTTACTTGTACGTAGAGCAGCATGGGTATGTTTGAGTCTCTATGTAATACATTGGTGTTGCTGCACTCCATTGTAAATTGGTGTTTTTATATTTAAATTGTTCCTCCACTCCATATAGAGTTTAGTGTGGATAATGCATAGTGGAGAGTGTACATACTTTTGCATTCATTGTACACTACTACTATGATATTCATACAATTTCATTCATTTAACAATATTTAAAAACAAAATAACTAAAAAAAATACTGCTTGACTTGTTCATTTTTTCAGTAACACATAAACTCTTAACTTTTTTTATAGAAATTTTGTTGTAAATATATTACCAACAAAAACAAAACGAAACAAAAAAAATTAAAAAGACTTAAGTCAAATGGCCCATAAATAGCAATTTAAAATGTTTTAATTTTTTTTTGGTTAAAAGTATTTTTCAAGTACACTTATGGCTAACTAAAATGTAACTAATGGGATTCCCCCCCACTCACTCCATTTATAAAAAAATGTAATTTTGTTAAAAAAGCAATAAAACATTAAACATATTGATCGTATACTACTGATCTTATCTGATAGATTGATATGCAAAATATTTTAAGTAAATAAGTATGTTTTTTCCATAACGATTTGTCAATAAATTTTCAAGATTTCCTAACAGCTACAAATTTAGAAATATATTATTTTAAATGATTATAAATAAAATAATTTAATTTTTAAAAGATGTAGGTTTAGGATCAAAGATTTTTATTAAGTTTTTTATTATTTTAATGGAAAGAATTTTGTTAACGTTAGATGTTATAAGTAAAAAACTTCAAGCTTCTGCCGCCGCTATGTTACGTTGTCTTTTTTCCCAAGTGCTTAGATTATTTAACTGAAAAGAGTGACTACATACAAAGTTTCTTTTTCCGATAATGTTTATAACGAGATTTATGAGGATGTTTAGCTTTCTAAAACTGTTTATCCAAATATTTAGTCTAGTTAAAAACAGACGCCCTTAAGTTTTGCCTAACATCAAGTTACCAATTTTTTTTTAAGAGAAGCATCACTCAAGAAATTCTTCCTACTTATTACTCGTAATGTGTTGCTTTCTTCGGAAAGGGGATAGAGTAGAGATGAAAGACTTCAAATATGGCAACACTGTAATTGCGCGAGATGATAAATCTTAGAACAGTCTGATAGGGAGTTGGCGGAGAACGAAGATTGATACAATGATTTGGAAGCAACAGATAACAATTTAAAAGTTATTTAAAAATTACATATTGGTCTATAAAAATTCCAATTCTATAAAAATTCCAAATACACGGAGGAAATAACTTAAGCGACTGTATAAAAATTCAACTAATTATTAAATATACTTCCAATGAAAGAACTTCCGCATCCTATATGAACTCTAGAGGGTTGTAAACATAACTTGAAAGATTAGTGTCGTCCCACATGAAATGGTTAATTGAGCGGAAAACGTCCTCGCAAAATCTATCGAACTATCTATAAACGTTGTGGGCACCGCAGATATCAACAAAACCTTTAACGAATCCACAAAGACGAAATGTGTACACGAAGGTGCCTCCTATTAATTTGAGGGAAGAAAGGTTGAATGCCGCAATTAACTTTTATTCTACTGCTGGGATTGTGGTCACTGCAGAAGTTAAGAAAATGATCAACGGATATATTGTAGCATCAGCAAGAGTGTACACGAAGATTCCTTTTCACTCTGTTGCTAATATTATCCTCCCTGGATCCATAATAAACAGGAGTGAAAACGAAGATTCCTCCTTTTATAAAACATAATCTCTTTGTACGGTATTAACTTTGGGATCTAGAGGTGCGTTAAAACAGGACACATCTAAATCATCACTTACCTGTTCCCTATATCTATCAACCTTCTTCAAATTTTAATTACTCAGTCCAACTTAAATTAATGCTCCACATCAAAGTTTAAAGGAGATAGACAAACTTCAATAGACCAGATTCCTATAATTAATTGTTCCAAAAAGCCACATGAAATAAGAAAATGCCTGTAACGGAATCAATAAAAGTTTCATGTGCTATCAATCGCATCGAATCTTAAGGTTTTTAATGGAAGTTGGTCAGGTTTTCATGCCTCTATATTTCCCTTAAAATTCTGCTAAGCGAACCATCATCGACATGTAATGGTACATGGTGCTTTCTTTAGCAGCTTTACTCTACCTTGACGATATTGTAGTTCTCGAGAAAACTCTTGAAAAAATTTGGCACAACACACCTTCAAAGACTGTGGACTAAAAATCCCGAAGGAAAAAAACAGAAAAGTTCGAAGTTTTTGTTGTTGTGTGATATGATGAAGGGATAAAACTGACTCAAATAAGATCATATCAATCCGGAAAATGACTCTACCCTACTGATTATGGCGGGTCGTTGAAGTGCAGATAGGGAGATAAAAGGGAATTATTTTCTTCAAGTTTAGTTCCAGCTCCAGGTCCTGCTTGTCAATATTTTTCACACTTGCCAACCTAACAGTGACAGCCAGCATGTTTTCATCATCATTTTCGTCATCTTACCACAATCTGAGAAAATTCAAAAAAAAAAAAAAAAAATTCACCAACTTGCAAACAAGTGCTTTATAGGGTGCTGGAATTAGTATTCTACACTCATAATAATCCATGCTTAAAAATACAAATATATTTTTCGTAAATTTTTTTTTGTACAATGTACTAACATTTTGTAACTATTACCAAACCTTCGTATATAAGAAATTTTATAAATTTACAAATTTCGTAAGTAATACAAACACGATTTTGTAAATTATTTTTAGTGCGAAGTACAAAAAATTTGTTATATTACAGAATTTTTGTACTTAGTTGATGATATAAAATTTTTGACTTTACAAAATTTGTAAATAATACAAATAATGTTTTATTAAAAAAACTTTTGTACCATGTACAAAAACATTATGATAATACCAAATGGTTTTTGTATAATATTATAAAAGTAAATATTAAAAAAAAAAAACAATTTTATCTACTCAGAATTCTCTTACAAAATTAATTATTATTAATTAAAAAAACGTTTATTTTAACTTTGCCATATAAAAAAATTAATGTACAATTTAAAAACGTTTTTAAATCAATTACAAGAAGGAATCCCGATGGGTTCTCACCGATCTTAATGAAATTCAGACTTGTGATAGGGAGCAAGAAAATAACAACTCTTATTTTTGAGCAACAATCTCACGTTTAGGGGTGAAGAAGTGAGGTCAAAAATTACTACTATTTCATATGTCTTAAATTTATGAAATTTTGACTTATTTTGTGTGGATCGCAATAGTTTTCAAGAACACACCCATTTTAGCAACTTCGGATCGCTAATATAGAAGTATTTAAAATGACACAAGTGGTATATGGGCTTTTTCAACACTCTTTTGATAAAAGGAAATATGAGCCGTTTGAAATTAAATTAAAAAGCTATAAAAATTAGTGATAACTTTCAAGACCCATTATAACTTAAAAATTTATTTTATTTCTAAGTTCATAAGCGGCGGTTCTTCTGTACAAACCATTTTCATAGAAATAGCAAGGAAATGTTGTAAAGTCCTATTTCTGAGTCATAAACATATTTGCAAATTAGAAATTTTCGAAAAATTAAAAAGATACATTTTAAAATAAATACTGCCGTATGCATAGACATTTAGTTGGTTCTTATAACAGTCTTATAATGAAAACTTGATTTTACATATTAATTTAACATTGTGTGTTATAAAAATCAACAAAATGTTTTACTTTATGAATGAAATAAAATAAGTTTGTAATTTTTTATATAATTCAAAAATTGGTTTATTGTTTAATTTATTAAATATTCTTAAGTTAAAAAAAAACTTGTAAGTCCCAGTTTACACAAAGCAAATATTCTTAAATTCAGTATTCGTGGTCATACTGTGAAAGTCTTTTATTGCAATTTTAGTATCTTTTTCATATAAAAAATTACGAATTGGAAAACACAAGAGAATTACGAGTACAAGCAAGTCGGTGCCCCTTTCGTTCTTCTTTACTCCCTCTCCTATTAGCTCAGAATTGCTGTATGTAAACCGTGACTAAGATTAGAAAAAGTAACTTCTTTGATTTATTTAAAATAATAAAATTAAATAAATGAAAAAAATTGTTACAAGCACAAAAATACACAAAATTCATTAAATAATTTTTGGTTTCGCTTTACTTGATGGTTGAGTTTAGGTATTAATTATTATTTTTTATATAAGTGGTCACACGTAAAAGCAACCAAAATTCTAAATATCTTTATTGTAAATGATTTTATAATTTAAACGTACCGAACAAATGTACTTATTTTTACCATATGATGTAAAATTAAATAGTAGTTTCGCTCCTAATACCGTGTAATAATCGTGGGAGTCGAGTATTTAATATATAATATATACAAGCACCATGTTTCAGTACTGGGCCAACATACATTATTCCGAAATCTCAACATCTTTCCTATAACCAGTCCAGAATTCATATAGAAAAGTTAGGAAAAACTTTAGTAGTTTTTAATATTTTCTAATTGTTTCTTTCCACAATCGGTATAACTAGATAGAATAAAAATATATATTAAAATTACTATATAAAAGAGGTTTAAAATAAAAATTTTATTAACTTACAATAGATAAAACATTTGTATATGAATAGTGGCCAATCATCTCCACCTTTGACCTTTATAACCCTTTTTTCACGGGTAATGCATTGGCATTGTAAAGCAATGGCATACCTAGAAATAGAAATATATGTATTTATTTTTAATTACAAAACTGTATTTTTTCAAGTTATCTTACCTGCTGTTGAAAGAATATTTACTTTTTTTTTTGTTATATGCCTGTTTTGCAGGACCCTTTGCATATGCGCTATATCATACACATGTTTATAACTTTTATTGTCATTGCGTATGAACAATGATAAAATTAGTTTAGTTATTGTTATTTTTTACCATTTTTTCGCAAATATTTTTTCCTTTCCACAAAAAAAAAACAAAAATAATAAAAATCGTATCTCACGTTTTCTTTCTTCTTTTTATAATTTTGTTGCTATTGAAGAAGAACAAGAGTTTTTTTACAATAAAGAATAACAAACAAAAACAGTGTTACCAGATTGTATGATTTCGAATTATTCCCATTATCAAATATAAAATATACAAAAATCAGAAACCGATTATTTACTTACTAACAAATATCGTGACTATTTTAAAACTAAAGTCTTAGGCCAGAATTAAAAAATAATTGATAAAGGAGGTTTATTAAGCTAATTTTATATCGAAAATTTGTTTTATAAATATCTTTTAACTTTATTAAGTATCTGTGAATAGAAAACTTAAAAACAGTTTAACAATATTCATATAACTTATTTTATATTTTTCATTCAGGTTGCGTTTACACTTCATCATATAAAAATTTTTATATTTACTACTATGAACATAACATATCGTACAATGATGAAAAACTTATAGCCGTTGAGTTTTTAGAGAATATATTTATTAGAATTGTCTATTGATGTTTTATTCAAATTGAACGTCTATTGTATAATCTCAAAAAAACGTAAGATACACGCAAAAAATCGTTACTTACTAATTAGGAGTATTTCAACGAATAACTTTTAAAGTTTAAATTATTGATAAAAAAAACTAAAAGTTGGCAATGTAAGTTTTTGCAAATTTTTTGTATGTAGATAAACTTTTTTGAAAAATATGATTATTAAAATTTATCTCACATTTCAATATGACCGGTTCAGAATTATCCACAGAGTGGCAGCACTTGATTGTTCATTTATATAAATGTAGCTAATTTTCCAAATAAAAAAACAGCTATGTCATAAACACGTAAAAAATAATAAAGAAATTTGCGCTAGCTTGCCACATAAACACTTAATAGCTGGCAAGCTATCAAAGGTAACTTATGACATTCCCATATAAATTTGCCATAAGCCAACGTATAGTATAAAAGTGACATGCTGGATTTATTGTGATTGTGTCTTTCTTATAAAATCAAAATAAATTTACTTTAAGCATTTAAGCAAAAGCTAACATTCAAGTGATCTTTTCCGATGATTCAAGTTTTTATAGGGATTTGCGCATTACTTACGTCTCAGACACTCAATTTAAGATCATTGAGCTTATAAAATTGTTTAAAAATGTTACCTAAGTGGTGTAAATAGTACGTACAATTAATTTAAACAAAAAAATAAATACGTTTTCACTACAAAATTGACACAATGTTACGATTTGAACACTTTATTTTTCGAGTTAATTTTTACACAGGAAAAACAATTTAATATGCTTAAATAAATTAAAATTTTAATACGTTGATATTTTATTATTTATAACATTTTTTTGATAGCGATATTTAAACGCTAGCTCTGGCTATGAAACCTAAAAATGAGCAACTCTGATTTGTGTTTTAACTAGAGCTATAATATTTTAATAGCACAGACTACTCAACACCTTGGTGTAGGTTTTAACCGAGTACTCGTTGATAAATTTTTTTATTATCATCTAATTTTTTTAAATATATAATCTAGGAAAATTAATGACTAATTATAACTACGGAATATATAAAAAGTAATTGGTAATGCCAGTGTTCGCAACGAATTTTTTTAATATTATTTGTATAACGCTTATATACTGAGTACTCTAAAATATTCGTAGTATCGGGTAGTCGATACTTGTCAAACTCAATTTTTTACTTTTGCATTCTCTTTTGCATAATGCAACGGTAAAAATTCAAGTTAATTTTTGTATATCTTGAAAGTCATAGCATTAATTGCATTATTTGTTAACAACGTGTTTCTTTTCGTTGTTGAAAAATTTAAATTAAAATATATTAGTTGTGTGTATAAAAGATTAAATAATTCTAATAAAGCTAAAGGAAAGTAAAAAAAAATATATAAGAAAAATAAAAATATATAAAAAAATGAATTGTGGAATGGATGTTTTGAAATTCGTCAAAAATCGTTTAAAGAACTTTGTGCTCCAGACTCAAAAAAGCATCTGGTAGATTTGTGGCCAATGCTTAAAGACTCCAAAGGATTCCGTTTGGTAATTATTTTAAAATATTTATTTATTTTCTCCTATTAATTTATTTATTAATTCATTTAGATCAATAATGATTATGAAAGAATTTATGGGAATCCCAACATATTTTTGGATACATTTGATGTGTTTTCTAATTTGATGATTTCAAAAGTATTTCCAAATTTTGTATCCAAGTTCAAAGGAGAATATGAAATGAAAATTTGGCAATTTGTTCACGAAAATAATTGTATCGAGAATAGTAAGTAAATTTAAATTTTTGTTTATATAATTTTCTGACATTTTATTTTGTTTCATAGCATGGCATAACAATACAGGTAGACCATACATATTATAAAACATGTTCTTTTGATTACAAGAAAATAGTAAACAAAATAACCAAGACTGTCAAATAAAATACTCAAATTCTACCTAATACCTGGTACTGTTTTGCCATGTCAACTCTTTAGTATAAAACTCAGCGTAAATAACAAATTTTTTTTTAAAATAAAATTACGCTGATATTGATTGATATAAGATATTTTTAAAGTAAATTTTTTAAGAAAGAAAACTATATGAAAATATGTTGCCTTTAATAAGGATTATTTGTGTTTTTTACTTACATTTCTTTTTTTTAGATACAAAATATTTAATTGTATTAACGCTGATACAATCATTGCTTCCATTGGCAAGAGTAAAATCCAAAAATTCAAAAAAAGGAGCAAAATTTTACACATCTCTTGAAACAATGCGATCTTTTGTTCGCTTTGTACCAACAGAAGAAGCATATAAAGAAGAAATAGATAAAAAAATTGAAGTTGATGGTTCAGTATCACCTTTTGTAACTGTAGTTGGAGATATTTTTAAACCAAAATATTTTTTTTGTGATTTTGAAAACATAAGATATAAAGTTTTCAGTATAATCAAAGCTGTTGATATATGTTTTAAAGCATACCATATATTTTCTATTAAATTTCCTGACCCATGCATACATATTTGGTATTTATTAAATATGCAGTTTTATAAAATAGAATCTACTCCTGCTAATCCGGCCATACAAATGTTGTATAAATCAATAAAAGGTTTGTAGTAATAACTATTGTGGTTAAACAAAATTTGAATAATAAGAATATTTATCATTTTTAGAAGCTGAAAACTAAATATCTTGCGAGTATATTTTTATTGCCGTCATTATAATAAACACATTGCCCCAATATATATAACAACAATTTGAAACAACTTTATATATTTAAAACGCATTTGGCGAAATACTGTCTTCACCTTAAAGTTTTGTTGAATTTTATATCCATAAATGTTTTGGATTTTAATGTTTTCCATGATTTTATTATATATTTTAACGTTTATAATCTAACAATTTTTATACAAATTTAAGCTCTTTACGTTCAGTTTAAACTTGTATAATTTTTAAATTTTTGCAATCATCAATTACTGGAAGTATTGCCTATAAAACACAAACAGGACAACTTCTCCCTTTGAAATTGTTTCCTGTTCTTGACACTTGCATTTCTGTTATTGGACTTAAATTATCTAAAAAATTATATAATCGACCGAATTTTTATTGGCTATTGTATTTTAAATTTACTTCGAAATAATATCAGAACTTGTTCTGCGTGTTTTTTAGCAACTCAAATTCTAAAAATATTTTTAAATAAATAAAAAGTACGATATCGTTAAGTAAGTAAGTAAGTTTAAGTATTTTTGAACTTTTTATCTCAATTTAAATATTTAAGTAAATTATTCTTGAGTTCTTTTACAAAAAACTGCACTTATTTTAAAAGTTAGAGTGAAATGCCTAATATTTTTTTATTTTTTCAGTTATTTTTATTTAATTTTTTAGTGTACATTTTTCTCTCTTTGTGAATTAATTATTTGAGTGTATTTATGTTAATTTGTACGCCTTTTATTTCAATTAAAATATTAAAGTACAAATATTTTTATTTTAACAAAATTGAATTAATATAACAAAAATGAATTAGTTATAAGTACACAATATATTTTAAATAAATTTTAGTAAACCTACAAAATATCTTATTCACCGATTTTGTTTATTTTAAAAATATTTTCGATTTTATCAGAAATTAATTTGTAGAATAACCAAAATTATTTTGTATTCTTACAAAGTAATTGTATAATAACAAAACTTTTTTTTGGCGCTTTTACAACATTTCGTAAAATATACAAATAAAAATTTCCTACCAAAAACAAAATAATTCTGTAATTTGACGAAATATTTATAAATTTACAAATCTTTTTTTGTACTTTCATAAAATTTCGTAAAATAGACAAATAAAAATTTCCTACTAGAAACAAAATTATTTTGTAATTTAACGAAATATTTATATATTTACAAATCTGCTTTTTGTAGTTTTATAAAATTTCGTAAAATAAACAAATAAATATTTTATACGAGTAACGAAATATCATTTGTACATGTTACAAAACTTTTCGTAATGTCAAAATAACCAATACTTTCGTAAAATGAACCACGGTTTTCGTGTATTTTACCTATGGATTATTATGAGTGTATTGTCGACGTAAGAGGTTTTTCTCAACATCTTACGTCTTTTTTAAGGAAGGGTTTGCTCGGAAAGTTGACAAAGGATCGACATGTTTTACTTTTTTCATTCTCTTTTATCTTTGGAAACGACTTTCTTGGTCACTTCCAGTTCTATCTAGTCTTTTGCAGATGACAGCGTCATTTGTCATTCGTATTCCTTCGATCATATGCCAAGTCTTGTGGAGGTTTGGGATTCTTAATAATACAACCTTTTCGGGGCTTAAAGGCGATCTCTGAGTGGGGTCGTATTAATAGTGTATATTCATTTATATTCCAGTTTCCAATGTCTTGCCGCTAAAACCCATTGTAAATAAGCGTCTTTGGCAGATTGTGTCATTTGGTTGAAACGTAAACAACAATACAATAAATATTGCCTCGAAAGTGTAAAATTTTCTAGCGCTGGGAATTTTTCTTCATTACTTTAATATGAAGAAAAGTACCGCCGAAGGTCATGCTCTATATGAACAATTCTATCAGAGGTGTTTTGCACGCTTTAAGAGTGGCGATTTTGAGCTCGAAGACAGGGAACGGCCAGGTGCACACAAGAAATCGGAATCATTGCTCTATGTGGACGCCAAAACGCTTTAAGGGTTGTCAGAATCATTAGAAGTGGACAAGTCGACAGTGAACAAAGACCTAAAAGCCATGAGATTGATTCAAAACCAAGGAAACTGGGTTGGGAGTTGAAGCCGCGCCACGTCGAAAGACAATTTATCACTTGCGAATTGCTCTTTGATCGCCAAAAAGAAACGGTTTTTGCATTGCATTGTAACTGACGATGAAAAGTGGATTTATCACGCCAACCCCAAACGCAAAAAGTCATGGGTTTTGCCCGGACAGCCATCAACATCTTTATGGCATGAAGCTTATGCTCTGTATTTGGTGGGACCAAAGCGGTGTGATCTACTACGAAGTTGTGACCAGCGATGGACAATACTCTGAATAATATATTTGAAACCACTTTTGCACAATAAATCCGTAAAAAAACTGATTATTAATTCAAGGTCCCAATAAAATAAAAATTATGTGGAGTTAAAGTTTCTTTATATTTAATTAACCGCAGTTCCCATTACCACTACCCAACATTCGCATTACAAACAGATGCAACTGAAAACTGACTTCACTTACACTTAAATTAGAGGGGCCAAAATTTTTCCAAGTAACCTTCTATTTCCGATAGTTCCTGCCTGATATTGCTGTAAAATTGCAGTCCCCTAACTCCTGCCAAGAAAGCATTGCAATTTACAGAGGACCTACAAATGGAGTTCTTGTTCTTCATGGCAAAGCTAAGGAAAGATTCAGCTCCCAAAGCTTTACTGAGTCTTCGTACTGAAAAATTACTCAATTCGGGGAGACACGAAAGTTCTTGGAAGTAGGCCCCTAGTACCGTTGGTTCGTGCATGGTATAACTGCTATTTGTTAAGAATCTAACCAAAAAAAAAAACATGCAAATTGACCAACTAGTTTTGAAAATATTTGCAATTTTCTGATGAAACATCAAAGCTCACAATTGTGTGTCTGGGTCTCAAAGGGTAAAAAAAATATGTTTATTAATTCATTTCTTCTAAAAAGTTCTCAAAATTTAAGTAAAATATTTTTTATAAGAAAAGGTCTGTAGAAGCCAAGATTTTTTTGTATGAAAAGGTTTCTTATATAAAATAATATATATTTAGAAATTTATCTGATAAAAACATTTTAAGATTCTATGGACTTTTCCTTAAACTAAAACTCTCAGATTCTCCAAAATGTTTCTCAGATAAAAGTTCATATATTCCAAAAGAAAACTTAGATTCTAAGGATTTTCTTTGAAAGAAAAATTCATTGATTCTGAAGACTTTTCATTCAGCATGAAAAATACACAGATTCTAAGGACTTTTTCTGAAAGAAAAATTCTTAGATTCTAAAGACCTTTTCTTAAAGAAAAATTTCTAACAAAAATTTTAAAAATGTCGTTAGAATATAAAATTTTTTTATTAAAAAAGTCAAAATTTAAGTAAATTTCTTACGGAATCAAAGTTTTCTTAAAAAAAAGGTCTCAGAATCTTTGATTTTCTTCCTTAACAATTTTTCTTCAAAAAGTCCTTAATATCAATTTTTTTTTTAGGAAAAACATTTCTAAAGGAAATTGTCTTAAATTTAAAAAGTTTTTCATAGTTTCTAAGAACTTTTCACTTAAGAAATTTCCTTAGATTAGGGATCATATAATGATAATCCAGGAATCATAATATAGTTATGAGGGACCAAAATATGATAACATTTTGAGTAAACTATGATTACATGCGATCATATTATGACAATAATATGGTAATTTTTAAATAATAATATAACTGTAGGGACCATATTATGGTAAAAATATGGTTATTTTATTATCATAATATGATAACCATATTATAGTAGGACTATGGTTGGCACAACCATAAACCCAAAAATATATGATGCTCTTCGAATATAATTGCCCCAACCATGTTTTTTCTTTGCGTGAAAGTTCCTGGAAGTGACCTCCTAGCACTAGTAATTGGTGCCCGATTTGCTGCTGTGTGCCAACTCTTAACGCCTCTTTTTAATCCTTAAAGCTTCTTTTGGAAGAAAGAAAAATTCTCAGCTCTTAAGTAGGAAAGGAATTTTGGCATAAAACTGTTCTCAAAATTTGTGTGTTTTTTGATTGAAAATTTATGAAGTAGAAAGAGTTTTCTACCGTATCTCAGCTAATGCAAGATATTTTTAAGTTTCTGAAAAATTTTTTTCAGAAACTTTTTC
Organism: Eustalomyia histrio; assembly: GCA_949748255.1. Taxonomy (NCBI): domain Eukaryota; kingdom Metazoa; phylum Arthropoda; class Insecta; order Diptera; family Anthomyiidae; genus Eustalomyia; species Eustalomyia histrio. The sequence continues at coordinate 20,484,907 of OX456527.1, read as the reverse complement.
TTCATTAACATTTCTAATACAATTATCACTTTAAGCTCACATGTGTGATGACAATTACAATACCCCAAAATTTATTTGATTGAAATATTTATTGCTTGTTTAACTACTTAACAATAATCACTTTATTTTTAAGGATTTTAATTTAGTTTTTCCCCTTAAAAAATTCCCACAATTAAAATATATTAATCTATCCGCACTTCATTAATTTGATAAATTTTAATACTTAATAAATTCTTAAGAAAAACATTAACACAAAAAACAAAAACAAATTTTTAAACTAAATTTCTAATTTATCTTATTTATTTTTTTAAAAACAATTCTTACAGAACACAAACAGATCTCATGGACCGACCTACCACACTGCCAACTCCTCAACATTCATCAGTATACAAAGGAAACACATTCAAAGCGTGAGTGTGTAACCAACCACTGAGGGGGGACATTCAAGCAGAAAAAATATTTATATAAATTCAACTTGTCAACATAAAGAAATGAATCAAATAAATGCTGAAATACTGAAATAGTTTCAGTTTTAACTTGTTTGGTTTCTTTTGATAAATCATTAGAAACATGTTTAAGAAAAAGAATTAAGATTTATGGTGTTTGAAAAATAAAATATTGAAACGCAATTTATGATAACAAAAAAAAACAAAACATCTACAATAATACAAGATTTTGTAATTTCTTATGAAATTAAATATGAAAAAATAACAAAAAAAAAAAAGAGATTGTGAAAAATACAAATATTTCAATAAATGAGTGCCTATGTGAAAATAAAGCAGCTTTTTATATTTAAAAGTTTAACAAAGAAAGAAAAACATTGCGAAAATAACCCAGTTTTCTTATGTAAAAAAACGATTAAGAAATAAAACCTTTAACAACGATAAAAACAAAGAACGCTTTGCTTAAAAATCATGAAACTATTTAATGAATTTTCCTTAATTAAATTAAATAAAGCTTCGCCAGAAACTGTGCTGCAAATTTATAAGTTACTGTATTAAACGAAAAAAAACAGAGTTTCCTCCAAAAAAACATTAATTTGTTTTTGTCATTTAAGTTTTTTTTTCTATGGGTTTTTCGCTAATCGCCGCTTGACGCTGTTAAAATATATAAAAAAAGTTATAAACCACCAGAAGAAGAAGAATAAGAAGAAAAATATAAGACTGCACTAGACACAAATTTCAAATCAGTTTTAGTTTTATTTGAATCGGATTTTTTTTAACCATTTACATGCTTCTTCTTCATTATTACAATCTACAACAACAGCAACAACAACAACTAACTTCATCTATTGGCCTAGTGAATCTGTGACAATAATAATAATAAAAAAAAACTACAATAACAAAATTGAACTGAGAACAATTTACAACAATAACAGCAATAATGTTGGCCGGTATAAGGAAACGTTTAGCTCGCAAGTAAGTACAACAATATCTTTTTTTTTTATATTACAGCAGTAACTTTTGTAATTTAATAACAGTAAAAACTTTCATAAATGATCAGTTGGGATATATATTTAAAATTTTTAATAACCCCCTCGTCTTCACATGAAATTATAATTTCATGAGAATTGAAAAAAACCTATTGCACGCAGGGAAAACACATGGTTGCAATATGATCACTGCTACTATATTGTGACAAACATACCCGATTGCAGGGGTATGTTTGTCACAACAAGCTATTGGTTTTCTAACTATCAATATGGTCGCTACCATCAGTATTTAGTAAATATTTTACTATTTTATGATTTGCACCTTTTTATTTTATATCATGATTGGCTGTAACCATACTGTGGTAGCAAAAATTCTGACTATGAAAAAAATATGATAACTATGCAACGATAAAATGCTGGCAACAATCAATAAATTATTATACATCAAATAATTGAATTTAAGATTTTCAGTGATAATATTGTCTTGTTTTCATAAAAACCAAAATTTTATTAGTTCAGTCAGTTTGTTTTTATTACAAAATGTCTTAAAAAAACAATCATATATTGTTTACTTAAACTGGACAAATATCAGATGGGTAGAAAATACCTTTCACATGCCATTAAAACATTTCATCAATTGACCCATTAAGATCCAGTTATTTTTTTAAGCTTTACAAGATTTTTTTAAAGGGGTTTTTCGAAAATTCCTTATACATTTAATATTATTTACACTAAACAATTCATTGTCAAAAAGATTATATTGAAAGGTTTTATATTTTTTAATTCTTTTCAGTAAAAACAATAAAATTAAAAATATTAATAAAATATTTTTTATAAGAAAAAGCCTGTAGAACCCATGATTTTTTATACGAAAATGTTTCTTACACAAAATAATAGATATATATAAATTTATCGGATAAAAAGATTTTTAGATTCTATGGACTTTTCCTTAAACTAAAATTCTCAGATTCACCAAACTGTTTATTAGATAAAAGTTCATATATCCTAAAAAACTTAGATTCTAAGGCCTTTCTTTGAAAGAAAAATTCATAGATTCTGAAGACATTTTATCATGAAAAATACTTAGATTCTAAGGACTTTTTCCAGTAGAAATTTTCTTAAATTTAAAGAACTTTTCCTTTAAGAAATTTTCTTAGATTAGGAATGATAATCCAGGAATCACAATATAGTTAGGAGGGACCATAATATGATAATATTTTGAGCATACTATGATAACGTGCGATCATATTATGATAAATTCAATTTTAATTCATGTTTATTTAGGACAATAATATGGTAATTTTTGTATCATAATATAACTGTAGGGACGATATTATGGTAAAAATATGGTTATTTTATTATCATAATATGATTAATATATAATAGTACGACTATGGTTGGCACAACCATAAATCCAAATATATATGATGATCTTCGAATATGACTGCCCCAACCATGTTTTTTCTTTGCGTGTGGGTTTATTACAGTCCTGTGGGGTAAGTTGAAATGCGAGCACCTGTCCCGTGATTGGTGAAAAAGGGGCAGCTCTAAAAGTATCTACCTCGTTAACTGTCTCTTGACTGACGAACACATAACCATTGCTAGGGTCCTACTTTGTGTGTAGAGAAAACAGGACCTGTCTGAAAGTACCTGTCCAGTGACTGATAAAAACCGGACAGAACCAGCACATATCTGCGAAATAAAAATACGCTCCAGAAGTGTTAATTCGTAATCAAATAAATATTTTTTTCAAATATATATTTTTTTGTAAAATTAAATTAGATAAATTAGAATTTATGCTAAAATACCTTTTGGGAAACGTACCTGTCACAGTACCACCACACGTGACTAGTACATATTGATGAAAAACTTCATAACATACAGGTACCATTAGAGTATTTAAAAAACCGGCCTTTTGGAAAAGCCCGTTTCGGTTTTCTTCGAAAAATCGAATTTTTAAAAAACCGGTTTTGATTTCGTTTTTCGGGTTTTTTTTTAATTAGAATAAAAAGCTTATATAATTTGTTAATTGTTTTAATTACAAGCAAAATAAAAGAAGAAATTTAATATATAAAGTAATAAAAATAAAAAAATACATTCTTTGAAAAAAAATATATATTATATTTTTTTATTGTATTTCATTTTAACATTTTATTTATTGGTTTTAATATTTTTTAATATAATACCTTAAAAATTAATATTATAAAACTATATGCATATCAAATGAATAGAGGTCATAAAGTTTGTAAATTGGTAAAATTAGGTACGTTAGTAATTTGAACGTTTAAAACGTTTTTCATTAAATAATTTTTTTTAATATTACATTTTAAATATGTAAAAAGAAAATATATTTTTCACTTCTTAAATAATATTTTAGAAATAATATGCAATTTAAATGTTTCGTTTTAAGACGATTTTTTTTTTGTTTGCTTTTGATAAAGCTAGAAGTGGAAAATACTCTTTTACTAATAGTAGATGTTGGACAAATAGTCAAAAGACAATTATATAAATTTTCCAACTTTTCAGTTCTTTTGTCGCATTTATCAAGATATATAAAATTATAATATAATGATGAATTATTCTGTACAGTCTCTTTTTTAGGATTTTGAATATTGTGTTATTTAGATAAGAAATTAAACTATTTGAAATATTCAAAGTTAAGTCTTCATAGGAATCTATCGGACTTACATCTAAATCTTCATAACCAAACAAACGATTATAAAAGAGTTCGGAAAAAATAAAAGAGACCAAGTAACACAGTTGGTGATGTAATTAAAAAAACCGGTTAACCGAACAAAAAAGACCGTTCTTCGAATTTACAAAATATTCGAAACCGATCGGTTTTTAAAAATAAAGAAACCGGTTGACCGGTTTTCGGTTTCGGTTTTTGAATACTCTAATATTGAATTACAAATGCGCTAAATATAACTTACAGCGTTTCCAAATATATGTATATTACCAGCATATTTGCCTATGCACATTGGCTGGATAATAGCAAAGATACATTGTTTTGATTTTCTGTTAAAAAAAAAAAAACAAAGCGTAGAGTAAAAGAAATGCAAAGAAAATTGGAATAATGCTAAGTGACGGCCCAGAACAACAACGTACCGTATTTTTCCATACAAATTGACAAATAAAATGCGACGATCGGCGCAGTTTTGAAATAGAGTATATTTTATTTTCAAACCGCTTTTTCTTATTCTCTAATTCTCTTAGCGGAGTTTCCGCAATTTTAAAAATTTTTGTAAATAAAAAACATGATGAGAACCATTAACATACGATATTATATGGCTTTCAAGTTCTCTTTGTGTACTAGCGAATGATCAAAGTAGTTTAAACCAACTTAGTAATTCGTTTCTAAATTTTTATTAAAATTTTTATTTCATTTTTGTAAAAAATAAAATTAAGGCGTTGGTAAGGAAAGAAGACACTGGAGAGAAAAACTCTTTACAATACTCTTTTCACTAAAATAAATATGACAGTTTTTGTAGTCACCGTCGTACGTCGTTATTTTGGGCGTGTTTTCTCTCACAGCAACAATCGTCGCATGTCGCGTTTTTATTCTGGGCCGATACTAATACTGAATTTACACTACGCTCGAAAACTCGTTTAAACCGGATTTTGGCGAAAATCTGGCCGGGAAGATCTATCTTTATTAAAATTTAAATTTCATATATTAAAATATTAATTATAATTATAAATAAACTATTATAAGTATAAGTATTATAACTAACAAAATTAGAATTTTTATTTTTGCCCCAAAAATTATTAGATTCAAAATTGAACTGAACGTTAGAATAAGTTTTTATAAATTTTGGCATTTTAGTTTATCAAAATCACTTACATTACTGCTAAAATTTCTAAGTTTGTATCAGTAATCAGATTAATACTTTTCCAAACAAAATCTTTCTCACGATCTAATTTCTATTTTTTTTTCTTTGAACTAAGTTATTATTTCTACTGTTTAAAACTTAAAGAACTATGAGTACAACTTTAAAGATGAAACATAATTACATAACACATAAATAAATTTAAATTTTAAAAAAATTTATTAGTTGTGAAGCGATTAGAAAAATAATATTTTCTCAAGTATATTTGTACCACTTCAGTGACATGTGATGGATATGTCCTGCTTTCACCAGACACGGGGTAGGTTGTTCCAGATCGGCCTTCTTCGCGCAGAGAAAAAACATAGTTGCAACATGATCACTGCTACTATATTAAGCTTGCTGCAATCGGGTATGGTTGTCACAACCACGTTATTGGCTTTTTAACCATCAACATATTCGCTACCATCATTATTATAATAAATATTTTACTATTTTATGATTGACACCTTCTTTTTTATAACATGATTGGCTGTAACCATACTGTGGTAACAAAAATTCTGATTATGAAAAAAACATTTTAATTATTCAATGCTGGCAACAATCAATAAACAATTATGCATAAAATATAACATGATTCTGACATTTACGGTCATAATATTGTCTTGTTTTCATAAAAACCAAAATTTGATCAGTTTAGTCAGTTTGTTTTTACCACAAACTGGACGAATGTGGGTAGAGAATACCTTTCATGTGGCATTAAAACATTTCATCAATTGATCCTTGATATTTAGAAACATCATAATATGTTTATTTAGAATCATAATATGGTAATTTTTTAATCATAATATAACTGTAGGTACCATATTATGGTAAAATTATGGTTATTTTATTATCATAATATGATAACCATATTATAGTACGACTATGGTTGGCACAATCATAGACCCAAAAATATATGATGCTAATATGATTGTGCCAACCATGTTTTTTCTCTGCGTGTTTCCACTCAGTCACGGGACAGGTTACAGAGAAGGCACTTTTAGATGGTTACTTTTTCACCAGTCACTAGATAGGTACTTTCAAACCGGTCCTGTTTTCACCGCTTACGGGACAGGTCTCTGGATATGTCCTTTCAGACCGGTCCAGTTTGCACTGCACGCAAAGAAAAAACATGCTTGGCGCAATCATTTTCGAAGAGCATCATATATTTTTGGGATTATGTTTGCGCTAACCAAAGTCGTACTATAATTTTGTTATCATAGTATGATAATAAAATAACCATATTTTTACAAAAAAAATGGTCCCTACAGTTATATTATGATTCGAAAATTACAATATTATGGTCCTAAATAAACATTTTATATTGAATTTATCATAATATGATCGCACGTAATCATAGTATGGTCCCTCATAACTATATTATGATTCCTGGATTATCATTATATGATCCATAATCTAAGAAAATTTCTTATAGAAAAAGTTCTTATAAACTATGAAAAAACTCTTTAAATCTAAGAATGTTTCCTTTAGAAATGCTTTTTATAAAAAAAATTGATATTAAGGACTTTTTGAAGAAAAATTGTTCAGGAAAAAATCAAAGATTCTGAGAACTTTTCTTTCAAGAAATCTTTGATTCTGTGCAATTTTTTTTTAAGAAAAATACTTAAAAATTTTTTTGTAAGACATTTTTAAGATTTTTTCTTGAAATTTTTTATAAATTTTTCTTTAAAAAAAGGTCTTTAGAATCTAAGAATATTTCTACTAGAAAAAGTCCATAGAATCTAAGTATTTTTCATGATGAAAAGTCTTCAGAATCTATGAATTTTTCTTTCTAAGAAACAGTCTGGAGAATCTGAGAATTTTTTTTTAATGAAAAGTGCATAATATTTTAATAATATTTTAAGATTTTTTTACAAGAAATCAATTAATAAACATATTTAAAAAAATTCTAATTGTTTTTATTGAAAAGAATTAAAAAAATATAAAATCTTTCAATAGAATCTTTTTGACAATGAATTGAGAAGTGTAAATAGAATTATATGTTTAATGAATTTTTGAAAAACCCATTTAAAAAAAATCTTCTAAAGCTAAAAAAATTAACTGGATCTTAATGGGTCAATTGATGAAATGTTTTAATGGCATGTGAAAGGTATTTTCTACCCATCTGATATTTGTCCAGTTTTAGTTAACAATATATGATTGTTTTTTAAGACATTTTGTAATAAAAACAAACTGACTGAACTGATAAAATTTTGGTTTTTATGGAAACAAGACAATTATTTGACTGTAAATGTTAAAGTCATGTTATATTTGATGCATAATTATTTATTGATTGTTGCCAGCATTTTATCGTTGCATAATTATCATATTTTTTTCATAGTCATAATTTTTGCTACCACAGTATGGTTACAGCCAATCATGATATAAAATAAAAAGGTGCCAATCATAAAATATTTACTAAATAGTGATGGTAGCGACCATATTGATGGTTAGAAAACCAATAACTTGGTTATGACAACCATACCCGATTGCAGCAAGCACACTATAATAGCAGTGATCATATTGCAACCATGTTTTTTCTCTGCGTGTGGTCACTGAACAGATGCTCAAACTTCAACTGACCCTTTTTCCATAGGGTAATGAATTTTTGGATAAAATTTCTTTCGTATTCAGTCAATAAAACGTTTCATTAATGGAATACATCTTTCATCATTTTTTTTTATTAAGAAATTTTTTAATTATTAAAAAAAAATCCTGAAAGCAGTTTCAGTTCTCTAACAAGTTTTTTTGGGCCAGTTTTGTGACAAGTTCTTTTGCGTTAGTCCTGTTAAACCTTCGTTTGCATCAGTCCTATGACGTATCACAAAGCGCAATTGATGAAACACTCCTAAGACAGCACGTCTGAGTTTTTTTTTACAGTGGGTCAAAGTTTTCATTTTTTGGCCGAAGGGAGCATTATACTATATAAAAAAATGCTGTAAGTTAATGTCTGAGAGAATTCTTATGGTCAGAGTTGTATTGTGGAATTGTATGAGGATTATTTTTGTGGAAGATCTTAACCCTCTAACTGGTCTCTTTATGGGTCAATTTGACCCTTTTTTTCGAGAAAATCAAAAAATATCCTTTAAAAAAGGACATTTAAGGATTAAAATATTCTACGAAAATGTTTGCCGGAAAATTTCAGTGGGGGTCACCAAAGACACCATTGTTGTAAATAAAGCTCTTTACGATTAATTGGCAAAATTACACGCCAACTTCTATAAAAAAATTATAATTTTGTTTTAATAGTGGTTTATTATAGTATGTACATATTTATTTTTTGCTTCAAAACTTTCCAGATCGGCGTGTCTTTTTCTTGGAAATGTAACTTTTACATCGGCTTTTATCAAATTCCTGTTTTTCAATCTGGAATATAATATTTCAGCTTTCTCTTTTGTTAGTCCTAAATCTCTTACAAGATCTTCAAAATAAGATTGGGCTATCAAATTAGGACATATGTTTAAACCATCAAGAGGCAAGTAACTTATATCTGATATGTTTTCAACCGCCGCTGTGATTTCTGTTTTGGCGACTGTCATATTGGCCGAAAATGTATGTGTAGGCGGTTGAGGCACCGGAACACCTTCACAGCGCACTTCTGGTAAAATGACATTATTTGTTGCTTCGTATGTCATTATCGCGTAATGCCTTTGGCTTCTACCAAATTTGTAATTTACGCAGAAATAGCATGTATCTGATTTGTGATCTTCAGGTTCAATCCATGTAATAGGCGCAGAAAATGGCAGCGCCTTAGTACCGCCTTTGTACCAGGTCAAAAGACCACTTTCGCAAGTAGTACATACGGTTTTTGGTATCCAAGCTTCAGATAAAAATCGTATTCCAAAGAAAAGAAAATATGGTTCTTCAATTGAAGGGAATATCTTTCTTCTGCTTTGATGGTGCGTAAAATGTCCACAAATAAAACAAAACCAATCTCTTAATTTGCAAACAGAATCCGCCATGCTTATTTAAGCTTTAAGCTTTAATTTTTCTTTTTTTATATTAATTTTAGTAAAAATCACACCCGATATGTACTGCTTAGTAGCTCAATTATGCTTGAATTTTTTCTTTTATTTTTTATTATTAATTTTAATAAATATCACACCCGATTTGTAAGTCACATCTGACTAGACGCGAGAACTCAGTGTTTGGCCCGGCCGAACTTGACGCCGTTTTTACCTGTTTTGTATATGTTGGTGTATAATTTTACTAATTAAGCGTAAAGAGCTTTATTTACAACATTGGTGTCTTTGGTGACCCCCACTGAAATTTTCCGGCAAACATTTTCGTAGAATATTTTAATCCTTAAATGTCCTTTCTTAAAGGATATTTTTTAATTTTCTCGAAAAAAGGGTCAAATTGACCCATAAAGAGACCAGTTAGAGGGTTAAGATCTTCCACAAAAATAATCCTCATACAATTCCACAATACAACTCTGACCATAAGAATTCTCTCAGACATTAACTTACAGCATTCTTTTCATATAGTATAATGCTCCCTTCGACCAAAAAATGAAAACTCTGATCCACTGTAAAAAAACTCAGACGTGCTGGACTATAAATAAGTTTGTTCTACAAAAATTATCTACTCAACATACCCTTTCAGAATTATGAGGTCGCTATTCTGTTCCATTCAAAAAGTCTTCATTTGTTGGACAGTGTTATTATTAATTGAATTACATAGTGTTGTATCCAATTATTAAAACTTTTACTGTTTTAAACATCATCTTATTTCTTCTGTGTAGGTATCCATCAAATTCCAAAACACTACACCATGACAAAATTTGTTTAATGAATTTTTTTTTTTTCATTAACTTTTTTTTTTTTTAAGAAGTTATAAAATCTAAGGGTCAGTTAGGGTGTAAATGACTTTAATTTGTTGTGTTATTGGGTTAAGTTTCAACAGAAGTAGTAAAAGATGTAGAAGAAATAGAAGGAGAGAAAACAAATTATCGTAAAATTTAATTACATGCTTAGTTTCGGCTTAATTAAAAATAACATAATTTAAAAATTTTCTCTTTGCTGGAAATGCCATCAGGGAATTTTAAATTAAAATAGATTTCTTTTTTTGGAAGATATTATAAAGCAACAAAAAGGAAAAAGTAATAATTAGTTTATAACTAACTAAAGGTCAGCATAATTTAAACATTTAAAAATCTGAATACAATTTTAAAGGAAAAAAAAGATACACATCATTTATAATGCATATGTTTAAAAATATTACCTCAACTTGTATTGATAAATTATTTAAATTATCTAACATAATGGTTAGAACATCATCACCTAAAAACTATTAAAACACACAAAAAAAAACTAATTTGCAAATTGCGTCAGCACTAAAAAAAAAACAAGTTTATTTTAATTTTTACCTCCAAATTCTTTAATAATTTTAAAATAAATTATGGCAAATAATTTATAATTAAATAAATTTAAATCATGTTTTTTTAAATCTCTTTATGGTTTAATAAAATTATAAAAACATTATGACAATTAATAAAAACTATAAAACTTTGAATTTATATTAAAAAATAAAACTTTTTTAACTGTATACAGGTCAAAGTCTGGCAACTCTATACATTTTAAATGATCGTTAAATTATAAAGCTTTTTTTTTTTGCTGTTTCATTTGTTTTTTAAATTAGTATTTTTCTCATTATTGTATTGGAAGAGAAGTATTTGAAAAACACGATTACTCTTACCTTTAGTAAACATTTTAAAGATAAGAAAAATAAAAGCTTATTCATTAAATGACAAAGTTATTCTCCCTTATAGTAACTAGCGATGATACAGGTAAAAAGCTATTGTTAGATGATATATGTGTAACCCAGCCAACATTCTTGCTTTGTGCTAAATATCCCAAACTGTTTACGGGCGACATATTGTAACCTTTTTGTTATATTTTGTAGAAAATAAAATAATTTCAAATAAATAAGGCTTCAAAGACAAAAAAAGGTGTAGGCAGATCTTGGGGTTCCCTTCAGGGGACAGCACTATTAAGAGCAGCGGTTCCCACTTTTTCTTCACCGTCCCTATGAGGAATTCCTACTAGCTGAGGGATCCCCTAATTTTTATTTTTTATATTTAAATAAAAACATTAAAATCCGAAGTTTAAAAATTTTTAAAAATTATTAAAAAATTAAATGATTTAGCAAATCTTTTTGCTATTTACATTTTACAAATTACAGAGTTTTTACAGAATATTTAAAAATTTTTGTTGCTAATTTCAGGAATGCAACTACGGGCCCCCAGAGGGTCGTGACACGCCCACTTGGGAACCGTTGAATTAGAGCCTTCAAAATACTGAATTTTTGTTTTTGCACAACGATAGTATTTTCTAATATAAATATGAAAGTTAAATTTTGGAACGTAATTTCTCAGCTAAATATTGACTTTACGTCCTTCTGGCTTGAAAATAATTTTATTCTTAGGGTTCTAATAATGAAGAAGAATCGTTCGTTGTACAACAAAAATTTTAAAGGCAAAAACGTGTAAATTATGTTATTTTTTTTCTAGATATAAAACAATTTCTTTGATAAAAAATGTATTTAGCCAAAACTGCTTAATATCTAAAGATCGCTTTTTAGCGGCCTTTGGCTTTACAGGGTTATTTAGAATCTCTGCCTAGGAATCCTCAAATATCTTTTTGACCAAGCTTTATTCAAGTGGCTCAAAAAACTATACTTGATAAGCGAAACGAGGAGCTAGGAGACGCATCATGGAACCATTTTGTGTGTCAACTTACTGAGATTTAGACAGACTTTTAAAAACTGAATTCCTTGTTTCATTTTTTTTTTTGAAGAATTTTCTACTTTATTCAACTAATGTCAAATTTAAAGTCTCAATTTGATTTTGTTGATTATATCAACCCTTTTTCTTCCAGTGGCCGAGATCTCGACCACAAACTTTTGCTATTTTTCATTAAATAATTTAAAATATTAGATTATATTGTTGCTCCAGATATCCCTGAAAACTGCTGATCGAGATCTCCGGGAAAGTCGCAAGCGAAAAAGAGTCCAAAAATTATTTCTGTCCTATTTCTAACTAGCCATGAAAATATCATTAAAATATTTAAACATTTATTTAGTATGGTATAAAATGGATTAATAGAATCAAACGAATTAATTCAATTTTAACAAATAATTTCAACCAAAATTGGTTTATGTGAACCACGAATTAAATCTTAAAATAAATCGTTTAGCATCAATTTTTCATCATATTCATAAAGTTTTCATAAATATTATGAAATTTGATAAACATTTTTTTTGTTTGATATTTTTTTTTGAAAATGGCATATATCTCGCAAACTGAGAGAAATAGCGCAAAACGGAAAAATTTTTAGTCTAGTGGAGTGCTAACACACTTCAGTAATGAAATTGCGCCCGATCCGAGTGAAATTTCGAACCAAGTCATATTTTTAAAGTAATACATTGGATGAAAATCTTTGAAGCTTTTCATAAATATGATGCAGCGATTTATATGTTTTTTTTATATTTTTTTGATTTTTTTCGTAAAAGCAACAAATTGGAGTTAAACAACAAAGCAACAAATTGTAAACAACTGTTCAAGCTCTGCCTTCTTTTGGTGGTTCTAGCTCGTGTAAAATTTCGGGTTCTGAAAAGATATTTTGTTGGATCGAGATATATTTATCAGCATTTATCAATATGGTTGACTTGTTTTTCTTTTTTGTAAATTAACGGAGTTTGAAAGCTTGTTATAAATGAACAATAAAATAAATTATTTAATCGAATCAGAATTCATTTAATACAATATAAAATCGCTTTGCGAGTAAATGTTCTCAAATGGTTAAAAATCACCCAATTGCTCGTATTTCTATCAAATCAGTGCTGAATTTTAAATTAAATTGATATTTTTACAGTTGTTAAACTACAATTTGTTGGAAAATTTTTAAAAATGGTATAATGGAAAATGTAATAAAAGTTCAAAAATCGCTTAATCAAATTTTTTTAAAAATCTAAAAGAACATATAAATCGCTTCATCATATTTATGAAAAACTTCAAATATTTTTATCCAATGTATTACTTTACAAATATAATCTGGTTCGAATTTTCAATCGGATCTGGCACAATTTCATTGTAAAAGTAAGTTAGTATTCCACTAGACTAAAAATCTGTCTGTTGAAACATGTTCCATAAAAGTTTATGAAGAGTTTCATAATATTTATGAAAACTTCATGAATATGATGAATAATTGATGACAAACGATTTATGAAAAAGATTCGTCAATATGATTGAACGTTTTCCCTGAATGTACTAGATGGCAAAAAAAAATCGCTGATCTAGCTGGAAAATTGCTAAATTGGCAATGTTGCTGTATTTATGTGACAGTTGAGCATAGGTTGCCAATTTAGCCATTTTTCGACTAAATCTGGCGATTTTATTTCTCCTATTCAATTTTTATCAGGGGTTTTTCTTTTATTTGTTAATGTTGTTACATTAATTTTTATAAAATAAATTAAACTCTTTTTGTAAGCAAAAACTTTTTAAACGTTTCCATTACGCGCTTTTAATAAATTCTAGTTTTATAAATTTGGTAACTGTAAACATTTTTTTTCACACATTTGAGCATACGCTTGATGCTAGAACTGAAGCAATTTAATTTTAGTTTTAAAACACCTACACAGAGAGAAAAAAATCATAGTTAAATCAATTATGATATCGCATTTAAATTAAATTATTTTTTATGAACTTTTTATAATTAAGTATGCATCTTTTTAAAGAAAATGTGATTCTAGTTAAAATAAACTTTTTCCTACACAGGAAAAAGTATCACAAAATTTTAAGTAATTAAAAATATTTGTTAAAATTCATATTCGATTTCTAACAATTTTTTGTTTGAAATGTTTGTAAATTGTTACTTTTTATATAAAAATTCTTTGAAAATAAAAATTAAAGTTACACAAAAATAACAAAAAGTTTTATCTATTTAAAAATTCCATTGTTGGTGCCTTTTTAAAAAATATATTTTTTTGTATTTGTGGAAGATGTTCTATGGAAGATGTCCAATATTACAAACAGAATTTTGTAATTTTATTCTGTGTATTTAAACATGTTAGATTTAAAAATAAGTAGAAGCTAAATTCACAATCATGGAGTACTCCACGCTGCGGAGTGCACTAAATTAGAAATGCAAAGAAGAAGTGAACAAAAATCACTCTTGCAGATTGGATAAGTGCATAATTGTGAACGGACCTTTAAATCCATATTCAGCTTTTGCTATGTTTGTGCTGTGTTGCACAGGAACATTCACTATAAACTGATAGCACCCGTGTAAAAGTAATTTAGAATAAAGTCAATAATTTTACGCGTTAATTGTTAACGTATATGGGATTTTCGAACTTAAAAAAACCGCAAAAACAGCTTTTTTTGGGATTTTAACAATTTTTGCTTTGAAATTTAACCATTTTTTTTTGTATGGTGGAGTTCTCAAACTTGGTAAACAGGTCTTCTATTGCCACAGCTGACAAAATACATATGAAATTCAAATTGACTTACCCGTTATATTTTCTACATTTGTAGCTGATTTTGAATTATAACATTCATTTTAAAATAAAACAACTCTGTTTTGTAGTTCTTTATTATTAATATTCTATTTCTTAATAAAATTGACTTAAATAATTGACACACAAGTTGCTTAAAAATTTTCGGGGGTTTTTTTAAATAACGGGTTTTGTTATTTTTTTTTATTTCAAAAAATAACATATAAATTTTATAAAAATATAAAATTTTTGTAATTTAAGATAAGTTTTTTTTTTCAACTAGAAAATTGTGACTGTTTTATTTTGATTTTATTACTGTAAATGTAATCCAAAAATAAATTTATGGTTGTATTTGGAGGAAAGAAAAACCTATGGTACTTAAAGCTAATATTTGTTTGTAAAATTGTAATTTTAATAAAAAAAAAAAAACAATTTTAAATTATTTTTTTAAATAAATGACTTCCAAATTGTTTTGATAGTTTTTATTTATACACTGAGAGAATTATTTTTATGATATAAATGAATTTTTGCATAAAAGCAATGAAATTGCTTCTGGAACTTGTCCATTGAAATTTTTTTTTTTTAATTAATGCAAGTTTTCATAAAATTTTATGAAAATATTTGATTACAAATTATAAATGAAATAAAATTATATTCAGTAATATTCAGAATAGTTAAGAATAGTTTCATTATTTTTATTTTTCTTCCAATAAAATTCTCTCTGTTCTGGTTGGGTGGCTTTATTTTTTTTTTTTCTCTAATTCTGATTTTAAAGTTTTTGTACAATATCATATTTCTTTTTCAAATCAACACTTTCATTTTTGGGATCATATTTCTTTTTCATCGCCAGTTTAGCACGCATTTCGGCAGCAGTCATTGGCAGATGTAAACTGCCAGCCTTAATTGTGCTATTTACACTTCCTGTGGTCATAGAGGATGCAGTAGTGGTGGTAGTAGTTGTGGAAATAGTTTCTGTAATTGTGTTGCCATTGCTGTTACTGCTGCTGCTGTTCATCATTGGTGTTTTGTTGGCCGAAGCCATAGTTGCTGATGGTGGTGGTGGAATATTATTGTTATTCATTGTCATCATCTGTTGATGATGATGATCATTCGTGTTTATAGCCTTATCGGTGACATCCATACCATTATTACCATTTGCTGGTGTTAATGCTGAACTAGAACGTTGGAATTCTTGTGATGGCCTTTTAGTGGAAACCATTGTAATGCTGTTAATATTTTCACTAGCTCCTGGTAAAACATGTTCTGTTTTTGTGGGTGATTCCATGCTTCCATTACTTTGATGATTAGTTACTAACATTTTGCCATCTCCCTTGCCATCGACATCCACTAATAGCAATCTTACTTCACACGTTATAGCCTTAATACGTTGCACAACCTGCTTGTGAGATTCTGTATTAATGGCCATACCATTAACTTCTATAATACGATCACCTTCTTTAAGTCCGGCCGCTTCTGCTGGTGAATTGGCATCTACTTTACCTATAAATTGTCCCGGTTTTGCTTTTTCCGAGTGTAAATTAAAGCCATAGCCATCGAAATCGGGTCTTTTGATGATATGACATAATTTTGTGGCTGATTTATTAATAACATCAGGACCACTAGAGGAGGATGGTGTGGGTGATGAAGGTTGAGACATTTTGAAAATTGTTTCGTTTTTATAGGTTCAAGTTTAACGTTTTGTTAATTTATCGGCCTGCAATTGTATTGGAGATGAATGAATTTAAAACTGAAATTAAAATAAACTGAATTTAAATAAAAAATGTTTAATTAAATAAAATATATGTAATTATATTGTTTAAAATTTAAGTGAATGGGTGGAGTTTGCTGTGTTTTATTTCAATTGTATTTTTAATACATAAAAGTTTTTGCAAAAAAAAAAGAAAAAAATTTATTTCAAAAGGGGGATATTAACCCACCTTAAATTGATTTTAGTAATATAAAAAAATTGTAAAAAAACAGTATTAACAAAAATTTATTTCATTTAAAAATTTGGACAAAAACTTTTTTTAGAAACTTTATTTTATTTTTGCACTTTTTTAATCATTTTGCTTGTAAAATTCCATCCAATTAAAAAAAATAATTTCTATCAAAAAAACCCCCAAAACCCGAGAATTAGTAGCACTTGAAAATTTCGCCCTAAGATAAAATCAGTTGAAATAAACAATTTTTTAGTTTACACTTTTTGATATCATTATTAAAAACGTAAGTTTTATTTCTCAACTTAGTTTTTAGTTGTAAGTTATAGAACAAATCTTTGTGCTATGTAACTGATTCTAATTCCGATTATATTAATAAGGACACTGCAATTTAGAGGATGTGCAGAATAGAAGCGATCGAGCAACCGAACAACAAAGGCGGCCCATTTCATTGATTTTTACATTTTAATTTATTATACGAGTAGTTTTTTTTTTTTTAATTTTATATACCAGTATTTTTTGTAATTATAAGAAAAAAAAAATAAATAAATTTCACTGGTTGATTCCATAGTTGATTTTTCCATCAAGTAACATTTGTGAGCAAATTGCAATTGGAAATTATAAAAACCGGTCTCCCACTGCTTTTTCTGAAGTTTGTGAAACAAATTTTTTTTTCTAGAGCCTCTTAACTTTTTTAAAAATTCGTATTCTGAAGAGATCTTTTGTCACATCGAATTACATGTATCAGCCTAGCTAAGAATAGTTTATTTGTTTTGTTTTTGTAAATATACGTAGTTTGAAAGCTTGTTATTAATGAACAGAAATTTAATAAATTTTTAAGAAATTTGGATTTTCAGATTTAAATAAATCCATACTTTTCAAGTGATTGTGAAAATAAAATTCATATTTGTGAGCATGAATTAAAGTGATCGAAATTTTTCAATCATGAATTTTGAAATTTCTCATTTACAACAAAATCAATTTTTAATTTAATTCCATCTGGCAAAATATATCTTCTCTAATCACTTGCAGAGTAGAGAAGATGCAAAAAATTCTGAGGTTGACGTACAAAGTTGTATCATTTGAAAAGCTTGGAATTTGGCACTAGAATTGTTCTAATGTCTCGTTTACATCTGCATTCAACTCACGAGATTTTTACTAAAGTCTAGATTTCAGTGAAAATCTCAAGATTTCCCATACAAATTCCCGCAAATTCAAATTTTGCAAATGTGTAAAATTTAAATTTAAAGAACGCAACACTACGTTTTACTTATTTTGTAGACTTTTTTTGCATGAAAAAGTGGCAACGCTAGTCAACAGCTGACACAAAAAGTTAACCATAAAAAAAAATCGCAAATTAATGAAATAAAATAATTATTAAACACATAATAAAAATAAATTTAAACAAAATCAAAATGTGCTACAAATCAAAAGAAGTAATACGTGATTCTCATTTTGACTTTCGGCAGAGGAAAACAATGAAGAAAGCTTAAAAAAAATGTCCTGTTTTCCTCCCATCATTTAGGGTCAAACTCAGAAAAAAAAGTTAGTAGAAAAATTTGTAAACGGTTTTCAATCTCACTTTACTATTTTTGTACTAATTTTTAGTAAAAAAATTATTATTTAGTAAATGTTTTTGCTATTTACATTTTACAAATTGCAGAATATTTACAAATTTTTGTTGCTAATTTCAGAAATTATTTTATAAATTTTTGAAAACCGATTTGCTAAAATTAGCAAAAAAAAATTTACTAATTTTAAAAAAGTGGATATTAAAGTAAATGTTATTTCTAATTAAAACTTACACCTGCAAACTTAAATTACCTTAAATTGTTACATAGGGATCGAAACCGATCCCTATGTCCAAAAATAGGACATCCACTTAAAATAGCCCAAAAACCTTTTTAGTTCTAAAATTTGACCCAAAAATCAAAAAAAAAAAAAAATGACTAAATATATTTTTAAAAACAAAAATTAGCAAATTAAAACAAAATGATTAATTCGTTTACGTTTTGACTATTTTTTAAGCCTTAGAATTTTTTTTTTTAATTTTGTCTAAAATATTAAAAAAAAAAATTAAATAAAAAAATGTTTGATAAAAAAAAATATAAATTTCATAAGGCAATTTCAAAATAAATTATCAGCTTTAAAGTGTAACAAGTGTATCTAATAATAATTTAATTAATTTGTATATTTAATCTTTTTTTTATAAATTAAAATTTTGCTTTAGTTTACAGCAATTTACTAAAATTTAGTAGCGCTAAACTAATTTTTTATACTAGTTAAATTGTACTAATATTAATTGTATTTATAATTTTTTTGGCTGATTTTGGCAAACCAATTTTAAATTTCACTTTACAAAAGGTTTACTAATATTTGTTAGCGGTTACTAATTTTTTCTACTAATTTCATTGTACTACACGTCAGCAGACATGATTTGCTAAGATTAGCAAAAATACCGCTGGGCTCAAATTACCGAAATTTCCCATAATAACAGCAAAATTTTCAATTGTCATTACAGACTTTTTTTGGTGAGTGTAGCTTGGAGTTCTAACAGGAAAACAAATTTACTAACATAACTGGCGTTAGGATCTTTACATAAACTAATGGAAATTATACTGCGGCCAAAAATAAAGTGCTTTTTAGAAATATTTTTAATTTGATATTATTAAATTGTTCAAAAAAAAAAGAACTGTGGTTGTCAAAACGAAATCTCGCTATGTGTAAATGGTCAAGATGTTTGTGCGAGATTTCCATTGAAATCTTAGAATTAATAGGCAAATTTAAACGCAGCATAAGAATTTTTTTTAAAAAGATAATCTAAATTTAATGTTTTTAGGTATTATATTTTAAGAATCCATTTACTTTTGTACTAAAATTATTTAGTTCTTCCTGCTTTCTGTAAAATTTTAATTGGTCAGTATTTTCTGGCTAAACAGATTGTTTAACATCTTTTAAGTGCAATTGGGATTCTTTCCTCTCTCATTAACGAATCTTTTCAAATTTTAATCACTTAAATGTGTTTATTTAATTTCAGTTTTAAAACAATTTAGTTGTAACAAACTAAAACTGCACTTTATTATTGTTTAAAGCTTAAAACAGTACTAAAGCGTAGTTTTTTAAATAAAAAAAATAAAATTACGATAAAATTTGTGATTATTTGTTATTGCTTAAAATAACCATGATTTTTTTATCGCAATTTTTGAAATGAAAATAATAAACACTTATAAGAATGAATTGAAAATAAATAGATGTCGGTTTGATTCATTAGTTTGCTACTGAATGGGGCAAACAAAAAAAAAAAAAAAAAAAACACTTAAAATCTTATTAGGTTTTGATAACGATAGACTGAGGCCTCGTTTAACGCAGTTACAAATATACATCCTTACTATAAAAAAAAAATTCAAAATAGACTTACTTTATTTTTTAAGCATTGTGATTTGTTTTTAGGCCCTCAATATATTTTAAAAATAAGTATTTTTGTAGAGTTCTAATGAATAAAACCGTATGTTTAAAAATAAATTTGAATTTAAAATTTTCTTTTATAGTTAGGCCGTTAGAAGTCAAACCCTCTAATGCCGTTTCTCCTGATTGCTACAATATTTATAATTTATATTTGGAATTGGAAACTTACTCTGGTGAAAACATTAAAATTTTGATTTAACGCTTTCTTTATGAAATGATTGAAGATAAATCAGAAAATCCACTATGTTAATATCGTGTTTTTGTATAAATAACACTATCGGTAAAATAAAATTAAACACCAAAAATTGTTGATTTACTGTTGTTATTTAAGAAGTTATGACGATTTTCGCTTTTTGAAAATTGCGAAATTTAGCCATATTGACACTAAACATCAATAAATGTTGACTAAATTATTATTTGTTAGCTAAATTATTATTTGTTAGCTAGTTTTTGAGTTAGAGAGATTTTAGTAAAATTTGCCCTGACGGTATGCCATGAGTCCCGGATCAAAATAAGTAACTCATTTTACAAGTAGAGACAGCGAAATATATGCCGAAGCATAAATACATTTTTGATGATTTTTTAAATATGTATTTTTTTTTTTTGGAGGCCTTGGGCATTAGAGGGTTAATTGAAAGCGTAAATTATTCTTCGAAGTTTCGCAACATATAAACTATTTTATAAAATAATTATTACAGAAAATATATATTATGTTTTGCCAAGTGTTTTAGCCTACACTTAAAAAAGTTTGTAAGTTAAAATAACTGAAAATATCATTTGAAAGAAATGATATTTCATTTAAAAACCGGTCTACTTAATTTTCATTTAAATTAAATGTAATTTGTTATTTATTTTTAAATGTTGATTAATCAACTGACACATCCGTAAGAAACAAATGTTATAATCAGTTAAAATAAATGTCAAAACTTTACCTACCAATCCTTAAAAAATAAATGTTTTTTCATTTATTTGAAATTATTTCCGTTTTTGTATTTTTTGTTTTTTTTTAATACAAAATGTATGTATGCAAATGAAGCTATAAACCCTTTTTGTGTGAATGTATTTGTTTA
Source organism: Eustalomyia histrio (assembly GCA_949748255.1). Classification (NCBI taxonomy): domain Eukaryota; kingdom Metazoa; phylum Arthropoda; class Insecta; order Diptera; family Anthomyiidae; genus Eustalomyia; species Eustalomyia histrio. Next base: position 20,463,639 of record OX456527.1, on the reverse strand, counting down.
TGTATGTGTGTTTATGAAGTTCTTGTAATTTGTATTGAAAAATTTTGTATATATACAACCAATTTAAATAAAAAAACAAATTGAAATTTTTTGCATATTTTTTTTGAAACAGACAGCAAACAAAATTTAAGTTTGTAATAACTGTTACGGACACAAATAAACCACAAGTTTCCGTTTTGTGGGTAAATTATTATTAAATTTCAAACAAATGAAAAAAATAAATGAAACTGAAAAAAATGGTTAATGATAGTAAAATATTTCGAATAAATGTATAAAAAAGTTAATGTAGACATTTCTTTGAAAAATAAATGTATGTTCCTTTATTTTTAAATGGAACGGAAAACTTTTTTATTAAACTACAAACAGTTAACTACATAATATTCTGAGTGTATAAGTGACTGGATCATCGGTTCAAATCCCACCACCCTAGTCGGTGAGTAATTTTTGTTATGAAGCTATAAAGAATCGGCTCTAGGAGATCTTATGTTTTAAGTTGTTTTTTTAACATGTTATATCATTAATTTAATAATCTATTTTAATATTTTTTAATTTAAAGTGGCGATTCCAACGAAAGTTTACTTCACAGACCCCTTGAGACATTTTTACTGGCTGACGGACCCCCAAATTTAAAATTTTTTTTATTTAAATAAAAAACTTTTAGGATTAAAAAATACGAAATATGAAAATAACGTTTTTATTACTGTAGAATTTACAGAATTTAGAAGATTTTCCAGATACAATTTTTAGAAGAATCTTTGAATTCAATCATCTGAAATTTTTTTAATAGGAAATATTGATTTTTAAACACATTTTGATGATTTTTTTGTGTCGAATCTAAGAACTTTTTTTATAGGAGACATAACAAATAATGTGTATTCAATTTAACAAAAATATTGCCGGAGTCTGAAAAGTCTTAAGAATTGGAATATCCCAACTTTTTATGAAAGTTTCTTTTTAAGCTACACAGAGTTCTAATTTCCTTCAAAAGCTTTGAAAGTTGCGCCACATAAAAAGCAACTTACTTACAACTTAAACAATTATTTTCTATAGACATTTTTTTTTTCAAATAATTCTAATTTATACTTAAATTTCCGGCTTATTTTTTTAAGGCTTGGGTGTAATTTAATTTAAGTTAATTTTGTTTTAATTTTTCATTCAAGCATAAATAAAATAACGATTGGTTTTTTCATTTAATTTTTTTGTGTATTTTCATAAAAAAAAAAATATACAAATTATAATGTTTGAAATTTTATCTAAAATTCTTTTAGCGTAGCGTTAACTTGTTCAAACAGCAGCTTCATAATTTTTAATTTTATACTTTATCTAAAGTTAAATTTTATTTGTTCCGCTTACACTTGGAAAAAGAAATAAATATTGAAAAAAGTGAAAGAGGTAAATTAACTAAAATAATACCTCTAAAGCAATATAAAATAACTCGTTCACATCTGCATTTAAATCAAGAGATTTTGACTAAAATCGAGATTTCAGTGAAAATCTCAAGATTTCCAATACAAATGAAATCCTGCAAATTTTCGAAATTTTGTAAGAAATCTCAGAAATGTGTAGACTTTTAAAGATTACAACACTGCGTGTTACTTATTGCATGAAAAGTGGCAACGCTGGTCAACAGCTGACAAAAAAAATAACTAAAAAATATCACAAAAAAATTAAATAAAATAATTATTAAAAAGATAATAAAAATACATTTAAATTCAATAAAATGTGTTTTTAATCCTAAGAAGTATTTCGTGGTTCTAATTTTTTACTTCGACGGAGGAAAACTATGAAGAAAGCTTTTCGAATTACCTGTTTTCCTTCCATCAATATATTGAAAATCTCTTTAGCCTAGCTTGTAGTTTTAACAGAAAAATATATTTAACTTTCGTTAGATCTTTAAATATGAAAATTGTACTTCGGCAAAAAATAAAATGCGTTTTAGAATTATTTTTAATTTGAGGTTATTTTTATAATGGTTTGTTTGTGGTTATCAAATCGAAATCTCAGTAAGTCCAAGTGTAAAATGGTCTGTACGAGATTTCCATTCGAAATTCGAAGCCAAATGTGAATGCAGCATAATGCAAGCTAAAGTTACTACGTGGCAGTTTTTCGTGCAGTCATTAGTAATTGTTATTTTAAACTATAATGACAGTTTAAAAAAAAAAAAAAAAATACAAAACAACTATAATCACTGTTGTTCAAAAAAACTATTGAAAAGTACAGTAATTTAAAATAGTTATATTTATTATTGTAAACAACTACCAAAACAGTATTTTTACAGTATACAGTTAATTTTTGTAAGTTAAAAATAAAAAAAATTCGTTTAGTTTTTAAAATATTCTTGTTTAGTTTATATTTGTTGTTATCAACTGTAAATACAGTTATTTTTCTACAAAACTATTATCGCAGATGTTAAAAAAGAACAGCTAACGAAAAGTATTATATTTCGTAGCAGTCATTTAAAGCAGTTATTTTTAATATACACAGTTAATTTTTGTTAGTTAAAAAAAAAAATTTTGAGTTTTTAAAAATTCTTGTTTAGTTTATATTTTTTATTATTGATATATTCATAGTTTGTAAATAGAAATCAGTAGATTTTATTGTGTCACCAATGTATAAAAACATAGTAACTGGAATACTGTTTGGAATTTTGACTTTACATTTTAAGTGGAATTAAATAATTACACATTTTTTTTGTAATCGACAGAAAAAATTGTTTTTTTATTAAAATATATTTTTGTAATACTGAAAAAAAATTACCAGTAAAAACAGTAATTTTACCGACTTAGTTGTTAGTTGTTTCTTGACAAGGGTTAAACATTTTTTGCAGTAAAAATTGTATTAGTTATTTTTACGTTATTGTTAGTTATTTGAACTGCATTTGTTAGTTATTTTTAAGCAGTTAAAAGTAACTGAGTTTTTAGTTATTTTAAAGTAAATAAATATCTTTGTCATTTTTTAACTTCATATACATTTGTTTTAACTGTCATTTTCAGTAGATTGTACCGGTAAACTTTTTTGAGCGTAGTTGTTTTTTTTTTTCTTTGGTCTACAAGAGGTAATGATTTCCTAGTTGATTTTTTTCTCAGATAAAAGAACACAATTAAGATTTTGAAGCTCTTTAATGCAATAAATTTTAATTTTAAACTTAAAATTTATTTCTTGTCAAGATAGAGTTTAATTTTTTACTGGGGGTATTGTGGTCAACTAGAATAATCTGCGATGTATATATAAATTGCTTTTTTTAGCACAAATATTTTTAAACAATTACATATTTTAAATCAAAAACCTCGCTATTCTTTGAAAAGCGCGAAAATGATATGCCCGCCTTACACGTAAACTGGAAAAAGGGATATATTAAAATATTTTTTCAGTTTTTTCTCTAAGGTGAATTTAATAAAATTCAGAAGAAATACTATTTGTTTTTAATTTTTTTTGTATATAATTTTTATTTGAAAAATCAGTTTTAAGAATTATTTCAAAATCACGTTTTTTCGACTTTGGGTTAAAACGGGTTAACTTTGTCCCAGAAAATAAAAATTATTTATTTGGGTAGTTATGATACACAATTTTTTTTCGCACTAATAAATTTCATTTAAATTATTTTATTAATTTTTTCCGCAAATTTGAGGAACAAATTCTTAGATAAAATCTCAATTAGAGTTGTAAAGTGTCAATACTTTTTACAACTCGATACAATTTAATACTTTTTGCATTTATATACAAAAAACCTGGTCTTATTTTCATACCAAAAACACAGGGTTGTAGTTTCATAGTGTTTTTCAGGGAAAAATTATGTCTATATACAAAAAATACAACTCTAGGTACTGGTCGATACTTTTGGGAATTAAGCCGGTATTGCTAACTAAAATAATCCAATATTTTTCAACTCCAATCTCAACCGTTAGAAAAGTAATTTAGATCTGTAAAGCTTAGGTGGGTCTAAAACTTTTTTCGTGTATGACATCTGTTTCAAAAGAAAAGTAACAAAACGTAATGCATTACTTTTTTTTCTGTTAAATTACTTACTTTTTCAGTTATTTTCACTGATTTATTTGTTCAAGTGTACTTTGAAGTTAATTTTGACAGCTATAGTTCATTATAATTGTCAAACCAAGACGCAAAATGATTAACTGTTTTTTTTAAGCGCCAAAAGTCATACAGTTGTTTATTAAAAATCCCATAATTTAGTAATTTGTTTTAAATATTAAAAACAAATTGTTGACAATAAATTGTATACAATTTTTTTTTTTGTTAATTTTTAAAAAAAATTTTCCTACAAAAGTAATTTCAGTTCACAATTATTGTTTGGTTCGGTAGAAAATTATTTGCTTTTAAAATGTGTTTATAAAAAAAGTGTTCAATTTGTTTAAGTGTATTTCTTTGTTTACTTATTTAAAATTAATTTAAATTTATCATGGGCAACATATCTTATCAGTTGAATAGTTTTATAGTTTGTAATGTCTTGGCTTTTTGATTTTCATTGTAGTTTTCCAACAAATTTCGAAATATTAATACTTTATATTAAACATAAATATTTACCAAGATTAGTAATACAGGGCTATTGTAAATATTTCAAATTTCTGTATAATGAAATCATAGGCAGAATTTCTATTTCAGTTGAAATGAAAAGTTAATTATCTTTAAACAGTAATTCTAATAAAAATGTAGAAATAATTTATAAACACACACACACACACCGTTTTAAATTAATAATAAATTTGTTTTGACATTATTTATTATAAATTTTGTATATATATATTTTTTTTCATTCAAATCATTGAAAACATAAAAAACCAGTTTGTAAGTTATTCCCATCAATCTTATTTTTTGATTTCTTTAAGTGACGAATCTTCTCAGGTTTTTAATTTTATTTTTATTAAAAGCAAAAAAAAAAAAAATATTTTTAATGATGAAAAAAAAAGTGTTAAAATATTGTATACAATTGTGGCAATTAAAGTTTTGAGTAAATAACTTATATGGGTACAAACGCAAGAAATTAAACTAGTGATCCCCATTTAATTTTGCAAGTAAAATCCAATTATTTTTTGTTTATTTTTATGACTTTTTTTATACTAAATTTATTTATTATATTTCTCAGGAACCAATAGAGATACAACAAAATTTTATATGTAACAATATTAAAAAGAAAATAAAGGTGTTTTATGAATGTTTTTTTTAAATTTTAAAAATTTTTTTTTTTGCAAAAAATATATAAAATACTTCAGGTAAATGATTTCAAAGATTTTGAAAAAATAAATTTTTTTCTTAGCCTACTTAAGGTAATATAGCTTCATATTGTATTACAAAATTTCAGAATAGTAGTTTTAGATTTTTTATTTTTTTCAAATTTCCTATCAAAAATTTTTGATTTTTGCCATATAAATCTTGAAAAAGGAAAAATTTATTTATTATTTATTTATTTGATTACATTTGTGCACATTTTCAAAAAAAAAAAATCCCAATTTAAAGAAAAAACTTAATTTTAAATTTTGTGCGGTTTTACCCATATGTGATTTTTTTAATTTAATATTTCTACCCCTCTTCTACTTGTGTTACCTATAATTTTTATTTATTGTTATTCTTAGAAGATTTTTTTTTCATATTGTGAAAAAAATAACCATCATCACTCAAGATTTTTTATGTGGAAACTTTAATTTCAAGGGAACTGAAAATGGGCAAAAAAAAAACTACGCATTATGTGAAGTTACGCTATTTTTTTTTAACAAAGAATCTTATTTTAATTCCCATACCACAAACAGCAAAGAAGATTTTAATAAAGCCAAGTTAGGTAGATTTAAAAAATTCCGCCTAAAATTTTTTAAATTCACTTGAAAGATTTTGTTCAAATTATGTGTTAAACTCCAGAAAGTTTGTCAGTAGAAATCTACTGAAAAAACAGTTAAAACAAAGGTATATGCAATTGAAAAGTCGTAAAGGTTTTTATTTACCCTTAAATTAACTTAAAATTTAGTTATTTTAGCTGTAAAAAATAACAAAAAATGCAGTAAAACTAGCTAACAATATGAAAAAAAAAAATACAAAGCAATTTGATCTACAAACAAGCTAAAAAAAAAGAATTATAAAATGCAGTAAAAATACCTTTTAATATCGTAAAACAACTGACAAGTTTTAACTAGAAACAAACTACATTTTAAAACAACTAACAATGTCGATAAAAAAAACTACTGTTTTTACAGTTAATTTATTTTTAGTAAAAACTCAATATTTTTCGTTAGATTACAACAATAAATGTAATTACTTTATTCTGCTTAAAATATAATAACGGAATTACTAACAAAATTTAATTAATAACGTTTTTATGCATGGCATTTTAAATGAAATTTTCTAATTTTTATTTGTCAACTAAGAATATACCAATAACAACAAGTATAAACTAAACAAGAATTTTATAAAACTCAACAAAATTTTTGATTTTTTAAAATTATTACAAAAAATTAACTTCTTTCTGCAGAAATTTTTTTTGGTAATTGTTTATTATATTATTAAACATAATTTCGAATATTTTTTATAATAGTTGTTTTGTATTTTGGCATAGGAAAATAACTGTAATTGCAGTTAAAATTGCATGAAAAATAAACAATGAAGACATTTTTAAAATTTGTTTTTTTTTTTATTAATTTTCAAATAAAAATATTTTGCAAAGAGTACTTAAAAAAAGACAACATTTTAACACCATAACGAAAGTTTAAGCTTTTAATTTTGTTAACATATCAATTTACTTATAAAACAGTTAGAAAAACAAAAATCATAAGAATTAACTTAAAAATGCCATCGATTTGACTAAAAATTTTAATTGTATTCTATTAAAAAAATAGTTAAATTCAACTAAAAATATAGAGTTTTCGACAAGTTCAGACAATGAAAAATTTTATTAAAATAATAAAAATTTGTTTTACAAAAATATTGAAAATTTGTTTCTATTTTGTATTTTTTGGAATGTAAGATGTTCTTTGTTCGGATCAATATCATAAGCATTTTTCTTTCTCAGTTAATAGGAAAAATTATAATTGTTATAATAATCAACATTTTTTGCATTGTTTAGTGTAAATATATCATAATTAACTCACAATTTTAAAGGAAAATGCTAATGAAAGGCAACCCTAATCTAGCTATGTTTAGTAGTCTTCATTATTAACTTATGTTCATATCAGCTGTTTGTTGACATTGAAAGACATGTGAAAATGCTCTTTTTGATCAATAAAATTTTTTTTGATATGTAAATTGTTGTGATATTGTAGGAACATATTAAACTACTCTGCACCGTACCATATGTGTGGTTTCATAGTAAATTATATTGTTGATCTGTGTAAATATTATAATAGATGCACTTCCTTTCATTCAAGGTCAAGAATAATTTGCTTTTTAATTTCATCCCAAGGATATATCGTATTAAAGTGCTAATTTTGATTTTATCGTATTTTGGCCGGAGCCCCTTTTGAAACTTTTTCTTAGCAAATTCACAACGCCCTTTATTTTTTTTGACAAATATATTAATGTCATGCAGATTTATTTATAATTTAATAAACAAAAATGTAAAAATTTATTTCCAATTTTATTTCACCTACTTTGTCCAAAAATTTCCGAAGTGACCCTAAAATTTAAGACAGAATAAACTTACAAGGTAATCCTCCTATTAATTAAGATGAAACTCGGATATATTATAAAGAATTCAATTCCAGGCGGAGGAGTCCAATTTTTGGTATTTTTGTTCGGCAGCATATCGAAAATTTCCGAAAAGATCAACATTAAAATAATATACTCCACAGTATTAAAAATGTTCTTCAGTAAAAGTTTGTTAAAACTCCATAAATCACCAATATCGGTAAAAGAAACTAGTATAAAAATTAAACACCCTACTCCAAATATAATTTAGCTCATATTCCGGGAAGCGGTTGAAATTCCCCAAAGAGACCTGATTCTTATTAAATGGTCAGGTCACAAAATATAAAAAAAAAATATTGGTCAGATCACAAAATATGACCTAAAAAGTGCACTTAACATAAGAAAATATCGAGAAAGTGGTTTATCTATCTGGAGACTAGATAACCAAAAATGGTTTAAATTTCTTTAGATTTGGAGGCGTGATTTGTTATCCCAAATAATATTCACCACCGAAACTCTAACCTCGATTTTGTGTGTCTAAATATCATTTAAGCCCAATTCAAATACCAAACTTTTTATGGGAGGTGGGTTGAAATATGTACGAATTCTACCTGGAGATTGACCTTGGACCAAATTTCATCCAAATATCTTGACATCGTTAAATCAAATCGGAAATTTATTTTGAATAGATTAGTTTACTATAAAGTGGGTTTAATTCCGATATTTTTATACTTTATTATACCCTGACCGAGTTGTAGAAGTGTAGAGTATTAAAACGAAGAAGTACCAATTTTTGGCATAATTTTTAACCCCCTAAACATTGGAGATAACATAAATAAAAACCTTATATTTTTATTCTCTAGCACATATTCGAAATTCATCCAAATTTGCGTGTAACAGTTACAAAGTCCATCTTATAGTATTCAGAATCACTTTCTAAGTCGATTTCTAAGGGCAAACTCGAATAAAATTGGTTAAAATCGATCAATATTTAGGCCTACCTTTTATAGAAGGAACCCATCGGTCTAAGACCCTATAAAGCATTATAAATTTCTGTAATTTAAAATTGGGATGACGCCGCCAAAACAAAAACTGCTTGTTTATACCCAGATTGTTTGTTATTGCAAATGAGCAAAATCGGTCCAGCGGTAGAAAAAAGTTATGAATGGAAATGTATAAAAAGTACCACTAAATTTTTCATACAAATTTGTGTATTTTAGTGCAATTAGAGTCTGGTGAATAAAATATTTTGTCATATTTTTTTTACCAGACGCCCAGAGAGATGAATAACATTTTTTATTTTCCATAAATTTTTTTCATCACAAAAAATTTTTTCACGAAGTTTTAAAAAAAAAATTTATATATTTTCACCTGAAAATTTTTTTTACCTGAAAAATTTTTTCACCTGAATTTTTTTTTTACCTGAATAATTTTTTTACTTCAAAAATTGTTACATCAAAGACGTCTTCCACAAAAAATTTTTGATCATCTCGACAATGTTTTTTAATTTTGATTTTTTTTATAATCTGGTTTGTAAGTATAACCACATATTGGACCAATTACTCCAATATTGGAATTTTCGTCTGAAAAATTTTTTCACCTGAAATTTTTTTTACCTCAAAAATTGTTTCATGCAAGACGTTTTTCCACAAAAATTTTGTTTCCCTCGACAATATTTTTTAATATCCATTTTTTTTTTATTATCTGGTTTGTGAGTGTAATCAAATATTAGACCGATTACTGCGATATTGCAATTAATCCCTATAGCAGCCATCCACTTTTTCGGCAATTTCATTTAGTTGTTTCTCTCTATATTTTTTGCCCCGCCCATAAAATAAAGAACAGATCCCTTCCCAGCATTTAACGGAATGTGATCGACTTTTATACTTGGTGTAGGGTATCACCGACATTAATTTTCTTACTAGCTGTAAATTCCAAATTTTAATTTATTCTTTATTGTTTAAACTTTAAACACACAAAATTAATTGCGGTAGTAATTAGATCAAAAGATTAGTAATTAGTTAAATTTTAGTAATTCATAGTAATTAAATTCTTCCGGGAATTGTGTTTTTTTTTTTTTTGTTTCATTTTTCAACACAAGCTTATACAAATAAACTGCACTTATTTAAATTGTATACACTGTTTTCTCAAGTAATTGTTTAAGAAATCATTTAAATATTATAATAATATTTATTCGTTATGCTATTTATAATTAATTTTTAAATTTGTAAATATTAAGTATGAGATCATTATTGTTTGACTGGTAAATTGAATATTTTTTTTTTTTTTGTTAAAATTTATTATTATTTAATAAAAAAAAAAATAAAAACAATTAGTAACCTTGCTAATGAATTAAATGAACATTTAAACAGACAATAATATTAATGAAACGTTAAAATAATACTTTCAAAAATAAAGTTTAACATTTTCGCTAATAAAAAAATTATAAATAAAGACGATTCATTTGTTTAAAGAAAATTGAATTATTTGAAAACAATAAAAAAAATTTAGAAAATTTTATTGAATGAATTGAAAAAAAAAGGTTTAAGAATAAAAAACAACACAGCATCAAATTTTTTAAGATTTTTTTTTTTTATATTCAAACTACAAAATACTGGTTTTATTGTAGAAAAAAATCAAGAAAGCCGGCTTTGAGAGTCTTAAGATTTTTGTGAGAAAAAATAAAAAAGAAATCATAAAAAAGGTTGATGTTTGAAAAGAATAAACAAATACATAGACAATCTTTTAAGAAGTTTTGAAAAATATTTTTAAATTATTTTTAAATAAAAACTTAAAAATACTTTAGGCGAAAATCTGAAATAAAATTTGTGACACTCATAAATTCATACTTAATATTTTTCTATCACATCGAAAAATGTTCTAAACAAATTTATATTTTATTTAAAATATTTTTACTATGTTAAATATTTAAGATTTTTTTTTATATTTCAAAATCTTATTTTTCTTAAAGAAAAAATTTTTTATAAGAAATTCTTAAGTTTATGTTTAATTAATGTTAATTTTCAAGAATCTTGTCAAATGGAATTTCAATAGTTTTTTTTTCTTTGTAATTTTTTTCAAGGTTTTTGTTTTTATTTTTAACAAAACACTTGTTCACTAGAAATAGTTATTTGTTTTATTAACAAATAATATTATAAAAAATTCCAATTATTTCATTATTACTTTTTTGCAAAAAAAAAAAAAATTAGCAGTACAAAAATAAAATTAAATTTTGAAAAAAATCATGCATGCAATTTATAAAAAATTTAAATTTTTGAATTGTTGTTGTTTTTTATTGTTTTATAAACATTATATTTTTGTATTTTTTTTTTGTAAGATTACTATGTATTTTTTTTATGTTATTGCATGTCGCACGTACTTGTGCAACAACTTGTTTATAAGTACACATGCAAACGTACTGTGGGACAAAAAGTGGCCAAATTGTCAATAAAATTTAAATACAAAGATTGGAAGTTTAAACTTTTAATGGTATAAGAAATTTACCGAGAATAGAGTTGGCTAAAACAGAATAATTAAAGTTTTATTAATAAATGAATTAAAAATATTAAAACAAGATAATTTAATTCGGCCATGTCGGGATGCGATTCTGGGAACTAATACTTGTTTTATGGACGGTGCAGAAACTGCACCCATAATAATATATGCATAAAAATTTATGCCAAAACAAGAAAAAATTTCCTAAAAAAAATTGATTTACTTTATTTTACAAAAGTTTTTATTATTTTGATATTTTTGTTTTGAATTTTTATGCACTCCTACAATATTATTTCATTAAAAATAATCTAAAATACATATTAAACTAATAGAAACTACTATCAGAAAGAAAATTACTGATTTTTTTTATTATATTCAACCCATTTTGTTGTTTATTTTCAATCACTGTTTAATAATCGACAGAAGTAGTAAAATTTATAGAAAGTCGTTTAAAATAATTTTGATTTTTTAACTGACAAAACGTTTGAAAAAAACGATTTTTGTGGTTTGTTTTTTAAATTGAAAGTTTTTTTTACTTATATGTAATTACAAAACACAACAAACACAGTTGTATATATTTTGAATTTGAATAATTTCTTGTAATTTTTATTGAAATGATTTTGTATTTAAACAAATTATTTTGATAAGAAAAATAAAAAGGAATTATTTGAATTTCTATTTTTAGAAACTGAAAACATAAAATTTTACGTTTAATAGAAAATATCAACTCCTACTGAAAGTAGGTTTTTTTAATGACTGATTTAAATAGTTAAAAAGTATATTTCTATGAATTTCAATTGATTCTTCATTTAAAAACAAACTCTACGTAGACCTTTTTAAAAAAACTACAGTTGATAACGGAAAATATATTGTGAGTGCATGAATTATTATAGAAAAACTTTTTGAATTAAATATCTAGGACATGTCTTATATGGGAACCAAGCTTAATAACAAACTAAGAGGTCTGATATTTGGAGTCATGATTTAAGTCTCTATATTATATTTACAAAACAAATTATAACTAGATATCAATGGTTTTATCAAAATATAGACCGATTCTAAGCAATTTGAATTTATCATTCGACATGCAACCAAACAGGCCAACGGACATCATCTAAATTTCGCAAAGTGATTTTGAGACACTTGGTGTACTATAAGATGGGTCTGAGTCCGGTATTTTATTATATAAATCGAGACGCCTGTTTTAAAAATTTGATGCGATGCATTTTAAATGAGATTATATAAAACTATAAATATTTTATATATTTTTATAAAATCATTTAATTGTCCTAAATTTAAGGAACAGACTTCTTCGAAAGAGGAAAAATCAAGAGTCGACTGCATTTTATTTCTAAAGTTCGAACTCTAATATTTAAAATTCTTATTAAAGCATAGTAAACTACTTTCCAGTAAAACATAGTTCAGATTAATAAAATAATAACTTTTTAATTTTTTTATATCGCAAAAAATAATTTTTCCACGTCAAACCCGAATAATTTGATATGCTTTAAGGTCAATTTAAATACTGATATGATGAAAATATGCTCTTATAAATTTATTTTAAATATAAAATTCTATTAAAATTATATAAATCCAAAAAGATTGCCAGAAAAGAAATAAATGAAAGAATTTCAAAATTTTAAATACTGAAAACTTGATTTATTTAAAGCCTTTAATGTATGAAGTTACTCGGCAAATTTTTGCAGTTTGTTTTGGTATGAACACTTGTAACAAAAATTAATTTTTTTTTTTTGCTTTTACTTTGATCCGCAATATCGCGAAAATCGGCAAACGAATATAAGATAACCCAACGAATTTCTCGAGACTGGGAAGATACTGGAAAAATATTTATTTTTCTTTTTATACATTTAAATCATTTAAATTATTTCAATTGCCATTTTATTTTGGATTTAAAATTATTTTTTTTATCTACTTAATATATTTTTAGATATTTATTATATATGTATATTCTTCTAATTGTTTGTTAAGTAGTATGTTTGAGTTGTATTTTTAAACCATATATGGCCCTCTGGGCTCGGTTTTTGTGTAACATTGATTAAATAAATAAATAAATAAATAAATAAATAAATAAATTTATTTTAAAGTACTAAGGAAAGTTATTGAAGATTTAGTAAAAATTAACGGTTAAAATGAACTCCGAGGGACCAAAAAAAATTAGCTCGGTAAGAGAGGTTCGTATTAACCGGGGTAAAATGTGTTTAACTAATTTTAATTATCAGCAAAATATGTAAAAGTTCTTAAAAATAATATCAAAAATTGTGCAATTTCTTTTATGGAATTTAAGTACATTTAAGAAACAAATTCAGATAGTTTAGTTTAAAATTTGTCAAGTTAAAAAAATATATAGAAAAATTTAAAATTGTTGGGATTATCCTATTAAAAAATGGAAAAATATATGGAATTTTGGGACTATCAGCAACAGTTTGTTATGGCCAAGGGTTCGTCTTAAGCAAGTTTGTATTACCAGATGTTTTTTTTATATTTAAATTCTTAAATTCGTAGTATGCGATTTCCTCTTAAACGAGTGTGAATTATGAATCTGAATGTCTTGTTTCAATATGAAAAAAATCTAAAAAATTTACTTTAAATATAGTTTACTTCAAGTCCAATATCCATAAACACTACCCCCTTTATCCTCCTTCCCATAGCTTATTTTTCTGACATCAACACAATGCACTGCATATGTTGGCGGCAGCCCTTGAGTGTTGATATAATGAAAAAAAAAAGAAAAAACTTAAATTGTTGTCAAGATTTCAAAAAGATTTATGGTTTTTAAACCACTGACAAGGAAAGTATTCCAAGCTAAACTCTGCCAGTTCGTATGAAATTGAGATATGTGATAGAAAAATTAAATCTTAGAAGAGTCTCTCCCACTTTATTCGGCCATCTTAAGGGATAAGAAGTTGACGTTGGGTGCAGAAAATTGATTTTGGTCCTCTTTTGTTCGAGATCATGTCAAAAACTTTGAAATAAAAACTACATAAAGACCAAGTGTGATATACACAAAGTTTGATATTCCAAAAAAACCACAAAAAATGGCTTTAGGAAAAGTTCCAGGCCAGGGTATTTTTTTCTAATCTGGTGCTGAATTTTGGTGAAGGCTCAAAATACATGGAAGTGATTCTTAAGGAATTAATTTTTAATTGTTTATTAGTGACTTTCCTCTTCCAAAGCAGTTTCTTTTTTACAACTTCAAAAATGTGTTATTTAATAAAATTAACACTTTTTAAATCTATGACGGGTAACTAATTTTAAAAACAAGCAAAATAAAACATTAACCACAGAAATTTAAATATAAATTTCACATTTATAACTATGGTTAAGTAATAAACTTAAGTTATTTTGAAACAAGTTATAAGGTTTAAATGAATTGTAGTAATTTTTAACACACAATTTAAAAATAGTAAAAACTGCAACAATTTCAAAGAAAGTACAAATAAGTCCAGATTACGTTAAGTCCCGTTATAATATATCCAACATTCAAACTCACAACTGTAACAACAAATGTGACAGCTAAATTCCCAGGTAGAAGCTACCGCGACATTGAGAAAATTAGGCCAAGGCCCGATTTATTGGGGAAAATCAAAAGATCTGATTTTTCACTAAACCTTAAGAATTGCTTTCGATGCAATGAAAAAAGGATCATAAACTAAAACTTCCACCTATGACACCCCTATGTAAAAATCATTAGTCCCGATCCAAATTTTCACAACACCGGAATCAAAATCACTGTTTCTTTTTCTCTTCTTGCAACTTTTTTTTTTGCTGGGATCCAAAATAGCACGAATATCAAAAAGAGTAGAAATACATCCCCTCTTAAACTAAAAACAATGTTGCCAGCAAAAACAGGGTTTCAAATACTTGCCAGACTATTTACTCGCCAGGCTTTTTGTTCGCGATGTCCCAAAAGTAATGAGTGGTCATTACACTCTCGCTTACGAACAGCCAAATGACATCGCGAACAAAAGTAATTAAGCGTGTAAATAGGCGGGTAGGTAGTTGATACCATGTTTTTGCTGGGTTGTTGAGTTTCGTCGATCTTAAGATTTTTTTCTTTAAAAAAAATAATTACACACCGAAAAATAAAGTGCCAACCGAGTTAAAAAATATATCTTGGTTGCAACAACCAAAACATTCGGTTCAACCAATATTTTGGATGTTGCAACAAAAATTCAGTTGTATTAACTGAATTTTGTTGTGGAAACCAATAATCGATTGTACCAACCGATATCAGTTGTAGAAACCGAATTTACCAAATTTTTCTCAGTGTGTATTTATTTTTTCCGCAATATTTCGTCTTCACATTGGGTATCTTTTGCAGGAAAAAATTGTTTTTTATAAAAATTTTTTTAATTTTCAAAAGAAAATTGATAAAAATTTGACAATTCGTATCACTAATACTGGGAAATAGTGGATATGGTTAGTCATCGTGTGTATAGCGCTTTATCCAGTACAATATACTACCATTTTTGTTTCTTCTAATATTACTTCGATCCTGGCCCACTGTATGTATGTGAGTTTGAGTACGATTTAGCGTTTCAGCACATACCACATTAAACACAGAAGAAGATCTGTGCAATAGTAGTGGTTTAAAGAAATCCAACAAGAAAAAAAAATGTTGTTTTTACTACTTTTTGTTGTTATTAAGCAAATAATACTACAAAATCCAACAACAAATAAAGCTAATATACATACAACAACAAACAAAAAATTATGTAAGAAAGTGAAATCCCCTTAAATAAATAAGAGGACGGACTGTATTTGATTTGTTAAACAAACAACAATGATTGATTCAAAAAAAAAAAAAAAAATAAAAAAATAATAAAAATAATTTTTTGGTTAAAAAAATAACTTACTTTAGCTGTAAAATAAATTTTATATATTTAAGAATTATTTTAAATATTTTCGTTCTATACTGTTAAATTTTTGTTACTTTCAAGATAATTTTTCTTCTTAAATCTTCTTCTAAAACGTGTTTGATTTTTGTTTTATTAGTAATTTGTTTTTATTTTGTTATAAATATTTCTTCTTTTTTTTTTTGGTTAATAATTTTTTCTACCGTCATCCGTTATTAAAAATATTTTATTTTATTTAACGTTTAAACGTTTTTAAGTACGAACTCCAACTGAAATGGAAATTTCTTGCTCTGGCTTCGAAAACATTCAATCGTTATTATACTCGTTTACACAGTTTTTTTTTGTTTTTTTTGTTTAGTTTGTATATACAGGTGAGGTGAGCATGTATTTAATTTCATTTATTTTTTTTTTTATTTTTAATAAAAAATATCAGCAGCACCTCTGGAACACAAAAATATAAACAACGACAAAAAATAACACTCTTATTCTCTATCAAATACACTATGAAATTCCATTACTCCCAAAGCCAAACGTGGTAAGGTCTGCTATAAAATACGATAAGTAACGATATTAAAGAAGACGCTATACTGCTGCTCTTGACTACTCAAATCTCAATTTAACTCTCCAAAAAGACACATTATTGTGAGGAATGCATTTACCCGACCACTACTATACATATATCTTGGAATTGTTGCTCTTATTCACATAATATTTGTTTGTTGTTGCTGTTGTTGTACATGCGGTTTAATAGAAACCTTATTATAAAACCCCTACCAAAAACCAGTTCCCCACTATAATAAAACATTATATTTTTTCTACACCTTTAACACGTTCAAAACCAGCGATGTCAATTTAACTTTTTATTACAAGAGCTTTAGCGATTTTTTTTTTTTGAAACAATACAAAAATCTCAACTTTTTACTGAAAACTATAATATTTCCAAAATATTATGAAATTATATATGCATTTTTACCAAACGTTTTAAAAAGGTCAAAATTCGAAAAGAGCAACACTTAAAAAGATATAACTGAGATAGAGAAAAGTATATTTTTTCGTTGATCTTCCTCAGTTTTAAGTTTATAAAATACCAAAAAGAGACAATTTTTAATCCCCCCTTTTTACCCCCTGAATATTGCACAAAAACTTAGCCAGGCCGATAATTTATTTTTTTCATCGCATATTCAAATTTTGTTAAAATGGGAATGAATCACTTTGGAACTTTTCCTTTCAAATACATATTCCAGAAATTATAGCACGTTCAAATTTTCAGACGAAGATAAATAATTTTATATATTCAACTTATTTTTCTTTTCATTAGCAGTTACTTTACGTTTACATTCACTTGAATAAAGCATTCGGATAAACTAAATACAATATAAAGGGTGATTTTTTGCTATTTGGGTTTTCAGTGTAAAAAATGATTTGTGACATGTGGCAATTTCAAAAATACTCGGAAAGGATTGCAATTTTCCCATGAATAGCCTAACAAACGAACAACGCTTGCAAAGCATTTAATCATGAAAGTTGATGAAGATTCATTTTTCTATCGAAAAAATTTCTTCAGCGACAAAGCTCATTTTTGGCTCAATGAGTACGTCAACAAACATAATTGCCGAATTAGGTGTGAAGAGCAGCCAGCGGCAGTTCAAAAGCTGTCAGTGCACCCTGTTTGGTATGGTTTGTGGGCCGGCGGCAACATTCACTTCATCATCATACTTCTTCAAGAATGATTAAAATCGCAACGTTACAGTTAATGGAGCAAGGTACCATGCGATGATTACCTAACTTTTTTTGCCTAAAATGGAAGAATTGGACTTGGTTGACATGTTGTTTCAACAAGACGGTGCCAAATGCTACGCGATACCATAAACCTATGAGAGACGAGTTTTATAAGTAATTAATTTCACGTTTTGGAGCAGTCCATTTGCCGCCAAAATCATGCGATTTGACCCACTCGTATGTAAGTATACAGTTTGGTTGAAAAGTTCCTGCGCTCACCAAGAGATGGCACTGCTAGCTCCAAACTTTTTTCTCAAGTTGGTATAACTGTCCTAAGAACACATGCAAAGTTGCAAGTCATTCTGTCAATTCTTTCTTTGTTTACATTGATTTTTTTTAGTATGGAAAAAATTGAATATCGTGCAGTCATTAGATTCTTTGTTTTGAAGGGTTTAAAAGCAAAGGAAATTTATGAACAATTGTTAGAAGTGTATAAGGAGTCCTCACCTTCAAAACGCACCGTTGAATTTTTGGCTGGTGAATTTAAACGTGGTCGTACCAGCCTTGAAGACGATCCACGCGAAGGACGACCAAAAACTGCAACCACAGCAGAAATCATTGAGCAGGTACATAATATGGTTAGTGAAGATCCAAGTTTAACTAAGCGTGAAATTGCTAATGCCATAGGCATCTCAGACGAACGAGTACTCCATATTTGACATGAAGAATTACGTATGAAAAAACTGTTTGGAAAGTTAGTGCCGCACACATTAACAATTCAACAAAAACTGGATCGAAAACAAATTTCTCAGCGTAATTTAGAGCGTTTTAAGCCGAATAAAACCGACTTCTTGCGTCGTTTTATAACTATGGATGAGACTTGGATCTACCACCATGATCCTAAATTGAAACAAGAACGTTTACAGTGGACTGAAGCTGGCTGTTCAGCTCCAAAGCAGGTGAAGTCACAACGATCAGCAAAGAAGGTTATGGCATCAGTTTTTTGGGATGCAAAAGGAATTTCGTTGATTGATTATCTTAAGAAAGGTAAAACAATCAAGTCTGAATATTATTGCAAACTTTTGGATCAGATGGATGAAAAAATTCGTGAGAAAAGAAAAAGAAAAAAATCATTTTTCATCAAGACAATGCACCTGCTCACAAAAGTGTTTTGACGATGGCTAAATTCAAAGAATTAAAGTACGAATTGCTTGAACATCCACCGTATTCACCAGATTTGGCTCCCAGTGACTACTATCTCCTCAGAAATCTCAAACAATTCCTTCGTGGAAAGCATTTTTCGTCGAATTCTTCATTCGACCATAGCAGCCGTAGACGGTTATTTTGCAGAGCTTCCGGAAAACCATTATAAGGATGGACTAAAATTATTGGAAGATCATTGGAACAAGTGTATTGAGCTTCTAGGAGATTATATTGAATAAAAAAATATATTTCGTAACAAAAACAGTATTCTTTCATTTCGAGCGCAGGAACTTTTCAACCAACCTGTATATGGACCTTTATAATCCATATATAATTACATATAGTGTTATAGTGTTACTTATCATAAAAAATCATATCTAGGTTAGGTTGAGTTAGGTTAGGCTGGTGAAAGACCAATTTTGGCGCTAACGTTACCAGATAAGAAACTATAACCCGCATAATATATCAGTCAGATGTGATGGCACCAAGAGCGCCCCACACTCTCTTAGCAAATACCAAGAGTCTTAGAATTCCGATTCTGGAGATTTCCTCCCGATCGCGTAATAGGTAATCTCCCAAGCAACTTGCCCTGGAGCACGTAAGAGCTGGACAGTGACATATAATATGCCCCAACGTCTCTCTGACCCCGATACTTCACAAAACCTGTAATTGTCACTCGCCAGCTTTCCCGCTGGCTTGGCAAGAACCGCAGTACAGTAGTGACTACCCACCAGTACAACCACCATAATCCTACAATCGCTTAAGGATAACAGAAGACCCGTCGCCTTACACTCACCAAAAAAAGTCTGTAATAGCAACTGAAAATTTTGCTATTATTACGGGAAATTTTGCTAGTTTGAGCCCAGCGGTATTTTTGCTAATCTTAGCAACACATGTCAGCTGACGTGTAGTACAATGAAATTAGTAGAAAAAGTAGTAGCCGCTCCTAAATTTTAGTAAACTTTTTGTAAAGTGGAATTTAAAATCTGCCTGCTAAAATCAGCAAAAAAAAAATACTAAATATTTTTAATATTAATACAAAATTTCAAAATTATTTTTTTTTCTATCGAGCATCAAAATTTTTTATTTTATTTATTTTTTTCAAAAAATAGTTTAGACAGAATTTAAAAAAAAATTAGACTTGAAAATTCTAAAAACAAACGAATTTATCATTTTGTTTGTCATGTAATTTCTGTTTTGAAAAATATTTTAGTAATTTTTTTTTACTTTCAAGGTCAAATTTTTATTGTTTTTAGGGCTGATTTTAACTAAATAAAACTTTTTAATGCTATTCTAAGTGAATGTTCTATTATCAGACATGAGTCGGTATCTTCACTTTCGGCCCCTTTTTTAAACTATGTATCATTTTAAGGCAATTTAAGTTTAGAAGTGTAAGTTTTAATTAGAAATTACATTTCCTTCAATATATACTTCTTTAAAATTAGTATTTTTTTTTCTTATTTTAGCAAATCGGTTTTGGAAATTTTTTAAAATGATTTCTGATATTAGCAACAAAAATTTGTAAAAATTCTGTAATTTGTAAAATGTAAACAACAAAAAGATTTGGTAAATAATAATTTTTTTACTAAAAATCAGTACAAAAATAATAAAGTGGAATTGAAAACCGTTTATAAATTTTTCTACTAACTTTTTTTCTGAGTGTAGAATCGACCAAAATAAATTGATCTTTTGTGCAGTCTAATTTTTCTTTGCCCTAAATATTGAGGCTTCCAAAAAAGCCAATCACACTAATAGGCATAGATTTTTAAATTTCCAGGGGGGATAGTGTATATCCAGCAAGGAATTGTAGTCTCCTGTCGCGAAGCCTAGGACACCCGCAGAGTATATGCTCCGCTGTCTCAACATTCAATTCACCGAACCTACAAGTATCCAAATCAGTATAATTTAAGAAGGATCAATATATAACTATATGTGGTTATATATGGAACAATACAAGGTAATTAAAAAAAAAAAATTTAATATAAAATTACATATAGGTATACATACCTAAAATTTTTTGCTCGGGAATTTTAAAAATTGTTTTGTTTTTTAAAGCTTTAATGGTTTTTCTGGAAACTCTTTTTTGAAGTCGGTAGTCCTGATTTCTCAAAATTTTATGAACGGATCTTGTTAAAATTTTGCTCACTTCTTCAAAATAAAATTATCTAGTGCTTGAAGGAAGGTTTTTTTTATCGCAAACTTATTTTATGAAGCAATACGCGATGGAAATTTTACCAAAAAATGGCACTATTTGTTCACAACTCCGCCAAAATTATAATTTCAAGCACGAGCTTTATATGTAAATCTACTAACAGAAAAAAATGTTTTTTTTTTTTTAATTTCTGATAAACCAGTCACGAGTTATACTGACTACTCCGAGAGACGTCGAAGGAAATGAGATCCTAATGGCTGAATTTTTAAAAAATTTACAAAGTACTTGTTATCTTGTATCTTTGATATGCTAGTGTTTAAATAAAATATTTCACTTCATATATTTAGAAAAAAATCAGTAAAAATATGTTTTTTTGAGCCCCTTAACCCTGCTTAGGTACTACGCTTCCACTGTACGAGTTTTTTTACAAATTCAAACAATAGTTTTGCCTTAAAAAACACGTTAAGTGGAAACGTATCCTAATTCTAAAATACAAGTTTTATCTTCAACAACATTTTTTATTAATGAAATATTTGTTTTTAAAATATTTTTTTGTTGTTTTTCGTTTATTGACTTTGTTGGTGTTTTAATTAAAAAAAAAATGACAAATTGTATGCACAATTGTGTGAGAGTATTCAGATTTTTTTTTTGTTTCTTTTAGCGTTTATCTTAAAATTTTAACATCAGGTGCGGCATAGTTTTGCAATTTCTCAAGTTTTTAGTTTGTTTTTTTTTTATTGTTCTGAAAGCTGTAAAAATAAATGTCAAAGAATTTTAAAAATTTATTAGTTTAACCACATAACTAATAATAAATTTTTAAAATTCCTTGACATTTATGGTAAAGTAAAAAAATATGGGTTTTAGTTTAAATAAGATTAAACAAAATTTTGTAGCTTTTTAGTGTCGGCCTACACTTACCAAAAAATGTCTGTATGGCAACTGAAAATTTTGCTGTTATTACGGGAAATTTTGCTAATTTGAGCAAAGAGGTATTTTTTGCTTATCTTAGCAACACATGTCAGCTGACGTGTAGTACAATGAAATTAGTAGAAAAATTAGTAGCCGCTACGAAATTTTAGTAGACTTTTTGTAAAGTGGAATTTAAAATCCGTTTGCTTAAATCAGCAAAAAAATTACTAAATACTATTAATAGTTTTAGATTTATTTTTTTTATCGACCATCAAAAATTTTAATTATATGTTTTAAAAGATGTTTTATACAAAATGAAAAAAAAAATCAAAGGCTTAAAAATTCTTAAAACATAAACGAATTTATCATTTTGTTTTAATTTGGTAATTTATGTTTTGAAAAATATTTTAGTCAATTTTTTTTTTTTACTTTTAAGGTGAAATTTAAATTGTTGTTAGATCTGATTTTTAGAAATAAAAAATTTTTTTTTAGTGCTATTTTAAGTGGATGTCCTATTTTTAGACATGAGTCGGTATCTTCACTTCCGATCCCTTTTTTAATCCTATGTAACATTTTAGGGCAATTTAAGTTTGTATGTATAAGTTTAAATTATTAGAAATAACATTTCCATCAATATCGACTTTTTTAAAATTAGTAATTTTTTTGCTAATTTTAGCAAATCGGTTTTCAAAAATTTGTAATAAGATTTCTGAAGTTAGCAACGAAAATTTGTAGATATTCTGTAAAAACTCTGTAATTTGTAAAATGTAAATAGCAAAAAGATTTGCTAAATAATAATTTTTTTTACTAAAAATCAGTACAAAAATAGTAAATTGGGATTGAAAACCGTTTACAAATTTTTCTACTAACTTTTTTTTCTGAGTGTAGAATACGAACGTGATATGCACCGATTGTTGCTAGGAGAGAAAACGCACCCAAAATAACGACGTACGACGGTGACTGCATAAACTGTAAAATTTACTTTAGTGTAAAGAGTGCGTAGAGATTCATTACTCGCCAAGGTCTCCTTTGCTTATTAATGACCCATTTATTTCTTTTTTGGATTTTTTAAATTTTAATTTTAGAAAAACAATAAAAAGAAATATTTATTTTAATAAAAAATTAGGAACGACATACTAAGATGGTTAATAGTACGTTGTTCATTCGCTTGTATACAAAGAGAACATAAGAGCCATAGAACATCGTATGCTAATTTTACTCATCATATGTTTTTTTTTACAAACAATTTTTGAAAATGCGGGAACTCAAGAGAATAAGTAAGAACGTTTTGAAAATAAAATAGATTCTATTTCACAACTGCAACGTTCGGCGAGTTTTAATTGTCAATTTGTATGGAAAAATACATTACGTTGTTATTCTGAACTGACACTTAAAGGAAACATTTATTTAACAAATTCATACTTATTTTCAACAAATTTGTATGAATTTTTCCACTAGATTATGATTATATTTTTTTTTTCTATTTTAAATTTTTGGAAGATTACCTAGTAAAACTATTGTAATGGGTGATGGAATATTCATACATTATTTTGTAATGAAAACTCCTTTGTAATGAATTACCGTTAATTGTTTCGTATTACATGATTTATTAACGTAGAATAATAATTAAAACATTTTAAGATGGGTTTTTTTTTATAGAGGATAAATCACGAAGCACAATATTTCAATAACATTTTGCTGTCCATAACTAAGTTCTCAACCAGAGAGTTCGATTCCCAGCAGTACCATGTTATGTTAAAAAAAAAAACAGGTCGTTAAAGGGGAAATCTCGCATTTTTTTATCTAATTTTTTTTAACGCTGTCTATATCTATACAATTAATAAGCCCATGCCGCAGGAAATTCAATTTTGTGGTGTCAAATTTCTTAGATGATACACTCAAAAAAAAAAAAAAAAATGAACAGGAATTTAGAAAAATACATTATAGGAAAAATTGAAATGAAAACGGCGCCAAAGACACTTAGAACCAATATTTAATAAAATTTTCATTGAAATTAAGAAACAAATTTTACTTAAAATTTGGTAAAAATTTCTAAATTATAGAAAAATTTTACTACTGAGAACTAAATTTTTATTAGAAAACAGTAAAATTTCCTCCTAATTAGTTCATACATCATCTCAAATTTTACTGTTAGTTAGGAAATGTTTCCTTGGTTTTAAGAACAATTTTATTTTATTTAAGTTCATCAATTTTTTTTTTATTAAAAACTAGGACTTTACTCCCTAAAAATTAGAAAATATTTTCTAACATCAAGATAAATAGTAGTACTTCTTTTAAGTGAACATTATCCTATCTTCCTTCTATGGTAAATGTACTTTACACTCATTGAGTAGGTATTTTCCCACTTTCGAAGGACTTCCGCTTTGTGAGGACACTGCTCTTAACAAGCTTTTTGCTATACAATTTTGTCTTAAAATTAAATTGTATTATACAAAATTCATGTATTTAAAATATAAATTAAATTTCATTAGCAAAAAGGTAAACAAATTAACAAAAAAAGTACTGCAGGATATCCTGAAACGTAATAAATTGTGACAAAGTCAGATCCTTTTCGTAGTTAATTAACGATTCTGCTTGAGAGAACTACAAAAAGGGACGTCCTAAGTGGCACACGGCATTTATGGATAAGGATCACTGGGGTCCTTTGTCTTCTTAAATTAACTTATTTAAGAAAATTGTTGCAAAAATACAAAATATCACAGTTCCACATCTTGTTATTATTGGAAAAATGTCATAAGTTCATTTTATGGGATTTTTTGCTTAAATTTTATTTGACATATAAAAATTTAAACTTTTTTTATTATTAAGTGAAAAATAGTTCGATAAATATAAAGTTTAATAAGCGCTACGTCAATTATAGGAAAGCCATTATATGTCGTAATGTATAATAATGTGCCTGTGATATATTGTATTGTAGTCAGCACACAAAATTATTACATAAAAGCGCATTTCAAAATATTAAAAAAAAACATTTTGAGCTACTTTAAGTTCAATGTTAAAACTGTTAAGATTAGAGATGGGTATGTGAGCCATTTTTGAATCACACACCAAAAATTACAATCATGCATGATAATTTTTTTAAATGGTTACTTTAATTTGTTTCCTTTAAAAATATTTTTTCATGAAAATTAGGAAAACTAACTAGTTTGATTTTAATTTATTGTTTTTTTTTTTTTTTGGAATAGAATATTGAAAATAATTTAAATGTTTTCCTAGAAAAAAAATCCTATAACAAATTTTATTTTTAAAAATTATATATTTTTTACTTGAATAAAAGAATATTTTATTAAAATTTTTTACATTTATCTGAACTACGTTGCATGAAAATTTTCCTTAGAAATAGTTCATCAGTTTCTAAAATCAAGTATTATTGCATCAAGTATTATTCCATGGGAAAAAATTTAATACTTTTTGTTTTTAATTGTCTGAACTAATTTTTAAGAAACAATTCTTAAAAATTAGAAAGTGGTATACTTAAAAACTGAATTTGGAAATGGCTTTCCAAAATTTAGTTAATTTTACTACTCGCGAACAAAAAATGGACACACATTAAGTTCAAGTACTCTCTCGATTTAAGTTAGACACATTTTTTGAACTAAATGGAAGTTAATTATGTCCTAATTTTTTTTTGTTGAACTAAACTTAATTTTATTACATTTGAGTATGCAAATTTCTTAAAACTAAGATGTTTTTTCTTTAAATTAATACATTTTTATTTGGAAACTTACAATTTTTAAGTTTTGGCAGTGATGGCAACTTGCCAATATGTTATTAATCTTTTTACTCTCTCAAAAAAGTTGTTATTGGTTGATTGACTTGTTTTTCTTTCTAAAATCAAGAATTATTACTCAGGAAAAATTTGAACTCTTTCTGAGTATATAAACAATTTCGTTTTTCCTCAAACTTAGGAATTTTTATTCTTTTTAAGAAATTTTTTTCTTAGTTTTAATAAAATTTTACTTAAATTAAGGTCAATTTATAAACTATTTTGAAGAAAGTTTTTGATTACATTTTAGTTCATGTCTTTTTTTTTTGGAAATTTTAAGTTTCTAGCACTGGTGGTTGAGGATGGTTGGTTAATGCCCGTAATTTCAAGTAATAGATACTTGAGCCTAGATACTTATACGTCGCACATTTTCCCGCATTCTTATTGCAAATTTAAAAATAATCTCCATAGTGGCTTACCCCATATATATTTTAAATTTCAGATTTCTAAACGAGACTTAATTTTTTTCCCTAAAATCACATCTCTGTGGGTGCTTACATCAGAGTAGGTTTCTGCTGTGGGACTAAATTATTTTTGCCATAAAGACCGTATGACACTACATTTATACGGCTTTTACTTTTTTTTTTTTTTTGCAGAAGAGCGCAAGTATATCGTTAGATGAAATGCAAAAGGGCACAACTACAAAATTTTTAAAACCGGTTTTATTAATTATTATGGTTTTTTTTTTGGCTAAAATACATGCATACACAAAATTTCTAACATCTACGATTAAAAATAATGGTTTTATGAAGAAAATTCGAATCTGAGATGTTTTTAATTTTCCAAGTTTCTTGGTTGCCCTGTACTAATTTAAAATGCGGTGGAGTGATTATGAACTACTGCATTGAACTACATTTCTTCGCAAAATTTTCTATGATCTATGTTATAATCAAAACTGTCAGATTTATTTACGAATTTGTTACATTGCGTTTTTTTTTTGCTTCTCCCTTAAAAAAAATTAAAAATGTTAGTTACGCCCTTTTGCATTTTAGCTAACGATATGCTAATAAGAAATATGCAGAAGCATATTTGTTAAAAATTGGAAACTTAAAATTTTTAGGTTTTGGCAGTGATGCCAACTTGGTGCTTTTGGTACTACTTATAAAAAAATTATGCATTTCAAAATTTTTTTAATATGTTATTGCTCTATTTACCCTCTCAAAGTTGTTGTCATTGTTTGATTGTCATTTTAAATGATGGTATTTGATTATGTTTCTGTCTAACATTTTCTCTTTCCTTCTTATACTCCAGGCAACACATTTTTAAAATTTCAGGTTCTAATTTCAGCGATTTAGACAGGTCATTAAGGGGCCCCCTTTTAATTAAAGTTTTTACTAAGTTCTTAGCGAAAATTTAAAAAAAGTTTCTTATAAATGAATTTATCCATACTCTAGTTAACAAATAGTTTAAACTACGGGTTTCTTCTTACCTTATCAGTAATTTGGCCCATATTCCAGGGCAGATAAATTTAAAATTTCAGCTTTTTGGGCAGGCCATTGATTAGAAGACTTTACCCTTTTAAATATTCATGTTTACCACATTCCTAACGCATATTTAAAAAATTTCCCTATAAGTAAATTATTTCAGGTCTCAGGACAAGCCGCTAAGGGGAGAAAAAAAAATGCATTTTATTTATTATGCTGTTGGGGAAACGAGTTTAGAGGTTATGGTTTTTCTGAAAAGATTTTCTTTGTTTAAAAAGACCTTTTTACAAAAAAAAATTATTATTATTTTCCGCTAAATTTTACACACTAAAGAATTTTTTATTATATTTTTTCCCCTGAAAAAATTTGTTGGCGTGAAAATTTTTGGAATAAAAAAGCAGTGCGAATTCAACAAAATGTTCGACCGAACAAATTAAATTTTGAGGCACAAAAAACATTTTTTATAAAATGAAATTTATAGTTAATAAAATATTATCTTGGAAAGCAAAAATTCCATAGCTTATAATTATTTTTATTAATTTTTAATCGAGTTTCTGCCTTAACCCCGTACTTTTATACATTATTTGATAATGTGTGGTTTTGCTGGGTAAAATATAATTTGGGTTTTTGTGCCTGAATTTGAATGGACGGGAATTTTACAACCAAATTTTTTTAAAGCATAGATCTATGGCAAAGAAACATTTTTTTATATTATTTTTAAGGTACCTCCTAGCGGAGATAATTGAAACTAAAGTTCAAGCTTTAACACGCTGCCGAATGGGCAATCCCTATCTCGAGGAAACCCTTTAAAAAACCTTAATAACACTCGAATAAATTTGTTTTCCATTTACTTTAAAGGTTTGAAGTCTTTTCCTTTTCAAACTTATTAAATTAAGGAATACTATGGATTTTAATAACTTGATTAAATTTCACAATTTTTTACTTGAAAAAAATAAAAAAATACAAAATGGTACAAAATGGATCACGATAGTCCTGAGGTACTTTTGTAAGTAAAAGCGAGGCAATTTTATTTCTAAAAAAATAAAATAAAAAAATTAAAAATGGTACAAAATCGATCGTGATAGTCCTGCGGTACATTTTAAATGTCTTAAAAATGTATTAATGTATTTGGTCTACAGTGTGCATGCCCTAGAAATTAAATTACAAAAATTACACAATATTTCATAAAAATTCACTCGATCTTTAAATAAACAAAATTTCTAAAAAAAATAAAGTAAAAATATACTTTACTAATGAAGTCTACAACATATTGACAAATGAATGAAAAATCTTTTTGAAATATTAATTAAATACAGTCAGACAACTTTAATGAGTTTGTCAAAACGAAAACAAAAAAAAAATCTTCAAAGCAAAAAAAAAAGTGTAGGAGTTTTACAAAAAAATAAGATAAATGAACTTTTTTGAGATTTATTTTCTTATTTTTAACAGAAAAAAATATACATAAACCATAAATAAGCAGGGGTTCGGTAAGTTTTAAACGGAAATTAAGATGTATGAGAAAAAAAAAGTAAATGAATAATAAACTTATATAAATTTATTTTTAAAACCTAATCATACTTAGTTTTTTCGAAAAAACACAATTTTACGTCTATTAAAATAAAGGTAATTATTTAAATAAATTTAAACAGATGTTTTTCAAATAACTATTAAAAAAATAAAAACCAAACAATCGATACAAAAAAAGCAGTTAAAACATTTACTAATACAAATATTTTTTTTTAAAAAATGTGTTAAACAATGAAATAAAACAGGGTCATTAACACAAAATTATAAGTTAGTTACAACAAATGAACACACTCAAAAAATTTGGTCAGTAGAATCTTTTGAAAATGAGAACTTAAATAAAAATAGATATATATAGTTAAAAAAGCCACAAAAGTACATATTTGTTTTTAAAATAATTAAAAATGTAGTTAGTTTTAACTGTTAAAAAAAACAACCAAAAAATACAGTAAAAATAACTAACAATGTCATAAAAATAACTTACAACTTTTTACTACAAAAACGATTTGAAACAACTGATAAAAAAAACTACTGCTTTTTACAGTTAAGTTTTTCGGTATTATAGAAATATATTTTATTAAAAAATACGGAACAAAACAATTTTTTTCTCTTTCGATTACCAACAAAGGGTATATTTACTTTATTTTACGTAAAATTTAAGGTCAACATTTTAAACGGTACACCGGTTATAAACATACGATCTTGTACAAATTTCGACGAATTTGTATTTTTTTAAATAACCAACAAATAGTACTAACTTTTTACTGCAAAAATATTGTATTATAATATAAAATAGCAGCTTTAAACAACTGCTACAAAATACAGTACATACTTCTTGTTAGTTATTATTTTTTTTTTTTTTAATATGCGCTTACACAAAAAAATATGCCAAATATGCAAAAAAACAAATCGATGGTATTTTGTTAAAAATTATTTAATTCGAAATATTATTTAGTTAAAATCGTTTTTGGGATATTGACTACAAAAATGCATTTGCATAAAAATCGTTGACGTGCTGATTAGTACACAAGCAATATTTTTGAGTGCAAAGATCTGGAAAAATAAGTAAAGTTAACCTTGAATTTATGCCTTACAATATTGGACAGTTTTTCCAGGTTCGAAAATGACAAGAAATACAATCTTTATATTTTGTTAGTGGAAAACAAGTGCTGTGTACGAGTTGTATTCAAATAGTATTTTATAGATCTGTATTCCTATGTAACAGCCCGTTCAGAAAAAAAAGAAAAAAATATTAACGACCGTATTTATAAAGAAAAATTAGCTACATTGTATACACTCACCAAAAAACGTCTGTAATGGCAACTGAAAATTTTGCTGTTATTACGGGAAATTTTGCTAATTTGAGCCCTGCGGTATTTTTTGCTAATCTTAGCAACACATGTCTGCTGACGTGTTTTACAATGAAATTAGTAGAAAAAATTAGTAGCCGCTACTTAATTTTAGTAAGCTTTTTGTAAAGTGGAATAAAAAATCGGGTTGCTATAATCAGCAAAATATTATTAATATTTGTACAACCAAATTAATATAAAAAATTAGTAAGCGTTAGTAAATTGCTGTAAACTCAATGAATTGTAAAATATAGAAAAATTTTAGTTTATAAAAAACAATATTACAATGAAATTAGTAGAAAAAATTAGTAGCCGCTACTAAATTTTTGTTAAGTAGAATTTAAAATCGGTTTGCTAAAATCAGCAAATAAAATTTACTAAATATCAAAATTTCGAATTTATTTTTTTATCGAGCAACAAATTTTTTTTATTTTATAAGTTTTTTTTTAAAAAATTATTTAGACAAACTTTAAAAAAAAACCAAAGGCTTAAAAATTGTAAAAATATAAACGAATTTATCATTTTAGTTTATTTGCTTCTTTCTGTTTTGAAAAAAATTGTAGTCAATTTTCGGTATCTTCAGTTCCGATCCATTTTTTATCTTTGTAACATTTTTAGACAATTTAAGTTTGAAATTGTAAGATTTAATTATTAGAAATAACATTTCCTTCAATATCCACTTTTTTAAAATTAGTAATTTTTTTTTGCTAATTTAAGCAAATCGGGTTTCGAAAATTTGTAAAATGATTTCTGAAATGAGCAACAAAAATTTGTTAATATGCTTTAAAAAATCTTTAATTTGTAAAATTTGAATACCAAAAAGATTTGCTAAATAATAATTTTTTTTCTAAAAATCAGTACAAAAATAGTAAAATCGGATTGAAAACTGTTTAAAAATTTTTCTACTAACTTTTTTTTCTGGGTTTAGTAAAATGCTCAAATTAACTCAATTATTTTTAGGTACACTTGTTACACTTTAAGCTGCTCATTCCATTTTAAATTGCTTTACGAATTTTTTTTATCGAGCAACAGTTTTTTATTTTTTTCACAAAATATTTTGACAAAATTAAAAAAAAATCAAAGTAAAAACAAACGAATTTATCATATTCTTTTAATTTGCTAATTTTTGTTTTGAAAAATATTTTATTAAATTTTTTTGGATTTTAAGGTAAAATTTAATTGTTTTAAGGGCTGATTTTTACAACTAAAAAAGTTTTTAGTGCTATTTTAAGTGGATGTCCTATATTTGGAGATGAGTTGGTTGTGAAAATTATCTTTACTTACGATCCCTTCTATCGACCTGTATAACATTTTAAGACAATTTAAATTTGTATCTATAAGTTTTAATTATTAAAAATAACATTTCTTTCAATATCCACTTTTTTAAAATTAGTAATTTTTTTTTGCTTATTTTAGCAAATCGGTTGGCAACAAAAATTTGTAAAAATTTGTATATCGCAGCCAACGATCTGCTTACTAGCATACCGATTAGGCTAAGTAGAGTTTATTTATAATGATTTTTTATCTGTCAATTAGGGTTGTAAATCAACTCTGAAAACTGTGATGCCATCGTGATTTTTTTTTCGTTATTGCCAACCTTTTACTGAAATGTCAACATCTGAAGATGTTAAAATTTTTATTTAAGTTTTTCCCCCAATCTGTTAAATGCTTCGTGCAGAAAATATGGAAGAAACAAGAAAATCAACTCTGAAAACTGTGATGCCATCGTGATTTTTTTTCGTTATTGCCAACCTTTTACTGAAATGTCAACATCTGAAGATGTTAAAATTTTTATTTAAGTTTTTCCCCCAATCTGTTAAATGCTTCGTGCAGAAAATATGGAAGAAACAAGAAAAAAAATTGTTAAAAAATCTGCAATGATCAAGAAAACGATCAAGAATTTTCATAACTTTTTAATTAAATTTTTTTTTTAACACAAAACTTTTTTTATATTTTCCACGTTTATATATAAAATTACTTTGACACAAAACAGCTGTTCGTTAATACGAATTTATAATTTTTGGTTATAAATACGGCTGTAAAAAATTAAAATTTAATTAGTTTTTGTTTATAAGATTTTATGTTTCAGAATAACATAATAATTGTCTGCCACGTTTCCGAATTGGTTTCATGACTAGAGGGGAACAATTACATCATTTGGTATATCATTGCTTTGATCACTTGAAATATTCTCATTATTCTCGGCCATTACGGCCGAGGATTTTTCAAGAGCTTTTTGTTAAAATGTGTAAAAAGAGGAAAATTTGAAAACTGCACAAATTTGAATTCGCATAAAACGACGTTTGAGTGTACACTTGTAAATCTTCATGGTTAACATATGTATTTTTAGGCAGTTAAAGTATATCTTGACAGTTAAAACTTAAACGTGACAATAAAAAGTTTAACTTTGTACCACAAATTTTCTCGACAGCGCCAAAATATTATTGCGGCAGCGTCTTAAAGATAATTTTTATCTGACTTTGGTGTGTGCGTTTTTTTAATGTTGTCAACCGTCATAATTAGCATAATCAGATTTAAAGTTCTATTTACTGTTAATAGAAAATAATAAAATATAGTTCAATCGACTAGATTAACTTTTCTGTGTAAATTGGGTATAAGGCTTATCCATATACATATTTTTACTTAATTTAAGTAAAATAAAATTACAGTGTAATCTAAAATTGTAATTTGAAACAGTTTTCAATTATTTACATCACTTTAACCCCAAGTGATGGCCATAAAATCTTTTGTTATTTGTTTGAAATGTTTTATAAAAAAAAAAAATATTTGTTACACATGTTAAATTTGGCATGATTCTCAATAATAAAAATATATATCTATGTATGTTATGTACATAAATTCAAATAACAAACCTGTCAAATTCTATATAACGTGACAATATGCGATATATAAAAGTCATAAATTTACACTATTTTGTTGTATTTATACAGCGAGAAGAAAAAGTATCATGTATTTCAAATATTTTAGTATTTTGACGACAAAAACGAGAGATCAATGTGATTAGCGAAAAAAATAATATGTCATACAGGGCAGTGAGTAGGAAGAAATGCATAAAATGTACTTGAATACAGAGATGGAAAGTTCAGTATTTTTTATACTTTATCACACTTTGAAGTTTCTCAGTATCCTAGCGACTGATTTAATATGCGAAAGCATTTGTTGTTAGACAAATTCCATAAAAGCACAATAACAAGCGAGATAAATTAGCTATAGAGCAAAAAACATCTCTAAATTGCTCTATCGTGAATAGTTTAAACTATTTAGAGGTGTTTTTTGCTCTATCTCTAGCCGCTAGCAAGAGTTGTAGCGCAAGTACAGTGATTGTGATGTAAATGTATACATGTTTGAATTGGTACAACCCTTGCTAGAGACTAAGTTTTTCTGTAAATCGGATAAGAATTTCATGGTCTCGGCTAAGATTTTTTTTTGGTAGTTTGTTCATCCTGGTTTATAGGGTCCTTGGTTAGAGTAGCCGCACTGGTCCCACCAAATACAGAGCATAAGCTTCATGCCATGAATATTCGGCTTTGCGAAGGATGCTGATGGTTCCACTTTTGGAATGGATCCACTTTTTATCGCCAGTCACAATGCAAGGCAAAAATCCTTTCCTTCTCACTCATAAAAAAAAAAGACAAACTAAAATATAATCAAAAATTTCCTTCAAAATAGTTTATAAATTGTCTTTAATTTAAGTAAAATTTTATTAAAACTTAGAATAATTTTCTTAAAAAGAATAAAAATTTATAAATTTGGGGAAAAACGAAATAGTTTATATACTCAGAAATAGTTCATGTTTTTTCTAAGTAATATTTCTTGATTTTAGGACAAAAATAAGTCAATTAAATAAAAATGTATTACTTTTATGAAAAAACATCTTAGTTTTAAGGAAATTGCATACTCAAATGTAATAAAATTAAGTTTAGTTGAAAAAAAATTTAGGACAGAATTTACTCCCATTTAGTTAAAAAAATGTGTCTAACTTAAAATGAGAAAGTACTTGAACTTAATGTGTTTTCATTTTTTGTTCGCGAGTAGTAAAATTAACTAAATTTTAGAAAGCCATTTCCTAATTCAGTTTTTAAGTATACCACTTTCTAATTTTAAGGAATTGTTTTCTAAAAATTAGTTCAGACAATTAAAAACAAAAAGTAATAAATTTTTTCCTATGTAATAATAAAAATTTACTTGATTTTAGAAACTGATGAACTATTTCTAAGGAAAATTTTCATGCAACTTAGTTCATATAAATTTTTAAAATTTTAATAAAACATTTTTTTTTTTCAAGTAAAATTTTTCTAATTTTTAAAAAATAATAAAATTTGGTATAGATTTTTACATTACGGCATAATATCTTTCCTAAAATTTACGTAGCGCTTATTAAACTATATTTTTCGAACTATTTTTTTTTTTCACTTAATTATAAAAAAGTTTAAATTTTTATATGTCAAAAAAAGCTTAAGCAAAAAAATCCCATAAAATGAACTTATGATATTTTTTCATTTTACAATAATAACAAGAAATGTAACTGTGATATTTTGTATTTTTGCAACATTTTTCTTAAATTAGTAATTTAAGAAGACAAAGGACCCCCAGTTGGCTAAGGATTCCATTGATTCCGTGTGTCACTTAGGGCGTCCCTTTTTGTAGTTCTCTCAAGCAGAACCGTTAATTAACAATTTATTACGTTTCAGGATTTCCTGCAGTACATTTTTAAAATTTTTTTACTATTTTGCTAATGAAATTTAATTTATATTCTAAATACATGAATTTTGTATAATTCAATTTAATTTTAAGACAAAAATGTAAAAAAAAAATTATCTAATGAACTTAAATAAAATAAATTTCTTTTTTAAAACCAGGAAACACTAACATTAAAATTTTAGATGATATATGCTAATTTGGAGGAAATTTTACTGTTTTGGAATAAAAATTTACTTCTCAGTAGTAAAATTTTTCTATTATTTAGAAATTTTGACCATATTTTAAGTCAAATTTGTTTCTTAATTTCAAGGAAAATTTTATTATATTAAATGTATAATTTCTAAAATCGAAATTTCCATCCTTGTCTGAATATATTCGAAAATATTTTGAAATGGAACACATTGCCGATGATGCTGCTTCTGGCTGTTGTACATATAATTGCACAAATAGTTTTTGTTATTTTCTATCGAATTTTTGGGATTTTTTTTTGTCTTTCAAAAATAACATGTACAATTTCACATCTGTACAAGATTTAAGCTAAAAAAAGTATAATTCATAATACTCGTAGAGAGGGTGGGAATTTTTGTTAATGTTTCCCCCTTTTCATATAAATTGTTTAGAGCATGCATTCGCTGTTGAGTGCTGATAGATTTTTAGTGAATTTTATGTTTTATTTTATATTTTTTTTATTGTATGTTTTTGTAAAAGATGATATGTCTGTCTTTCCTATGGTCTGGTCTGTCTATTATTTATCTTTTGGTTGGAAATGATGAATATCTTTTTAATGAACCAGATGTCAAAAAACTTAAGAAAATGCATGATGTGTTTTACCATATTTCTTTTTAAAAATTCCTGCAAAATAAAATTACACTGTCGAACAGCATTTTTGGAACAGAATAGCGACCCTATATGTTGAGTAGATCATTTTTGTAGAACAAACTTATGGTCCAGCACGTCTGAGTGGGTCAAAGTTTTCATTTTTCGGTCGAAGGGAGCATTATGAAAAAAATGCTGTTAGTTAATGTCTGAGAGAATTCTTTTGGTCAGAGTTGTATTGTGGAATTGTATGAGGATTATTTTTTTGGAAGATTTTAACCCTCTAACTGGTCTCTTGATGGGTCAATTTGACCCTTTTTTCGAGAAAATCAAACAAATATCCTTTAAAAAAGGACATTTAAGGATTAAAATATTCTACGAAAATGTTTGCCGGAAAATTTCAGTGGGGGTCACCAAAGACACCATTGTTGTAAATAAAGCTCTACGATTAATTGGCAAAATTACACGCCAACTTCTATAAAAAATTATAATTTTGTTTTAATAGTGGTTTATTATAGTATGTACATATTTATTTTTTTTCTTCAAATTTTCGAGTAAAAGGGAATTGGGAAATAGCAGTAGTATGACAATGGATTAAAGATTAAACTTAATATGCTTTCCTGTATTTAGCTTGACGTGAATGTTCCGATGGGTCAAGGTTTCTGTACAAGCCCCATACGTATTCAGCAAGCATTTCACTTTGGGATTTCCCTGTCTGTGTCTTTTTCTTGGAAATGTAACTTTTACATCGGCTTTTATTAAATTCCTGTTTTTCAATCTGGAACATAATATTTCAGCTTTCTCTTTTGTTAGTCCTAAATCTCTTACAAGATCTTCAAAATAAGCTTGGTCTATCAAATTAGGACATATGTTTAAACCATCAAGAGGCAAGTAACTTATATCTGATATGTTTTCAACCGCCGCTGTTTCTGTATTGGCGACTGTCATATTGGCCGAAAATGTATGTGTAGGCGGTTGAGGCACCGGACACCTTCACAGCGCACTTCTGGTAAAATGACATTATTTGTTGCTTCGTATGTCATTATCGCGTAGTGCCTTTGGCTTCTACCAAATTTGTAATTTACGCAGAAATAGCATGTATCTAATTTGTGATCTTCAGGTTCAATCCATGTAATATGCGCAGAAAATGGCAGCGCCTTAGAACCGCCTTTATACCAGGTCAAAAGACCACTTTCGCAAGTAGTACATACGGTTTTTGGTATCCAAGTTTCAGATAAAAATCGTATTCCAAAGAAAAGAAAATATGGTTCTTCAATTGTAGGGAATATCTTTCTTCTGCTTTGATGGTGCGTAAAATGTCCACAAATAAAAGAAAACCAATCTCTTAATTTGCAAACAGAATCCGCCATGCTTATGTAAGCTTTAATTTTTCTTTTTTTATATTAGTTTTAGTAAAAATCCCACCCGATTTGTAAGTCACAGCTGACTGACGCGAGAACTCAGTGTTTTTACCTGTTTTGTATATGTTGGTGTATAATTTTACTAATTAAGCTTAAAAAGCTTTATTTACAACATTGGTATCTTTGGTGACCCCCACTGAAATTTTCCGGCAAACATTTTCGTAGAATATTTTAATCCTTAAATGTCCTTTTTTAAAGGATATTTTTTGATTTTTTCGAAAAAATGGTCAAATTGGCCCATAAAGAGACCAGTTAGAGCGTTAAGATCTTCCACAAAAATAATCCTCATACAATTCCACAATACAACTCTGACCATAAGAATTCTCTCAGACATTAACTTACAGCATTTTTTTTAATATAGTACAATGCTCCCTTCGACCGAAAAATGAAAACTTTGACCCACTGTAAAAAAAAACTCAGACGTGCTGGACCATAAGTTTGTTCTACAAAAATGATCTACTCAACATACCCTTTCAGAATTATGGGGTCGCTATTCTGTTCCATTCAAAAAGTCTTAATTTGTTGGACAGTGTTATTGTAAAATTTTCTATTCTTCAGTGAAATATTTTGTTGTTGTTGTTTGTGTTGTTGTTGTGTAAAAAAGAAGTGTGTTTACATTAGTAGCAAATGAAAAGTATTTTTATTGCATACCTTTCAGTTTATATTATTTTCATTCACTTGGTGTTTTAATTTTTTATTATACTTTGTCATGCAACTTTTGCTAAATGAATTATATGCCTTTTTTTATAGCATTTTATATATTTTTTTTAAACTTAAATAGATTATCCGTAACAATTGTTGTGTGTGTGTTTTTTCTATATTTGTAATTTTTGTTCCTTATCAAATGTTTTATTTTTTTTTGTTGGTTTAATTAAATGATTTTTTTTTGTAGTTCTCATATAAAACGCAAAGTTTTGTTTTTTTTTTTTATTTTATAATAATTTTCTCACTATTATTTTTGGAAATTTCCCAAAACTAAATTTTATGCCACTTTTAGGACAATTAAATAAGGGCGTTGCTTAGTAAAATTTATAGGTAAAAATTTAAAGGTCATTGTTATATTTAAACCAAACCCTCTTTAAATTACAATGAAAGTTTTAAATTGTTTAAAATAAAAGATGAAATATTTTTTTCGTAAAAAGAAATTTTATTTTTCCAAATATTTATTTAACAAAAATTCAAGTCCCTTGTTGGGCGCCAAAAATATATTTTAACAATTTCTACTTGTTCACTTGTTTCTTTTAAATCAAGACCTCTTATATTTATCTTTATTTATCACTTAAGGTTAACAACCTTTATTACAATATCTTCAATCAAGACATTTTTAAATATTTTTTATTTAATTTACATTTTAG
Organism: Eustalomyia histrio; assembly: GCA_949748255.1. Lineage (NCBI taxonomy): Eukaryota > Metazoa > Arthropoda > Insecta > Diptera > Anthomyiidae > Eustalomyia > Eustalomyia histrio. Next base: position 20,425,263 of record OX456527.1, on the reverse strand, counting down.
CTGTCATTACCTCGTTTACTTTAAAAAAAAAAAAAACAAAAAATGTTAATCATATTATTATCTTGATAATACAATCATTAAACAATCATCACATTCCCAAAAACACAAAATCGTTTATAACAATATATTAAATATTATGATCCATCCATTTAAACAATTTCTTTTTATGCAAATTACACTGAAACAAATAAAAAAAATTCATACTTGAGTGAGTGTGAATGGAGTCTACTGTGTTTTTTTTTATTTAGCATGAGTGGGTGCCTTTCCAAATTATGCATGCATTTCAGAATTTATTTTACAAATAAATATTAGTTATAACTTCGTTTTTATGATTTTTTTTTTTTATTTTAAAAGATTGGTAGCACTTGATTGTAATACAGGTTGGTTGAAAAGTTCCTGCGCTCGAAATTAAAGAATACTGTTTTTGTTACGAAATATATTTTTTTATTTAATATAATCTCCTAGAAGCTCAATACACTTGTTCCAATGATCTTCCAATAATTTTATCCCATCCTTATAATGGTTTTCCGGAAGCTCTGCAAAATAACCGTCTACGGCTGCTATGGCCTCTTCATCCGACGAAAAATGCTTTCCACGAAGGAATTGTTTGAGATTTCTGAAGAAATAGTAGTCACTGGGAGCCAAATCTGGTGAATACGGTGGATGTTCAAGCAATTCGTACTTTAATTCTTTGAATTTAGCCATCGTAAAAAGACTTTTGTGAGCAGGTGCTTGTCTTGATGAAAAATTATTTTTTTCTTCTTTAAACCAGGTCTTTTCTCATCCAGCTGATCCAAAAGGCTGCAATAATATTCAGAGTTGACTGTTTTACCTTTCTGAAGATAATCAATCAATCAACAAATTCCTTTTGCATCCCAAAAAACTGATGCCAAAACCTTCTTTGCTGATCGTTGTGACTTCACCTGCTTTGGAGCTGAACAACCAGCTTCAGTCCACTGTAAACGTTCTTGTTTCAATTTAGGATCATGGTGATAGATACAAGTCTCATCCATAGTTATAAAACGACGCAAGAAGTCGGTTTTATTCGGCTTAAAACACTCCAAATAACGCTGAGAAATTTGTTTTCGACTCAGTTTTTGTTGAATTATTAATGTGTGCGGCACTAACTTTCCAAACAGTTTTTTCATACGTAATTCTTCATGTAAAATATGGAGTACTCGTTCGTCTGAGATGCCTATGGCATTAGCAATTTCACGCTTAGTCAAACTTGGATCTTCACTTACCATATTTGTACCTGCAGTTTTTGGTCGTCCTTCGCGTGGATCATCTTCAAGGCTGGTACGACCACGTTTAAATTCACCAGCCCAAAATTCAACGGTGCGTTTTGAAGGTGAGGACTCCCTATACACTTCTAACAATTGTTCATAAATTTCCTTCGCTTTTAAACCCTTCAAAACAAAGAATCTAATGACTGCACGATATTCAATTTTTTCCATATTAAAAAAATCAATGACACGTCAACCTCAAATGGCTTGTAAACAAAGAAAGAATTGACAGAATGACTTGCAACTTTGCATGTGTTCTCAGGACAGTTATACCAACTTGAGAAAAAAAAAAGTTTGGAGCTAGCAGTGTCATCTCTTGGTGAGCGCAGAAACTTTTCAACCAACCTGTATGAGTACACTTAGGTTTTAGTTTCATCATATTAATGAAACTGTTTTATAAATCGTTTGTCATAAATTTTTTATCATATTTATGTAGATTTTATAAATATGATGAAGTGTTTCAAAAAATGTTTCACAAATCTTCATTATTCTATAAAAAAAATGTATAGAGCACTACTATTAACAAATTATTTATTTGGGTTTCAAAACATTGCTGTTTGTTATTCTCATTAAGTTCACATTTTAATTTATATAAATATTTAAAAAAAAAGTCTTCACAAATATGATGAAACTTCTTCATAAATATAAAGAAACTTCTTCATAAATATGAAGAAGCATTTAATAAATTTTACCTTATATTTTTTAAGCTTCAACCAATTTGCCAATTCGTCATCAGATGGCGGGGAAGAACTGTTCTTAGAATTATCAACTCGCGCAATTACGGTGTAGCCATATTTGAAGCTCTTCATATTTTACCACCTTTTATCTTCTCTTTATCTCCTCTCCAAAGTAAGCAACACATTAATTAGTAGGAAGAATTCCCTGAGTGTTGCTCCTCTTTATAAAAAAAATCTTTAATATATTTAAGACAGGTTTCATAAATATAAAGAAATATATCATGAACTTACATTTTTATGAATTAACTTCAACATATTTGAAAGTGTTACATTGGACGAAAATCTATGAAATTTTTCAACATATCTAAGAAGTTTTTCACAAATTTGATGAAGCTTTTTGCCTAAGTGTGGCAATAGTTAACATAGCTTCGAAGTATTAATTCCTTTTTTGAATAAATTATTTAGAATTTAATTAAATTTTTTTTTTAATTCCCTTCAGGGGAATTCTAAGAAATGTATCATTATTTTATTGTTTAAAGTAATGAAATGTGTAATTTTATGTTTTCAAATAATGTTGAGTCATGAGTTATTATTAGTAATGGCCAGAAAAGACAAAAAATTCAAATTGAATGTATTTTAAGCAAAAACAAGCAAAAGTAAAATGTTGGAGGAACAATAAAAAAAAGCACTTTGAGTCAAAAAAAAAATGGAAAAAAGTAACTCAAATTTTGAAAAATCCAAAAAAGCAGAAAAAAGGAGAAAAAAAGCAAAAACAGCAAAACAAGCAAAATTGTTTTCTCTTGTAATGACTTATCATTATTGTGTATATGACCTTGTTATGATAACACATTACTTTCAACATTATTTTAAACCAAAAAATAATGGTTTACCTATAGGAGCTACAATAAAAGTAGGTTATACATTGCAGTACTTTTAACCAAAAAAAAAATAATGATACATTTTTTAGGAAATTTGGAATTTGATACATTATATTTTATTTATTTTTCATATGAGAACATATCTACACCTTTTCTAATTGTATTTCAGAAATATTCAATTGTATTTCAGAAATAGTCAATTGTATTTCAGAAATAGTCAATTGTATTTCAGAATAGTCAATTGTATTTCAGAAATAGTCAATTGTATTTCAGAAATAGTCAATTGTATTTCAGAAATAGTCAATTGTATTTCAGAATAGTCAATTGTATTTCAAAAATAGTCAATTGTATTTCAGAATAGTCAATTGTATTTCAAAAATAGTCAATTCTATTTCAGAATAGTCAATTGTATTTTAAAAATAGTCAATTGTATTTCAGAATAATCAATTGTTTTTCAGAAATAGTCAATTGTATTTCAGAATAGTCAATTGTATTTCAAAATAGTCAATTCTATTTCAGAATAGTCAATTGTATTTCAGAAATAGTCAATTGTATTTCAGAAATAGTCAATTGTATTTCAGAATAGTCAATTGTATTTCAGAAATAGTCAGTTGTATTTCAGAAATAGTCAATTGTATTTCAGAATAGTCAATTGTATTTCAAAAATAGTCAATTGTATTTCAGAATAGTCAATTGTATTTCAGAAATAGTCAATTGTATTTCAGAATAGTCAATTGTATTTTAAAAATAGTCAATTGTATTTCAGAATAGTCAATTGTATTTCAGAAATAGTCAATTGTATTTCAGAAATAGTCAATTGTATTTCAGAAATAGTCAATTGTATTTCAAAAATAGTCAATTGTATTTCAGAATAGTCAATTGTATTTCAGAAATAGTCAATTGTATTTCAGAAATAGTCAATTGTATTTCAGAAATAGTCAATTTTATTTCAGAATAGTCAATTGTATTTCAAAAATAGTCAATTGTATTTCAGAATAGTCAATTGTATTTCATAAATAGTCAATTGTATTTCAGAAATAGTCAATTGTATTTCAGAAATAGTCAATTGTATTTCAGAATAGTCAACTGTATTTTAGAAATTGTGAATTGTATTTCAGAAATAGTCTATTGTATTTCAGAATAGTCAATTGTATTTCAGAAATAGTACGGTGCACCAGATCTTTTTAGATTTGATAATGTCTTATTATATCCCAAATTTTTCCCCAATTTTTAGTCCTAATTAGATCTGATCAAATTAATCAAATCTAATATTTTTACACGTGTTGGGGAATTAAGCGGAATAAGCTAAGTTTCGGTCTTTCTCTTGCTCTATTTTTTTATTTTTATAAGTTATCTTTTCAGTTTAGACTTTCAATCATTTCTTCTTTTGTTACAGATGAAAGCAATATTTGTTATTCATATTCCATTAATCGTAGGCCAAACCAACTTTTGAACTATATCTGAGTGTAGTCGTGCGAATATGGTCGAATTTAATGCACTCCAGACCTTTTTACATATAGTGCCATTTAATCACCTGCACTCATGTATGGTACTGATTGTGAAAAATCTAATGCTCTTAATCTTCTGGACATTAGATGTTCTTAGTAGAAATCACATTTTCTAGAATTAAAAGAAGCAGTCCAGCATTTTGTTTTTAAGCTTTGCAAGTATTACAGCACTTTATCAGATCTCCTTACATATATTCTACTGGGCAAAGGTTGAAATCCATATATGGACAAGACTTTGAAATCTCTTTTTAAATTTTGGATCCTGTTGGGAGGAGGGTGCAGGAAGACACTCAATTATTGAAGGAGCTTTGTAGTGTGAGTATTGTAACACTTCCCTATGGATATTGTGGTACTCTATAATTGAGCTTATTCCCGAAGCCTGGGTATTTGTTCGTTATACTCCCTTGAAACCTGTCTGGTTTAAGACTTGCTTGATACTTAAGCAAACCAAAGGTTTTCTTAAGAAATCTTTTCTTGACTGAATTCAGTCGATCGCAACCCTGTGATAGCGCACTTGATGTGCGCTTTCGGGCTTAAGTATATGTCCAATGTTTGCACATAAGTCGGTTATGAAGAATATCTTCTCTTCCGACTCCTCCTTTTTCACCTTGCATAACCTACATTCCTTTGTCCAATAGATTACATACGTATTTAGTCATTAGGCCAATGGATCACAAAGATAATTCATTTTAAGTTGTGTTGTGAAATAACTACATGGAGAAATTTAAGACAAATATCTTCCCTCCAGTCTACCTGCCTGTAGCTGATACAATGCACTGCATTAGTATGGGGGCATCCCCTTTATTCTATAAAGAATTCATACTTGAAAAATCTGGTACATACAGCATTATTATTTTTTTTTTTTTTTTTTTGTAAAAATTTTCTTATAGGACAACAAAAAACTTAATCAGATTATATTTTAGCCTAGTTTACATATTGTTTGCTCTTTACTATCAGGATATTAAGGCTTTGCAAAGACAAAGTAACTGCTCATTAGGAATGGAAAATTATGTACAAAATAATTAAGGTTGCATCTTCTTAAAACTATTCTGACACTACACATATAATTTGTAATTGTTGGTGGTAACATTTCAATTAAAAATTTTGTAATATTAATAACAAAAATAATTAGCAACTTGTAAATTCAATTAATGTTTTTTATTATTATAATAAAGTTTTTATTGAAAATGTATCAACAATTATAAATATTTGTTTCCATGTTTCTTATAATTTCCGCTTTTTCCCTGTAAATCAGAGGATATATTCCAGAAAAGAAGAATTGGGAATTTTGATCTACCAACCAGTACTTTTATTGCTTTAAGAATATCAATTACTGTACTTTTACTGCTTTTTTAAAAGTTATTTTGGATAACTTCAAAGAATCATTTCTTTCATTGCTGCCAAAGTATCCGTTGGAATATTTTTATATCTTTTTTAAAAATAATGCTGAACAACATTTAAAATAAATATATAAACTTTATTACGGTTTCTAAAGCATTAATTTTAAAAACTTATTTTTATTTTTTTACTTTTAATTGATCAAAATATTTTAAAGTAGGAGTACTTATCTTTTATGACAATGTTAAAATCAGTAGAGTTTTTTTTAATAAAAGGGGCCGAACACAATCGACAATTTACACGTACACTACACGAATGTCAACAAATCTCACAGCCAAGAGCACAAAAAATACAATTGTTTCATTCAGTAGTACGCTAACTTTCAACAGAGCAAGTATATGCCGCTTTGTTAAAGAAATAAAGTATGTACACTGTAAAAATTTGTTTTTTTTTTATTATAGGGTTTTTTGTTGTAGTTATTTATTTTGTTTTTTGTTTAAATTTAAAATTAAACAAGTGGGAAGAATTTTTTTTTAAATATATTAAATTAAACAGAGTGCCTTTTATGCAATCAAAAAATTATTATTTTCATTATTATGAATTATTTTTTATAATAGAGAAAACAAAAACATGAACTTTTTTAATTCAATGAATACGGATATTCTCTTATAGATTAATTCATTTATTAATTTATACATTTATTCATTTATCTAGAAAGATAAAATAATTTCTTGCGGTGTAAAACAATAATACATTCATATTCTCTCTTTCTGCCGACCACAGATCTAGATAATTTATCTACCACTTTTGCTTGATTTTTTTTTTTGCTGATTTATTTAAAAGGTAACTAGAACGTATGAGTAATTTAAGAACAGATAATTAAAAATTAAGTATACGTCACCATATCAAATATAATTACAGCCTCATATAAACGTCCTTAACCGACTAAAATTTTCTTATTTGGTTTTTCAATTCTATTGTTTTTATATTTTTACCTCCAGTACCACCAGAAGTATTTGCTTGTTATAATGCTGATGATATTCTTGAAATGTTATTGTGGATGACAAAAACAGACAACATTAGACAAGAAAACTAAAATAATATTTTTGTATATAAAGTTTAGGATGCTGATGATGCTCATGATGATAATGACGATGGGAAAATGGGAGTAGTCATTCTATGTACATATATTTTTATGCGAAAATGTACATAAAAAAACTAGGCGCCACTCTTCTCATGAGATGTGACATAAAACAAGCCCTGACATACATTTTATTTTTACATTATTGTTTGCTTTGACAAACAAAAAACAAAATACATATCAACCTTTTTTTGTTTGTTGTAGGACAAACATCCATTTCTCTGATTAAAAAAAAAATTAACAAATGTCACCTTTTAATACCTATTTTCCATTGGCTGTTTTTCCTGTGTGTCCTATTATTGCCTTTAATTACTTATATGTTGTAAATTTGTATATGCTTTCCAATTAATATTCATGAATATTCTATAATGGTATCCTTATTCCTAAGCTTATTATCACAGTAAATTTACAAATTAAATGAATTTGATAAAAAAAAATAATTACCAATTACCTTATAAATTTTATTAAAAAAAAAAATTGGCAAAAATGAATAAAATTAAATTGCACCTGGTTTATTGTATGATATTCCAAAGTAATAAACAACTAAGTAATGAACTAGTAAATAAACAGTGGTCATACCTGAAACAAAAATTATTAAAAGCTGGTCGATCACACCTCCCTATAAAGGGCAAGGAAGATTTTTTTTTAAAAAATATTTTATTTGTTTACTAAATTTAATTAATTAAATCTGTCGAGGGGCTCAAAAGTTTTTAGCAGAGCAGACAAATTTGTTTGTTTTGCTGTTTTTGCTTTCTTTGTTACTCATATTTTCTGCTTTTTTGGATTTTCCAATTTTTATCTTTAAAGTAGCTTTTTCTTAAGATTTTTGAGTATAAAATTGCTTTTTTACAATTTTTTGTCTCTAGTTTTTTAAGTGTTTTCCCCAACTTTTTACTTTTGCTTGTTTTCTTGCCAATATTTTTTTTTTCTTTAAATAGTACATTGAATTTTGTTTTTTTTTTCTTCTCTGATTACGAGTGAAAATGTTATAAAAATATTTAAATTATTAACATAACCCATAAAAAATTTATAAAAGCGTGGTTTTTTGTTTTGGTGAAAACTTACAAGATTCAAGAGGTATATTTTTTGAGAGATAATTTTTTTCAAAAGTTTGTTAAGTTTCTAAAAAATAAAAATTTTAAAAGTTAATATTTTGCATGAAACCACTGTAAAAATGTATGCTTTTTGTACACATTTTGGCAAGGTGCCACTATCGATTTAAAATGGTAATAAATAAACTAAACGTGTAAATTTTAAGCCTCGAAAACAGTTTTTTTTCCATACATTTTTTCGTTTTTAGGAAAAACACATGTAAAGGGATGTTGGAAAACTGTTGTAAAATGTACCAGAGTTTGTATAAAACAAGTACAGTATGAAAAGGATTGCCAGACTTGGGGATTTGTTATCCCCAAGGGTTTTTCTTTGAAGCAAACTTTTGGAAAGCTGCTTTTAAACCCATTGATATTTAAAACGATATTTCTTTTTATTGTTAATTTATTTTAGGCACCAAAGAACTCTTGAATTTTTAATTGTGACATAAGAGGTACTATAGTACCAACTTTATTATCACCCAAAAAAGGTTAGTAAAAATGAGGAACATTTGTAAAAAGTACCAAATGAGGCAAAGTTGTAAATCCCTGTGGGAAAATCGAGTAAACAGGACCGTTCTAAAAGGACTCTTTATAATAATGCTAAATATTCGGTGGTGTTGTGGAAAAAGAATCCACCTAAAATCATGAAGTTTTTTTACAACAACAACATGTAATTTTATATGAAAACGATTAATTTTATGTGGATTCGTTTTCCAGAATCACCCCGATTGCCTAGAACATGTACCAGAATTTCGTGCCATATAAAGTGTTTTTGCGGGGACTTCTCCTTCAACGAATCTTAGTGGAAGTTTACGGCGAGCATGCTTTATCTGAAGAATCGCATCGAAGGTGGTTTGATCGCTTTAAAAGTGGTATTTTGAGCTTGAGGAGTTTGAAGAATTGGAATCATTGCCCTATGTGGACGAATGACAAAGGCTTCTGGGTGGTCAAAATCATTGGGAGTGGATGAGTCGACAGTTAGGAAACACCTAAAAGCCATGAAATTGATAACAAAGCAAAGAAACTGGGTGCCACATACGAGTTGAAGCCGCGTGAAGTCGAATAATGATTTTTCGCTTCTGAAGAGCATCTCGAAAGACAAAAAAAGGGTTTTTGCATTGCATTGTAATTGCGTTTGAGCAGCGCATTCGGAGGAAAGGCACGACAAAGTGATTTTGCAGTATGACAACGCCCGGCCACATGCTGCAGGATCAGTCATGACCTACTTGGAATCGCTAAAATTGGAAGTCCGTCCTACCCCACCCGTCGAATTTTTCAGACATCGGTCAATCCGACTACTACTTATTCCAGTCAATGACACATGGCCTGTCCCAGCAGTAGTACACTTCATATGAACAATGCATACAACTAGTATCTGAAAATTGTCAAAAAGATGGGAAAAAGTTGTGGCCAGCGATGGACAATACATTAAATAACATATTTGTACAATAAATGCGTAAATTTCGAAATGTAATTTTCTAAATTGTAATTAAATTTTCATTGTGGTTTCTGCATTTCTGTTTAAAAACAATTTTTCATTTAAATTTACATTTTGTTTCTTAAATTTTGATGCCCTCAAGAGCCTATCCCTTGACCGAGGTATACTCAATTGGCACAATTTTTTTTACTCCATTTTTATTTTATTGTCTTGTAATCTTCGTTTTTTTTCTTTGTATTTATTTGAACAGAAAATTAAAATATTATAACTTTGTTGTTAACCAGCCAATATTCATGGGCAACAGTGGGGCGTTTGCCTTGCAAGCAGACCATTGTGATATCGATCATCGAGTAATTCAAAAACAAACTATAAAAAATTACAGACATTAAGTAGTAGTTGATATTTTCTTTTAAATGTAAAATTTTACGTTTTCTGTTTTTAAAAATTGAAATTCATACAATTCCGTTGTGTTTTTTTTACCATAATAGTTTATTTATATACAAATATGTTTCAATAAAAATTACAAGAAATTATTGAAATATAGATACACACATAGAAAATAAAAATATATACGTCTGTGTGTGTTGTGTTTTGTAAAATTACATACAAATAAAAAAAATTTTCAATTTAAAAAACAAACCACAAAAATCGTTTTTTTCTTCTACTTTTTGTCAGTTAAAAATTGATGGTTATTTTAAACGACTTTCGATTGCTTTTACTACTTTTGTGGATTATTAAACAATGATTTAAAATAAGCAACGAAATGAGCTTAATGAATATAATGTAAAATCCTCTTTTTGATTATATTTTCGATTAATTTAATATGTATTATTATTTTTTTAACGAAATAATATTGTGAGTGTATATTCGTTATCCTTTTGCAACACTAAGTCGATTTGGCGACTGGAGGGTAAAATATTTTCACTTGTTTTTCACCAGTCGCTAAGAATTAAAAAATATTTTATAGTCACCTCAAAACATTTTTTTTACCACTAAAATTTTGTTCACTACAAAAAATTTTTTTCACCACCATAATTTTCCCTTAAAAGTTTTTTACATTATTTGTATAAAAAACAGTAGAGAAGATTTTTTTAGGATATTGGTGGAGGGTATGCAAAGATTCGGCACAGCCGAATTTAAGCCCTTTTTACTTGTATTAGTCCTGTGACAGGTTTGTCACATGTCTGTATCAATGGAGCAGTCTCGTAACATCTTCAGTGACATCTCCACTTCCCTCAGAGAACTTACGAAAATTACATCGTCTAATAAAAATAATGGGTTTTGACGCCGAATTATATGCAGTAGACCCTAGCATTAGGGTCTTATAATTTAGGTATTAATAATGAGAACCCATTATATAGATTTTTCCCAATAGTAGGTTTGTTTGTGCGTTTACCAAAAAATGTCTGTAATGGCAACTGAAAATTTTGCTGTTATTACGGGAAATTTTGCTAATTTGAGCAAAGAGGTATTTTTTGCTAATCTTAGCAACACATGTCTGCGGCGTGTAGTACAATGAAATTTGTAGAAAAATTAGCTGCTGCTACTAAATTTTAGTAACTTTTTGTAAAGTGGAATTTAAAATCTGTTTGCTAAAATCAGCAAAAAAAAATTACTAAATATAATTAATATTAGTACTAACCTTAAATTTTTTTTTTTATCGAACATCAAATTTTTTTTTATTTTTTTCAAAAAATATTTTAGACAATATTAAAAAAAAACAAAGACTTTAAAATTGTAAAAAAATAAACGAATTTATCATTTTGTTTTTATTTCTTTTTGAAAAAATATTTAGTCAATGTTTTTTTTACTTTTAATGACTTTAAATTTTAATTGTTTTTAGGGTTGATTTTAGAACCAAAAAAAAAAAAAAACTGTTTATTGCTATTTTAAGTGGATGTCCTATTTTCAGACATGATCCGATCCCTTTTTTGTAATCTATGTAACATTTTAAGGCAATTTAAGTTTGTAGGTGTAAGTTTTAATTAGAAATACGTTTCCTTCAATATCCACTTTTTAAAATTAGTAAATTTCTTTAGCAAATCGGTTTTCAAAAATTTGTAAAATGAGGTTTGAAGTTAGCAACAAAAATTTGTAAATATTCTGTAAAAATTCTTTAATTTGTAAAATGTAAATAGCAAAAAGATTTGCTAAATAATATTTTTTTTTAACTAAAAATCAGTACAAAAATAGTAAAGTGGGATTGAAAATCGTTTACAAATTTTCTAAAAACTTTTTTTTTTTGAGTGTATATTCAATAATCCCATATAAATTTGATATTAGTTCACCTTAAGAATTAACGCGTAGAATTATTGATGTTGTTCTCAACCTTTTTTTACATGGGTGCTATTAGTTTATAGTGAATATTCCTGTTAACACCTTGACGCACTAACACAGCCAGTGTCAGTAATAGAGTAAATTATGTCAAACTTGTTGCTTATATATCCCGAAAACTATTGAACTGTCAACAGCGCCTGTTTTTGCGATTTATTCCTAATTTGTAAATATTTTTAAAGGATATTTTTGTATTCGTTTGGGAATAATGAAAAAATGTAGACAGCTGTTAAGCCTGAATAAAAGTTGGATTGGATATTTGCACAATGAATGTTCATAATATTACACAGGCAGGTGAAGTTAATAAATATTATTTAGTTGGCAGTTTAACATACAAAATACAAACTTTACAAAAAAAAAATGCACAAAAAAATGGAGTAATGAACTTTGAAAAATTGTTGTTGTGTAAATGAAAATAAAAAGCATAAATGGTTTTTAATTATAAAAGCAACAAAATAAATTGTTAATACAAACGATATCAACATACAAACAACATACATACTGCAACATGTGTACAATCATGTAAACAACAACAAGCAACATTGAGGACATATTTAGCATATGACCTTATTTATAATCACCATTGTAACATTATCATATATATATATATATTTTTTTAATAAATTTTAATATAAAATTTCCTTTTATTTTTATACTTTTACACAAATACGATAAACTTGTTTATAAAATTATATTCATTCACACATAAAATAAACTCATACAATATTTCATAAATAATTGTGCAATTTTAAACATAATTGAATTTAAACATTTATTTTAAGAGTTTGGCCTTAAGCCAACATGTAGTTTTTTTTTTCAATTATTTTTCATAATTTTTGTTTTTAAAAAAACACACACACACAACAAAAATGATCACTTAAAGGTGGTCATTTATGTTTTTGAAAATTTGTAATGATAGAAAACATATTTTAACATTAGATATGTTCTATTTCAAAATGTTTAAAAATGTTTTTAATTACTTTGTTGCTGCTACATATTAATCATAAAATACTTAAACCAAGTAAAGAGAGTGCGTGCATTCAAAATAACACATGTATGTTACTACTTAGAGTGTAAAAGGGTTAAGTACTGTAGTATGGGTGTGCGTGTGTGTGCTCGAGTGTATTTAAGTGAAATTTAGAAAGTTAATTTATTATGCAACAAAATGAAAATGTCACTTGGAGAGTCATTTATTTACACTGTGGTACTCGTATATTCCGACCAACACACACTTTTGTATTATTCAATTGCTGACGCATCTCTTGTTAACTTTCCGCACAAGAGTGACACATGCATTCACACACTCCGTGTGAGTCTCTGTGATCTTTAACCCTTTAAATAAGTTTTGGTTTTTGTTCATTTAAGTATTTTTTTTTTTTTTTTGTAATTAATTACTAAAATGCATTTAACTATAAAATAAGAAAATAATTTAAAAGTTTCCTAAGAGTTTATTGAATAAAATAAACTATAAAAAGCAGAACTTTGACATGTGAATCATGATGATGAAATAAATCATGATAAATTAAATTTGTTAACAGTATTTAATTTGTAAAGAGGAAAATGTATTTAATTATTTAATGATGAGGAAACTGTTTTACTAATTAGGGGTTTTTTTTTCAAAGGAATGTGCCGTCTATGTAAGTTTTAGATGAAGTTTTAGCAATTTACGCGAAATAATAAGTTAGTCAAATAAATCTGTAAAATTGTTAATTTAACACATGTTTTATTGAAATACTGGTCCAAACCAGGGATGGAAAATATGTTTTCTGTTATTGTACCAACCAGACAAACAAATTGTACTTTTTCGATCCTCACGGTAGCAAAATTTGTTCCGCTTTTTTTTTTAACAATTTTATCGTATTGAGTCAGATTTGCTTAGACACTAAAAAGACTTCAAAAAATTTAAATTGACGGGGTGAAACAAAATTTATCGTTAACCACAAAACTTTGTAAAATTTTACTCTAATTTTTATAAATGTCACACCTTTTTTTTTTGTGTGTCCGCCTCCCTTGGAGAGCAATTTAACCTTTTCAGGATTTGCTATTAAAAAATTTAAATACACTTTTTTCTTATTTTTTTTTTTTTTTTTTTTTTGTTTTGAGAGGTAATTTAAAATCAGCTGTTCAATGTTGCCACTTTGGAATATTTTAGTACAATGTGTATGCAAACATTTGGTACATTTGAGGTGACACCTATTTAGAGCCGGTTCAACTTAAAACTGACTTTAGTTTTTACTATAGTAGCTGAATAAATAAAAACAGGTTTTTAATTTAAAGTTGCTTTTAAAAAATTTGAAAAAATTTCAAATTGTACTAAATGAGCCGCGGTAGTACCACGGTACCAACCAAGGTAAAAATGTACCAAAAAGTACAATTGTACCATGTTTTCCATCCCTGGTCCAAAAAAAGAATACTAAAATTTCTTACAAGGAAAGTCTGCGATGTAGTTCACTTTAATTTGAATGAAATTTTATTATGTGATTTTGGACTAAATTTAAGTATTAAGTGGAAGCTATTTTTTAGATACATATATCCAATGAAAATCTTCAAACGAAAAAAAAAATCACAAACGAAAATGTTTCGAATAACTTTAAAATTATTTTCTTTTTATCTTTATTACTAAAAGTTTTTTCAGGTATTCAAATTTCATAAAAGAACACTCACCAAAAATAGTCTGTAATGGCAACTGAAAATTTTGCTGTTATTACGGGAAATTTTGGTTATTTGAGCCCAGCGGTATTTTTTGCTAATCTTAGCAACACATTTCTGCTGACGTGTAGTACAATGAAATTAATTGAAAAATTAGTAGCCGCTACTAAATTTTAGTAAACTTTTTGTAAAGCGGAATTAAAAACCGGTTTGCTTAAATCAGCAAAAAAAAAATGTCTTAAATATTGTGAATATTAGTACAAAATTTTATATTTTTTTTATCGGGCATCAAATTTTTTTTATTTTATTTATTTTTTTCAAAAAATATTTTATACAAAACTAAAAAGAAAATAAAAGGCTTAAAAATCTTAAAAATTGTAAAAACATAAACGAATTAATAATTTTGTTTTTATTTGGTAATTTCTGTTTTAAAAAATATTTTAGACAATATTTTTTACTTTTAAGGTAAAATTTTAATTGTTTTTAGGGCTGATTTTTAGAACTAAAAAACTGTTTAGGGCTATTTTAAGTGGATGTGTTATTTTCAGACATTAGTCAGTATATATTTACTTCCGATCCCTTTTTTTATCTATGTAATATTTTAAGGCAAGTCAAGTTTTGTAGGTGTAAGTTTTAATTAGAAATAACATTTACTTTAATATCCACTTTTTTAAAATTAGTAAATTTTTTTTTGCTAATATTAGCAAATCGGTTTTCAAAAATTTGTAAAATGGTTTCTGAAATTACCAAAATAAATTTGTAAATATTCTGTAAAAACTCTGTAATTTGTAAAATGTAAATAGTAAAAAGATTTGCTAAATAATAAGTGGGATAGAAAACCGTTTACAAATTGTTCTACTAACTTTTTTTTCCTGAGTGAACCCACAAACAGACTCTCTTATAAAAATATCAAATTTTAAAAATAAATGTTTTTATAGTTAACAAATTATTCGAAAAGATCAATTAAAAATATTTAAAGTTTAAATTTATAAAATAATTCGAAAAAATTAATAAAAAATATTTAAAATTTAAGAGACAAACTTAGTCAAAGTACTCACCAAAAATATATCTTAAATTCATTCACTCGAAATAGTTTGCAGTTTAAATTAACTGAAAATAAAATAAATGAAAAATCATTAAAAAGCCGGTCTGCTTACTTTTCATTTAAATGAAAATAACTTTTTATTTGTTTTAAAAGGCTAATTAATTAACTTGCAAAATCCGTAAATAAAAAACATATAATTCGTTAATTACTATTAACAAAATAACCACAAATCAGTAAAACCAAATGATATTTCCTTTATTTATTTCTTTAAACTAACAACCAAATAAATACAAAATCCGTAAAAATTACACGGTGCTACACTGAAAAAGAACTTATGAAATGACCTAGCGTAGGTTGTAGGTCTAGCTGAGTGTATTATATAACCGGTTTTATAAGTTGGCAATATACCCTCATAATTTCGAGATATGGGGAAAAGAGTATTTTTTTGGACTGGCGCACTTAAACTTCTCTAACTCAGTAATTTTTTAGCCGATTTAGAAATGAATGCGCTCTTTTCAAATACATATATATACTTCCCGTATACTATTTATATAAATGTGTAGACATTTTTTCAATTATATAAAAAGTTTTCAGTTTTTTTTTTAACTTTTTCTACGAGGGTCTTTTTCGAATCTTCTTTTAAATCAACAATAATCTTAAAGTCAGTGTCTTTCTGAGTAAAACAAGCTTTTATTCGTGTAAATCGGTTAAAAAATGACAATGTTATAGTACTTTTTCTAAACATCGAAAACCCAATTTCGATTATATGATTCAACAAAAGAAATAATTTAAAGTACGAACAATTTTTTTTTTTTTTAATTACGTTTATTTTTTAAAAATTTTTACTTAATCTAATACGTTTGTAAGGCCACCAGCAGTAATTCGATAGCATTCTGATCTGACCGTTTCAAAATCGGTTAAAAAATGACTGAGTTAGAAAAGTTTAAGTGCGCCAGTCCAAAAACAATACTATTTTCCCCATATCTCGAAATTTTGAGGGTATATTGCAACTTATAAAACCGGTTATACAATACACTCAGCTAGACCTACAACCTACACTTGGCCATTTCACAAGTTCTTGCAATTTTTTTTTTGTAGCAGAGTGTTATTATTCTTATGTTAAGTTTTTTTTTACTGTCAACAAATTAACCACAAAATCCGTAAAAATAAATGATACATTTATTATTTCGTTTTTTTAAATGTTATAAAAATGAAGCACAAAGTCTGTAAGAATAAAATACTTCATTTATTTTTTTTATTTTTAAAATGGAAAAATTATCTATAAAAAAAATAAAAACTCTAACAGAAAATCGGTATTTATATTTAATGTATTCTTTAAATAAATGTAAAAAGGGGTTAATAAATATATTGCTTTGTATTTTAACTATTTAATAATTTTTTTTTTTACTATTTAAATTTTTAAGTTTGTTTTAAAATTGATACTTTATAGTTTTTGAAAGCGTTAAATACGAATCTGACATTTGTTTTTCAAAATTTAAAATAGCTGATCCGGATGCCGGATGTTTTCTTAAAGGAGTAATCGGATTCATATTAATATAATTATCAAAGAGTTTTTGAGGTCGCTAAATATCTGAATCTGGTATTTTGTTTTCAAAAATGGCGTAATTTTTTTGGTGGAATATTTTTTTTGTAAAGTGATCAGTTTAAATTCAGAATTCGCAGGCAATACCGCTAAAATACTGTTATTGATTCTATACCCTTTCAACTGACTATCGTTACCCCTAAAATACCGTTACCAAAATAACTGAAAAAATCGTTATCCTTAAGATACCTTTAACGAAATAATAGAAAATCGCTAAAATATCGATACGTCATCAACCGAAATATCGTTATCGTTAAAATACCGTTATCGAAATTATAGAAAATATTGTTACCCTTAAAATAACGTTACCGAAATAATAGAAAATATCGTTACCCTTACCGATAACCACATTCGTTTCGGTTTCCACCCATGGTTTTATTGCAAATTATTTATTGGAAAGTTTAAAGGGTCGCTTAATATAAATATGACATCAGGTTTGTGAAAAGAAAATGGCCGGTCCAATATGGCGAATTATTATTTTTTAACTAATCAGATTCGTTTGAAATTTTGTTACCAGAAATTTTTTTTCCAGTTGCTGAAAACGAATTTGATGTCAGATTTCTAAAATCTAAAATGGCGAATTCAGTATGAAGCATGATTTTTTATAAGTGATCGATTTCCTTTAATATTATTTATATGGGAGTAGTGGGGGATCGCTATTTATGAATCTGATATTATTTCCAATACCTGAAATAGCGGATACAATATTACAATTTTTTTTTTTTATTGAAAAAATCATTTGTCATATTAAATCTGCAATTTTCATTTTTTAAAATTTTATGTGATATTCTTATAATAATTTTAAACAAATTCCATCTTTTTTAAAAAGTCATCCGCCATTTTTTATTTCAATAGAAATAAATCGTCTCATTCATAGGAATTTTATAAAATGGTGAAAATATTGAGAAAATTTTTGGGGAACTCCCTAATTTTAGTTTTAATTTTGTGTTTTTTTTTCTTCATTAGAGAAATTGCTTAAACTTAAAACAATTATTTTCTATAGAAAAATTATTGCATTATAAGAAATTTCAAAATATCGACTCTCCAAGAAAATTTTGGTGTACAGTGAAACTTCGATTTGCAGGGACTGGTGTAAATTCGGTAAGAACTGCAAACGATGGTTTAAGAACTCAAAATAGTTATGATTTCAAAACACATAGTTTTAATTTTATCGTTCCAAGTTACCGGGGCAGGCAACCTTACTTATGCATATTTAAAAGGTGTTCGCAAATAATGGTTCAACAGTATAATTCTTTAATTTTGAAAATCTTACTTTATCGCTTTGACGACCACAAAGGTATTTGACACTTATTATTGTCCAAGCAAGCCATAGTGTAAATAATATGTCAAAAGATGTTTGCTAAAGAAAAGTTGGGGCTACAAAAATTAAAACTTTTTTTTGATTTTAGTAATTCTAAAATTTTCTTGGAGTGAAATTAGGATTTTTGACTATTTAACTAATAACACCCATAAAAAATTAATACACCATATTAAAAAGTTTTTCTTTATAACTAACTGTATGCAAATCTGTCAAAAATGATTATATAGTTAAAAAAGTTTTGTTTTTCCATCAACCATATTTCAGTATCTTCTGCATGAAATAACTTTGGGAAATAATAAAATTCATTCATAAACTATAAACCACAAAACGCAAACATACACATAAAACAACTTTTTTTTTGCAGTTTTAGAAAATAAAATAAAAAAAAAAACTTCTTTTAACACAGATACTGTCAACAACAAAACTTCGAAAAATAAAATTGACAAAACAACAATAATAATAAAAACTACTTTTAAGTGCCAACTGACTGGGTATAATAACAAATATAAGTCAACAGTTAAAAAAAAAAACTATCAATGAAAATCTCCAACGAAAATAAACAACTTTAAAAAAAAAAAAAAGAAACAAACACAATTCCTTATTATGGAAAACAAGTCTTTGACACTTTAATTGTAAAATTTTAAAACTTGAAAAATTCAACAAATATTGTATATTTTGCAAACTCAGACCGACTGCCCACTTGCTGTCAAATTTCAACTACAAAATTAACAAATGCTCAAAATAAAAAGTTTTTTTTTTCAAATATTATTTAGCTAAATATTGTTCAAGTACGATATGTTGGCAAATCCATAGTGTCACTTGATACTTCAATTCAGTTGTATGAATTGTATTTACAATAAACATATTGAAAACATTTTGCAAAATTTTACCAGACAGATGGACGTTTAAATTAACCGACAAAAAAACAAAAACAAACATAACACAAAATTCAAAAACTAACTGAAAATCAGACAAACAACAATAACTCTAGACTTTATGTCTTGTTAAGTTTTTTTTTAAGTATTACAGCAGTAGGGAGACATTGTTTTTATCTATAAAATAAAAATAGGTTTTTGTTTAGGCTCTGCCTTCTTTTAGAGGCTTTAACTTGTCTAAAACTTTGGGTTATGAAGAGATCTTTTGCCGGATCGAAATACATGTATCAACACCTAGCTGAAAATTATTAGTTTGCTTTTTTTATAAATATTCGGAGGTTGAAAGCTCGTTATAAACTAGAAAAAACAATTAAAATTTAGTTTTAAATTAAAAAACTACATAAACAATTTTAGATTCTGAGGAGTTTTTCGGCGTTTCAAAATAATGCCCAAAAAAAGTGATGTAAATTTTTGGGGGTTATTTCATTTTCTTTATTTTTTCATTATAAAAAAACTCTTAACTAAAATTGTTTGGAAATTATGTTGGCTTAGGCCGGCTAAATAAAAAAAAAACCTTTTATCATTGATGCCGGTATTGAACGTACCCCAGAGGAAAAATCTTTTGGGCCGCCCGTAGACTAGTCACATATCAAACCTTTGTTTGAATGTCTAAATCCAGGGGTCGAATTACGGCATTCGTGATCGTAATTTTTCGCTCAAAATTAGTTTATTATTTCTAAAAATCAAACATAAGAACGGAATATTTTCCATCAGGGATGTTGTAGTTTGGCCCCAGATTGGAAATAAAAGTTAAAGTTGGTGTTATCATTATTAGTATTATTGTGGTAACTTTTTTAAAAAATAGTTTTCGAACAATTTCATTCGATCACGAATGCCGTAATTCGGCACCAGATCTCGGTGAACATAATACATAATTAGAAAATCTCATTGGTCACCCCTAGACTGGTCACACATCAAAACTTTATTTGAATATCCAAACCCCGATCTCGGTGAACATAATACATAATTGGTAAATATTGTGGGGAATATGTCACTAGTTCTGCACTTTATGTCCATTTTCTTCATAGACCCAACCTCCAGTATGGAGTTGAAGTCTGAAACATTTTCGGAGATAATTCTAAAACCATAAATTTGGAGAATATCCGTTGGCGTTATGTAATTTCACCTGTTACAGCTAAGGAGAAGACGGATGAGATAGCGAGGGAAGGTGCTATCCTCCCACAATAGTATGTAGGTTTGGACGTTCTTCCTCCTCTATCCCTTTTTCAATGGTTTAGACATGGTGACCTACAAATTCAAACTTTTCTTTACAGACAAACAAATTATGGGACGAACAATTAATAAATAGCTGGATGGAGCGCCCCAGTAGGCTAGTTAATAGCGTGCTAGCTTATCAGTGCGGGGGTCGTGGGTTCGATTCCCACCAGAGGCTCTGGTCTGTTTTCGCTACAACGAGCCAATGGCCTTTGTTGCTAGTGCTCGGTAAGGGTATTAGGATATAAATTGTAATTTTATTAATAATATAAATAAATAAATAGCAGGATTCAGCTCAACATCAATAGAAGGCAGCTCATATCATTCATCAGCCTTATTACAGGTCATAACACTAGGAAAATACATGAAAATAATTGGTAAAACAAATGATACTTTTTGATGGTGCCGGACAGCTGTCAAGGATATTTTTTTAAGTGAATGTCCTGTACTGTTGTTACAGAGATCTAAACAGTTAGGTGCCCATTTAAACAAATAATTCTTTTTGATGGTGCCAAACTGCAGTCTGGGACATTTTTTATGTGAATGTTTGGTTTGGTTCGAATAAATCAGAGCTCAAACCTTTAATAAAGGCGTCAATGTGGGAAACGTAATTAAGTAGAACACCTAGAAAAAATAATTTGAGGTCCCAAACGAATTTGGCAATTTGTTCCAAATTGTTCCAGTTGTTCCAAACCTATTTCTGTTGCTAGAACTCTTGTTTTAGTTGAAGGGTTGCAGCAGTTGATCCAAATTCCAGTTGATCCAAATTCCATTGGGGCAACTTTTTTTCTGCGTGAAAGGAGAAAACAATTAACGGCAATCATAATCATGTCAATTTGTGGCAGGGATGGAAAATATGTTTTCTGTTATTGTACCAACCAGACAAACAAATTGTACTTTTTTGATCCTCACGGTACCAAAATTTGTTCCGCTTTTTTTTTTAACAATTTTTTCGTATTGAGTCAGATTTGCTTAGACACTAAAAAGACTTAAACAAATTCAAATTGACGGGGTGAAACAAAATTTATCGTTAACCACAAAACTTTGTAAAATTTTACTCAAATTTTTATAAATGTCACACCTTTTTTTCTGTGTGTCCGCCTCCCTTGGAGAGCAATTTAACCTTTTCAGGATTTGCTATTAAAAAATTTAAATACACTTTTTTCTTATTTTTTTTTTGTTTTGTTTTGAGAGGTAATTTAAAATCAGCTGTTCAATGTTGCCACTTTCGAATATTTTAGTACAATGTGTATGCAAACATTTGGTACATTTGATGTGACACCAATTTAGAGCCGGTTCAACTTAAAACTGACTTTAGTTTTTACTATAGTAGCTGAATAAATAAAAACAGATTTTTAATTTAAAGTTGCTTTTAAAAAAAGTCGGCTTTATGTTATGTTGTTTTATCAAGTTTTAAATTGAAAATTTGAAAAAATTTCAAATTGTACTAAATGAGCCGCGGTAGTACCACGGTACCATCCAAGGTAAAAATGTACCAAAAAAAAGTACAATTGTACTATGTTTTCCATCCCTGATTTGTGGTCTCTATTAGTGTTGTTTCATTTTTGACACGGTGTCTTCCCAAATAACCTAACACTTCTCAGATATGCCAACGCAATTCTAGTCGCTGAGAAGCTCTGAATATCCAAATCGAGACCTATCTTTTTGTATGAAAGCTGTAATGATTGACTATATTCCAGAGATATCTTCACCACTATTATTATCTCATGAATAGTAGTTCCTGTAGAGCGACTTTTAAGATATGCGTACTGACTCCGTATGGGTTTTGATTTCTCGGACATGTGTATTTATTAGTATTTCCAGTGTTTTTATTAGAAAAGTGTGAAGGCTCGCGGCCTGCTTAAATCTTTTCTCCAGCTAAATGATAGAAAGACAGAACCAGGAAATGATCGCGCTTTTATCTGGTATGTTCAATATTAAGTAGCTGAAAAGCTCTGAATATCCATATCCAGATCTATATTTATCCAAGAACGATATCATGGTAAATTGACTATATTCCCCATCTCCACTTATGTCACTACCTCGAAAAGAGCTTTCTCTGTATAGCGACAGAGCTGACTCTGCACAAGTTTTGATTTCTCGAATTACCCTCGGACATATGAATTTATTAGTTTTTCCAGTGTTTTTATTAAAAAAGTGAGAGAGAGAGAGAGAGACTGATTGGCTTGAAGGCTCGTGGGCTGCTTACAAATTTTCTTTACCTACATAGAATATTGAAACACAGAGCCTTTATATTTCGACTATCCAGGAAATAATTACGCTTTGATAACTGTGCAGCATTTTAAGCACAATGCCATCTAGACATGTTAGTTTGTATGGTAAGAAACTTTCAAATGCGCAGTCAAGCCTCCCTCTTATCCGAGTAAACATTTTCGTTTGTGGATGCATTCCTGCATTCTTTGAGATGAATGTCTAGAGACTATTTAGACGATTTTAATCAAAATTCATCAACACTTTTTTCATAAGCAGGATTTATGTGCCCCTCTGATCGAGTCGCAAGTGTTGGAGATAGGTTGGCAATAATTTCTCCATAAGTGCCTATTTGCAACAGTCACAAAAGTTTTCAACACCCAGGAAAGTCTTCCTGTTAATGTGTTGCATTCTTTGAAAAAGGGATAGAGGAAAAATTAAAGGTAGGTTGTGAATAATAAAGGGCTTCAAATATGGCAACACTGCAATTCTGCGAGATAATAAAACTTGGAACGGTTGCTGCCCGCCATCTGATGGAGAGTTTGCGAAAAAGTTGGTGAATTGTTGAGTTCATAGCCTGCACCTTGCTCTTGTATTTCTCGCATCGATAAAGTTTTCACAAAAAATATGTAAAATGCAATCTTGTTCTCTTTTCTATAGGATGAGTCACAGACAATAAAATATTTACTAATCTAAAGAAGATAATAATGTGCTGTATTCATGTTATTTCTCTTTCTAATAAGACATTTTAAAAAGTTAAAATATCTAAAAAAAAATCCACTAAAATTACAGTTAACTTTATTATCTATTAAGTCACCCTGTATGAATCAGAGTGACCATGCGAAAACTTCTCCCACCAGATACAACAACGAGGTGCTGTTATGATATTTTACTTTGGTTGTGTTAAGTGCTATGTGAAACCCGAAGGAGGACGTTGCGATGTTTATTTCTGTGAATTTGTTTCTATGTAACATTCCGTTAACAGAAAATCAGCTAAGAATTTATGGATATTGGATAGGGGGACAAAAAATAAGCGTAATAAGGTACCTTATTAGCGACTCAATATTTACCCAATTTTTTGGTTTTTATTTTGGGTACGTTTCAAATAAACGATATACAAATTTGGTGTTATTTTAATGACTTTTACAAAGGAATAAAAAAATTTTAAAGGCAAATTTATAGTGCTGGAGTATACAATGCTGCAGAGTGAAGTGTAATAAAATAAAGATAGTGTGATGCAAAAAAAATTTAAGTGAAAAGGAGAATAAAAAATATCCACTCTGCATAATTGTGAAGAGGACTTTAAAGTAAAAAATGTGCAAACAGCTTTTAAATATATTCTAACCTCCGAAATATATAATATGACCGATATGTCCCTTACCAAACTATTGTTAATTTTGTCTCCCATACCTTACTAACAGAGTTCTCTTGTGATTAAGATCTTATTTTGAAGAAGATTTAAACAAAAATATAAGGAATTTTTTCATTCGAACCAGACTAAAAATACATTTTCATACAAAAAAAAACTTTAATTTATTAAATTACTAGTGTTTTTTTATATATTGAAAATTTACTAATATTTCAAAGAAACAGTTATTAATTTCAACAGATTTTATTTTAGGCCGAAATTTAAAAACAATTGCACATAAATATTATTTTTAATACATAAAGGGTTTTTCAACAGGGACGCTACAAAAGTAGAGCGACAGGGACAGCAAACGACGCCATATTTCTTGCTGCTCTTTTGACATTTCTTTCAGTAAGGTTTGCCATTTCATGATGGAAAGATATACGAGCCAACAACGAGCCGAAATTATTAAAATTTACTACCGAAATTCGGTATCAGTGGCCTCAACGTTAAGAGCGCTACGTCCAAATAATGGTCGTCATAATCGTCCTAGCAGATCAACAATTGAGCGTCTAGTGGAAAAATTTGAATCCACAGGCACAGTACAAAATGTTCCCGTGCCAGTGAGACAAAGAAGTGCCCGTAGTGTCGAGAATATTGCTGCCGCTGAGGTTTCAGTTGAAGAAAGCCCAAATGTGTCTCTCACACGTCGTTCTCAAGCATCTCTGTGACGTCGATGTGACGTCGAAGATTTTGGCCTACATCCTTACATGATCAAATTTACGCAAGAACTGAAGCCGCTTGACCACCAGAAGCGTCGTATGTTCTTGAATTGGGCTGAGCAACTACTTGAAAATGATTCGGATTTTCATCGAAAAACCATCTTCAGCGATGAGGCTCATTTATGGTTGAATGGCTTCGTCAATAAACAAAATATGCGTTATTGATCAGACAGCAATCCACACGTACTCCATGAGTCATCATTGCATCCCGAAAAAATTACGGTTTGGTGCGGTTTATGGGCCGGCGGCGTCATTGGGCCGTACTTCTTCCGTGATGATCAAGACCGGCACGTTACTGTTAATGGGAATCGCTACCGTTCAATGATAACCGAATATTTTTTGCCCCAATTGGATAATATGGACTTGGAGGACATGTGGTTCCAACAGGACGGCGCCACAAGCCACACAGCGAATGTCACAATCAATTTATTGGAAACCAAGTTTGGAGAACGTGTTATCTCACGAAATGGTCCAGTCAATTGGCCACCTCGGTCGTGCGATTTGACGCCGTTAAACTATTTCCTGTGGGGCTACGTCAAGTCTATGGTCTATGCCAACAAGCCAGCGATGATTGATGAACTTCGTACGAATATCGAACGAGAAATTGCAGCAGTATCGGCCGATTTATGCTTGAAAACCGTTGAAAATTGTGTTCAGCGTCTGGACTTCTACAAGCGTGCCCGTGGTGGCCATGCAAAAGAAATCGAGTTCCATACATAATGGCATCGAACGTACTTTTACAGGAATAAAGAATTTAATTCATATCCAAAACCGTTTTTGTTTTATTTAAAAAAACTTTTGTAGCGCTCTTATTGAAAAACCCTTTATATATAAATAACTGTCACCTTAGTAATCGTACATATCAACATAAAGGAGTTTTAATTTTGACAACCGAAAAAAGAAATACAAATCTACAAATGTCAAAAGTTGTAACACTTAAATTGCTTTTGACTAAAAAAAAAATCTCAACCAAAAATATTTATTTTTGTGCAAATGTATTTAGGCGTTAATTTATCGTGTTCCATAACATAACTGTGTTAAAATTGATATATATTTTTTTAAGGAAAAACATTTTTATTTAATTTTTTTTTTTTTTTGTATGTGAAACTATTGATATGAATGTCATTTTTATGCATTGAAATGTCTATGAGATTAATAACAACAAACAACTAGTTCTTCTAGAAATAAATTTGTGAAAAGGTGCAGCCGTCACATATACATACATACTTGATAAAAATCTATTAAAGCTTTTTTTTGTTATTAGTTTTAAAAATGAACAGTGGGGAAAAAAGGAATTTAATTTAAAGATTTTGGAGACGTTAGCAACTTTATTTAATGATAATGATACCATTGGGTGCACAATAACTTTCCATCGTTAGCAGCTAAATTTATAATTGGTCACCAGCTCAAATGTTTTAAAGAAAAATCAAAAAGGATATCGTTACTTACCCAGTAAAAATCAAGCTGCCAATGAAGCAATAAAAGCATCACTACTATTGCAAAGGCATCACTTCTTTTCTGGTGGTATCATCGATGAATTTAATATTGGCGTGTCATAGGATGGAATTATTCAAATATAGCTACTATCATTTTCTAAATTCTTTGAATGAGAGCTCCTTTTCAGCCTTGAAATCCATTTTGTCGCCACAAAGAACAAATTTAAAAGAAGAAAACTTGAAAAATATATTTATTATAAAATTAAACGAAAATTTCTTTGAAAAATAAAAAAAATTCTATTAATAAAACATTTATACTTTTTTTTAAATGTTGAACGCGAACCTAAATTTTTTATTTCGATTAACCCGAACTTGAACCCATTTTTTAGGGTTTCAGTCCCTGCTTTGTATTTTTTTAGCTTCGATAAAAATTGAATTCATAAGAATTCAGAAAAATAAGTTTAAAGAAGCGAACTCTATGCATTGATATAGAAATACTCTTTATTAGAACAAATAAATCAGGGACTAAAAGCCTGAAAAAATGGTTTCAGGTTCGGGTTAATCGAAATAAAAAATTCTGATTCGGTTTGGTTCAGGGTTTGGGTTCAACATTTAAAAAAGTACACATATTTTATCAATAGAAAATGTATGTATTTTTCAAAGAAATTTTCGTTTAATTTTACAATTAATATATTTTTTGAGTTTTCAAGGTTAAAAATGCGCTCTCATTTGAAGAATTTGATTTAGAAAATCGTTCCTAATATTTTTAGAACTTGTTCGAGCATATTCTGAAAACAAGCTATTGATTCTCTCATGAAATTTTCTTCTTCACTTTCTATTTGCAAATTTTTTAAAAATTTCAATTGTTTGAAAAATATGTTTTGTAGCATTTTCAACCTCTTCGGGACTTAGCATTAACTAAATCTCTTATCTAGAAATAATGCTGCAATCAAAAGTGGATTATTAATAAAGTGGTTTTCTCTTTTTATAATATTTAAATATAATTCTTGTGAAAATGTTTTTGTTTCGTCATCTTTTGTTAGCTCTAATTTAAATCTAAGCCAGCTTCTATAAAAATCGCCTAAAGTCATCTGTTCTAGTTCCAGCGTTAATTTTTTAACAGGTTCAAAAACTTCTACGAATTCATCAAAAATATTCCAAATATAATCATTCATAGCATCCAGTAATTCTGAAAAAAAAAACTTCTGAATTCCAATAAGGCTTGAACCATGTTATAACTGGAATTCCATCTACTTTGGCTAGCTTTTTAGCTAAAGAAGAAATTTTTGGTGTTCGCAATTTTTTGCAAATAGCTCTGCATTGATCAAGTATTTGCTTAAAAGAAGGACTAGATATAGTGTCAAGCACTGAAAACTGGAATGCAAGAAATGTAATGATTTTTTATGATTTTTCTATCAAACATTTCTCACGCCATGAACAGCAAGAATATTTTTTTATATTTTTGAACCCGAACCTGGTTAAATATTTGCGTTCAGCAGGTTCGGGTTCAAAGTTTTTATAAACAGCGAACCTGAACCCGTTTGGGATAGGGTTCGGTTTCAGTCCCTGAAATAAATAATTCTACTTTAATGAAAAAACATTTTTGAGCAACTTTGATATATTTTTTAAAAATTTTAATGAATTTTTGGACAAATTTAAAATATTTTTGGATAATTTAAAAACTGATTGGAAAATTTTAAAACATTTTTAGACAATTTTAAAATATTTTTGAACAATTTAAAATAATTTAAAACCTTTTTGAATTATTATTCGATAATTTTAAAATATTTTTACAGAATTTTAAAATTATTTTGGAAAATTCTGAATTAAAGCTGGAAATGGTGTAGTGTTAAATAAAATACACAGTGCAAAAATGCACATATTGCGTCACCATAACTACCCTGCGAAAAAGTACCTCTCCTGGGACACGTCACGTGACCGGTTCATTGTGATAGGGATAGGTCACGGGACCGGTCACTTTAACATGGGCTTGCCCTAGGAGGGGGTCAATTGCCCTCTGTGACATGTCACAGGATTGGTCTAAAAAAACATGTCATGACTTTTTAAACTGGTCACGTGGTAGGTACTTAAATAACCGGTCCTCTTTTCACCTATCTCGTGATATGTATTTTCGGAACCGGTTCAGTTTTCACCTACTACGGGACAGGTCCCAATTCCCAACTGACCCTTTTTTTTTCCGCAGGGTACTTAAAGCTGAAAAAATGCATTAAACAAAAATATAAAAATAATTTAATAAAAAAAATTTTAAAAGGTCTTCAGAACTAATTTTCACAATGAAATTTTTTGCTTGAATAATCAGAAGACAATATTTTAAATAAATGCTTTATAGGCTTTTTCCACTGACCTACATCTGACATCTTTTATCAATTTGCAAAGATGTTAACATCTTCCCATAAGAATTATACAGGCCAAAAATTCTACATCTTTGCTCATCTGCAAAAAACGATCCTTTCTCATTTAGTTCCATCTTACATCTTTCGTTATCAGTAAAAAAAAATGCCAAAAAAAGATCGATTTTCTTTATGCCACTAGCAAACTGACATTGCAGAAAATAAACAAAACAAATGGCCTTCATTATTTCAATGTACTATATTAAACAAAAACTATGCGGCTTTTTCTTTTATTTTTTGACAACTGAATAAATGACAGATGAAAGATGTTGCCAATGTAAACTCATGTTTCACGTTTTCAACATCTTCCATGCGTTTCACAAAGATGTCGTAGAGTGTTAAAGGCTTACTAGATTCAGATAATATAATATTACTTATGCTTTAGAAGCAATAAAGAGTGATTTTTTAAGATATGCATCGGCTTTATATCCAAACCACTACATTTAAAATATGAACATATAAATTCTTTTAAGAGTTCCTAAGAATAACACCAAAAAATCATGAAAGAATGTTAACTGAAGTTTAGGAAGTAATGAAAGACAGCCACAGAATGAGTACTTTTTTATACCCTCCACCATATATGGTGAGGGTATATATCAGTTTGTCATTCCGTTTGTAATATGTCGAAATATAGGTTTAAGACCCCATAAAGTATATATATTCGTTATCCTTATGCAATTTTAAGTCGATTTAGCGATGTCCGTCTGTCTGTCTGTCTGTCTGTTGAAATAGCGATCACGACGCGAAGACGCAAGCGGGGGTGCCAATTTTTACCCAGATTATTGAACATCCTCCCGAGCAGTTTGGTATTTAAAATGAGCGAAATCGGCTTAGCGGTTGAAAAGTTATGAGTGAAAATGTGAAGGTACCTCTAAATTTTCCATACAAATTTGTACAATTTTTCTGTATCTATATTAATTTTCTGTTAAGTAAGTAAAAATGTTATGAAGTCTTCTTCTTGTTCGATTACATTTATTGTCTTAGCTATATGTGTGTTACTCCAATAACAATGTTAACGTAAAAAGCAACAATGTTAAAGTCGCTAACAGAGCAGACCTCTGTAAATAACATTACTAAAACTAAATAAATAACATTACTAAAACTTAATAACAAAAGTTCTGTTACATAAATTGACAAAACATATTCATATTACATATGTACAGTTCATCCAAAATTTAGTATATACGTATATCATATTCAGCCCCTATGATTGCTGGAGGCTGGGCTCATATAGAATGAGGTAAGGTCCAGAGGAGCTGGATTGTCGTTAATACGTCTATTGATAGTGTTTTTCTCGTTTTCGTATATTTGGCTGACAAGCAAATTATCGTGTAGCTCAAGTTTCTCAACAAATCTGGCTTGAAACGACATGGCGTACCTACAGAAGGGTAGAACATTGGCATTTTCATAGACGTAACTATTTAAAAATCGTTTTATGAAATTTTCATAATTTTTCCCGATGCATTTTCTTAGGATTTTCCATTTAAAATATCTCCAATTCTTTGGCTACTATAGGAGATATAGTAAACCTGATTGGGTTTTTCTGTTAAGCTTTGTTGGTTTTTCGTTTTATTCCATAAAATGTATTTTTAGTTTTTTAACCAAAGACATTTATATCTAAAGAAAGAGCAAAATATATAATTGCTTTAGTGCCGCTACTTTTGAATAGGTATCGCTGAATTAACTAAAACAATACCCTGCCCCATGGCTAGGTCCAAAGAAATTGATATATAAAGAAAGAGCAAAATGCATAATTGCTTTAGTGCCGCTACTTTTGAATAGGTGGCACCCCATGGCGATATAGCCTTGGATTAATTTATTTACCAAAAATATTAAATTAACTACAAAGTCAAATTCTAATGCATTAAGATGTTACTGGTAGACTTATTACATAATTTTAAAGTCAAATTTTCAAATGTTTGACGTAATAAAATAGAATTTTTTTATTCCATTTGTATTTTTGATAATAGAGGGATTGGCAAATGTATATTTTTGTTAATGTTTTCTTTCATAAAAAATACACATGAATAAAATGCAATATTGTGCTCTTAAACATCTAAATGAATATTGATTTAAAAAATTAAGGTATAATAATATGCACATAAAACATATATTTTTCATAGTTTTTGGCAAATATTCATTTATGTTACGAAGAAAATAGAAAATCAATAATACTCTACTGCATATTGTAGCACAATATGGCTAATGGAGACTAGCTCTGCAGCAAAATATGCCTAATGGAGAGAATGCACCTTCTGATGGGCCATCTATTGACAAATAGTTACAACTCATGTTCTTTCTTTAACAAATTAATTTCTTTGCTGTATTCTCTCCATTAGACAAACACACTTCAATTTTTTAAAAAAAGAATATTCGTTGCAACTATTTATCAATGCGTGGCGCATCAGAAAGTACATTCTCTCCATTAGTCATATTCAGCTGCAGAGCTAGTCCCCATTAGCCGGAACAAAATTGAGTATTTGACAAAAACTATGCTTTAAAATGTTTTTTTTTGTGCAGTCCATGGTTAAAAAAACTAGTGAAAGTGTAAAGGTGCCTCTAAGTTGCCCATACAAATTTAGTACAATTTCATAGTAGCGACTGGTACATAACATATTTTCTCATATTTTTTTCACCAGTCGCTTAGCAGTAAATATTTTGTATTCACCTCAAACATTTTTTCACCACTAAAATTTTCTTTCACAACAAAAAATTTTTTCACCTCAAAAATTTTTTTTCACTTCTAATTTTTTTTTCTTCCAAAAAAGTTCTTTTCACATCTAAAAAAGTTTTTCACCTCAAAAAATTTGTTCACCTACATAATTTTACTTCAAAAGTTTTCTTATATTATTTGTATCAAAAACAGTAGAGAACATCTGTTTAGGATATTGGTGGAGGGTATTCAAAGATTCGGCACAGCCGAATTTAGCCCTTTTTTACTTGTTTTTTGCTGGGTTACCACAACATGTTGGCGCCCAACGTAAGGCTCTCTGTAAAATTTAATTAATTGTTATTAAAAAATCTTAATTTTGTTTAGTATATTATCTAAATTGCAAACCTTTAAAAATTATTAAAATCCCTCTACGTTGGGCGCCAAAATGTAATTTTTTGGCTATACATTAAATTTGTTGCTAATGGTTCATTCCACTGTACCTTGTTAGAAAAACAAGAATTTTTATTTTTAGCTTGTATGAGTTTTTTTTTTTTAATTCCATTTGAGTCTAGAGTCTTAAATTCAATTTTAACAAGTATGTGTCTCATATGTGCTGCTAAGATAAATATTTATTTCAATTGACATTTTAATCTATATTCATTGAATTTTTGAAAAGCATAAAACTAAGAATTGAATTAAATTTAAACATTTTTTTTCATAAACTTACAATTTTGTCAAAAAGAAAAAAAAAATGTTGCCATAAATTGAATTGCATTAAAAATTAATATATTCAAATTGATACATATTTATCTTGATCTCTTTAATTTTAGACAACTTGACATCAAAGAATGTGAAGATGATGATAAAGATGATTTGCATACATCGGCATTTGTGCCACCCACCAATTATATAAAAATATCTCAGGGAAAAATACAATTAGTACATCATCAACCACCATCACCCTCAACAACACTGCCACCATTGAGCACTCAAAACGGTATTTGTAATGGATTGGAATCACCCAAAGATAAGGTGAGTTGTTTGTGTATGTTTGTGTGTGTTTGTTTCGGGATACACTTCATCATGTAGCAACAATTTAACAAAACATGCTTACATTTATAAATCATTTATGGCTTGGTTTAGATATATGGAGGTTGTTAAATTATATATATTTTTTGACAAATTACACTTATTAAATTAGAATTTAGTAGATATAATTTGAAATAACGTGTTTAGACTGCATAGAGAATTTAAATTAACATTTAAAATTGTAAAATCAATTTGAAAATTTAATAAATTTGAAACCAAAAAAAAAAAAAATCCGCTAAATAGACGTACATCCATCTCAAATAATAATTTTGGCATTAAAAATATTCAAAAAAATTTTCCCAAAAAGTATTTTTTATTTTAAATCACATTTGTCTCATTTTTTTCTCTTAATCACCTATCCGAATTTCTTTAAAATTTAGGTAAATCTACTTCCTATCTGTCGCACATACTGTCAAACTTTAACACTCCAAATAAATTTTAGAATAAAGTAGCAATATTAAGCTTTTATTGTACCTAAAACTGTAGCGGTAATGGTTAATATAGTAACTAATTATTGTCCTCAAATAATTTCAACAGAACTTCAAAGATTTAGTTCATTAATTCAATTTTTGAGTTCTAAATTGAAATTTACCGAATTAAATCGAAAATTACCAATCATTGAATGCATTTAATTCCCATTTGGTCTCGTTCGATTGAAACTGTTCGTTTTATCGAATCAAATGATTTAAATAATTTTTTTTTTTATAAATCGAACGGAATAAAAAAAAATTTGTTCAATTTATCAATCGTTTCGTGCCTAAAAACATAACATATTTAATTTGTTTTTTCGTTCAATGATTTAAAAAGGAAAAATCCGTTTAGTGATTTAAAATTTATTTTTTGCCGTTTACTGATTTAATATGCATTTTTTACGGTTCAGTGATTCAAAATCAAATTTAGTTAATAAAAATCCGTTACGCAGTTTTTTCTTATTGATTTTGTTAATAGACATTGTTTGAAAATTTAAAAAGAATAAATAATTTAGGCCTGCTAACTTATATCAAAATAACCAAAGATTTATGATTAACCATAACTATGAACGTCTAATTGATATGGAAATAACTCTTGTTATTTTTGGTAAGTAAATTATCGTAAATTTGTATGGTTTAATCTCTGAAAATAATGCTATTTTGCAATGTCAGCCATAAAACTCCTTCATTGCCTGGTTTCGTACATAATTTGGAAACCTGGTGGTGAAAGTCCAAAATTGTCTTAATGAGATCGGAAATGATATTTCGCATACCCAATACTGTGTATAGCCCCTTTATACTCAAAACACTCAGAAAAAAAGTTTGTAGATTATTTTGTAAACGGTTTTCAATCCGACTTTAGTAGTTTTGTACAGATTTTTAGTAAAAAATTATTATTTACTAAATTTCTATTTTCATTTTCATTTTGCAAATTACAGAATATTTACAAATGTTTGTTGCTAACTTCAGAAATTATTGTACTATTTTTTGAAAACCGATTTGCTAAAATTGGCAGGAAAAAAATATTAATTTTAAAAATGTTTATATTGGAGGAAATATTATTTCTAATAATTAAAACATATAGATACAAACTTAAATTGTGTTAAAATATTACATAGGTTGGAAAAAGAGATCGAAAGTGAAGATGCTTTTCACAGCCGACTTATCTCCGAAAATAGGACATCCACTTAAAATAAAATTAAAAACTTTTTTAGTTCTAAATATAATCCCTTCAAATAATTAAAATTTGATCTTAAAATCCAAAAAATTTAATAAAATTATTTTTCGAACCAAAAAATAGCAAATTAAAACAAAATGATAAATTTGTTTATTTTTTAAGCCTTTGAATTTTTTTTTTAAATTTGTCTAAAATATTTTTTGAAAAAATCAAAAAAAAAAAAAATGTTGCCACCTGAAGAATTGTATGTTGCCGCCAGATGAATTGTATTTTAAATCAGTCAACGTTAAAAAAATTAATTTTAAATTTAAATTTAATTTTAAATCACTGAACGGTAACAAAAATATTTTTAAATCACTTAACGATTTTTTTTTAAATCACTGAACTGTTTTTTTTTTTTTAAATCACGGAAAGGGATTTTTTTTAAATAACTGAACGGAAATATAATTTTTTAAAATTAAATTTTTTCAGGGTGGGGCAAAAACCATCATCTGATTTTCTTTTGTTAAAACTTTTGTTTAAAGTGAAAACTCTTTGGCAATGCTGCAAATTTGGGCTCCTTTTATTACATTTTGCATTACTATGCATAGCAATGCTCGCCACAACCAAAAAAATAAAAATTGTTATTTAGCGCATTTAATTACTTTTAATGCAGAAAATTTTTTTGTTCACTAGATTTGGCTTTGCAACCATCAAAACCATCAAAATCTCCACCAAAATTCAGTATAAGATTCGAAAAAAAAATTCCTGGTCGGTATTGGATTAAAATAATTCCTTCCCTTTATATCGTTCTCTTTATTAAATAAAATAAATTTAAATATACAAACTACCGTTGCAAAAGATTTACATTACAAACAATGTTTTATTTTAAGTTAATTTCAAAAACATGAATTTTGGTTAAAAACATTTTGGGGATTATTAGGGACCAGAAAATAACAATTTGGGGATTTTTGGGAATGAAAAATCAATATTTGGGGAAAAGTATTTAAATAAAAACTGTCAACACTGTTTAGAAGCATACAGGCATATGAAGACATTTCTACATATTTATGTTTATTTTTTAATAAAAAAAAGATTTATTGAAGTTTTTTTTAAATAAAATTTTGCTTTAAAGCTCACGCAACGAGTGGAATGAAATAAAATTGACAGATAGTCATCATAACCACATTTTATTTCATAATGAGGATTGGAATCGCTCAAAATGAAAACATGAAGTGAAAAAAAAAACTGTGAAGTGAAAATGATATATTATTTATTACTTCGCAAATCAACTTTATTCGGAATTAGGCCCCTGTAGATCAATTTGAAAAGTAATTCTAGCAAGGAAGTGTCTTAGGGTAGGCTGACAGATCTTAATGTAACTTTAGTATGTTACCCATTCGTTATACGAAAATATTCGTTATATACCAATGACATTTTGTATGAATTCTTCTGCATCTTTAGAATTTCTAAAAATTTCTGAAATGAATAAAAATGTAAAATGAAACAAAAAAATCTTGGATCTTTTTGTCTCAGCTGAGTCAATCCCAGAGTTTGTTATCATTTCAATAGAAGATCATTTTCTGTCCCCTAGCAACTTCCATTTTTTCAGTTTAGTTTCATTTCCATTCTATTCCAACAAGCAAAATATTTTTAAACATTGTATTATTCCTTAAAAATGTTGCTGGGTTATTGTATTCATATCCTTCCCTGAAACATCACAGAAAATGTTGCTAATAACAATTAAAACAAAAAACGTTTTACAAAACAACAACAACAACAACAACAAAAAAGTAAACACTATAAATTTCTTTAACGTTCATTGAACTTTAACATTAAAGCTGCTGTTGCTACTGTTTCTACTGTTGCTATATACTCCAGCAATGTGTGTGACATGTTGGCGGCTTCAATTGCAACAACAACAACAATAATAATAACAACAGCAACTATGACAGTCAAACTACGCATTCTTCTCACAAACTGAACACAGAACGTGATTGCACTTTTCTGGGTGCCAGCATAAACAAACAGAGGGACAGACGGACGGATAGGCAGACAGACAGACAGACAGAAAAACAAACTACAGAACAAACGAAAAAGTAACAGATGAAATTTACAACAATTTATTGCATTCATACAAACAGTTGTACGTACAAATATTGCAAGGCAACATTCGTTGTCGTTTACTATTGTTGCTGTTTTTTTTTAAGTTTTTTTTTTTGTTAAATAGATGAAATTTACAATGTAAAAAAGAACGTTGACAATATAGTCAACTGCAAACAACAACTACTACAGCAGCAGCATAAGTAGCAGCAGCAGCAGCAGCAATACAAGGCAACCGAGCAACAACAACAACAACAAAAATAGTAACTACACGAATTCAACATTATTAAGTAAGACGACATGTTTGGGTATAGCACGTTCAACATGTTCCCCTTCTTCGTTCTTTTAAACTATATTACACCATTTCCAAACCATTTTATTGCAGACCTTTATTAAAAAAAGAATATTTTTTGATTGACAATGTAACAAAATTTTACCATTTCTTCGAAAGTGTGCTAAAAGTTGTATCCTATCCTTAAAAGCATTCTTAATGCTGGAAGCAAAGAATTATTTGTGATACAAACATCTCCCGACTCGGGAAATATTCTAGGACACGTCACAGAACTGTGTTTTCCTGACAGTTTAGTGATCTGTCTAAGCCAAATTCCATTCCATGTTACAACTCAATCTTAAGATAACTTGTCCCTTTCCTATACACGCAAAGAAAAAACATGGTTGGGAGAATCATATTCGAAGAGCATCATATATTTTTGGGTTTATGGTTGTGCCAACCATAGTCGTACTATATTATGGTTATCATATTATAATAATAAAATGTCCATAATTTTACCATATTACTGACCCTACAGTTATATTATGATCCAAAAATTACCATATTATGATTCTAAATAAACATATTATGATGTTGAATTTATCATAATATGACTGCATGTAATCATAGTATGCTCAAAATGTTATTCCATTATGGTCCCCATAACTATATTATGATTTCTGGATTATCAATAAAATCTTTATATAGAATCTTTTTGACAATGAATTGATTATTGTAAATAATATTACATGTATGAGGAATTTTCGAAAGAAACCCTCAAAAAAAATCTTCTAAAGCTTAAAAAAAAAATTAACTGGATCTTAATAGGTCAATTGATGAAATATTTTAATGCCACATGAAAGGTATTTTGTACCCATCTGATATTTGTCCAGTTTTAAAAAACAATATATGATTGTTTTTTTAAGACATTTTGGTTTTTATGAAAACAAGACAATACCCGTATTATGACTGTAAATGTCAAAGTCATGTTTTATTTGATGTATAATTATTCTTTGATTGTTGCCAGCATTTTATGGTTGCATAATTATCATATTTTTTTATAGTCATACCACAGTATGGTTACAGCCAATCATGTTATAAAAAAGAAGGTGGCAATCATAAAATAGCGAAATATTTACTATAATAATGATGGTAGCGACCACGTTGATGGTTAGACAACCAATAATATGGTTGTGACAACCATACCCGATTGCAGCAAGCACAATATAGTAGCAGTGATCATGTTGCAACTATGTTTTTTCTCTGCGTGTAAAGAAATCATTAAATTAGACCAATACTCAGGGGTGTCATCTATTAATTCTGGACTGGATAAACAAGTGTTACGAATCAAAAGTCGAGATTTGGAGATAAGTTAATTTTTTGTATAGTTATATCGATAGAACAGTAATACACAAACCACATTCCGATGATGCTTCCATCAATCAATTGAATGCCGTCCTATTATTGTTATACTGTGAACCCTCGGCCCATATGTGGGAGTTGTGTTCTTCGATTTTTCGCATATAGATGGCATTAATAGTGAGAAGTTTGGATGGATTTTACGCCGTTTTAAAAAAATCAAGACACTTGTCCGCTTTTTAGACACTTCGAAGACGAGCTTATTCCAGTGGACGTCACACTAAATTTGTATACTGATGTCCACACTGGCCTGTGCTCTAGAACTCCATTAGTTATTCCAGTATGGCCATAACTAATATTCCCATTATTTATGGAACAGGTTTTCATTCATGTGGCTGCTGCGGCTGGCTTTGCAGTAGCTCATTCTGTCAGTGCAATTTTCCAAGACTTTGTTGGTTCTATCTCAAAAATGGCTCGGACGATATTAGCCTTAAGGGTGTGGATCGTTTCTGAGTTATTCAAATCGCAGCTTTGAGGCGCCTAACTGACATCTTAAAGATGACTGGTGAGCGCGCGGGTTTTCCCATCCCCAGATGCAGCAATTTTGTTTGTTGACATACCCACCGAGATGAAAATGCGTCTCGTCGGAAAAGATATTTTTTTTTGTAAAATTCGATGTCCGATTGGAGCTTCTTTCTGTAAGCCCAAACTGAGAAGCCGTATCGAATTTGATGGTCGTCTGCCTTCAATTACTGAGTCAAAATTCTCATAATGCTGGAGTGTTTGAGATCGATGGCGAGTCTAAGTTTTGGATTGAGTTGCAAACTTTCGGTGTACGCGCCGTAGGACGATGGGGACCACGAGTGTTGAACACTAGCAAGCCAGACTCACGAACTTTTTGCAACAAACTTGCCTACAGCACGCGCGGTGGGTGCTTTATTTCGACCAAAACGGAGAGTTTGTGCAACCCAGCACACACACTTTGGAAATAAGTTTGCAATATTTCCCAACGTTGTTCAAGTGTTGTTTGTATGTTATCTTATGATTTAAAAAGATACCTGTAAACCCATCGCTGAGGATCAAACCCGCAACATTTTGTGTAACGCGCCAATCAATAAACCACAGCGCACACAAATAAAATCCCTGTAGGAAATATCGATAGTGAAACTTTATTGATTCACTATTGACTTTGTCACCAGAACTACTGACTAATTATGCCCCAGCCAACGCTTTCTGCTGTAGACATTTAACATGTGCGTGTAATTGCGAATCTACACAACTATTGACTAATTTGTTGACATTGGAACCAGAGATTCACTAGTACATTTTAGTAATTCTAGTCTATACTTTTGGAACTTTTTACTTGATTTCCACACTAGGAAGGAAATAAGATTAGATATTTTATTAATACATTTTTTTTTTTAAATTTCATTACATTAAAAAAAATGAACGTGCAAATTTAATTTTGGAGTAGACAAATATTTAAAAGACTGTACAAAATCATCCACAGGCTCCGTAAAATCTTCATAAGGCTCCACAAAATTTCTATAGTTGCAATTTTCACTCAAAATTGTTGCCTCTTTCTTGTTATTTTTTATTTTTATACAAAATTTATTATTTTTTTCACAAGTTTTTTTAATTTCTTTTAGTCATAATATATTTTGTTCAAATTTGTATATTTACCTTTTAAATTCATTTTTTTTATATTTTTATTAAAACCTTTAATATTACATTCAGCTATGCACATGTATTTTCAACAAAATAAAACAATAAAAAAATCAAGAACAAGCACAGCTTTGCAGCTGCAAAAAGAATGTAAAAAGTATAGACGCTTTGTGGACATGTCTCCAAAATCACCCAAAATAGTCGACAAAAGTGGCGACTTGTAGACACTTGACCCCAGGCTTCCTACAGGGATAATACACACAATAAATTGTGCGAATAACAATTGCATGTGAAAATTAAAGTCGATCGTCAGAATCCAAGAACTTTTCTGTGCAAAACAGTTTTAAATATTTAAGAAACATTTTGGTTTAAAAAATTCTTAAAATTTAAAAAAAAAAATCAATATGGAATAGCAAATAGGATAAGAACTTTTTCTAAAGGATCAAAACTTAAACAACTTTTGTGGTAAAACATTGGGTTCATAATTTTGGTGGGTCGTAAATGGATTTGGGTTTTAAAGGATTATTTAATGGTAAACGAAATTAAAACTTTATTGCAATATTTTTTTAACAATTTTGTTAGAATTTCTGATGTATTACTTGGTTAAGGACTAAGTCTAAAAATTAATCGATTTTGTATGTTATATGGCCAAAAAAAAAGATTTATGCTGATAACTGAATTCTCGCCATATTGCATGGATCGATTGTATTTTTTGGTTGCGACTACCGAATTTATGTTGAGAAACCTGATTTTTTGTTTTATTAGAAAAATTACTGCTGTCACAATTGATTTGCTGTTGTTACACTTAAAAAAAACAACTTTACCACAACCAAACCATTTAATAAGCAACAAATTCGGTTGTCAGCAGGAATCGATTTTATCGGTAAATCGAATCAGAAAGTCAATCGGAATACACTTTGTGGGTTATAAATATCAGCACAAATCTTTAATACCCAGACTATAGTCAGGGTATCAGGATCTAAGGGAACAGTTTCGTAGGGTTTGTCTATACTGAGCAGTAGTTTGGTGATTGAACCCAATATATTGTCGAAAAAAATAAATTATTCTTAAAATATGAGATTTGGATTTATTTACTCAATTTGTTATTTTTCGGTCGATTTTCTTCTGGTTTGTCTTAGTTCTTACGTAAAAGTACCATGTTTAACCAGACGTTTTTTTTAACGATTTGTAATTTTCCGTCGGAAAAGTGTTACTGTAAAATATGATTTTTTTTGAAAATGTGCCCTAATGTTATCGATATATTTTGAACGGCTTCACCGATCAAAGATCCGATTATACATATTTGTTCGTCATCTCAATACCTTGCATTTGGGTACCAAGAACGACCCAATCGGACATGATTCATCAAGTGAAAAAAGGTCGAAAAATTAAAAAAATCACAATATCTCAAAAACTGTTCCAAAAAAAATTTAACCTTGATTTTCGAATTCAGCGGGAGAAAATACATAAGGAAATCAATCTCTCATCAACTGTACATGAAAAAAATTTTATTTTGTAAACTAGTGCTATTTAATGGTGCAGAGTTATATGAGATTGTCCTCAGAATGTTAAAATATTTTCAAAAAAAAAAAAATGTTTCAGAAACTGAATTAAATTAAATTAATAACAAAGGTTTGGGTACGTTCGTAAATGCAGTAGTTGGGCATCACTGCAGCATAATGCAAGTAAAACGTTCAAAAAAGCATCACTTGGCAGCACTGATTTACGTCAAACGGTTTTTATGCAAACAATTGACAGTTCTGCCGTAAATTTTTGCAACTATGGCATCATTGAAGTTTCTGATGCAATATTGCGAAATCAGTCATTTTCATTTTAATTGATTTTTAATAATCGAAAGTCGTTTTAAATTTCATTTTTTATTATAAGTTAACAAAAATTTGCCATTTTACCATCAAGATTTTCAATAATATTTGTTAATTTTATTGTGGTGACCATGTTTTTTACCTTTTGCAAAACGTTCTAAAAAGCAAACTGTGCAGTTGTTGAGCAGTAGCAAAGTATCTGCAACAGATGATCGCGCATTAGCAACACAAATTGGCATAACTGCACAAATTTTCTGCACTTACGAACGTACCCTTTCCAGCAAAAAAAAATGGTAGTCATTCTGTGACTATGACTACTTTCATTGCTTCCTAAACTTCAGTTGACATTCTTTTATGATTTTTTGGTGTTATTCTAAGGCACTTCCAAAAGCATTCATGTGTTCATATTTCAAATGCAGTGATCTGGGTATAAACCCGATGCATATCTTAAAATATCACTCGTCATTACTTCTAAAACATAAGTTGTAGTATATTGTATATTTTTTTTTTAATCTTAAGCATTTATTCAAATTGAGAAAATAGTTCTGATGAACTTATTTAATTATTTTATTAAATCATTTTTTATATTTTAGTTTAAAATTTCATGAGGGTTAGAATTAATGCAGTTTTGCAATTTTTATAAAAGTTTTGAAATTTTAAGAAAAACAGATTTTTTTTAACCTGAAAAATGTTTCAAAAATGCCTTTTCACTAATGCAGAATTATTTATTTGTTTCAATAAAAAGTATTTGTAAATCAGTGCATACATTTCGCTTCTTTAAACTTATTTTTCTGCATTCTTATGAATAAAATTCTCATCAAAGCTTAAATACTACAAAGTATATAAACATTTTCCACTCATGCATCAGAATATCTTATCATTGTATTATCATTGCTTCCTCAGAGTAAAGTATGAGTAATGCTAGTAGCTACATTTGAATACTTCCATCCTATGACACGCTAATGTTTAATTCATCGATGAAACCATCAGAAAAGCAGTAATGCCTTTGCCATAGTAGTGAAGCTTTTATTGTTTCTTTGGCAGCTTCATTTTTGCTGGGTTATATGAAATTTTTCGTTTCGAAATTAATAACTTTTCTAAAAAATCTATAATTATAATGGTATTGACTTTTTTTTTGAACTATTTTAAGTTTTTTTTTTTTTTTGTAATTTTGTATATGGGCATTTCCAGGATCGCGAACGGGACATTCGTACGCACTCAACTTGAAAAAAAATATGAAAACTCAAATTTTTTTTTAACTTTTTATAAATATTTAATAGCATTTTAGTAGAACAATTTTTGAGAACAAAAAGAAAATTATAAAATATGAACGTTCTCCAAATATTTTGGATAAACTTGCGATCGCGAACGGGACAAAAAATGTAAGTCATTTTTTTCGGTGTGTGGTTTTGTTTAAAACTCTGCGAATTTCGTCAGTTTATTAAATGGAGATTATTTTTTAACTAAAGCAGAGATATAAAGATTTTATTTAGCATTTTGTTTTTTTTTATTATCCTTATTATTATTTTTTTAAATATTTTTTTTAGAATCGCGAACGGGACATCGCGAACGGGACAATGATTCCAAAGGCATTTTTTAGGTTTATTTATGGATCAAAATGTTTTAGGTTTGGTTTTTTTAAATGATCTCGGTTATTTTGTTTTGAATTGTAAATATCAAACTATTCCGATCAACGTTCACGGAGAACTAAACACAAATGCTTATTTTTGGTCGCGAACGGGATAGAAGAATGTAGTACAAAGAAATATTTATTGTTGGTATATTTAGTCTATAAGAAGAGTGCAATCGACATGATATGTAACACTTAGAAATAACTCAAGGAAAAATGTCAATTAAAAACGCTAAAACCAAAAAAAGCAAAGCTGCTCTTTGCAGACCACTTTTCTTAAATTACAAATGGTAATATGTATTTAATTAGGTATATTCTTAAAATCCAATGCATTAACCAACTAAATTTTCTCAGAAAAGTCTTTTTTTCTTCAACTTTAATATTTTGGTAGCGGTTGACCTTTCTGTGGAAATACCCATATCTCAAATTTGTTTAGATTATAAAAAAAACTCCATCTCAATATGTTCTTGTGGAAATGGTGTTTAAATGAAATGAAACCTGTAGCATATGAGCAGAAAGTAGTTACAAAAAAAAAAAAAAAACATAGTGTCATTGTAACTCTTTAGCATACAAAACTAAAAAAAATGAAATAACTGCAGACAATAGAATCTATTCAAAAACTAAAAAGCTTTTTGTAAGTTTTTTTTCAGTTTTATTTAACAGGATATTGCAAATGCATTATTACATTTACAAGAATGCAAACCCAACATATAGAGATACTACTACTTCTACTACTGGAAAATTTAACAACAATTTTAAATTTCAGCCATAAATCTACTCATGCGTGATTTAAAGATATTTTGCTTTTGTTTTTATTTTTTGGTGTTGTTGTATGAATTGAACTCCTCGTAAAATGGTAGAAATTCAATTTTCTAGCAGCGCAAGTGTATTTTCAATTTAATACCAAAAACACTTGCTCCAACCATCCATCTATCTATGCATCCATACGAGTTTAAATGTTTTATTTTGTATCTGTATTTTTTCAAAAGCCAGAAAATGTATCTCTTGTAATGTGCTTTAACGTTTCGTTCGGTATTTTCCACATTAGTTTTTACATTCTTTTGAAATTGATATCAGAAGTCGTGTCTTAATGCAAAAAATAAAATAAAGAAAAACAAAGTTCTTTCAAGCCGACTTTAATTTACAAGATGCTAAAATACTTAAGCGAATGAAAATAATGAAAGATATAAATTTGTTATTCGGTTAATCAAGCTTAAAAACGTTTTCAATTGTTAAAACAGAAAACTATAAATGGATATTGCCAGAGAACAGCTATTTATGAGTTTTTTTTTTTTGCAAATTGGAAAAAAATCTGTTATGTATAAAATTTATAAATTAATTTAAATAAACAAAACTTAAATGAAAATGCAAAGATAGTTGAAAGTACAAAGAATCGGTACAATTTTACACTAACATGAATTATGTCAGATAATTTAACTGCAATTGCAGTTAAAAAGTGTACAGTGAACAGTTCGAAATAATTGCAGTGTAAGCTGATTTTAAAAGAATTTGCAATTTTCACTTTTTTAACTTAAAATTTAATTAATATTAATTTTACCAACATAATTCTCTGGGCTACACACTTTTCTTAACAGAAAATCTGGAAAAACAATTTTGTTTAAAAAGTTTTTAGTATTAGAAAATTATTTTAGGTCCTACAATTCCTAAGCCCAATAAAGATGCTACGAAAGCAACATCGTACAGGCCAATAAGTCTGCTACCGATACTTTCAAAACTTTTCGAGAAACTTCTTTTTGTTCGCCTAGAACCTATCCTTAAAGCCAGAAATCTTATCCCTGATCACCAGTTTGGATTCAGACGTATGCACTCCACTATTCAACAAATACATAGAGTAACAAATAAAATTTTAAACGACATTGATAGAAAGAACTTTTGTGTGGGTACTTACCTCGATGTGGCCAAAGCATTTGACAGTGTT
Source organism: Eustalomyia histrio (assembly GCA_949748255.1). Classification (NCBI taxonomy): domain Eukaryota; kingdom Metazoa; phylum Arthropoda; class Insecta; order Diptera; family Anthomyiidae; genus Eustalomyia; species Eustalomyia histrio. The sequence continues at coordinate 20,380,458 of OX456527.1, read as the reverse complement.
TGGCATAGAGGGCTACTACATAAAGTTGAAAAATCACTTCCACAAAACTTGTATCATATGTATATTACAAAGTTACCTGGAGAACAGACAATTTTATGTCAAATACAAAGACCAGTGTTCCAACATAATGATAATGAAAGCTGGAGTCCCCCAGGGGAGCGTACTTGGCCCTGTGCTTTATCTTCTGTATACCGCCGATATTCCAACACCTAAAGCAAACCATGATATGATTGCTACATTCGCCGATGACACTGTGCTTTTGTCAGCTAACACGAATCTCACAATGGCTGTTACAAATCTACAGTCATTGCTGAACAGCGCACTAAACTGGTTCAAAACCTGGGGCATTCAGGTTAACAGTGATAAAACAATACAAGTCATATATACCAATAGAAAAATAACTGACCACCAACCGATCTACATTAACAATTCGCCAATACCTATAGACACAAATGCTAAATATCTTGGGATGTTACTGGACTCTAAACTTATCTGGAAAGATCATATTATTCAAAAGAGAAATGAATTAAAAAACAAATTCAGCCAACTATACTGGCTTCTAGGCAGAGAGTCCAAACTATCGATTCAAAACAAATTACTAATATACAATACAATAATATCCCCCATTTGGAAGTACGGAGTTGAAATATGGGGAACTGCCAGCAACTCAGACATAAAAATTATACAGCGTGTACAGTCTAAAATACTAAGAACTATCGTCAATGCTGAATGGTATATCACAGATGAGGACCTTCACCGCGATCTAGGCGTTAAAACTATAAACGAAGTTATTCGAAACAGCAGCTTAAAACATACAAGTCGCCTCACTTCACATGCGAACACTCAACTTAGACAACTGCCGGAAAACGAAACTTTGGTGCCCAGAAGACTAAAGCGTATTACGCCCACGGGACTACTTGACCGCTTCTCTTAACGTTAAAATAGATAAAGGATATTTTTATGTATCATTTTTTTTTTAATACACTAATCATTAGATATAATTATTCTAAGTAATGATTTAGGATAATTTAACACCCAACTAGCCGTAAGAAAAATTACTTATTGTCTATATTAGACAGGTGTAATAAACAATGGGGGAAAAAAAATCGGTTTGCTAAAATCAGCAAAAAAAATGTACTAAATATTATTCATATTAGTACAACCAAATTAGTATAAAAAATAAGTAAGCGCTACTAAATTTTAGTAAATTGCTTAAAATCAATGAATTGTAAAATATAGCAAAATTTAAATTATTAAAATTTTCTTTTCAAAAAAGATTTTAGACAAAATTAAAAAATAAAAATTCAAAGGCTTAAAATATAATTGAAACATAAACGAATTTATCATTTTGTTTTAATTTACTAATTTTTGTTATGAAAAATATTTTTAGTAAATTTTTTCGATTTTAAGGTCTAATTTTAATTGTTTTAAGGGCTGATTTTTAGAACTAAAAGAGTCCTATTTTCGGACATGAGTCGGTTGTGAAAAGTATACTTTCGATCCCTTTTTTCAACCTATGTAACATTTTAAGTTTTAATTATAAATAACATTTTCTTCAATATCCACTTTTTTAAAATTAGTAATTTTTTGCAAATTTTTGCAAATCAGTTTCCGAAAATTTGTAAAATGATTTCTGAAGTTAGCAACAAAAATTTGTAAATATTCTGTAAAAGTTCCGTAATATGTAAAATGTAAATAGCAAAAAAATTTACTAAATGATGATTTTTTTACTAAAAGTCTGTACAAAAGTAGTAAAGTGGGTTTGAAAATCGTTAACAAATTTGTCTACTAACTTTTTTTCTTAGTGTATGCGAGAAGGCTAAACAAATATATTATATACAGGCTGGGTTATCTTTTATGTTAGAACGGCAACATTTATTAACTTTGAAATTTGTCAACCGTTTAGCACATGTTTTTGAAACGTCAATTCAGTACAATTTGTATAATGTATCGCTTTAAACCAAAACAACGCGCCAAGAATCACCGTCCAACACTATTCGCTGTTAAGTGCCCAAATACTGGCTATCAAACACAAACTAAATGACGCAGCTTGTTCAAATTTTGTCAGCAGCAGTGTTGCTCTTTCAGCTAAGAGGTGGGAAATTTAAAAAGTCACGAACTCGTCTATTGACTGTTAGATTTTTTTCTGTTTGAGATATTAACTATCAGTCAGTATCATACCTTCGCATAACGAAATGAGTCGCTTTACAGTTGAACAACGTGGGGAAATATTGCAAACTTATTTCCAAAGTGAGTGCTGTGTTGTCCAAACTCTGCGTTTGTTGAAAAGAAATTTTGGCCGAAATGAAGCACCCACCATGCGTGCTGTACGCAAGTTTGGTGAAAAAAGTTCGTAAGTCTGACTTGCTAGTAAACAACACTCATGGTAACCGTCGTCGTACGGTGCGTACCGATGAGAATGTGGTTGCAATGGCCGAAAGTGTGCAAACACTCGGCACTTCACGCTTCATCAAGATGAGAATTTTGCACAAATATCACGAATTATTTGCTTACAAGATCTAATTGAAGGTAAACAACCATTTTTGTTATGGCTTCTCATTCTGGGCTTTAAAAAAGCTCCAATCGGACATCGATTTTGGCCGAAAAATCATATTTTCCGACTAGATGCATTTTCATCTCGGCGGCTATGTCAACCAGCAAAATTACCGCATCTGGGGTTAGGAAAACTAGTACGTCATTGTCGAAAAGCCAATGCTTCCATAGATAATGAGAGTTTGATGCATTTTGCAGCTGGAAATGCAGAGCCATTATTACGGAGATTTTGTAGACTTAAATGGAAGATATGAACTTGAATAATCTTTGATTTTCGCATAATGGCGTACCATGTCACACAGTTCAGCATTTGGTGGTATTTTGCACACTAAGTTCGGTAATCGTGTTATCAACCGTCTTGGCCGCCTCGGATGTGAGAGCTCCACCCTTTTAGACTTTTTCTTGTGGCGTGCCGCTTAAGACCGATACCATGCAAATACTCCAAAAAAACAATTCACACCATTAAGGCTTATATCGTTCGAACCATTCGTGAGATAGAACCAGAAACCGTTAAAAAAAAGACTTGGAAAATTGAACTAAGAGGTTGAGCTACTGAGAAGCCAGCCGGGCAGCCAAATTAATGAAATCGTATTGCATAAATATTTGTTATATCTAATAAAGCCATATTACACCAAAAGCAATGAAGTTTAGTTCAGTTTATTTAATTTTTAAAAAGACACTTGTATTTGGAGCACCCTTTATAGTGCAATTGACTAAAAGAATTTTGCTGGCAGACTGGCCACGTGACTTGCGACCAAGCAGTCGCTGATTTAACACGTTGGCTGCCACGTCGCACGTTTTCATGCGACACCCAGATGTTACCCTGAGGCCACGTCGCACATTTTCGTACGACACCTAAAAGCTACCCTGAGGCCACGTCGCACATTTTTGTACATTTTAATATGTAAATGGAATTTGGATTCTATGGCCTGTGGTGAACATTTTGGTGTATTTCCAATGGCCGCTGTGTATTTTTAATGGTATTTTTTTTTTGGATAATAAAAAAGTTGTAAATTTAAATTTGTCTTATTATTAATTCTTTTAAATATCAATTCATTTATGAGCAAAAAAAATATAAAAATATATATTTATGTAAATTAAAATGGAGATAAGTAGAAAAACAATAAACTTAAAATTAGAAATTCAATTTGGAGATCAGTAGAAAAACATGTTTTATGTTCTCCCAGGCCATGTCGCACGAAAATGTACGACACCAAAAAACCATTATAACTTCAAAATTAGGGACCAAAATAAAGTCGCGAGTAGTCAAAAATTATTTTTAGGCACTAAGAAACAAAATAGAACAAAAATAAGTTGTTGGCCTCAGGTGACCAAAATTGTTAAATGACACTGCTACTGAACGATCAAAATTCTAAAAAGGCTTTGGCAGCCAACGTGTTAAACTGAACCTAATTTTTGGAAGCAAATTTATATTGCTTAACCGCGATCAAAATGATCATTGTGCCATTTTTTCAGAGAAGGCAAAACGGTCGATATGAAACCATATCGGCAAATGTTAACTCATTATGTCTGCCCGAAAATGCATGGAAAAGATCTAGACGATTAATGTTCCCAAATATGCCACACTGTAAATCAAACAATGCAATTTCTGTAACAAAAATTCCCTGGACGTGTGTGATGACAGAAAAAGGCCAAAATTGACTGGCCAGATATCCATATCACACTTCTAGCTTCTTTTTGTGGGATTATTTAAAAAGCAAAATGTGCGCCAACAAGCCTCGGATTAATGGCAAACATATGCGCTGAAATGATCGCTATACTGACCGAGATGCTCGACAAAGTTATGGAAAATGCCGGGGCCAATAGAGGCAGCCATTTGCTTGATGTTGTATTCAAAAGGAAGTCCAAATGAACAAATTGACAAAAGCGTTTAAAATTTATTTGAAAATATTTTTAAACTTTATAGAAAATTAGATTTTATTTAGCCCAGTCTTAGTTATGAATTATTAAAAGGATTAATTTGCAGCAATCCCTTGTATGAAAAACTATTGCTTTTCAGGATAGATAAAAAAACATTTTATAACAAAAAATGTTAAAAAAAAAATCACAAGTTCATTAAAAAACTCTTTTTTATCTCTCTTGTAAAGTAAAGTAAAGTAAAGTTTATGAGATAAGAGGTAGCTGCAGTAAACCCCCGATATATACGTTTTTAATACGACGAAATTTTAGTTTGAGACCCTTTATAGCATATAAATATATTCCCAAACCTTACGTAATTCTAAGCCGATCAAGCCGTCTGTCTGGTCGTTAAAATGGGGACTAAACGATCACAAACACCATTTTCTGTTTGAGAACAACATGCGAACATTTTTAGTCACCATCTCCATAATAAAGGAATAAAATAATGTCCGTCGGCGTTATGGCGTGTCTCGTACAGAAGCTTTTCGACCAAATATGACTAAATTTTATTAACTTATACATTTAAGTATTTTTTATATCTAATTTGCTTGGAGATTCCAAAATTGTAGTCTAAATTATTTTTTTTGTAATATAAAATGCTGTTGAAAAATCCTCATACAACATGGAAAACAGTTTCGCTTTTAAAACTTTTTAATTATAATTCTCATATGCTTTATATAAATTTAAGCTTCATGTAGTAATTTTCAACAACATTTTGTGTAATATTTATTCCTTAAAAAATATACGTAAAATCCTTTTTAAATACTTCACTTCTTTAAAAAAAAACCAATCAAGCACTTATCTTAACATCACCATCATTCTCACTGGAAAATTGGCTTTCTTGATGCACTTCATCCACTTAGTATCACTCAATATCATTTTACAATTACTGCTTTTTAGATGTTTAGTTTCTAGTAAAAAAAAGCAAAAACATTTTAAGTTTATTTTATTTTTATTCTTTTATTTTTTTTTTCTTTTGCCAAAAATTTCATATTTTCTGCAAAATAAATACAGGATAAACTTGAGAGTCGGATTATAGAACTTGAAGCTGCACTGCTAAGACTGCAGGAAAAAGTTAACAATGTGAGTATTAAAGATTTTTAATAAGTAGATGTTTGTGATGTATCCGTCTAACTATCGAATCTGATGTTTGTGATAAAGGGCGTGTTGAAATTACTGATTATTAGTGAATTTTTCAAGATTTTCCATATTTCAATTTCCCCTTAGAGTCTTTACTAATGTTTTATAAATGAAGATTATTGACATTTTGTGACATTTTATTCATGTACTTTAGTGGTCAATGTTGAGATAAGTTCTTTTTTTTTTTTTTTTTGATTCTTGCAACATAAACAAACAACACTTAATAGACAGTCAACCTAAAGCTAAGGAATTGTACATAATATGACCAGCTATATCAAGAAAATCTTAGAATCTTAAAGAAAAGTAATTTTCACTCAAAATTTTCTATTTGCATACTTTTAATCAAAACTTAAACTGGTTCTTATAAATCCAATTATGGAACTAGTTCTAGCTTTGTAATATCTAACACACAACCTTTTCTTCTAGAAGGAACTGTTCTAAAATTACTTGAGTTAAGACTATGGTCTATATAAATTTTCTGGGTAAACAAAATTGGGTAGATTATAGGTACGATCGAGAAGTCTTACTCGATGAAGGAGTACGCCATGATAGCCTTCTTGCAGATAACATCGAGCCGGACTCTATAAATGTGGCTTGATCAGGTCTATGTGTGGTTCTAGCTGTCAGTATACTGATAGGAAGGTTGCTGGCCATGGTTTAATGGTTAGCGCGTTAGGCAGTTTCACAGAAGCTTGTCAGTGGGTTCGATTCCTTGCGACGGCAACATCAATTTAGAAAAATAATATGTGTGAGTTTTCTCTCCTCATACATATCGTAACGTCCTCCTTAATTTTTTCCATTTCACTTAACCACACCGAAGTAAAAGAACATAACAGGGCTATTAACTAAGAAACTTCAAAAGTGTCGCCAACTCTCCATCAGATGACGAGCAAAAACTGTTCTAAGATTTATCATCTTGCACAATTAAAGGTTGCCTTATTTGAAGTCTTGCATTTTTCAACAACTTTCATCTCCTCTCTCCCTTTTCCAAAGAAAGCAACACATTATGATGTAATTAGTAGAAATAATATACTGAGTGTTGCTTCTCTTAAAAAAAAATGGACCCATGACGGCCGAGTTGCGAGGTAATCGTATAATCCGATACGTCTGAAGAGAGTTACCCACTATATTAAGGGATACATATTATGCAGAAGGCTCTAAGGGAGTTGGAAGTGTGGGCAAGGGCTTGTGAACTTGGGATCAATCCTTACAATACAAATCTTGAAATCTTTCACGGTCTCGCTTTTGAGCGGTGTGGAAGCCCATCTTTCTAATAGGGCCAATTATATTGGCGTAATTCTGAACAGGAAGCTGGCTTTTAAATGCAACGTTGAAGAAAGGGCTGAAAGGCGGTGATTACATTGTACTCCTGTAGAAGGGATCTCAGAATCGTTCGATGAATATACACGGCGATAATTCGTCCTATTATTTTGTATGGGGTCATTGTTTGGTGTCCTTAACTGGATAATAATAAGTAATTAATCTATAAGTTAAAAATTAGACAAATTTAAGATATTTTAAAAATTTACAGAGGGTATTGGGAATGACTTCTATGAGTATCACGATGGCACTACGACAACATCATCAGTTGCATTGAATATTATACCGCATTTTATTCCCTTTGATATACTTGGGGCGGCTGATGCGGCTATAAGGCAAATCACTACAGTGTGTTTCAGGATGAGGGGACATCCCCTAGGGGAGGTTGGCGCTTGGATTGGATGTAATGTCCTGCACACGACAAGCATTCACATATATTTTGTTAGTCAAGCTGCGGTCAAGTCATTGTGGTTAACTTCTCTGACTATGGTGACTGCCCATAACTGCCGCGCATCCTTAAATATGATGGCTGAGTAGTTTAATATTCGCCTCGTATGGGTCTCTACTCCGAGAGGCCGATTAACGGAATTTGATTACAAGACATATCTGGCTCGCTGTTGATTCGAGGCTTATCGAACACTTTCTCTACTCGTGTGCGGCGCTCACAAGGCGTAGAATGCTTTTATTGGGATCGGCGTACTTTCGTGACCTTAGTTATATCTTGGGATTGACATTCCGTACCTCTTAAGCTTAGAACGGAGCTCAAACTGGTTCAACGGTATAGTCTGACAGGTAGTGATCCATCTCACTCGTGGCAATGGATTTTAGGGTCTAAGTGTGCTGATGCACTTGATACCGGTTGCTGTGGCTGGACATGGATGATTATCTTGTGAATCTAGCTTTATATTGAAAACTCTATTTTCAACATTTTGATTTACATCATAATAACATCATCCTTTGACTTCAGTCTAACTGTAGTCTGAGATTTTCAAATGGATTTCTTAGGAATTTATCTTCAAATATACCTAAAGTTGGTCGCTTTGTACATCGTTATATCGAGATCTTCAAAATATTGACCATGTCTTTGGGACATGTGTTGGAAATGACTTGAAATGTTTAGATATCTTATGTTTCACTATGTATGCAGTTGTTGGTGTTGTTGTTATTTGCCTCCTCTATAATGGCATAAACATTTTCACTTAGCACTAAACACTAAACACCAAACACTACATACATAGATATAGTGTAGTCGTAATCTAAAAATGCTGCTGAGTCAACTTAGGTTTCCGCCAGGCATATTTTATTCATTCATGCATAAATATATTAGGGTGAAATTAAACTACTTCAAATACCTAAATATTTGATATGAGTGGACTTTTGACAAAACAATTTTAATTATATTAAGTTATTTTTTCAAAAGGGAAAGATCCTTGAAAGATCTCAGCTTCTAACAAAATGCACATGCAAGATGGCCTAAAATGTATCACCCTATCTGAAGATGCTATAACTTTTGCAAGGGATGGCACCTTTCAGTTTTGTTTTAAGATTTGTGAAGTAAACAGATACAGAATACACTCCTTAATAACGTGGGAATTCGCGTGACTGTTTCGCAATGGACGATGATTTTCTGTTGAAATTTATCATGAGCGACGACCCTGTAGGAAATGTCGATAGTGAAACTGTACTGATTCACTATTGACTTTGTCACCAGTACTACTGACTAATTATGCCCCAGCCAACGCTTTCTGCTGTAGACATTTAACATGTGCGTGTCATTGCGAATCTACACAACTATTGACTAGGTGTTGACATTGGAACCAGAAATTCACAGTACATTTTAGTAATTCTAGTCTACACTTTTGGAACTTTTTACTAGATTTCCACACTAGGAAGGAAATAAGATTAAACAGGTGCATTTATTTTGTTAAATTAGATATTTTATTAATAAATTTTTTTTTTTTTAAATTTCATTAAAGTAAAAAAAAAAAATTCGTGCAAAATTAATTTTGGAGTAGATAAATCTTCAAAAGGCCGCACAAAATCATCCACAGGTTCCGTAAAATCTTCAGCAGGCTCCACAAAATTTCTAGAGTTGCAACTTTCACTAAAAATTGTTGCCTATTTCTTGTTATTTTTATTTTTATACAAAATTGATTGTTTTTTTTTTCACAAGTTTTTTGTAATTTCTTTTGCTCATTATATATTTTGTTGAAATTTGTATATTCATTTTTCAATTTATTAAATTCATTTTCCTTTATATTTTTATTAAAAACTTTAATTTTGCATGCAGCTATGCACATGTATTTTCAACAAAATAAAACAAAAAAAAAAACCATGAACAAGCACAGCTTTGCAGCTACAAAAAGGAATGTAAAAAGTATAGACGCTTTGTCGACATGTCACCAAAAAGTCACCTAAAATAGTCGACAAAAGTAGTGACTTGTAGACACTTGACCCCAGGCTTCCTACAGGGGAGGCCCATTTCTGATACGTAAACAAACAAAATTTTGCGCTACTGGGGCACTAAGAATCCACGTATCATTTACAAAGTGCTATTACATCCACTTAAAGTCATTGCTTCGTGCGCTATTTATTTACGCATTATTTTTTCGAGCACGCTGCACTGTGCTTTGACCCATAGACAAAAATCAAAAAAAAAATTGTCTTAAAATGTGATCAAATTTATAGTGATCGATAGATAACAATACAACTCAAATAAATTTTAAGGAACTGGTATCATTTGGCTCTCCTAGACTTCACTATAGGGCGCTAAAGTTAGTGAAATTTAAGCAATAATTAATGAATTAAAAACTGCATTTTATTGCTTCAGGAAAATGAAATTTTGATTTTTGTGTTATTGGTTTTCTTATCTAGAGTAATTTTTAATACCTCACAAAAAATAATTTTTTCTAAAAAATTTCAAAATTTATAAAAGTTTAATGGAATTTTAAAAAAAATCCGAAAAAATCCAACATATTTTTATTTTGTTTTTAGTCAGTTTATAGTGTTTTTAAAAGATCCAAAAAAAATTTAGAGCTTATTTTTTGGCACAACTCAAAAAAAAAGAGTTTTAAAAATGTACTAAATTCACATTTTTACTTAAAATTTTATTACTAGTGTGGCAATGTTAAGGAAAAAAAACGACCTATATGAAATAACATAAAAATCTGAAATAAGATTAAAGAAATAGTGAGAAGTTATTAAATAAAAATCAAATGGTTGACAAAACCTAAGCCAGAGGCCGCTAAATATTATAATGTTTTAGGTAGCTTGATAGAACCAACCATTTTTATGTGGAAAATAAGAAATTAGCAGGCACATCTCTTTTAAATTTTTTAACTTTATAAACTAACAAAATTCGGTTAAAAAATTTAAATATTTCTTCATGAAATATAAAGTAAGTGATAATTTTCGTCTATTTATTTTTCTACAAAATATGTCAGTCATGTTGATGTTCGATCCACGATCAACAGTTTCGTAGATACATCAAACATCAGCACCTTAACGATCTCAATCACTAGTAGGTTGAGCATATTGTCTGTTATTTTAAGTTTCAGCTGTAGCTTGAATGGTTGTTGAATGGTTGTTGGAAGTGTAGTTTTTTATCATTTTAAGTTTTTATTTTAGAAACTTCCCAAGTTGTGAATATACAAAAGAAATTTTGAAATTCAAGTTCGATTTTTATAAAAGTCAGATTTCAATAAAAACTTATTTTCTTAAATATAGTATTTAGTTATTTGTTATTACGTAAAAAATATTTTATTTTTTTGTAAGTTAATTTTTTTATATTTTTTAAAAATATTTTTAGGGATTATAAAAACTTAAAAAAATGATATACACTCACAACATATTTTCCGTTACCGACTGTAGTTTATTTAAAAAGTAATACGTAAAGTTTGTTTTTAAATGAAGAATCAATTGAAATTCATAGAAATATTTTTTTTAACTATTTGAATCAGTCATTCAAAAAACAAACTATAAAAATTTACAGACATTCAGTAGGAGTTGATATTTTCAGTTGTATGTAAAATTTTATGTTTTCTGCTTCAAATAATAGAAATTCATATAATTCCTTTTTGTTTTTTTACCAAAATAATTTGTATATATACAAAATTATTTCAATAAAAATTACAAGAAATTATTCAAATATACATACACACAAAGCCAATAAAAATATATACACCTGTATATGTTGTGTTCTGTTTTGTAATTACACACAAATAAAAAAATTTCAATTTGAAAAACAAACCACAAAAGTAGTTTTTTCTAACTTTTTGTTAATAAAAATTTGATGGTTATTTTAAACGACTTTCTATTGTTTTTACTTTTGTCGATTATTAAACAATGATTGAAAATAAACAACAAAATGGGTTAAATATATAATGAAAAATCAGCAGTCCTCTTTTTGATTGTATTTTCGATTAATTTAATATGTATTTTAAGTTGTTTTTAACGAAATAATATTGTGAGTGTACAAAATGACTTTTTAGTTACAAAACCGAGTCATCGAATTTTAGTATACATGTTTTTTATGTTAATTTAAATTAATTTGATAAGTTTGAATGTAATCGGTTAACTTTTACAAATTTTATGTAATTTTTTTAAAAAAGGATATATGACAGGTAAGCGAGTCCTTCCTTCGATTAAAAAGAAAATTGGCAGGCACGTTAATAACTTTGTTCTTATAACAATTATCAATTTTCGTTAGGTTCTGACCAAATTTGAAGATTTTATTACATTTTTAAACTTCAGGATATATGGGAGGTAGGCGTGTCCTTATACCAATTTTCCCAAAATTTCGTTTATCTTCTAATTAACTCAAACTAAAATCGCGTACCAAATTTCAGTAAGATACGATAACTCCTATTTTTGTCCACTCGTTATATGGGAACAAAGCACTGTGGCGCCGTGGCTAACACGTGTTGAGCGATGCAGAACCATAATCAACGAGTTTTTATTGCTGCAAATTGTTGAATTGATACCGGGGGGCATGTGGTTCATAGACTAACAGATCGCGCGACAATGGACGTTTTGGAGAATGTGTTTCCGGGTCGCGTAATGTCTCGTTTTGACGATTTGCAGTGACCAGCAAGATCGCCCAAATAATTTGCTCCAGACCTTTTTCTTTGGGGTTTTTAAAAGTCTATGTGAACAAGCCACATACTCTGGAAGCTCTCAAAGAGAATATCCGACAAGAGCGCGAAAACTTTTCGTCTGATGTTCTCTTCAAAACAATGGAAAAAGCGGAAAAAGAGCCCAAATGATCATCGGCAATGGTGTTTCCCACTTGATGGATATAATCTTCGAAAATTAATGAAAAAAAAACTTAAAGGTCTAGGTAAACATACCAAGCTTTAAAGGAAACTGACAAGCACTTTAAACTAAAATCAATCGTCACCACTGCCTATTAGGGACTTGATTGTAGCTTCAATAAAATGAAGGACATCATTAGATGGGCCCCACTTGTTTACAACAATGATGATGATTTATTTAATGGATACCAGAGCCACATTTTGATGAGTGACAAACAGAAGAACAAACCCAGTGAAGTAGGGCTACTTAAGTTATTTTTAAAATCTTAAGTATTATATTTATTTAGACCGCTTGAGTGAACTTTAAACAATTTCTTAAGCAGAATGGTCTTAAGATGAGTATTTGCAACTTAAAATCACATAAAAGATGTGTTCAAGTTTTCACTTTAAAATTTAACCTTGGAGTATACATTTTTAAGTATCACCCTACTATACACATACTACACATGTACTTATTAATGTTTATATACTAAAGGAAAACAAAATGTAACTTCCCTCTGTAATATCCGTTCTGTAATATAACACTTTCGTTTGACCGTCTTAAATGTTGGTCTGTCTGTCCGTATATCTATTTATTTTGCAATGTTGTATGTTGTTGTTGTATGTGTCCATGTTTTAATTCTTAATATCCATCTAATGTTGGGAGCTTAATGTTAAATCCCAATTACTTGTAGTTAAAATAGTAGAAACAAAACAAAAATAAATACAAACGAACGAACGAACGAGCAAAAACAAAGTTTATTTTGCAACATTTAGCAAGAAAAAGAAAGGGTGTCTTTTAAAAGACATTTCATTAGACGTTTATTTTTGTTGTATCTCTGTTTTGTATGAATATGTTTTCAAAAAGCATTAAAACGGGACATTAATCCTGTTGATGGTATGTTAAGGTTTAGCCCCACTCTACTTAGTAAAAAAATATTTCTGGATATTTTTACTTTTATTTCTATTTTTGCGGATTTTTTCTTTTTTTTTTGTAACTACTTAAAGGGGTTGTTTTGATTGTACTTAACAGGGATGGGATTATTCGTTTATGTTAGCAGATGGACACAAGTGTCCATAAGATCAGTTCCAAAGTGATTGCTTTGGAATTTGTACTTAATTAAGTTAATTTCATTCGTTTAATTTGCTTAACTTGCTCAGTGGGTTGATGTCAAGTAATGTTTCCACTTCCTGAAAAAAAAACATGAGTAATAAATTCTTATCAGGTTTCCATCTCGTTTTTTTTTACTCCTTTTTTCTCTCGTGGTAAGCAAAATGTCCTTTATGTTCCTGTGGGTTTGGTCAACCCTCAGGTAGACCATTTCCGATATTATGCGCAAACATAGAAGAGGAAAAATTTCATAGTTTTTTTAAGAATATATACTAGAATTACATTTTATTTTTTGACTAGAATTTTTAAATTAACGCAATACCGTCCTAGGCATTTTTTAGAATTTCCTGAATTTTCGTGGAGAAGATTGCTGGGGGGAGGGTTGGTTGACGAGAATTTTTAAATTAACCCAATACCTTCTAGGACATTTTTTTGGAATTTCCTTAATTTTGGTGGAGAAGGTTGCTGGGTAGACCCTGCCTGAGGGGAAGTAAAGATGGGGGAAGGGTTGGTTCACGAGAATTTTTAAATAAACCTAATGCCGTCCAGGAATTTTTTAGAATGTCCTGATTTTTGGTGGAAAAGGTTGATCGGAAGCCCGAATCCAACTCTGGTGAAAATAATATTTTTTTGAGGTGGCTTTAAATATCACTGACTGAGGGGAAGTAAAGAGGGGGAAGGTTGGTTGACGAGAATGAATCCAATACCGTCTGAAAAATTTTTTTTTGACTTTCCTGAATTTTGGTGGTGAAGGTTGTTGGGAAGTCCCGAATCCAACTCTGGTGAAAAATAAATTTTATTTTTATCATTGCCTGAGGGGAGTAAAGAGTGGTATGGTTGGTTGACGAGAATTTTTAAATCAACCCAATGCCGTCCAGAACATTTTTTTTGAATTTTCTGAATTTTGGTGCAAAAGGTTGCTGGAAAGTCCCGAATCCAACTCCAGTGAAAAATAATATATTGTTTTTTTTTTGAGGTGGCCGGCATTATGACTGCCTGTTCATAGCAAGTGGCCTATTAAAAATTTCATAAAATCCGCGTGATGCGATATGTCATCACTGGCCGGGAGTTGGTTATTAACACTTAAAACAGTTTTCCCTAATTTCCGGCGAATTCCTATTTACTACAAAGTGGACGGTTCCCACTTCCTGGGTATTAACCATCAGTCCACCATCGGTATTCCATTGGTTGAATATTTTAAGAGCCCCTGATATTAAATATTCTATTCACATATTTCGTTAAAAATAATCTAAAATACATATTAAATTAATCGAAAATACAATCAAAAAGAGGACTACTGATTTTTTATTTTATTCAGCCCATTTTGTTGTTTATTTTCAATTATTGTTTAATAATCGACAAAAGTAGTAAAAGCAATCGAAAGTCGTTGAAAATAACCATAAATTTTCAACTAACAAAACGTAGAAAAAAGCGATTTTTGTTGTAATGTAAATTTACAAAAGACAACACACACAGATCTGTGTATATTTTTATTTTCTATGTGTGTATCAATATTTGATTAATTTCTTGAAATTTTTATTGAAATAATTTTAATGATAAAAAAAGAACAAAAAGAAATTTTATAAATTTCTATTTTTTAGAATCAGAAAACATAAAATTTTACATTTAACAGAAAAATATCAACTCCTACTGAATGTCTATTAATTTTAAGAGTTTGCTTTTTGAATGACCGATTCGAATAATTAAAAAATATATTTCTATGAATTTCAATTGATTCTTCATTTAAAAACAAACTGTACGTACTTCTTTTTAAATAAACTACAGTCGGCAAGGAAAAGTATATTGTAAGTGTACTATTCTTTTCACACCAATAAATTTTTAAAAATATTGAAAAAATCATAAAATTTTAAAATTTCCATCCCTGTTACTTATGACACTCCATCTTCTATTTCCATTTTTTTTATTTTCTTTTCTTTTCTTTTAACTTATGATATGTAATGTTTATGCTTTAATGACCGATTTGTGGTTTATTCCATTAATACTTTTCATTTCCAAATCCATCCCCAAATTGAAAATGTTTTCTTCTTTAGTGGGGTGAAGTAAAACACTTCAAATTGTTTGTTAGTTGTTAGTTTATTTGTTGTTATTTTCAAATGCGTTTGTTAAGATAATTAAATTGTATTAAATGTAATATGTTTGTAATCACTTACATGTAAACATCATTTGTAAGTTTGTATTTTGTTGGGGGGGAACAAATGAAAGTGAATAGATAATTGATGAATTTAAGAGATAAACAGAGAAAACATAATGTTAAAATCTGGACTTCAATAAAGAAAATTCGTTTGTCGTCATAAAAATTTATAAAAATTCATTTAGATTGTTCACAAGGGTGTGATAACTATCGTATGAAAAATAGAGTTGTCAAAATTTATCAAAATAAAGATGACATGATACAAAAAATACATATTAAGGCGAATGAGAAAGGAACAAAATCCACTCTGCAGAGTGAAGTACTCCATAACTGTGAATGGACCTTTAAAGCTTATTCACAATTTTAGAGTACTCAACTCTGCAGAGTGGATTTTGTAACCTTCTCTTTTGCAGATATAAATTTTTTGTATCACGCCTTCTCTATTTCAGAATTGCAAATGAATCTTTAAACCCTTTTTAGGGAGATTGCGGTATTTGCATTCAGTGCATTCCATACGCGACACAATATTTTTGATAGTTTTATCCTTCTTTCTGAAGATAGGCTCAATTTGAACACCAAAACCTTGTGTATTTCTATCGTAACGACGTCTGCCTTGACTTTTAATTCATTTTCAATTTAAAGCTTGAATCATATCAATTACATTTTTAATTGATATGGAACTTGGTGTAAAAAATATACTAGTTTACAATAAATACTATTGACAACATATAAAATATACAGTTATTTAAATTGCAAAATTGCATCTCAAATTCCTAAACAAAAAACAAAAAAAATGTTTATTAAAAATATGTTTAATATTACGCATATTAATAAAAGCGTCATAACTTAGTTTGCTTAAGAAAGAGAACCGCAGTCATTGTTTAAATTTACAAAAACAACATAGTTTATGTAGTGTTTGTATGCATTAGATTGCCAGATAAGGGGAGATGGCTTCAGATTTGAAAATTTATTGATAAAAAAAATTTATTTTGATAGATTTTGCAGATCGATAATGGAAAAGCTATTTCTGTTAAATTAATAAAGTATTGGTTTTAATGCAGAGCTTGATAATTAATTTTATTTCATATTATTAATTACCTTATATGCATCTATGAATAAATTATAATCACATCATATCAATGATCCATTTTTGACTCGATTGAATAATTTGTTTTGTGAATCTGTTCAGGAACGATATTTGGTTATTTGATTTGTTAAAATTTAATCAATTTGATTGAATCTATGAAAATAATCAAGAAAAATCAAATTTATTCTCTGAATGTGATATTAATTAAAAAAAACTAGAAAACTTTTCAAACAATGAATAGAATTTTGCAAATCGATTCGTTAAGAAATTGAATTAGATTTAAAAATTAAATAAAAGAATCATGGTTTTAAAGGTATATTTTAAAATTTAAAAAAAAATATTAAAATTTTAATTCTTTTATGATACCACCCTATCTTGCTGAATATTTATTTTTAATTTTTAGCAAACAAAATCTTCGAAAAATCATTTTAGAAAAAAGGAAAATTTGATTTTTTTTAGAATTTATTAAGGATTTTTAAGTATTTCAACTTGAAAAATGCGAACATTAGAGAACAACTTTTTAGGCAACACTGCAGATACGCATGCACCAATTATGATAAAGTTGGTACCATAGTATTTGTTGTGGTGCTATTAGAACCTCAAAAGTACTATTGTACTCCTACGAACTATTTTGTTGATGAATGACAAACATATAAAAATATATTGAAAATTTTATTAAAATTTTAATTTATTTGATCTGGAATTTTAATTAAAATTTTGGTTAAAATTTTAATTGATTTTTGGTTATAACTTTAATTAAAGTTATAATTAATATAATTAAAATTTTAATAAAAAAGGTTAAAGATTTTTGATTAAAAATTTAATTGAATTGATTAAAAAAATAATTTAAAATTTCAATTACTTTTAACAAAAAAAAATAATTATTATAACAAATTAATTTGCTGGTCCAAATTATTTAAAATATTTTAATTGAAACTCGATTTTAGTTTTTTCTATTTATCTTTATGCTCTTTAGACTTCTTGTATAATTCTTGTATAAAATGTGCAAAAAATATTAAAAATTTGTGCATGTTTTTTTTTTCTCTTTTCTGCTTAATGTTTGCGTTTAGGAAACAAAATGCAATTCTGTTTAAATCTAGTTTCAATTTACCCCCGAAATTTTACATCTAAACTGGATTTGGATTTGACAACAACAATATTTTGTAAACAAAATAAAAATAATGACCTCAAATTGAATATGTTTGAAAAAAAAAACATAAATTTATTGGCGGAGTGCATAATTTATTATCACAATTAAAGAAACAATGCTGAGTGATGTACAAACATAATTATGAAACTGGATTACTTTGTGTGAGAAATCTGGTTTTAAATCAAGTTATCCTCTTTAAATGAGATTTCGGGCATAGTGACTATTGTTTTTTTGATTATGTTCTTGATAAATCCTGTCACAGATTCCTTTTAAATATAAAATTTTGACAACTCTATTTTTTGCTAGGACAATACAATATTTTCTCAGGCCAAGTTTTTGGGATGTGAGTTAAGCTTGGTTTAGTTAAACCCAAAACAAATTTATTTTTATTAACAAAAATTTGTCGGAACAACTTTTCTTGCATAGAATAAAATAAAACAAAAAAAAAACAAATTTCAAAAGCAGTATTCCAGTCACATACTGTGATAAACTGAGTTTAAAGATAATCTACATCCTAAAAACTCGGCCTTGGTCGGCAACTTTTGTTCAAAAGCTATGCCAAAAAAACATTTTTACGGACTCTCCGACACGTACGGATTCATGAATCCGTCTTCCACTGTACGTTTTCGGTCCGAAAATACGTATCCGTTAAAACTTGTACGTAAACGGACCGTATAATTGAATTTTTGAAAACAATACGTTTTGACTCCGTTTTTGTATATCCATATCTGTACCGTCAATTACGAAAAACCATTTTTCATCAATTTTTCTTCCGTTGCTTTTGTATTTGTTTAGTTATCAAAATCAAATACTTAAATATCCATGAGGTAAATTTTTATGAAATTTAAAACTATTTTTACGATGATGTGTACAAATTTATGCAGATTTGCAAAAAAAAAATATTACCTGAAAGTTTATAATAGACTTTGTGAAAAAATTTGCAAATTTGCATTGTGTGATACATTATTAGTAATTTTGTTTGGTATTTGTTGTATTTAGTTTTTGAACGTTTTGTTATTTTATTTTAAATTTTTTTGTAAATAAATTTAAAAAATAAAATTTGATATTATCAAAAAAAAAAACATTTATACAAATTCGTTTTTTGTTGAAAAAACGGTACGAATACGGATTCGTAAATGGTCCGTCATTAACGGACGGATCCGTAAATAGTCCGTCATTGACGGACTTTCAATGGACAACTCCGTTTTTCGTCTGATATATCGGTCCGTCATTGACGGTATTTCAACTGATTCGAATCAGTTTCGATGTTCCTTTAAACCCGTTTTCAGGTCCGTTTGTGGATCCAGAAAACACAACGAATTGTTTGTTGGGAAGTTTAAAAAAAATTAACTTTATGGAATATTTTCTTATAACTGCTGCCATTTAAGCATGACCTAATTTTAGATCTAAATCAATTTGTGACATAATTTCAACTTAAAGTTGAATTATTCTCTAAGGTTTTAGTTTTTCCATTTATCTCGTTTGTTGACCTCATCATTTAATTTCCGTTATGATTATTTATTGTCAAACTTTTTGCTCTTTTCGTTAACAACCTATGAACAAATAAAGAAAAAAAAAAGGATAGATATAACCTTCTATTGATTTTATTTTTAACACAGATTTTCCATTTAACACTTTCTCTATTCCTTTGTTATCCTAAATCTAAGAAAATATGTTCTTACATGAGACTATTTCAAATTGCTGATAAAAAGTTTTTCTTATTTTGGCTCTGACTACGCCAATGA
Source organism: Eustalomyia histrio (assembly GCA_949748255.1). Lineage (NCBI taxonomy): Eukaryota > Metazoa > Arthropoda > Insecta > Diptera > Anthomyiidae > Eustalomyia > Eustalomyia histrio. Next base: position 20,360,989 of record OX456527.1, on the reverse strand, counting down.
ACAAAAAAAAAGTGTAATCTTATTTTACTTTCTATTGAATTTATGGCATTTAAAAGACTTCTTATTGTTCATGATGGAAAAGAGATGAAGAAAAAAGTGGAAACTAAATCCTAAAACCCTAATTTAAGCCAAGAATATTTGGCAATTTTAGCTAAACAAGATTTTAAGCTAAATGCGTAAAATTTATTAAGCATTTTTTGTTCATTCTTTTCTATAAACTAAAGGAATTTTCATGGCACAGAAAAAAAAAACTTAAGATATGGAAGGCAAACACATTTTTCTGGGATACAGACAATTTGAAAGTAAATTTATTGGTTTAACGGATTTTTTGTTGTTGCATGCCAAAGGAAAGAATAGTTAAAGATTACTTCACCATTGCCAATTTTTGTTATTAAAAATATTATTGCTAACCTAAAGTCTACACGAGAAATAAAATCAATGTTGAAACACAAAAAATACTTGCAAAAAATAATAACAAAAATAAATTGTTGTTGATTTGCATGTAATTTTCATGTTTTAATATTAATTTTGTGTCTTGTGTAGACGTAAAGTAATCTTGATGTTATGCCATAAGTCGTAAAATTTCAAACTTTTTTGTTATCAAAAAGCCATTTTAGAATATAAACAGTTTTTTTTATGAAAAATCGTCTCAAATTAATTATGTAGTTAAAATTAACTGCAATTGCAGTTAAAAAAGTGTAGTTTTATTTAAAATTATCTAACATTGTACTTATATTTTACTGCCCATGTACAAATCGAAATATATATGAGCATACATGATCATACATGGGCATACATGGTCATATACGTCCATACATCGTTCAATATATGACCATACATGATCTCATATATGATCATATATCTTCGGATTTGAAATTTGAGGGTATATGGACGTATATGATCATATACGAGCATACATGAATAATATATGAGCATGTATGATAATATATGCACATATATCACCATATACCCTCAAATTTCGGATCCGAAGATATATGATCATATATGAGATCATGTATGGACGTATATGACCATGTATGCCCGTGTATGTTCATATATATTTCGATTTTTACATGGGTGTTATAAAGTAGTTAAAATAACTGCAATATCACTTAGTTTTAAATTTAATTGCAGTTTACACTATTTTATCACCAATTGCAGTTAAATTTACCGACATAATGATCTTAGTATATATCAAAAAACGATATATTTTTCTAGAAACATAATTTTAGATTGAGAAAACTTGATTGTATAAAAATCGTCTTAAAGCAAATCTGACTATATAACTATATTTTATATCCTCCATAAATGGCATCACTTCTGTCATATTGTTTAGTTTAAAAGTTTAGTTACTGTACTGGAGCAACCCATGTATGATCATATATAATCATACATGGTCTGGTGTACGATCATACATGGGCATATATAATCATCTACGTCCATGCATAGTTCAATGTATGACCAAACATTATCTCATACATCATATTGGTGAAATTTTTTCATAAACTTTTTCATAAATATGAAGAAAAATGTTCATAAAAATAATGAAACTTTTCATAAATATTGGAGCATTTTTTTATAAATATGAAGAAGTTCTCAATAAAGTTGTAAATGCAATAAATATGAAAAAACTTCTAAACAAATATAAATTTTAATTAATGTTTAAAAAAAAAATTCATTATATTAAAGAAATGTTTCATAAATATGAAAAAAACATGCTTTCAGTTTGCATTTTTATAAAACACGTTCATCATATATATTAAGTGTTACGGCGGTCAAAAATTTATAAAGTTTTTCATAAATATGAAGAATTTATTTACTTAGACTTAAACCGGTATTCCTGATCGAATGAATTCATTCGAAAACGGTTTTTTTAACATACATATATCTACAATAATTCTACACACAAAATATAAATTGTTTGAAATTGTATTGGACTTGCCAAATTTGTATCGTTATTTAAAATTTTTAATTGTAAGTACTTAAAGTTCTTCATCAGAATAGTTAAATTTAATTAAAATAAAAAAAAAAAAAACAAATTAACCGAGATAATGTCACATCATCGAAAATATTGGTTTTTCTAATCAATATTGAAAGAAAGCAGGGAGGTTTCTTGACAAAATGTCAACATAATTGCTGGCATTCATCTTGCCAACTATACGTTGTATTGTTCCAACACCCCCTGCCATCGTACAGCCCCTATATCATAACACTACCGTCACTAAACTTTAATGTCGGTTTCACATAACGATACCCCAAAGTACTACCAGGTTTGCGCCATGTCCACACCCGGCCATCTGATCCCAACCGATTAATTTTGGACTCGTCCGAAAATATGACCTTCTCCCAATCCACCGCTGTCCAATGGGCATGAATGAGCACGTGATCGTGATCCGTGCTCAAAATTTTTTTGCGCGCGCTGTGACAAATTGGAGGAGGTGAAGCCATATTTTTGCGAGTTTTGATGACCACACTCTTGCTCACTTCCAGGTCTGCTGCTATTGCACAGCAGCTTTTACCTTCCTGTAAAAGCTGGTGAATCTGGGGAACGACGTCTTTACTTATTGGCCGAACCATTTTTTGTTTTTTAACACTGGTAGAAAATAAATTAATCCTTATCAATAATTTTTAAATTATGTGTTATGAACTTACCTGATGAAAAATATTCACTTTCAATTCATAAAAATTTCAATCACTGATTTTTACAATAATTTATTTGAGTTATCGTTATAACTTTTTGTACACAAACAATTGACTGATTCAAATAGTTACAAAATATATTTCTATGAATTTCAATTGATTCTTTATTTAAAAATAAACTTAACGTATCACTTTTTAAATAAACTACAGTCGGTAACGGAAAATATGCTGTGAGTGAATATCTCGAACTTCTTACTTTGGGGATATTTGAAGTTGCTGGTGTACGCGAACAAGCCGCACACGCTGGAGGATTTAAGAAACAACATTCGTGCCGAAATTTTTTACGTGACAACACAAATGCTGGACACAGTCATGCAAAAGTTATACAGAAAGAAAATCAGATGATGACTTTTGCCCCACTAACAATAAAAATTTATTTCTATGAATTTCAATTAATTCTTAATTTAAAAACAAATTTTACGTATTACTTTTTAAATAAACTACAGTCGGTAACGGAAAATATATTGTGAGTGAATACATCTTTATATTCAAGATTAAACTACACATTAATTTAAGTGGCTGTGGTGCAGTGGATAGAGACACAGCTTGCTAGTCTTAGGGTTCTGAGTTTAAACACCAAACATTTTTAATTTTTTTTTAATATTTTTTATTGATTAAAATTTATTTTCTGTTCTGGATGCAATATTATTTTAAAACAAAAATAGTCAAATTTCAAAACCGAAAAATATTCAAGTTTGATAATTTACTAGAAAAAAATTATTACTGTTTAGCCTAGAGGAAAGGCCTGATTGCAAATTGTATTGTATTTGGACTTTATCACAATATATACCCAAAACAAATTGGAAAATAAATTCAATTGAAGTTTAAGAAACATATACAATGTGAATGAGATTTTTTAGTTCTTTGGAAATACCTATAATTTCGGTCTGAAATAATTATTTCTGTTGAGAAGTACTATGGATTAAAAATTTTATTTATTTTAAAGTTCTGATTCAATTTCTAACGATTTCCTTTTATCTGGAAAAATTGCAATAATAACATTTTCAAAATAGATTTGCTAATATACAAAAAAATAACCAAAATCACTCCAGTGTTTAGAAAAATTTGGGAAATGGTGTTGTAATTGTTTTGAATTTTTATACATTTTATGATAAAAATTACCCAACCAAATGGATATATTGTACTGTTCGATGGTTAGAAATTGAAATTTTTTGTTTGTAGGAGTACACCAGTAGTAGCTCCATATAAGCATAATAATAAATATCGCATGTACATCAAAAGAACGTTTACATTATATAAGCACTACGTTCAAACGTAGGAGGCTACGTATTTTAACTATTAGGGAAGTTATTATTTTTAAAAGGGATTTTTTTTTAATTTACTTAAATTCAAATCTAAAATCAAAATTTTATATACCTAGTACTTTCAATTATTCTGACACACGGTTTTTTTCTTTATAAAAAACAAACAACAAGAGGTTTTTTAATTTTTTCTTTTTATTTTGATTTTTTAAATATTGAAGAATATAACAAAAAAAAAATTATTTAAAATGGCCGCGATTTGCCTTCGAACACGACCGAAGTCTGACCGGCCAATCGTCTATTGTATGCACGACCTCCATGGGGAAATTGTCCACTACGCGGATAAGTGCACGTTTAAGCGATTCCAAATTTTTGTGGTGAGTAGTGCAGACCATGCCTTCTAAAACAGACCACAATTTATAGTCTAAAGGATTCAGGTCTGGACTACCCGATGGCAAATCATCCGTAGAAATAAAGTTTGGTAAATTATTTTTTAACCGGTCTTGAGTGGTTTTTGCCTTATGGGCTGGGGCAGAGTCCTGTTGAAAGGTCCACGGCTCGTTTTTCAACAATGTGCTATTTAATGGCTTCACAACCTTTTCTAAAACGTCAGATTGGTACACCTTTGCCGAGGTTTTAACACCTTTTTCGCAGAAATGAAGCTTGGTGACCCCATCATAGGCGACTCCCCACCATACCATCACAGAAGCAGGATGGTGACCTCTCTGAACTCTAGGAACCAATTCATTTGCTTGCAGAGATGACTTAGCATAGACTCTAACATTTTGTTTATTGAACGACTCTTCCACAGTAAAAATTTTCTCGTCAGTAAACATAATTTTTCTGTGGCGGCTTTTGGCGTACTGGCTTTTGATTTTTGCTTCCGTTTCTGCTTTAACGCCGCCGTAGGTAGATGCCCCGTGTGCCTTTTGTAAGCCCGAAGTCCCAAGTCATATTTAATGATGCGTGAAATGGATACCTTCGATATATTCATCTCCCGCGACATTATTTGCTGCTTTCGGAGTGGATTTCGATAAATTCGATTCTGTATAGCTTTAACGGCTCTGGGAGTTCGCACAGACCGCGGACGGCCAGATCTCGGACGGTCTGCTACTCCACCAGTATCCCCAAACAGTTTCACAGCACGATAAACAAAACTACGACTAACCCCGAGCGGCTGCAATGTTCGATAAATGTCTCCAGTTTCCATTCCACATTTTTTTAGGCCAATTACGACAAAACGGTTTTCAATATCTCCCCATTCCATAATTTAAAGTAACGCACGACAAAAACTTTTTAGACTAAAATGAAGTTTAAATGCTAGTTGTGAAAAAAACTGTCAACGTAACGAGAGTATGTTCAGTGTGTGCGCATTTTACCACGATATAAGTGGCCACCCTAATATATACATACATATGTATGCCAAAGTAATAGCTTACAATGTGTGTGTGTGTATGTGTATATTGTCCTTATTATCATCAGTTATTTTTTGGTAGTCTGTAAGTAATGATTATCTTTAAGTTCCTTACTCTCAAACATTAAGTCCTTTTTATGGGTTTCTTTATTATGTTTTTTTCTTTTCGATTTTTTTTCCTTCCTTATTGTTATAAATAAAATTCTTAAATATTTTCTCGATGGCTGCGTATTTAAGCAATATTTCCGCTTCATTGCTAAATGTGCCATAAATGACACGTTTCAATGATTTCCGGTCACTTTATCAAATGATTTTTCAATTAACTAAATTTCTATACCCGAAAATGTTGCATTTAATATCGAGTAAAATTGTATGTGTGATAATGATAACAATCACACTAATAGTTTTCTAATACATTTGTAGAAAGGGAGATAGATTTTTATGCGGGGGGAGTTTGTAATGTTTGTAAAAGTTTTGGTAATTTCTTGCAGTCAATTGTTGGATGGTGTTGATATAATTTTATTAATTATTTTTTATTATAACTAAGATCTGTTAAGGACATTAAAGGACTAAGATTAATAATGTTGCTGCATAATTTAGAAAGATACTGAAATGGAATGACAACTAAACGAAAAAGTATTTAACCTAAAGAATAGCAGTGCTGTTCAATTCAACATCAGCGGACTTCAGCTGCCATGTTAAGATAAAATGACAACAGTTTCAGTTGCAAAAATTTTGAAAAACATTAAAAAGGGTTGATGCAGTGTTGCCTAATCGGCAGCTGAAATGTTTATTGCAGTTTTTTGGAATTCTAAAAATTTGTCTTTTTTTCATAAAAAAAAAAAACTCAAAACAAATTCATGATTTTTTTTTATAGTTTTTTGTTATATGTATGAAAATGTATTTTTAGTTTGGTTCGAGATCATAGAAAAAGTTTTTTCAAATGAAAATTTTTTTTTATTTAATTATCATGGAGAATACACAGAAAAAGTTATTAGACACTAACTAGTTTTTTGTTATATTTAAGCAGCATATTTGTTCCATTTATTATTTATTTTTAAAATAAGAATGGAATAATGATCAACGTATATAAACCAGTGATCGGCACTCATAGCACTCAGGGGCCGAACACAATTGGCAATTTACACGTACACAACACGAATGTCTACAAATCTCACAGCTAAGAGCACAAAAATACAAATATTTCATTCAGTAGTACGCTAACTTTTAACAGAGCAAGTATATGCCGCTTTGTTGAAGAAATAAAGTACACTCTAAAAATTTGTTTTTTGTTTATTATAGTTATTTTTTTATTGTAGGTATTTTTTGTTTGTTTTTCGTTTACATTTTAAATTAAAAATGTGGAAAGTTGAGTGGGAAGATTATTTTTGAAATGTATTAAATAAGGCAAAGTGCCTTGTATGCAATCAAAAAATTATTATTATCATTATTATGAATTATTTTAATTTTTTATAATAGAGAAAACAAAAACATGAACTATTTTAATTCAATGAATACGAATATTCGATTATCGATTAATTCATTTATTAATTTATTCATTCATTTATTTATCTAGAAAGATAAAATAATTTCTTACGGTGTAAAACACCAATACAAACATATTCTCTCTTTCTGCCGACCACTGATGTAAACCCCTTAATACTTTTCATGTCACAATGTTATGTTTGAATTCGTATCTACTTTTTAACACAATAGAAAAGATTTGTTTTATTTCTTACCCATCTAAAAATCGAAATATATATGAGCATACATGATCATACGTGGGCTTGTATATGATCATACATGGGCATACATGGTCATATACGTCCATACATGATCTCATATATGACCATATATCTTCGGATCAGAAATATGAGGGTATATGGTGATATATGTGCATATATTATCATAAATGCTAATATATTATTCATGTATGCTCGTATATGATCATATACGTCCATATACCCTCAAATTTCGGATCCGAAAATATATGGTCATATATGAGATCATGTATCGTCATATATTGAACAATGTATGGACATATATGACCATGTATGCCCATGTATGATCATATACAGGCCCATGTATGATCATGTATGCTCATATATATTTCGATTTTTAGATGGGTACTTATATTGAAATGTTAATTTTTATTAAAAATAAAAAGTAAATTGAACAAATGTTTTGTTCTAATAACGGGTTATTCATTTAGTGGTTTTAAAACCGCCGGTCTAATAAGGCTGTTAAATACCTGTGGCATTTATTTAGTAAAGGGTTTGCATTTACGAATATGGGTTGTTTAACAACTGAAGGTGAGCATTACAGGTTGATAATGAGCGTCATAATTTACCTACTGTGCAAGGAATAGGCAAAATTATAAAGAAATTTAAAGAGACTGAAAGCGTTGCAGATGTGGTCAGGCCTGTGCATCATCGCAATGTGCGCACTGCCGAAAATCCGAATTTATCGATTCCAAGGCGTTTTCAGCAATTGAGCCAATCTTAAAGCTCATTATGGCATTGATCATATTGCGTGTAGTGTTCTCACCTGGAAGAATTTTCTTGCTTGTTTTGTTAGTTTCCAACTGAAATTCGGTTATTTCGACTAAAATTTTTTGGTACAACTTAGTATTAGTTTTCGCAACATAATTTAGTTAAAATAACAAAATTTTATTTGCAACATTCCAAAAATTCAGGAATCACATTTGAATATGGCTGTCCTAACTGAATTTTTAGGTTGTAGCTACCGAAATGTACTTTTCAATTCGGTTGGCACTTTTTTTCTTTGAGTGATTTACATTTTGTTTTAAAAATATTTACGGAAATCTGAACTACAATAGAAATAGAGATTGTACCTAAGATTAGATCTTAAAATGAAGATTTAACCGGGATTACCAAGCGGTTGAACAGAAATTTTGAGGTATGATAGAGGAGACAAAATAAAATAAAGTTTAATTACAAGTGCCAGTTAAAACTCTGCCGTTAAATTGGGTTTTAAAATTATCTACAATAAGGCTCATAGTTGGGCGCCAATTTGGTATTTAAAATGACTTCTGCTGGTGATGAGTATCAATTTGGACTTTCAAGTAATTCACAATAGACCATAAATTGAACTATTAAATTGCAATAAATTTGTTTTTAAGTACTTATCCTTAGAGACTAAAAATAAAAAAGGACATCTGAACAAAATCAATTATTTTTAGTGAACAAATTAAAATTATCTCATGATATAAAATTACATTTTAATGAATTCAGTTGCAATCTTCAAAGGGCTGGCCATTTGCAAATATTGATTATGTTAAAAAGTGTTTTAAATTAAAATTTGAAGTTTTTTTTTTAAAGCAGCTGTATAATCAAAAAAAAAAAATATAATAATAAATGTTAAATGATCTACTTTGATGATGATGAGCTCGACGACAATGGCTCTTTGAAACTCTACCAAGGGGCTGTTTAGTTGCATTTAATATATTAAAGCTTGTTGCATTATTAGGGTGGGTGTTTAAAAAAAAAATTGAAAATATAATCCTTGGAGAAGGGGACTAAACTAACAATTCTAAGTAAACATTCGTTAAAAATTCAATTTTTATTTTATTTTGAAATTAAACGCGGCATATATGAACCGTTTCAAAACAGTCAAGTCAGTCATACGCTTCTCACTTCATTTACCAACTAAAACATCATCAGTTTTTTTTTGTTTGTCGTTAAGACGGCGGAAAGTGTGAGTGAAATTTACTATGGCGATTTTTCTGATTACTGGCGAACAACACAACAACAAATGAAATTTGCAAATAAATTGCATTGTAAAATTTTAATAAAAACGTATAAACAGGGAAGTTTTTAGGGTAGTTTTTTTTTTTTGTTGAGTTTTGTTTTGTATAGTTTTTGCAAAATCATATGCTTTGGTTTGGGTCAATATGGTGAATCATCCGGCCTTAAGTTTGTTTGGTATTTTAAATGTTTTTTTTTTTTGGGTGGGGAGGGGGGGGGGGGGAATTATAAACTTTTAAGGTTGTTTTCATATTTAAACGTTAATATTTCGCGTTTTGTTATTTTAGCAAGTGGGTTAAAGTTACGTTTACAACTTTTAGTTTCATCACTAACTGTTGTTTGTAAAATCATTCCCTTTTTTATTGAATTTTTAACTAGCTCAAGGATTTGCTTTGGCACGCGCGTGTATACAACTAATAATCATTGGTTTAGCAAGAGATTTTTTTTTACCAATTTAAGCGCATAAAGAAGCTAATTTACTGTTGTTAAGAAAATCTAATAAATAACATTTTTTATGATGTGCTTGATGTTCCTTAATGGGGCTATTTTTAGTTTATTATAACTTTTGTAACACTTGGAAATATTTTACTCTCTGGCAGTTTATAAAAATAATTAAAAAAGATTGCTAAATTCCAACTTGGGATTAGGTTGACTTATGATTGAACTTGAACATCTGGACTTGTTACAAATCAATATTTTTGATACTTATTTCTTTATTTTCAACGAAACCACAGCCCTAAATTTTAGCTGTGTTTTAGTTTAAAATGTCTAAATTTTTTGTAAACCCTTTGGCACAGAATTAGGAACTTTAAAGTCACTAATGACGTTGGAAAATAGTTTATAAAAAATAGTTTATAAAATGGTCGGTAAAGAAAATATCAGCAGTTGCGGAATAGTCATGTAGTAATTCTTATTCAATTGGTCAAAGACTTTTCGTTAATAATTTTCGTTTATTGAGCTCTAAGACGTCAACTGGAATTAAAGGTCCCAAAAATGATCGATTTTCACTAGAAATCCAACACGTGTTGGCAGGACAGGCGACATTATGTCAGGCGGTATGAATCTGTTCTATAATGGAAATAATAAGGAGAAAGAAAGTTAGCGGTAATACGCTAACAAGTAATCCCAGTAAAAAAACAAAAGGAACAAAAGAGGAGAAAAAGAAGCAGTGATTTTGATTCCGGTGTTGGCAAAATTTGGATCGGAAACAATGATTTTTACATAGGGGTGTCATAGGGTGAAAGTTTTCTTTTATGATCCTTTTTCATTGCATCTAAAGCAGTTCTTAGGTTTTAGTGATAAATTTTGAATTTTTATTTAAAATTAAAGGGTACATTTAGTATTCGGATATTAGCCTCAATATCCCGTTAGCTTATACCAGGGAATTCAATTGACACATTTGTTGTTTCCCATATAAAGTTTAAGTTTGACTGCTGTTTAAATTATAACGGCACATTCAGAGCCCTATTTATTAAATTAATTTATTCGAAACTCAAAGTTAAAAATTGATCACTTAAACCTAATAACTTGTTTCAAAATAACCAAATTTATGTACTTAATCATAGTTATGAATATAAGATTTATATAAAAATATTTGTGGTTAACATATAATTTAGATTGTTTTAAAAAATAGTTACTTGTCATAGCCTTTTTTTTATTCAAAATCACATATTTGAAAGTTGTGAAAAAGAACACCTTTAGAAGAGGAATATCAGAACTAAATGACACTTTGGAAAAAATGAAAAATTGATTTTAGAAGAATCACTTCCATTTATTTTTGCTGGGTATTAGTCAAAGACGTTTCCATCTGGGACTTCGCCATATTATCGCCCGGTTGGAAAGTCTTCTTTGAAGAAAATACCTTTATGTCTTCCTTAAGGAAGCATAACCGTCTAAAAAGGATTATATCAGATCTAATTAGATACGACGGTATCAGGTGGCAGATCTGATCATATATAATAATATATGGCAAATGTGATACACTTTATGGCCAGATCTGTTCATATCTAAAGAAATCTGAAAAATTTGATGACTTTAGTGGCCAGATTTGAGCAGATCTTAGACATTTGAGCCGTTTTCAAAGCCACGCAAATAGAAAGGTACAGGTGTCTTTTAATTGTTTATTTAATCTGATCAAATATTAATATGTCCAGAGCAAATTAAATCCAATTATAAATGCACCAGACATAACTAAATTTGATCAGATCTTTAGATTTCAAATTTGTCCTGTGATATGTTCTTTGGGGTTAGTTGTGTGACATGTTTTTTTAGACCAGTCTTATTACCTGTCACAGAGGACAATTGACCCACTCCTAGAATAAGCCCATGTTAAAGTTGCCGCTCCTTTTCATATAAAAAACCGATCCCGTAACCGATCTCTATATTGTGTTAGAGTCACGAGATGTGTCCTGGGATAGGTCCTTTTCCCGCAGGGGTATAATACACACATTTTTTTAAAAATAAATTGTCACAAATTCTTTAAATTCAAATACTATCTTGTGTGCTAGACTTAATGTGTACAGGGATTTTAGAAACCGACCTAGATTAGTTAGAATTTGTGTCACGGGGCCGATGAAATCACACTCAGATATTTTTCAAAAAGAAGATTCGAGTTCTTTCCATTTCATATAAACGAATTTGGATTCTATTTTTTATGTTAGACCAATATTTCAGTGAATGCCTCTATTAATACAGTGCATTGTGTTGATATCCGAAAAATGATTTATGGAAAGAAGAGGTAGTGTTGGTGAATATTCAATTTTAATTTCTCTACTTTATCAGAAATAGGAAACACATCATTTTACATACGCTAGTAAATGAATTTTCCCTGTATTTCTTTGTGCTATCTCCCGTGATAATCAACTGCAATGTTCTGTATTAAAAAAGTGAGTATTTCGAACAAAAACTCGGACACTGGGGATAAGCTCACTTTTCTCAGAATAACACATCCAACATGGTTATATCTATAGAACAGTGGCACACAACCCACATTTGGAATATGCTTCAATGAATCAATAGAGCTGGAAACCTTATTGACATTGAAGAGCTCAGTCCGCCTTCTCTGCACGAGGTCCAGAAGTTCTAAAATAGACTTATAAGTTTGTGTCTACACTCAGAATATTATGTAGTTTACTGTTTGTAGTTTAATAAAAAAGTTTTCCGTTCCATTTAAAAATAAAGGAACATACATTTATTTTTCAAAGAAATATCTATATTAACTTTTTTATACATTTATTCGAAATAATTTACTATCATTTACCATTTTTTTCAGTTTCATTTATTTTTTTCATTTGTTTGAAATTTAATATAAATTTACCCACAAAACGTAAACTTGTGGTTTATTTGTGTCCGTAACAGTTATTACAAATTTAAATTTTGTTTGCTGTCTGTTTCAAAAAAAATATTCAAAAAATTTCAATTTGTTTTTTTATTTAAATTGGTTGTATATATACAAAATTTTTCAATACAAATTACAAGAACTTCATAAACACACATACATACACAAGCACCTTCACACAAAAAATGGTTTATAGCTTCATGCATACATACATTTTGTATTGTACAAGTATATTAAAAAAACAAAAAATACAAAAACGGAAATAATTTCAAATAAATGAAAAAAACATTTATTTTTTAAGGATTGGTAGGTAAAATTTTGACATTTATTTTAACTGATTATATCATTTGTTTCTTACGGATGTGTCAGTTGATTAATCAACATTTAAAAATAAATAACAAATGGCATTTAATTTAAATGAAAATTAAGTAGACCGGTTTTTAAATGAAATATCATTTCTTTTAAATGATATTTTCAGTTATTTTAACTTACAAACTTTTTTAAGTGTACATATGGAAGTTGTATTTTATCTTCTTGCTCTGTTGTAAAAAACCCAGATATTTAAATGCTTCAGTCAATACCTAAAAAACATGCTTATTTTAACAAACACCACAAAATATCAAGATTATCCTATTTCTCAATATTGATACCACCTAAATGAACTTTTGGATTTGCGTGCATCGAGGTTGACTATATTAGCACGACCCCTCTCCTCCGCCTCCACTTAACCCCACCGAAGTGTAATAACATAAGTCTATGAACTAAACAGCTTGCAACAAGTTCGCCAACTATCCATCTGATAGCGCCCAACAACTGTTCTAACATTTATAATTTTACCACTGAAGGAAAATGATTGGCAAATGTTGCTGTGTAATCTGCAAAATATTAAATAGCCTGCTGGAAAAAGGAGTCAGTTGGGAATTGGGAAATGTCCCGTGATAAAAGAGCCGGTTTCGAAAATATATATCAAGTGATAGGTGAAAAGAGGTCCGGTTTCTAAAGTACTTTCCATGTCAACGGTTTAGAAGACTATACTATGGTAGGTCTGAAAGTACCAGTCTAGTGGTAGGTGAAAACAGGATAGCTTTCGGAATAAAAAGTGTCTATCACGTATTGGATTTAAAAGTACTAGCCCCGTGATAGGTTTAAACAGTATCGGTTCTCAAAAAACTCATCTTATGCTTGCTTTAAAAGCCTTTATCACGTGACGAGTTTGAAAGTACGAGTCTTGTGATATGTTCTTTGGGGTTAGTTGTGTGACATGTTCTTTTAGACCAGTCCTGTGACATGTCACAGAGGGCAATTGACCCTCTTCTAGGACAAGACCTTGTTAAAGTGACCGGTCCTTTTCATATAAAAAAACTGGTCCCGTGACCGATCCCCATCACAATGAACCAGTCACGTGACATGTATTGGAATAGGTCCTTTTCCCGCAGGGTAGGATTGAAAATTATACCAAGTAGTTCATTCGGAAAAAACGGAAACCTGTGGAATCCCTGAATTTAGCTTAAATCCGTCGGATGAGAACCCATCTATAACAACACGTTAGAGCGGTTTCTGCGAAAGTTTTAAGTAATTAAAGTTTTATATAGTTAATAAGATGGTAACACAACTCTTACATAAAATTTACCCTTAATTCAATGACAAGCAGATCTAAAAAAATCCCTAAAATTCCTCCAATCAAAAATGTTGCTGAATAAAAAAGTCATATTCAATTAATTCTGTAATTGAAGCAATTAACAAAATTATCAATGATTATTATGTGTGAATGTTTTAATATTTTTTTTAATTAACTCAATTATAAAAATTAATTTTTAATTGCAAGAATTTAAGAGATTTTTTTTCTCTCTGCAACGATCGCAATAATGGTCAAGTCGATTTCAAAAATTGTTTGTTCAAATTTCTAAAGAAAAATTATGATAAAAATTAATACTTTCCTAATCGTTTTAGGTGAATGCAAATTTTGAATATTAACATCTTTGCCAAAGTTTTATATCAATTTATTGGCAGCGTACCTTAAGAGTGTTCTTGCATTTAAGTTTATCACCAACTTTAATTATGTAATGAAGTGTACCAACAAAATTCGTTCTAGTCCAATTCAAAATTTTTTACTTATTTTTATTTATTCCTTAACATTTCCTTTGAACTTTTGTGTTGTGTTAAAAATCTCTGAAGTATCTTCCTCTCTACTTTAAGTGGTTGAATTTCTGTTGTTCATTCATAGCATTTTATGGAAAAAAATTATATATTGTTTTCTTTGGATTTCAGTCATTTTTTTATACAATATTGTATTTGAATGCCTGCAAATAATTGCTTATTAAGAGGAGTTTTGTTTGTCTTAAAAGTGGCGAGTTTTAAAATATACAATACTACCAACCAAGTCTCATTTGCAACAAAATTCTTTCATTTATATTTCATATATGCCTAAATACTTCATTTCTATACGGAATACAATATTAAAAGTGATGGCGTTAGCATTATTAGCTATGCAGAAAACAACAACAACAACAAAAAGTTTCCATTCCATTTTATACTTGACTTCAAACTCCAGCCTCTGCCAAAGTGGGCAGCTGGGTAGTAGGTGGAGTGTTGTAGGTGAAAGAAAGAATTACAAGTGCTACTTGAGATGCCTTCTTTGAGTCTCTAAATGTCATGCAACATAAAATGATGCTGACACAGACAATAAACATCAAAAAAAAATAAATAAAAATTGTCCAATTGATAAGAGAAAAATGTAATAAAAATTTTGTGTTTTTCTTTTAATTTAATGAAAAAGTTTTATATTTGTCTTGCCTTAAATGTATGTTGAACATTACAATATTTAAGTAAGATGAAGTGAAATGGGAGCAAAGGTGCCAATTTGAATATGACTGCAGGGAGAGAAACGTTTAGACGATAAATGTTAAAAAATAAATAAAATGAAATAAACATTTGAAAGAAAAAACTATTTACTGTTGTGAGAGCAAATTAAAATTTAAATATTTTTAATAAAAATTAGTTGTTCGAAAAAATATTAACCAAAAAATTATAAAAATAAGTAAAATTAACCTCTTCCGAACCACTATAGGATCCTTTGGCTGTAGCAATGAAATTACAATAAGAGAGTTTTGAGTCGAATATGAATCCTAAAACAAATTTAATATAGAAATACCAATTTTATTAGTGATCCAAAAATTTAGACCTTTATTCGATTTATTCCAAGGGACCGCTCAGTGTGGAAATTTTGAAAACTATCTTAAGGAAACTTGAAAAAGATAAATCTTCATTGAATTTTTTTTTTGTAAATCAACGAGTTTAAAATCACAATTGATTAATCAATTTCATTTGAATCTTTTTTGATTCAATTGAATAAAATCATTTCAAACATAATTCTTTTTGTAATTCGCAAATTAACAAAAGATTGATTTGATTTGGGAATTAAAACAAAATAAAACAACATTAAAATTGAGTTGCAAATCTAGCTTAGTTTTCTAGATATTCTCCATTTTGTAAAATGGCCGGTATCTCGAAAATTAAGCGAGATAGGTCGAAACGGACACAATTTTTGCTCTACCGGAGTATTAATATACTACACTAATAAAAATAGGCCGGGTCCGGAAGGCAACCCGACGGATCTATTTTTATACAACAGTCACAGGGTGACCCATTTTAATACGAACAAAATGGAACGGGAAACGAAATTTGTATTAACGAAAATAGTCACCCTGTAAAATCCTTGGGGGACCTAACGAAGGGTGACCTTTGTTGAGCTTTGTCCGTTTTGCGCTATCTTGCTTATTTTCCGAGATATTCGACTTTTTGTAAAATGGTAATTTTTTAAAAGGCCGGTATCTCGAGAAGTAAGCGAGATAGGGCAAAACGGACAAAATTTTTGTTCTGATAATATACTGCGATAATAAAAATAGGCCAGTTCTGGAAGACATCCCGAGGTATCTATTTTTATAAAACAGTCACAGGTTAACCCATTTTTATACGAACGAAATGGAAGGGGAAACGAAAATTGTGTTTTAGGAGTGTGTGTGTTAATTTATATTATCATATAAATTGACAAAAAAAAAAAAATAGCCACCCTGTGACTGTAAAAATCGAGAATCAAATCAAAACTGATTTAATTCTTTAATTTATAATTGAATTATTTATAAAAATAATTATTTGAATCAACTTGATTGTTCTAGTAAAATAAAGATTGAATCATGGTAGTAAATAATTCAATCAGAAAAATGGATTCGCGAATTAATTCGTCAAAATTTAAACAAGATTTGAAAACTGATTTAAGGAATTATAAAAATATTTAAACAATATAAAAATATTTAAAATATAATTTATGACGTTTTTTTTATTGCATATATTTAGACTAACTTTCTGAAATAATAATATTTGTTTGTTATAGTAAATTTTTCCATAATTGTGTGATAAAAAGTAGATTTTCTTTAGAGCGAAAAACAAGCGTCCAAAAGGTTAACACTTAGAATTTTTTATCTTATAACTTCTACGATTTTTTTACATAGCTGTAGTTTACAGTGGATGTCCTCGCTAATATATAACCGCACACATAAAACTGGTGTTTGAAATATTTCTTGCCTTGTTAGAAATATTTCTTTGAATGTTATTTCTGCGAAGTAAATACAAACAATAAACTTAAATTTTTCTGACGGAAAGAAAATGGAAATTATATTTCAATATTAATTGCATTTTAATCTACTAATTTTGTAGTTAAGGTGGTAGCTAATAAAACATTTGATTGCCAGCATTTGACAAAATTTTCGCCTTACCAACCTTTATATATTAAAAGACCGATGTTACTTTAACTCTGTAATTAGTTAACTAGAAAAATCTTTTAACCTTCATATTAAATTGAATTAATCATTTATTTTTGTTTTTAAATATATCCCCAAAAAACAACCTACTAATCTATCAATTATTGACTACCATAAAAAAAATACTAAATTAAGTTAGAATTAAATTTTCTATACGGTCTTTAATTTTCCTTTAAATTTGTGTATTTCTTTCCCCTAAATATTAAACGGATACAAAATATAACATAATTACAGCACTGACGATAAATTAAATAAATACTACGCAAAAACAATTCATTTGGAAACTTTAAATTGAATTTTCAACAACAACAACAACAAGAATCATAATCATTGTTTGAAATGTTTTTTAAACATTTTGTGTTTTGTTCTTGATATTCTTAACCAAAAAAAAAAAAAGACAACAACAACCAACTGGCTTTAACAAAAGGATAATAATATTAAGGATTTTAAATAAAAGAGAAAGAGAGTTAATATTTCTCTCTACTTGAAATTTGTTTCAATACCATTAAGTTTCTGTATGTTAATATATTTCAGTTTCTCTTTATTCCTTTGTGTGTTTATTTGTTGATGCAGGAATAATGAATGATGTTTTTTTCAAGTTCGAGCTTAAAAATGTACTTTTGGGTTTTAAACGGTAGGAGTACTTTGAGTTTTAATTAAATAATTTACATAATTTAATCCGTGGGAACTTACTTTATATTTTCTTCTTCCGCGCAGTGCTTTCATTTCGATTTGTGTATGGATTTGACTTTTCTAAAAATGTCCGATAAAAAAGTCTACAGATAATCAAAAATCATTTTATAATCCTTTGAGATTTGTAGACTAAGGTGGTTCGAATTAGGACAATCAGGGTAGTAGGATCTATTATTAATGCAGTACATTAAGTCTGTTCCCGTACGTTACCGCGGGTTCCCAAACTTACCCAAAAGCGTTCCCGTACTCGAAAATTGGGTAAATGAGAGCGTTTATGAGAGTGTATTAGTGTTTCTCTTTTTACCAAAAGTTACCCAAACTTTTTCTTTGGGTAAATTGGGTAAATTCTCAAAAGAACAGTTGGTAAACAAAAACAGCTGTTTTATAATTGTAAAAAATAAAACTGAGGAACTTCTGCGATGCTATTTAGCCCTTTTCGTGTTACAATAAGCGGTTTTTTACTTTCTAAAATCTGCAAATATTTTCTGTTTATAAAAAAGGGAAAGATCGGCACCTTTTAATTTTTCTTACTGCTTTTTTTTTTAATTGTAACCCCCTCTTTTACATTGGCACGAAATCTCGAGATTTTTATATACACCACATTAAAAAAACAATGAAAAAAAGCTCATAGACATTAGATTATGAGAAAAATATATTTATTGGAAATAACTATGTGTGTTTTTTCAAAGAGGAAAATATCAAAATCTCTAAATTTCGTGCCACTGTAAACGGCGGGCAATTTTAATATATTTTTTTGAGTCTTTTATTTCAATTTTCGCATTTCTTCATCAGCGCGTTTTCACTTGTCGTGTTACACTTATTGCACCTAAAAATTTGGCCTCATTGATGCATTTTGATATTTTTTTTTGGGCTAGAAAAGTGGTTTTTTGCGTTCCCCTACTTTTGGATAATTTTGTCATTTTATGAGAGTATTTTGTGCTTACTCTCATTTTACCGAACTTTACCCAGAAAGTAAGGGAACACAGCTATTGTGTTGATATTAGGACAATTGGTTATGAGATGGAGAGAAAAGGGAATAGTGTTTGTGAATATTTTATTTTAATTTTTCAAACATTATATGTAACAGGAAAGAATTCAGTGGAGGGTTTACTTCACATACGACAAGTAAGGTTGATGAACGATAATGCGCTGTGCAATTCACTGGACAAAACGAATGTGATCTTCTAGATAAGCACTTTCCATGATAATATCGATAGAACAGTGTTACACAACCCACACACCGAATATGCTCCAATGAGTCCAAAGAGTTGGTTACCCTACTGTTATTAATAAACGCTGACGCTCTTCTTTGCACACTGTATAAAAGTTTCAAAATAGACTGATGTTCCATGGGAGTTGTATTCCATTTTCGGCCGAATATGTGTGGTATAAATAGTAAGAATATCAGAAAGAAAGAAGTATTTCCTGCACCGGTTAAGAAAGACAAAACACTTAAATGTTTTTTGCGACACTTGAATAGCATGATTTTTCCAACGAACTTCACATTGAGTTGTCATGCCCAGAACGTCAGGATTTGCAGTTTTCTCAATATTGATACCACCCATTTGTATAGATGACACTGATGGTAATATGGTCCAATGGGTCAATATACAATATTGGGTCTTGGGTGTATTAAAATCGACCCCATTCACACGACCATACTCAAAAATTGTCATTAGGTCCCGATTGAGTGTGTCCTTGTCCTTAACCTCAACAACGCTTGGCCTATGGTTGAAGTAATATGAAAGGCTGATCATGCTGTTTTCTTTTCTCGAAGTTTTCTTTTTTTAGAGAGAAGCAACGCTCAGAAAATTCTTCCTACTTATTAATTTGTTGCTTTCTTTGGAAAGGCGATGGTGGAAAGATAAAAGGTGGTGAAAAATGAATTGCTTCAAATATGACAACACCGTAATTGCGCGAGGAGACACATCTCAGAACAGTTGTTGCGTGCTATACGATGGAAAGTTTTTTTTTAGTTCATAGCCATGTTATGTTATTATGAGAACACCTAAGAAGGACGTGGCTATATGTATGAAGGATAGAAAAACTCATACATATTTTTTTTTAAATTTATAATTTATATATTTATGTTGTCATTGCCGGGGATTGAACCCGCAATCTATTGTGAACAATTCTCTCGGGCTAACCATTACACCACAACGTCCACATCTATGTATAACAACTCTTATAGTGGGATGCCTGAGAAAAGTCAATATAAATCGAGAGAAGTTATTACCGACACCAAAAGCAAGATACTTCGACTCTAATGCTCCAAAAGAAATGCCATCAGGTCTCCCGTAGAAGCCATATTGTCGATAATTAAGAATTGAATTGATCTCTAGATAATTAAGAAGCTGGTTATATATGCTCTCCATATCATTCGAAAACGCAACGCATATTGCAATTCTAACAGGAAGGACAAATACCCGGGCAATTGTCGCGCTAGCGTCGCCGAACATTGTTTCACTACCAATGACGGTATGTCAATTAATTGTGGAAAATTATGTCCGACAAATGGTCGCCGTCGACATTGATGGAAATTTGGGCTCTTAATGAGATTTTGCGTGTCATATTGTCAATTTTGAATCGAATGTTCTACTTTAACTCCCCCAAGGTTCGGGCTTGTTCACGTACACTAACGTGTGCAAATATCCCCTGAGGAAGAAGTCTGAAACAGTAAAATCACCGAAACGCGACATTATACGCGCTGGGAAAGCATCCTTCAAAATACGCATTGTGTCACGTGCAACGACTACAAATATCCCTAGAGTAAGAATGGGATTGTCCAATCGGGAGATCTGGCTGGCCAAGCGAAATCAGCAAACGCGAGATTACACGCGCTAGGAAGGCATCGTTCAAAATACGCATTGTGCACTATGGCAAGTTACCCCGTCCCATTGGAACCACATGTCCTCCAAATTCAGATTGTTAACTTTAGTCAGCATGGCTCTTATATAGCTGTCGCCGTTCAACATAATAGCGTTACCGTGGGCTCCTTCAAAAAAATAAGGTCCAAACAGCTTTTTTTGACATAACTGACTTGGAGAAGGAGTAATGGTGCTTCATGCGTGGATTTTCCGTCCCCTAGAACCGAGAAGTTTGCTTATTCAAGTGGATGCTAAAATAAAATGAAAAATTATCCACGTTGTCGTTGAGTTCCACAATCTTACGGCTAAGGCGTATAGCGATTCATTGGTACTCACTATAAAATTCGCAGGTGTCTACTTCTCGAATGTCAAAACCAAACTAACATACGATGCTATTTGCAAAAAATGGCAGCAGTTTCCAATGGGGTGATACATTTGGCACCACCTTGGAGATAAAATAAAGTTGTTCGTAGTTATATTTGTGGATTTTGTTTTCGCATTTTAAAAATAAATAGAAGCATATTTAAATTGAAAAAAAAAAGTAAATTAAGTTTGATTTCAAAACGGTTTCTATTTATTTTAGGCCCAATATTATAACTTGCCTTTAAGGTGCGTGTTAGTTAAAGGTAACTTTAGCTAAAGTGAGGAATAAAGTGACCTTTAACTTTTTTTGGTTATTACAACTGCCTTATAAAATAAATGTAAGTTTTTCGAAAATATGGCATTACCAGAGCAAAAACCGATTACTTTTGACAAATTAAAACGGTTCTTTAAAATACGTAGTGGCAACGACGTACTTTTATTTATTTACTTACAACAAACAAAAAAACCAACGAAAAACAAAATTTCTTCGAATTGTATAAAGATAAAAATGTTTGTTGTAAAAAATTTACATTGTCGACGCCGAACACAGAAATAAACCAAACAGCAAAGATACGGCCAGAAAACTACACGGCAACTACACTGCAGAGCAGAAAATGTGGCAACTTTAAATGCTTAAACCTTACGTAAAAGTAAGATGAACTAACCTTTAGCTTATCGGTCACTTTTAGGTTAAAGTATACTTATAATAACGAAAAACTAATAATCTGTCCGTTAACATCCTCACTTTAGTTAACAGCAAGTTATAATAATGGGCCTTAGTGTTGTTTCTGCTTAATTTTAAATTTTTTCTGTGTGTAAACCTAATTTAAAGACTAAAAATCATTATGAATAACCTTAAATTTGCAAAGTTGTACGATGGGGCTTTCCCTGCAATCTCTCTTAATATTTGCAATGATACCAGTTTATTTTTAAAGAGAGTATACCATAACAAAAAAAGTACTTTAGTACCAACTGCATCATCCCTGCAGCTTGCTATATGTATTTAATATTGGTATGTTCTCCGGTTTCCGGTATAAAGTTTTGTTTTTGTGTATTGTTTCTAACAGTTTTTTTTCCTATTGTTTCACACCATACATTTCATTTCATCTCATGCATCCCCTAAAGGAGGGGGATGGATGAGGATGGTTCGAAGTTTTTGTACTGTTTTGTTTGTTTCCTTTTTTCTTCAGTCAGCCGCCGGCTTTATCCTGCGTTACATGCAGTTTTTTCAGCGAGGTCATGTAGTGAAACAATTTTCTTTTGTCGTATTTAGTACTCAAAATGAGATGAGTTCTTACAATCACACTAAAAAACCATAAATTTTCTTTATCGTTTTTGTTTCTTTTTTTAAAAAAAAAAAACTTGTCGCTGTTAAAATTTATAACTTGTGGTTTTGAAAATTATTAGCTTTTATTTTTTTTTTTTTGGTTGTATCGGAACTATGGTGAACTTTCGTTTCTATGTGAATATAACAAAACAATTGGTGATTTAGTACGATAAATTTCATTTTTTTTCGTTTTTTAATGATGGTCTAAAATACTTAGTATGAGCTAAAAAAAAAAAACATTTTCATTGTTAGATAAATTCTCTTTGTGTGCGTGTTTTTTGTTATTGTGCATTTGAACCAAAAAAAAAAATTGAAAAAAGTGAAAATTGTGTATGATTTTCCAGACATTTTTCGCTTTAATTCGTCTATATGTGTTTTTTGTGCATGTGTTTGTGTCTGTAACTGTAGTGGGGTGTTGTCCTTTAAAAATATAAAAATAAAAAAAATCGAATTTGTTGGTGGTGTTCTTGTTGCTGCTATTTCAACGTTCATCGTCCTTGTTGTTGTGGTATATATATATTTCTTTTTTTTTTTGATTAAACAACACAAGGAGCAAATATTTACGATTTCGTGCTACAAATAATATAGAATGGTAAGGATATTTTTAAATTTCGATTTTTTTTTTGTTTGTATATAAAATTTTAAGTAAAATACAAATTAGGGATTTAATATAATTTAAAAATTCATTAGTGATCTGGACAAATATAAATAAATTTTATGCAGTTCATTTAGTATTAAAAGTATTCCCTTTGTAATTAGAAAGGTTCTGGGTTCAATAACTGGCTCAGATTAATTCCAGATTTTCTAATATCACAACCGAACCATTTGCTAGACAACAAATTCGGTTATCAACACAAATTCGTTTTCTCGGTGTGTTATTAACCCTAGTCGAACGAAACAGGTACAATTGTACCTTTTTCGTTTTTAAATTGCAATAAATTTTTTTCCATAAGTAATAGATATCTGAAGTTCCGTGACATCTCCAAACTTTTAATTAAGATTAAATTTTCGAAATTTCAAAAAAATATGTCGATTTATTACCTGTTTAATAAGACCTAGTTGTTTTGACACCCTTAAAAGGCTGAAAAGGTACAATTGTACCTTCATATACTTTGTATGAAATAGAAAAAAAATAAAATCAATTTTACTATATTTATTTATAAGGACGTTTTAGTATACATAAACATTAATTTACATGATACATTAAAAAATATTTTGAATTTATTTGCATAAAATGCATGTTGTTCTTTGCATTGAGTGTTCATCACAAATATGTTTCACGCAGACCATACATGTCTTTCTGGTCTTACGTTGTTTTCGTTTCTCACGTTGGCAAATATAACAGTTTCCGACGACAGGAGAGGCTCCACGTCTGCCATGAGGTACTTTGGGAACAGCTTCAAGACTTGGCGTTGGACCAATATGTCGTCTAAATACCATTTATATAGCACTTCGTATAAAATATTTACTTAAAGTTGCTTTGAAAGATATTTCAAAAACTTTCTTCGCTGATCCTTTGTTTTGCACCTTCGATGATATACATATGTATATTACTATAGATACTAAATTAGTGACGTCTATCATATCATAAAACATTATATTTATAGTATACCAACTCACTTAATATTTTGTACATTAAATTAACTCCACATTTATTTTTGACTTTGCTAATGGGGTTTTTCCAACTTCTTCTGTCGTATGCATAGTTGAGAGAAGTACGACTGCTTTGTTCTTTTTGTGAAAATATGAACAGATTGTTGCGTCACTGTTATAGACTGCTTGGAAGGAACTTTTTATTTTTTCTTACCGTACCAACTAATACCATATTCCAAGAATTTAATTTCTTGGATAATTCTAAGGATGTAAAAAAATTATCTTTCACCACGTTTCTTTCAGAACCTTTCTTACATACAATTGAACTAGGTCTAAATTTT
Organism: Eustalomyia histrio; assembly: GCA_949748255.1. Classification (NCBI taxonomy): domain Eukaryota; kingdom Metazoa; phylum Arthropoda; class Insecta; order Diptera; family Anthomyiidae; genus Eustalomyia; species Eustalomyia histrio. The sequence goes on along the minus strand of OX456527.1, from coordinate 20,336,508 downwards.
ATTCATCATGGTCCATATGTCCCGAATGGGTGCATCTTTATCAGTTTTCATCCAGGGTGCAGCTTTATCAGTTTTCATCGGATGAATCTCAGCACCATCTTGAAGCGTTCGCGAGACATTGCTGCACGTACAAGAGGCAGTGAATCAGCATTTCACATATCAGCCAGATTGTCACTATGTACACCGGATGCAATAAGGATACCCAAATATGCACAAAATTCAGTTGCCTTAATATTATGTCATATATTTCTGGAGTTATATTTGATTTGAAAAGTTTTACTATTTTCTGACGGTCCACCTTTTTGGCTTAAAACGTTACGTGATTTGGTTTGTGAGTTTGGCATTGGTGCACTATACCAATGTGTTCAACCTTTACTGGTCAAAATACTGTCGACACTTTGAATTACAGGGTCATCTTCGGCACTTTCATCTAAGTCGTAATTCTTCTTTACTCTCTATGCCAATTTTATTTTCAATATCTCAATCATCAGATGCATCAGCACTCTATGGCAAAAGTAATCTTCATCAGAAGCAATAAAGTTTTCTTCTTCATCTTCGGAACATTCAACATTCCGTGTATTATGAATTTATTATAAGGACTCCCCTTCTAATATTTTAAGCAGTAGATACGTAACTAAATTGATACTTACAGGTACTGGTAAAATGTAAGATTTTAAACTTGTGATTACTTCAACTAATTGATGACTTCCTTTTAGCTTATTATCTATTATATCAGAATTTTTGGGAACAATAATTTAATTTATTAACCAAGAAAGATCTAATTTATAATGAAAGGAATGTGTAGGTACAATTGTACCTTTACCGTCTTTTAACGTTGTAAAATTCTTCCGTTCGACTAGGGTTAAAGTTACTATAAAAAAAGTCCCTAGAAGGGTGCGGAAATTTTTTCAACAAAATCATCTCTATTTAGCTAACAATCTTTAACCTTCTATTTTGAAAAGGACATCCATTTCGTCACTAATATAAAATTATGCTCATTATCTTTTCTGTCTGTACTCCCGAATCCATAAAAATTCATACCATTTTCGTTTTCTTTTCAGACAACCTCTTTAAAGATTAGCGATAAGACTTTTAGACAAATATTTCTTTAAAAGCCTTTCGAATGTTTTGCTTTTGATTTTAACGTAACTTAAACATTAGACATAATTTCCGATATTTCAGGTATTAGCTAGTAAAGGGTATCCCTTACACTTTGTTATACTTTAAAGGACACCTCCGAATAGCTTGAATCATTCAAAATAAAAATATTTTAAGGTGTTTTTGTTCCATCAGTTTTCTCGATGGTTTAAATGTATCGTTTTAAAAACAGAAAAGATTCTATTAAAGTACATTTTAGGGGAGTGAAAACAGCTAGAGAAAGAGCAGAGGTATTAAGCAATGGTTTTTGTTCCATCTATAGCAGTTTTTATCTCGCTTAAAATCCACCTTTATGACGACAAATTAGTGGACGTCATCTCGACATTTTGTTTTTTCATACAAAGCAGTCTTTGCTGTCAACGGACAAAAATTTTGCTCTAGTAGAGTATTAATTTACTGGGATAATAAAAATGGGCCAGGTCCGGAAGTCATCCCAAAGAGGCTGTTTTATAAAAATTCCATGAATTAAATTAATCGTTATTTTAAAAAACATTATTTTAATTCGCGAAATAAATCACACTCGAGAAATAAAATAATTATTTTTTGATTCTCGAATCAAATCAAAATTGATTTGATTCTTTGCTTTATAACTGAATCATTCAAATTGAATTATTTCGTTTGATTTATAAAAAGTATTATATAAATCAACTTGATTCTTCTAATAAGATAAAGATTGAATCTTGATAGTAAATAATTCAATCTGAAAAATAAATTCGTCAAAATTTAAATCTGTTAGCTTAGTATTTTGTTTACTACCTCGAAAAATGTTTCCGCTAGTTTTGAAATCCCAAAACTTTAATGAATACCATGTTTAAAAATCAGGAATATTTTACAGCAACCAAAAAGTTAAAATCATAGCACAACCAAATGTTATTTTGACTCTTAAATTGACACGAAAAACGTTTTATTGCAAATTCGCAATAAAAAACGAAAATTGACACCAAAATGAGATTTGAGGCGGATTCATGTATGTAACACTTCGGTTGAAAAGACTGTAGGATAACCAATAAAATAACAATTCTTTTGGCAAAATTCGACTTTATTCATCAACATAATATCCTTCAAGAGCAATACAATCACTCCAAGGCCTTTCTAACATTTCGATACCTTTTTTATAGAATGATTTATCTTTGGCCTCAAAATATGCCTTTGTTCCGGCAAAGACCTCTTCATTCGAACCTAATTCTTTCCAGCGAGCTTGCTTTTGAGTCTGAAAACAGGCTAAAATCGCTGGGAGCCAAATCTTGTGCATACGGTGGGTGCGGAAGCAATTGAAAGTGCAATTCCTCAGCCGCATCCCAAAATACTGATGCCATAACTTTACCAGCTGACTGTTGCGTCTTTGGCTTCTTCGGGCGAGGTTCGCCAGTTGCTGTCCACACAGCTGACTGCCGATACGACTCTGGAGTGAAGTGGCAGATTAAAGTTTCGTCCATTGTTACATACCGACGCAAAAAGTCATTTTTATCTCGCCGAAATAACTCCAAACAGCTCTCAAAATCATCGCCACGTTGTTGTGTTTGGTGCACTGTGTGCAAACAAGGCGCCCACGGCTTTCTTATGGACAACTGTTCATGAAAAATAAAGCCGACACATTCCTTCGATATCTTGCGGGCTGCTAAAACGATTTTGTGCATTTTTTGATGTTTTGCGATATCACCACCTCTTTTGGGCCACCAGAGCGTTCGGTGTTATCGGTGTTTGTACGACCACGTTTAAAATCAGCAAACCACTTTTCTACCATTTGTCTCGATGGAGCAGAGTCCGAATAGCACTTATCAAGCCAAGCTTTAGCTTGAACGGTGTTTTTTTTCATATTAAAAAGCAATGATAAATCAACACACGAAATAGCTTTGAATCCATTGTTTTCAAAATCCCAAAAGTAGCGTTACTTAAACAGCTGTAACTTGTTCAATTATTAAGGAATTGTCATTAAGTTTTAACAGGTATCATCTGAGGGTTGGTAGTTCCAAAAAAAAATCATATGGATTTTTCATTATTGGCGCCACCTAAGTGTCATCCTACGAATTTTTCAGACGACTTGTTAAAAATGTACAATTAATTAGCTCTAAACTTTCATTTAAGAAAAATCACTGTTCTATATAGAAAATTTTTTAATTACATTACAAATTTAGAAAACCTTGCCTTCTCAGAAAAACAAAAAACAAACCTATACTAGATAGAATTTAACTTCCTGATTGTAAAATCTAATATTTTTACAGCAGTTTTGCATTTTTGAGAAATTCTAGATTTAAAATATTCTGGGACTTTTTGAATGTCTACAAGAACTTTAAATTTTGCGAAACAAAATTAGATTTGATTTTGGGCATTTCGAAATTCAAAATTTATAACAAATCATTCAAAATAATACAAAATTTTAGTTAGTTAGTTCACATATTACCAGGTGGGTCAATTAGTATCACCCTATTGGTAAGTGCTGCCATTTTTACAATGTCATCTTATGTCAATTTGGTTTTGACATTGATGAAGAAGACACGTGCAAATTTGAAATAACAATAAATCCATATATACGCGTAAGCCGTAAGATTTTGGAACTCAACGACGGAGTGGATGATTTTCCATCAAAATTGATTATGAGCGACGAGATTCATTTTGTTGTCACCCATTACACCCTCTCAAAGTCACCGTGTGGTGTGCAGTTACTTTGGAAAACGCAATTGAAACTATTTTTGTCGTAGGAGCCGACAGTAGCGCTAATATGGTTAATACAACGACCGCTATAGAGCCATGCTGACTGATTTTTTCTTACGGAAAGTTGACGATCTGGATTTGAAGGACATGCAATTCCAACAGGACGGGGCCAATTGTAATACTTCACGCGACACAATGCGTATTTTGAAGGATGAATTCCCAGCATATGTAATCGGTTATTTCGGTTAAGGTTATTTGCTGTGGCCAGCCTGATCTCTCGATTTGACTCCCCCGGTCTTATTTCTCTGGGGAAAATTGGTGTACGCGAACAAGGCCCTCTCTTTGGAGGATGTAAAGAACAACATTCGAACATTCGAAATTGACAACTTGACTCCACAAATGCTGCGGACAGTACAGGTTGGTTGAAAAGTTTCTGCGCTCGAAATGAAAGAATACTGTTTTTGTTACGAAATATATTTTTTTATTCAATATAATCTCCTAGGAGCTCAATACACTTGTTCCAATGATCTTCCAATAATTTTATCCCATCCTTATAATGGTTTTCCGGAAGCTCTGCAAAATAACCGTCTACGGCTGCTATGTCCTCTTCATTCGACGAAAAATGCTTTCCACGAAGGAATTGTTTGCGATTTCTGAAGAGATAGTAGTCACTGGGAGCCAAATTTGGTGAATACGGTGGATGTTCAAGCAATTCGTACTTTAATTCTTTGAATTTAGCCATCGTCAAAACACTTTTGTGAGCAGGTGCATTGTCTTGATGAAAAATTATTTTTTTCTTCTTTAAACCAGGTCTTTTCTCACGATTTTTTTCATCCAGCTGATCCAAAAGGCTGCAATAATATTCAGAGTTGATTGTTTTACCTTTCTGAAGATAATCAATCAACAAAATTCCTTTTGCATCCCAAAAAACTGATGCCATAACCTTCTTTGCTGATCGTTGTGACTTCACCTGCTTTGGAGCTGAACAACCAGCTTCAGTCCACTGTAAACGTTCTTGTTTCAATTTAGGATCATGATGGTAGATCCAAGTCTCATCCATAGTTATAAAACGACGCAAGAAATCGGTTTTATTCAGCTTAAAACGCTGAGAAATTTGTTTTCGATCCAGTTTTTGTTGAATTGTTAATGTGTGCGGCACTAACTTTCCAAACAGTTTTTTCATACGTAATTCTTTATGTAAAATATGAAGTATCCGTTCGTCTGAGATGCCTATGGCATTAGCAATTTCACGCTTGGTCAAACTTGGATCTTCACTAACCATATTATGTACCTGCTCAATGATTTCTGCTGTGGTTGCAGTTTTTGGTCGTCCTTCGCGTGGATCGTCTTCAAGGCTGGTACGACCACGTTTAAATTCACCAGCCCAAAATTCAACGATGCGTTTTGAAGGTGAGGACTCCTTATACACTTCTAACAATTGTTCATAAATTTCCTTTGCTTTTAAACCCTTCAAATCAAAGAATCTAATGACTGCACGATATTCAATTTTTTTCATAATAAAAAAGATCAATGACACGTCAACTTCAACTGGCTTGTAAACAAAGAAAGAATTGACAGAATGACTTGTAACGTTGCATGTGTTCTCAGGACAGTTATACCAACTTGAGAAAAAAAAAAGTTTGGAGCTAGCAGTGCCATCTCTTGATAAGCGCAGGAACTTTTTAACCAACCTGTACATTTGATTGCGACGACCAAAAAAAATCGATTGCTCCAACCAAAGCATATTCCCTTGACAAGATATTCCATTGACACAATAAATATCTAATCTGTGTAATTTTTGTTTTTAACTAACATAAGTTAGCCAAACTTTAAACAATGTTAGAATAATATAACTGGAAGCAAATGCCAATAAAGACATTCTTTCCTAATTTTATTCGGATTTCCTTTAATGTGCCAAATAAAATCTCTTTATCTGATAAAAACAATTTGTCTAAACTAATTTAAATTTATAAAACATTAAAATTGCCTACATGCATACAGATTTTTTGACGACACATTGTCTGAGAAATTATGCATGATGATATTTCAGACACAACTTGTACATTGAAAAATGTAGACTGCCATATTTTGGCGGGAAGATGAGGGTGGAGAGTTACAAAGAGCAACAACAAAAAAGCGGTAACATTAGGCGCCACTAAGTTGAAAGACGAAACATCACATCAAAAAAATCACACAATAAATTCATATAAATAAAACTGTTAACGACACCAGCTGTGAATGAAATAAGAAATTTCTGTAGCACCCCCCGACCCGACACTATAATCTTTTAGGATGATGGTTGTGGATTGTAGAAATAAAAAACAATTTGTTTGACGCGACATATTAAATACATTTAGCAAATTCAAGCAACATACAAATCAAACAGTTAAATCTTTAAACATAAACAAAAATCTCATATGCAAATGAAGTTGCGTTAGATTATCCTTTTTTTTCTTGTTCAATAATTAATTATAATTATGCCATAACATGAACATAACATTTACCTTAACCATTACCATGTCTTATTATTCCTAATGAAGACTATTGTTTCTTTTTTTTTTGGAAAATTTTTTGTTTTCTTTTTGTCTACCCACAACGCAACATGAATACCCGGTTTAAAAAAAATTTAACTAAATTTCAATTAGACCTCTTTATTTTCTGTGAATTTTTCAAGGGTTGGTTGTCACATATAGATTTATTCAAACCCATAACAACCATAATTCCATATTCATACTTACTATTTTGTGAATATATGACCATGTACGAGGTATAAAGGATAAGTTATTAATATATCATAAAAGAACATGTTGTATTTTTTTACGTTTAATAAATCTGAAGTCAAAATGGAGACATTCTAAATTTCCACTGTTTAAGATCAAAGGCCGAATTTCTAGCTCAGTCTCAAAAAAATTTACCTTTGACCTTAACCCTCTAACCTTCCACACGGCCTCCAGGCATAACTCACAAAAGTCACTTTTTAAACACATAGGAAAAGTTTATGATATCAATATAAGTATAGTAATGTTGGTAGTACATTTGAGTACATTTCTCTCTCAGACAACATATGCAAATAGCGTTCAGTTTGGCATCTATAGCCATTTGTGTGGGAGCATCCGTCAAATAAACACCACATTTTGTAAAAAAAAGTAGTGATTTTCAAAACAATAAATCTTTCGAACCGGTCAAGTTTTTACTGTCGGACATTTTTTTTCATTAAGGTAATTTATTCAACTTTCATTTCATGTATATTTTGATACGAAAAAAAGTGTTTTGTGCGAATTTTTTGGAATTTTTTTTTTATGCCTCAAGGCATAATTGTCGGTTTACGTCATTTTTCCCCTTGCATTTATTTCCCTATTTTAGCGGTTTTACGGCATTCTTTTGTGTTTCTTATGATTTACCTACGTGTGTTCCATAATTTGTGAATGGATTAAAAAATGTCTAGTAGACGTATTAAATTATCGAATTTATCTGACGAGGAAATCGTAGAATTGATGGATTCGGTGACATCTGGGTCGGAAGACGATGGCGATTTTTCTTCAGACGATGAATTGAATGATCCGAATTACGAACTTGATCCCATCTATGGCCATGATAGCACCATCAATCAAATACTCAGTGATCCAGAATTTTCAATAAACGTCGACCCATCACAATTCGGATCGATAATTGATGCTGTCAGCCTCTTATTGAATGTGTGTTCTATCGGAACACTACCAGAGGTCGGAACAGGTAAAATTGGAGCAAATGAAACGGTGGTGATGAAGAGCATCGTAGAGCCAATGGCATCAACATCAACTGCTGTACAGGCAATTCCACATAGATCAACTTCAAAAAAAAACGTTTACGATCACCATTGCCAACTTTTGATCCCACGCGTCCATGTGTAGCACCGTCAAATTGTGGTTTTACCCGTGCAGATTATTTTTTCATTTTGAGCAATAACACTTCTACATTATGAACACAAGACTAATCATTTTTCACTGTATTTATTTGTTTCAGACTTGAAAGATACGACAAGGATTCAACCGAATTCAGTAAGATAGTCTGGCGTCAAAAGCACATGCAATTGTGTGTGAATGAAGTGGTATTTCGTGGTAATTCAACACTACCTGAACAAAAAAGAGAGGTCGATACACCTGCCCAGATCAAATATTCTTCGAAGCGCGTTATTGGCCGACCATCAGCTCCAGCTAGCCGACCATCAACTCTAGTTGATCGACCATCAACTTCAAATTCACGACCATCAACTCCAGTACTTGGTCAAGTTGTTCCCGTTGGTCATCGAGCCATTCATCCAGTCGCTGATGTACGCTATGATGGCTTTGACCATTTTCCAGTTTGGCTTCCGAAAGCAGGTGGTAAACGACCTTGTAAAAATGGCAAATGCAAATCACAAACTCAATGTGTTTGCTAGGTATGCAACGTACATTTGTGTCGTTCTACCTCGAGAAATTGTTTTTTAGATTACCATTCAAAAAAATAATCCATTGTTCACCTTTTTTTTTACCTCTTCATCTATTTTTCAAATAAAATCCATCAAAATTGAAATTTCTACCTGATTTCATTTTTTTCATTTAAACCGACAATTATGCCTCGAGGCATATTTCACCTTTTCTCACCTGGAAGTTAAACGGTAGGGTAAATTGAAAAACTAATGAGTGTTTAGAATGTCGTTTTTAATCTAGAAAAAATTATTACGACTAGTTTTTTCCATTATTTCAAAAAAAGTGGTTAGAGGGTTAAACAGTGACAATTTAGTACGTCTCCATTTTGCCATAATTTAAGGCATTAAATTATTTTATATTGTTCTGAAATATTCCGGCCAAAAATCTATGGAATTTGTTAAAACAAATGGAAAACTTGCATAAAAGCGAAATAAAAGACATAAATCTCTGTTTTCTGCTGAAATAAAAACACATTTTTGAAATTTCTTGAAAACAAATTTCTAAATTTGAAGATTTGAAAGCAGTGTTTAAAAATTCTGATCTATATGGAATTAACTTGAATCAACACTAAATGAAAAATACTTCTCACCTAAGTACATTGGAATTAAAAAATACAAAAATATTGTTGTAGTAGATAATTTCAGTAAATTTCAAAATTTGTTGATCTAGTGGTCTGTGGCGCATTAATTGGCGGGCGAAGTTTTAATAACTTGGCTGTTTTTTAACCTATTTTGGTTTTTATTGTCTTATTAGAAAAATTATTTACCGCAAATTACAATTCTTTGAGAAAATCAATAAAAGTCATATTTTCCCTTTGTAATCCATTTTTCAAATTTTAGGGCCGATACGTGCCAATTATCCTCATTTTTTGCAAGACGTGGTTTTACAATGAACAATACTAGGGGCGCTTAAATTTGTTCCCCCTTCGAGCTTGGTGGTCTCTAATATATGAACCCAAAATGTTGGTAATGGGTTACAAAGTGGGATCCAAAGAGGTTAGACCAAACCAGTTTGCGTTTAAAGGTAAATGTGTTATCACTCTTTACTCTTTGTTAACCAACGAGTGAATGACATTTTAAGTTGGCAACTCTTCCCACTTTAACAACTTTGGTTTCTCTTATTGGCCATTTCTCTTTGGTGGGTTAAAAATGTCCACTTTTTGTATTTCATCATATTTAGATGTGATAAAACTTTTTTATAATTGTTGATGAAACTTCTTCATAAGTATGAATTATAAACTTCCCAGCAAAAAAAAATGGTAGTCATTCTGTGACTATGACTTCTTTCATTGCTCCTTAAACTTCAGTTGACATTATTTTATGATTTTTTTGGTGTTATTCTAAGGCACATCCAAAAGAATTAATGTGTTCCTATTTCAAATGCAGTGATCTGGATGTAAACCCGATGCATATCTTAAAATATCACTTTTCATTACTTCTAAAACATAAGTTGTAGTATATTGTATATTTTTTTGAATCTAAAGCATTTATTCAAATTGAGAAAATAGTTCTGATGAATTTTTTTAATTTTTTTATTAAATCATTTTTTTATATTTTAGTTTAAAATTTCATGAGGGTTAGAATTTATGCAGTTTTGCAATTTTTATAAAAGTTTTGAAAAATCAAGAACAACAGATTTTTTTACCTTTAATTAAAACTAGCTGGCCTGTCATTTGAATTTTTCAGCCTTAAATATTTATGACGACGCAATCTGTGCATTTTTGCATTATGTATTTAATTTAACACTACATCATTTCCAGTTTTAATTCAGAATTTAACAAAAAAATTTTAAAATTGTGTAAAAATTATTTCAGACTACCCAAAAATGTTTTAAAATTGTGCAAAAATTATTTAAAATTGTTCAAAAATATAATAAAATGTTTTAAAATTGTACAACCAGTTTTTAAATTATCCAAAAATATTTTAAAATTTGTCTAAAAATTCATTAAAATTTTTGAAAAATGTTCCAAAAATGCTTTTTTACTAATGCATAATTATTTATTTGTTTTAATAAAGAGTATTTGTATATCAATGCATAAATTTCGCTTCTTTAAACTTATTTTTTCTGCATTCTTTTGAAATAAATTTTCATCAAAGCTTACAAAGCTACAAAGTATATGAACATTTTCCACTCATGCTTCAGAATACCTAATCATTGTATTATCATTGCTTCGTTAGAGTAAAGTATGAGTAATGCTAGCAGCTACATTTGAATACTATGCCACGCTAATGTTTAATTCATCGATGAAACCATCAGGAAAGCAGTGATGCCTTTGCCATAGTAGTGATGCTTTTATTGCTTCTTTGGCAGCTTCATATTTGCTGGGTTATTTATATATATGATGAAGCTCTTTCATAAATATTGAAGAAAATTCTTTATAGTTATAAAGAATTCATAAATCTTATTGAATATTTTTAAAAGATTCTTTATCTTAACAGGGTTGCCACACTTGAAAAATTTTTGTAAGTAAAAAACATATGAGTAAAATTAACATACGATATTCTAACACATCGGCTAAAAAATCCGTAGGTTGACACATCCATATGATTTTTTGGAGCTACCAACCTTCAGATGATACCTGTCAAAATTTAATGACAATTCGTTTTTTATTAATAAGTTACAGCTGTTTTAGTGGTCGCCCAAAAGAGGTGGTGATAACGGAAAACATCAAAAAAGTTTACAAAATCGTTTTGGCAGACCGTAAAGTGAAGTTGCGGGAGATAGCTGCATCTGTGAGATGAGAAATCTGTTTTCGAAATGGGTGCCGCGTTTGCTCTGCACCGTGCAATGCGCCGTGTCACAAGTCGTTGGCTACCATGGCGAAATTGCACGAATTACACTTTCAATAGCTTCCGCACTCATCTAATTCGCCAGATTTGTCTCTCACCGAATTTTACATGTTTTCAGACTTCAAAAAATATGCTCACTAGAAAGAGATTTGGTTCGAAAGAAGAGGTTATTGCCGAAACAGAGGCCTATCTTGAGATCAAACATATAAGATTCTATAAAAAAATGTATCGAAATGTTAGAAAGGCGTTGGAGTGATTGTATGGCTCTTGAGAGAGGCTATGTTTATGAATGAAGTCTAATTTTGCCAAAAAATTGTTGTTTTATTGATTATCCTACGCGCTTTTTAGTCGATGTGTTATGGCTCTTATGTTCTCTTAATGAACAAACGTATGAACAACGTACTGTACGTCTTTATTTCTAAATTTTTTTAAGATAATTACTTTTTTTTATTGTTTTTATAAAATTAAAAAGTGAAAACCAAAAAAAAAAAATTGTGTCGTTAGCGCAGGAGACACCGAAGAGGAAAGAATCTCTATGGTACTGTTTTAGACTAAAATAAATGTGGCAATTTTTGCAGTCACCATCGTAAGTCGTTATTTTGGGTGCGTTTACTCTCAAAGACACAATCGTTTAACATCGCGTTCTTATTATGGCCCGTCACTTATGAAGCTTTTCCCCTGAGTGTACAATAAAACACCAGATCTTTCAATCAGATTATATTTATGTTATAGGGTGTCTCAAATATACACGCAAAATTTTAATTTACCGCTATTTGTGCAGTAAAGTAAAAGAAATCAATTAACAGCTAACAGTTTAGGATTTGTAAAATTGAAGAATAACACGATTGAAGAACGCTTTTTTATTGTTTAACAATATATCAAAAATAATAATTTTTTTGCCGGCTGTTTTCAGTTTTAAGGCTGGTCAAGCAGAGACTGTTATTCGTGATCGATATTACGACATGATAACAAAGTTTTTCCTGCCTAAATTGGATGATATTAATATGAATCGCACATGTGAGTTCAACAAGATGGTGTCACATGTCATACAGACCATGCAACAATTCAATTACTCATCCAAATATGTGAGGCGATATATATTAGTGTGTCATTCCCCCTGTAATATGTCGAAATATTGTTATAACTAAATAATATTTAAATATCATCATTGATTTTTTTTACAATCGCACTGTATAAATTCATAATCAAAAATATTTGACTTTGCATTATTTCATATAATTATTAATTAGCCCACGTTAATTGTATATTCTGTAACGAACTGTTTAAATACATTTTTGTTTGAGGGGGAGTTATATCAAACGACTGTAACAACAATTGACAGAAAAATTAACAAACCAAATTCTAGCAACATGTTAAATTCGTGCGGACATAATGTCATATTTTTTAATAAACCCTAGTTAAAAAAAAACCTTCGCTCAACCCCCCGGGCAAAAATAACAAAGTACTTAAGAACTACCAAGAGTTACAACAACAACAACAACAAATAACAACATGGGTAATAACAAATGTTAGATACTTGTTTGCACCCGCAATATGAATGACTATATCCATGCCTGTGTAATCCTGTCAAAAGAAAGATTCACTTGGATTTAGTGAAACCAACCACTCCACCACCCACCACCATTCTTGTATGCATTATAAATTGCAACATTAGAAGAGATCTTATCAAGGGGTTAGATTTTACTTTTGTATTTTTATACTAATGTTTTTCAATGGATTTCTTTTTTATAGTTGAATAATTTGAAATCTTAAAAGGATTTTCCAAAAATATGAACATGTTCACATAAATAATATTTAATTAATATTATAGTAGATTTAACAATGGGTGGTGGAAATTGAACATGACGTTTTACAAGAGGAATTGAAGTGAATTGCTAAGTTTTATGTTTCAACTATTTTGGGATGATCTTAGGAATGACGTTGTATTGTACAATAGAAAGAGTCAGTGTGATGGATTTAAAGCTAAGCTCAGTTTGGAATTAACGGTTAAAAAGTGGGGTAAAAATTTCCAGGTTTATTGCTTTTTTACTTAATAAAAATTTGAGTATCAAATGAAAGGTATTTGGTATTTTTAATGAATTTTTGACGACAGAAATTCAGTTAATATAGCAAAAAGTATATAATTTTCTATAGAGTATTTTTCCCGCTCTACCAGATATTCAACATGGTACAGAGTTCAGCGGCAACATTTTTAAATGAGAGGCCAACATTTTCAAATTTGCTAAAGTGTTGAAAAACATTAAATTTGGTGTATGCAGTGCTGCACATAAACAGTGTAATTTTTTATCCCAGTTTTTGGGATTCTTAACTGTTTACCAGTTTTTTCATGAAAACAATTTTTTTTTTCAAATTATTGCATTTTTTATAGGTTTTTAGTTATATGTTGCAACAATTAATAGCATATTTATTCTCTTTATTATATATTTTTACCATAGAAATGGGAAATAATGGATATGAATAGACATAGTTGGTCAATGTGTGTGTACACACTTTAATACTTTTCATGTCACAATGTTATGTTTGAATTCGTAACTATTTTTTAACACAATTGCAAATTTTTGTTGTATTTTTTTACTTTATTAGACAAGTCTAATTTTAGTAAAAATGGTATATTGAACAAATATTATATTTTTATATGAAAAATCTGAAAAAATACATGAATAAAATAAAAGAAAATTTTTTTTATGAAATAATCTGAAAAATCTCTAGCATTCCAAAAACCGGCAAAAAATAGTTAAAATTGGTTATATGGCAGCACCGCTAAACACTACTAAAAGTTGCAGACCAAAACTCACCTTTGTGAGAGAGAAACATACTCTATAGAAAATTATATACTTTTTGAATATAGCAAGAAATTCTGTTGCTACTAGAGTATTTAAAAAACCGGTTTTCGGTTTAGTCGAAAAATTGTTCTTTAAAAAGACTGGTTTCAGTTTTTACCAAAAAAAAAAAAAAAAAACGGTTACCCGGTTTTTTTTTTTTTGTTTTTTTATTTTACATTAAAACGACATGGAAAACCGTTTAAACGGTTGTTTCTTTTTTCGAATTTTATATTAATATTTCATACCAGTTTAAGTAGATATAACCTTGCTAAGTAGTTATAGATATACGTAGCTGCTTAAAAACTAAGAATTTATAATAATGCTGCCAAGTTTTGGAAATTCTTGGCTTTTCTCTTTTAAATGTAAACAAAAATATTTGCCATAAACAAATTTTTGTATTTTTAATTTGATAAAATATTAAAAACAACAAAAGTTAACAAATGAATTATGTGTTTGTAAGTAAAGGTAGAGCAGGGCACACAATAAAATTGCTCTATTTCACGTTCCGGCAAAGTCCATAGACGAAAACAGCTTTCGTACCAAGGCGGCCCCAAATGTTCAAATTGTATTTACATATTTACAAAAAATAAATAAAAGTCAGTTAAGCAGGGACAGTCGTGTTCTTAACAAGTAGTTATAGATATAAAATTCGAAAAAAAAACAAACCTTCAAATAAAATAATTGAAAAATTTGTATTATTTTTAAGAAGTACCTACCAGTTGGGCGGATTGATGTAAATTATATACATTGAAACGTCGAATTTTTATCACATTTGTGTCACAAATGTTTTTGTAACTCTGCACGCCGTTTCAGTATTTCTTTCATCGAAAAAGTTTTCGCCATTTTCTCGCCAGATGTAACGGTTTTAATTTTTCGCAAGATAGTTTTTTTATGCAAATGATTTTTACTTACACCCGTAATTTCAAGCACCGACACCAACAAAAACGATAACCACTGGTTGCTATCAATTGCTTGAAATTACGGGCATCAGAAGCCAGTTGTATTTTCAACCATGTTATAAAATTCCCAAATCGATATTATTTTTATAAAAAATAACGTCTAAAATTGTTTTTTTTCGAAAAACTTTCTAAGAAAACCCATATTTTAGAAAAAAATGTATATATTTTTATACCCTCCACCATATTTGGTGAGGGCATATATCAGTTTATCATTCCGTTTGTATCATGTCGAATTATAGGTCTTAGACCCCATAAATTACATATATCCGTGATCCTTATGCAATTCTCTGTTTGTTGAAATGGTGATCACGGTGCGAAGGGGGTGCTCCTTTTTACCTAGAATAATCGACAATCCTCTCCAACAGTTTGGTATTGAAAATGAGCAAAATCTGTCCAGCGGTTAAAAAGTTATGAGTGAAAATGTGAAGGTACCTCTAAATTTTCCATGCAAATGGGGTACAATTTCATAGTAACGACTGTCAAATCAAATATTTACACTTATTTTTTTACCAGTCGCTTAGAAGTGAATTATATTTTATACTCAACTCAAAAAATTTTTTTCACCACAAAAATTTTCTTTTTTTCACTTCAAAAATTTTTTCACGTCAAAATTTTTTCCCCACCCAACATCCCAATAAGTTTTTCACCTCAAAAAATTTTTTTCACCGCCATAATTTCACTTATTTTTTACATTATTTGTATCAAAAACAATAGAGAACACTTTTTGTAGGACCTTCGGCTCAGCCGAATTTTAGTCTTTTTCACTTCGTTTTCGCCCTCTATTGAGAATATAACACTCAAAGCTAGAAATAATAATTTGGCATTAAAAGAAAAAATGCATTATTTAGTAGCAAATTTGATCAAATTACGCAGCCCCACAAAATTATACTTTTTGCGAAACGCCGCCAAGTTTTTAATTCAAAATTTCAAAATTTCTTCAATGATATTTTATTTCGCTTCGAAGTTGAAAAAAGCATTGTTTTTAACAACAGGCTAAAGTAACAACTATTAATTAGTAACTATTACTACTAACTGCAATGTAAATTTTTTAACTTAAACTAAGCGGATAGTTGTTGTCCCGTTAGTTGAAAATTTGTGCAAAAATTAGAAAGATATAAATTTAAATAAAAAAACCGGTTAACCTACACCAAAAAACCCGGTTTTCGGTTTATCCGAAATAAATCGGGTTTCGGTTTATCCGAAAAAAAACAGTTTTTGGTTTATCCGAAAAAATCCGGTTTTCGGTTAATCTAAAAAACGGGTTAAGCGATTTTCCGTTTTAAATATTCTACACTTAAAAAAGTTTGTAAGTTAAAATAACTAAAAATATCATTTAAAAGAAATGATATTTCATTTAAAAACCGGTCTACTTAATTTTCATTTAAATTAAATGCCATTTGTTATTTATTTTTAAATGTTGATTAATCAACTGACACATCCGTAAGAAACAAATGATATAATCAGTTAAAATAAATGTCAAAATTTTACCTACCAATCCTTAAAAAATAAATGTTTTTTTTCATTTATATGAAATTATTTCCGTTTTTGTATTTTTTGATTTTTTTTTAATATACTCGTACAATACAAAACGTATGTATGCATATGAAGCTATAAACACTTTTTGTGGGAATGTTTTTGTGTATTTATGTGTGTTTATGAAGTTCTTGTAATTTGTATTGAAAAATTTTGTATATATACAACCAATTTAAATAAAAAAACAAATTGAAATTTTTTGAATATTTTTTTTTTTTTGAAACAGACAGCAAACAAAATTTAAATTTGTAATAACTGTTACGGACACAAATAAACCACAAGTTTCCGTTTTGTGGGTAAATTTTTATTAAATTTCAAACAAATGAAAAAAATAAATGAAACTGAAAAAAATGGTAAATGATAGTAAATTATTTCGAATAAATGTATAAAAAAGTTAATATAGATATTTCTTTGAAAAATAAATGTATGTTCCTTTTTTTTAAATGAAACGGAAAACTTTTTAATTAAACTACAAACAGTTAACTACATAATATTCTGAGTGTAGTTGTCGCAATGAATTTGTTTTCTTTTTGTAAGTTTGAACCCTTTATTTACCCCCAAATATGAACTTAGCCACTCAGCTTATTGCCGAAACTTTATTGCCTTATTTTATTTTGAAAACTCGTAAACATTTTCATGCCAAAAGTTGGTAGTATTTCAAGCCATTCCCGGCCAGTGATGTCATATGATAACACGCATACCCGAAGGTACACATTGTGGAGACAGGGCTAAAGAAATATTTAACCAATCCTCCCCCTTTACTTTTCCCTGCCGGGAACTATGCAAGCCCTGAAAATCAAAAATTTTTAAAGAATATTCTGGATGGGGTAAGAATTTGTAGCCCAATTTTTGAACAATTCTTCGAGTATATATAGAACAGAACGCTCCATCAAAATAAAATATAAAAATTTTAAATATTTGCTGGAGTATAAACCCGCCTTAAGAAAAGTTTTAATTTTTTTTCCTTTTGGGTACATAATTTTTGACTTTTGTTTTTATTTTCCACTTATTATAGTATTTATAGGCAGACATTATAATCATTTATATCCGTATATTGCCATGTTTTTGTACTTTAATACTTTACTTCCGTTGTATTGTGTTAGTATTTTTGTATTTGGCGAATTAATAAACATCATTATTGTTATTATGTTTTATTTCCTCTTGCCAACACTTTCTCTCACTCATACTTACAACTCACTCATACTTGCAACAATTTTATATGGATATGAAAATATATGGTAGAAAAACAAAATTTGCTGTCTACAATGGCGACGATGTCTACACAAGTAAAAGGTTTTATTTCACTTCCGTTTTAACTTTTACTACTAACCACACACAAAACACCCAACAACCCAACCCCTATAATTTCAAACAGGCGCCACTTCTTTTACTAGAACATGGCTGTATAAATATTGTTATTAAGATTAGGATATTATTTTCAAAATTCCTTGTCATTACTTTCTTTATTGTGTGCTTAAAGAAATTCCTTTTCTTGAAGTTGCTGATGGAAGTCAGTAAATCTTAAGAGTTAAGGAATTCTTAAATCTTTAATATAATGCTGCTTTACATTATTAAATCATCTTTAATTTTTGTACACTTAAACAACTGTAATTAATTTCAATTTAGTTAACAATTAAGTTGAAAATTGTCAACCCTCCAAGTAATTCACACACACACACACAGTCACACAGAGTCACTCTACAAAGAAATGGATTGTTACACCCTTGGTGTTCCATCATTATTCCTTATGGGCTTAAATTTTACACACAGCTGTGACTTAAAAACAATTATAATTTTTCGTATTTGTAAAATTTATTAAAACAGCTTTATTACATGATTCAAAATGAATTAAGATAAATTACGTGAAATTTTTAGAATGTGACCGATTATGCCAATGGAAAGAACCGGCTCTTTTTTCAGTGCAAGCGGCTGCCCTGGGTGTGATCAGGCTAATAATGTTTCTAACACCGCGTTTATAATGAACCCCAAAATACGTAGGGGAAAGTGATGTACCATGAAACGTTAGATTTTTTGTATATTTCTGGCATTTTTTTTATAAAAATGCTACTAATTTTAACAACAGATTTGGGTTTATATAGTAAATATATTAAGGTTCATTATTATAACTTGCTTTTAAGTACGTAGACCTTTGATTTAAATTTTGACGAATTAATTTGCGAATTAATTTTTCTGATTGAATTATTTACTACCATAATTCAATCTTTATCTTATTAGAAGAATCAAGTTAATTTAAATAATTCTTTTTATAAATCAAACGAAATAATTCAATTTGATTCGCGAATCAAAAAAAGAATTAGTTTGATTCTCGAATATAATTTGATTCGCGAATTAAAATAATTTTTGTTTAATCACGAATTTTTAGAAAACAGCCTCCTCGGGATGTCTTCCGGACGTGTCCCATTTTTATTATCGCATAATATTAATGCTCTACTAGAATACAAATTTTGTGCGTTTTGTCCTATCTCGATTAGTTTTCCAATAAAAAATGGGCATTTTATAAAATGGCGAATATCTCGATAACTAAGCGAGATAACGCAGAACGAATAGAAAAGATTCTGTAGGTCCCCGAAGGGTTTCCTAGAATTTTTATAGCCACAGGGTGACTATTTTTTTTATCAATTTATATGATAATATAAATAAATACACTCCGATGAAACAAATTTTGTTTCCCGTTCCTATAAAAATGGGTCACCCTGTGGCTGTTTTAAAAAGTATATACCTCGGGATATCTTCTGGACCTGGCTTATTTTTATTATCACAGTATATTAATACTTCACTAATACTTTGCCCTATCTCGCTTAGTTTTCGAGATACCGGTTATTTTATAAATTTCCGAATATCTCGGAAATTAAGCGAGATTTTCAAGTCAATTTTAATGTTTTTTTTTTTATTTTGTTTTAATTCGCAAATCAAATAAATCTTTTTTTAACTCGCGAATTAAAAAAAAAATATGTTTGAAATGATTTGATTTAATTGAATCAAAAAAAGATTTAAATGAAATTGATTAATCAACTATGATTTTAAAACTGATTTGATAAATTGATTTATAAAATATTAAATCATAAATAAAATATTGGTACAAAAATAATTATTTTTTTCGCGAATTAATTAAATAAAGATTTATATTTTTCAAGGTCTGGTTAAAAGTAACTTTAACTAAAGTGAGCAATAAAGTGAAAAATACGTAGTGACAACGACGTACTTTTATTGATTTATTTACTTACAACAAACAAACAAAAAAAAATAAATTTTTTTCGAATTGTGTAAAAAATAAAAATGTTGAATGTTGAATGAACTTAGTAAACTTTTTAATACAACACATTAATGCTCTTTTATTAACACATACGTATTAATCTTTTTCAAACCACATGAAAATATCTGACTTTTTGGCGGAGTTATTGACGGTGGAAATACAAAAGTTGGTTTGAAAGAGGAATTTGATGTGAAAATACTCTTCATAACAGACTCATGTCCAAAAATAGGAAATGTTAAGTAGGTTCGTATTTTACTGAGGATCGGACTACTTATTTACCTTAAACACTCGCCACTTTTTAACGGGCTTGCAACCGACTGACTTCAGTAAAGACTAGAAAGCCAAAGAAAAACTTTGGCTTACTTAAGTATCAAGAAAGTCTCAAACCAAGATAAAATTAAATTCTTTTTAACCCTATCCTTTTAACGTCAAGATTCGGGAAGTAAATTGCCAAAATTTTCATAGTTAACTGACAAAAAGCAGTAGAATGACACATAGGTGGCGCCACTAATGAAAAATCAAATTAGAACTACCAACCTTCAGATGATACCTGTCAAAATTTAATGACAATTCGTTCATTAGTGAACAAGTTACAGCTGCTTTAGTAACGCTACCGTTCAAGTCAAAGCTTGGCTTGATAAGTATTATTCGGACTCTGCTCCATCGAGACAAATAGTAGAAAAGTGGTTTGCTGACTAATGATGACGATGACGCCTAACGCTCTGGCAGCTGAAAAAAGGTTCACAAAATCATTTTGGCAGACCGTAAAGTGAAGTTGCAAAGATATCGATGGGTGCCGCTTTTGCTCAGAGTGTATCAAAATCAACAACGTGTCGATAATTCCAAATGATGGCCAAATTGTACGAATTACACTTTCAATTGCTTCCGCACCCACCGTATTCGCCAGATTTGGCTCCTAGTGATTGTTAACTATTTTCAGACCTTAAAAAAAGCTCGCTGGGAAGAGATTTGGTTCGAAGGAAGAGCCCTGTGGGAAAAGGACCTATCCCACAACCAACACGGAAGAACATGTAATTTTTAAAGCGGTCAGATGATATGTAATTTGGGAACCGGTCCTCTTTTCACCTATCTCATGTATTTTCGGAACCGGTCCAGTTTTCACCTATCACGGGACAGGTCCCAATTCCCAACTGATCACTTTTTTCCCGCAGGGAGAGGTGATTGCCGAACAAGGGGGCTATTTTGAAGCCAACCATAAATCATTCCAAAACAAATAAACAAAGGCTTAAATTCGGCTGTGCCGAATCTTTGAATACCTTCCACCAATATCCTAAAAAAAGGTTCTATACTGCTTTTGATACAAATAAGGTAAAAAACCTTTGAAGTAAATAATTATGGAGGTGAAAAAATTTTTTTGAGGTGGAAAAAATTTATTGGGTGTCTTAGACCCTATATTTCGACATGTTACAAACGGAATGACAAACTGATATATACACTTAATATATATTGTGGAGGGTAAAAAAAAGTATCGAAATATTAGAAAGGCATTGCAGTGATTGTATCGCTTTTGAAGGAAACTATGTTTATGAATAAAGTCGAAATTTGCAAAAAAAAAAAAAAAAAATCAGCCGATGTGTTATTTAATATGATTATCGATCAACATCTAAATATATTTCCCAATATGAAATTTTATGTATTTCTATAAATTTGGATTAATTAGATATAATTAAATCAGACCAAATCTCTGAGATAATTTATATAATTGTATTTGATTTGATCCAATTACACAGAACCAATTTCAGTATCTAATTGGATCTGATTTAAAAGTTTTTTTAAAACAAATTCTATTAAATTAAATAGAAACAGCTTAATTAAACTTGTTTTTTTTTTAATTTAAAAATGTTTCTATTTATTTTTAAAATGCGAAAACAAAAGCTAAAATGTTGACATATTAATTAAAAAAGCTAAAAGTTTATTGTAACTAGAATCATATTTACTTTAATAACATTCATATTTAATTTAAAAATATTGCTAAAAAAAATTAATTAATTAATTTTTTTCTTCGTGTAAAAATCCATGGTGGCTTTTAGTTGGTCACCTTGGTCACCTTAGCATTGCATAGGTACATATTTATTTAAATTGTATACAAAATTTTCCTTGGCTATGAATTTCAGTATAATGGAATGGACACCTAAGAGGGAGTAACCTAGTTAAGCAACACTTGATGGTGTTTCAACACTTCTTGCATTTTGTGTTTTTTTTTAAGGATTTTATCTTCTCTTTTTTTTTTTGTGTTGGTTGTGCATGTTTTATATTTCGTGTGATATTTTTGCGTTGACATGTTTGCATTTTGACAAGTGATTTACGAGTTTATTTTTTATATTCCGTTTGCCAACCATCTAAAGGCCAAAACACTTTTTTTACCGCTTCATGGCATCTGTGCTAATGTTTTTGTTCCGTATTGTGATGCTAAATAAATGAGATGCTTTTATCTTTTTCCGGATGTTATATGATTTTCCGAGTTGTTTATTTTTTCTAGACGATATTATTTATTTTAATGGTTTATGCTTAAATAAAATCTATTT
Source organism: Eustalomyia histrio (assembly GCA_949748255.1). NCBI lineage: Eukaryota > Metazoa > Arthropoda > Insecta > Diptera > Anthomyiidae > Eustalomyia > Eustalomyia histrio. Next base: position 20,314,306 of record OX456527.1, on the reverse strand, counting down.
ATGAAGTTAAATTAAGAAATATTAAAAAAAAACAAATGTAGGAAAAAACTTTGGGTGGTTAATATTGCAAAAAAATTATTTGCATTAATTTTTAAATCTGGCAGCTCTGGCAAGCAACCGACGAAAATTTTTCACATAATAAGTCTAGGCGCTTTCAAAATTACATGGATTACTTATAAAGGGTGTCCCAAGAAGAACGCAATTTTTAAATCTGGCAACATTCGAAGTGTCATTGTTTGACATTTGAACAATTGTTATTGTTTGCTAGTAGAAGGTACGAGGTTAGTAAAAATGGAGCGCTACACGAACGAACAACGCATTCTCATTGTGAAATTGTTTTACCAAAATGGTGAAAGTTTTGCGGCTACAGTTCGCAAATTGCGATCAATTCGGGGTCACAATAATGCTCCTAAAGAGTCAATTGTAAAGAGATTAATGGATAAATTTGCCGAAACTGGGTCTGTTAGTAATGTAAAGACAACAACGCGCCATCGACCAGGTCGATCGACCGAAAATGTCGCAGCTGTACGTGATGATGTCGCTCAAACTCCATCCACCTCAATTCAACACCGAGCTCAGCAAATTGGTGTCTCCAAATCCACTTTGCAGCGAATTTTGACGAAAGATTTGCATCTTCATGCACACAAAGTTCAATTGAATCAGGAACTGAAGCCAGCTGACCATGGACAGCGAAGGGAGTTCGTTAATTGGGTATTGGAGAGACAACATGAAAATGCTGATTTTGCCGATAAAATCATCTTCAGTGACGAGGCCCATTTTCATCTTGATGGCTTCGTCAATAGGCAGAATTGTCGCATTTGGGGTGAGGAAAATCCTCGAGTGATTCACGAGAAGCAAATGCATCCTCAACGTGTCACTGTGTGGTGTGGTTTTTGGGCTGGAGGAATCATTGGACCTTTTTTTTATGAAAATGAGGCAGGTCAAGCGCAAACAGTCAATGGTATTCGGTATCGTGAAATGATAACCAGTTTTTTCTTGCCTAGAATTGAAGAAATGAATGTGGAGGGCATGTGGTTCCAACAAGACGGCGCCACATGTCATACAGCCAGAGAAACAATTCAATTGCTGCATCAGTCATTTCCCGGTCGTGTTATTTCGCGTTTTGGAGATCAGAATTGGCCGCCTAGATCGTGCGATTTTTTCTTTGGGGTTTTTTGAAGTCGGTGGTTTACGCGAATAAGCCGACGACGACTCAAGCCTTAAAAGAGGAAATTGGACGCTGCATTAATGAAATACCGCAGCATTCATGCAAAACGGTCATTGAAAATTTAATTAAAAGATCGCGTGCATGCCAGCAAAGCCGCGGCGGACATCTGCACGATATATTGTTGCATACATAACCTCATTCTGTCTACTTTACGATATAATAAAGTTTCACGATTTTTTTTTAAATATCTGTGTTTTATTTAAAATTTAAAAATTGCGTTCTTCTTGGGACACCCTTTAGATGTTATACGCAGACATACGCCCCCAATCAGAAATTGCCAGTGATACAAAAAATAAATTACTAGCAAACCACTGGGCATCCAGGCAATTAAAAATTAATAACTGGGATGAATTAGCAGCGTTTGCAAAAAACATTTTACCAATATTTCTTTTACAAAATTCACTTCCAAGGAATTGACTTACATTGCTATGCCAGTGTTTGCAAAAAGTGCTTTTCCAGTAATACCCAGTCAGAAATTATCAACGGTATGAGAATCAGTGTACTGGCAGAGCATTGAATTTATAATACTTAGTCGGAAGGTTTGAAGTTCTATTTTGCTTGCAGGCATACATTTAGGTTTTAATAATTTTTTTAACTAAAGTTGAATTTTTGTTTTTTTGTTTTCCCACGCTGGCAACAAGCCCCATGCTTTATGCCAGTGTCATCATCAAATTTTTACTCAGAGAAAAAATAATAGTTAAATCAACTATGATACCATATTTAAATTAAGAACATTTTAAAATTAAGTATGAATCTTTTCAAATTAAATATGATTCTATATATTGGGTATATAACTTAAAAATGCGGGATTTTTGGCAAATTTTGGAAGGCCATTGTTAGCTATCGCCTTTCCCCATCTTTCTGGCAACATATGGATTCCGCACCAAAAGAACTGCTCATTCTTTGAGGCTAAAAACGAATCAAGCCCCAATTTTGGTTACCCGAAGTAAAGGGAATTCCAGTGAGAGCGTTCTGCATCGATCGAAACAAATGGTAGTCGAACGGGGCAAAGTCGGACTATAAAAGCGGGGCCCATTAAATACAAAGCATTACCTTGGCGCCATTAATATTCAGCCTTGACGTTGATTTGGCTGGTTGGCCAGGCTTCACATACGATTTATTGCTTTTCGGGATCCAGCCAGTAATGATGCGATACAAAAATCAATTTTATTTATGGCGTTTAACAACATTTCGGACATGCAAAATCGCCTTTCAATGTCTCGCAACTTTAACTGATGTGGTAAACAATTTGGATATATTCGGCTGCATTTTAAATTAATTCGCGAAAAAAAAATAATTGTTTTTTAAAATCATCGAGTAGATTCAGTATTTTATAAATCATTTTATTAAATCAGATCATTTGAATCTTTTTTGGTTCAATTGAATTAAATCTTGTCAAATTCGCGAATTAAAAAAAGATTGATTTTATTTGCGAATTAAAACAAAATAAAAAAACAGTAAAATTTACTTGCAAATCTCCGAAAGACATCCCGAGGTATCTATTTTTATAAAACACGAACGAAATGGAACGGGAAACGAAATTTGTTTTATCCGAGTTTGTTAACTCATATTAGCATATAAATTGATAAAAAAAAAATGTCGCCTTGTGTCTGTTTTATAAATATTCCATGAAACTTCGGGAACCTACCGAATCCATTTTATCGAAGGTCATTTTTAAAATGGCCCGTATCTCAAAAACTAAGCGAGATAGGGCAAAACGGTCAAAATTTTTTACTCCGATGAAGTATAAATATACTGCGATTATAAAAATAGGCCTGGTCCGGAAGACATCCCGAGGTATAAATTTTTTTAAAACAGCCACAGGGTGACCCATTTTTATACGAACGAAATGAAACGGAAACGATATTTGTGTTAATATATATTAACATATAAATTGAAAAAAAAAGTCACCCTTTCTTATAAAAAATCCATGAAACCCTTCGGGTTTAAAATTTAATCAATCGTGATTTTAAAAAAAATTATTTTAATTCGCGAATCAAATCGTATTCGAGAATTAAAATAATTATTTTTTTTAATCGCAAATCAAATCAATTTTGATTAAAAGTTGAATTATTTCGTTTGATTTATAAAAAGAATTATTTAAATCAACTTGATTATTCTAATAAGATAAATATTGTATGTATTATGGTTGTAAATAATTCAATCAGAATAATTAATTCACGAATTAATTTGTCAAAATTTCAATTGATTTAAGAAATTATGTTTTTAAAGGTCTGCTTGCGTGACTCTCAATGATTTTGCAAGTTCTTCTTGAGTTTGATAACAATCTTCATAGAGTAATGCCTCCACTTTATTATATGGGCGATCTTTGTCTTCCATGTCAAACCTCACAAACATATTCCGAATAAGCACATTATAGTACACCAATCGACTCAGAATCACTTCTTGAGTCGATTTATCGATGTCAGTCCGTCAGTGTGTCCAAACTATAGGTCGCATATATAAAGATATTTGGATAAAGTTTATTGCATAAATTTCTACTGATCCAAAAAAAAAAACTTTTTGAATATGATTACAATCAATCCATATTTAGACCTACACAGAGAAAAAAAAATCAAAGTTATGTCAACATATTCGATTTTTTCGCATTTTAAAAATAACTAAAAATATATTTAAATTAAAAGGAAAAAAAACTTAGTTTGATTTTAAAGCTACAGTTTGGTTGAAAAGTTCCTGCGCTCACCAAGAGATGGCACTACTAGCTCCAAACTTTTTTTTCTCAAGTTGGTATAACTGTCCTGAAAACACATGCAAAGTTGCAAGTAATTCTGTCAATTCTTTCTTTGTTTACAACGTGCAGTTATTAGATTCTTTGTTTTGAAGGGTTTAAAAGCAAAGGAAATTTATGAACAATTGTTAGAAGTGTATAAGGAGTCCTCACCTTCAAAACGCACCGTTGAATTTTGGGCTGGTGAATTTAAACGTGGTCGTACCAGCCTTGAAGACGATCCACGCGAAGGACGACCAAAAACTGCAGGTACATAATATGGTTAGTGAAGATCCAAGTTTGACTAAGCGTGAAATTGCTAAAGCCATAGGCATCTCAGACGAACGAGTACTCCGTATTTTAAAGGGTGTCCCAAGAAGAACGCAATTTTTAAATTTTAAATAAAACACAGATATTTAAAAAAAAATCGTGAAACTTTATTATATCGTAAAGTAGACAGAATGAGGTTATGTATGGAACAATATATCGTGCAGATGGCCGCCGCGGCTTTGCTGGCATGCACGCGATCTTTTAATGAAATTTTCAATGACCGTTTTGCATGAATGCTGCGGTATTTCATTAATGCAGCGTCCTCTTTTAAGGCTTGAGTCGTCGTCGGCTTATTCGCGTAAACCATCGACTTCAAAAAACCCCAAAGAAAAAAACTAATGGTGTTAAATCGCACGATCTAGGCGGCCAATTCTGATCTCCAAAACGCGAAATAACACGACCGGGAAATGACTGATGCAGCAACTGAATTGTTTCTCTGGCTGTATGACATGTGGCGCCGTCTTGTTGGAACCACATGCCCTCCACATTCATTTCTTCAATTCTAGGCAAGAAAAAACTGGTTATCATTTCACGATACCGAACACCATTGACTGTTTGCGCTTTACCTGCCTCATTTTCATTAAAAAAAGGTCCAATGATTCCTCCAGCCCAAAAACCACACCACACAGTGACACGTTGAGGATGCATTTGCTTCTCGTGAATCACTCGAGGATTTTCCTCACCCCAAATGCGACAATTCTGCCTATTGACGAAGCCATCAAGATGAAAATGGGCCTCGTCACTGAAGATGATTTTATCGGCAAAATCAGCATTTTCATGTTGTCTCTCCAATACCCAATTAACGAACTCCCTTCGCTGTCCATGGTCAGCTGGCTTCAGTTCCTGAGTCAATTGAACTTTGTGTGCATGAAGATGCAAATCTTTCGTCAAAATTCGCTGCAAAGTGGATTTGGAGACACCAATTTGCTGAGCTCGGTGTCGAATTGAGGTGGATGGAGTTTGAGCGACATCATCACGTACAGCTGCGACATTTTCGGTCGATCGACCTGGTCGATGGCGCGTTGTTGTCTTTACATCACTAACAGACCCAGTTTCGGCAAATTTATCCATTAATCTCTTTACAGTTGACTCTTTTGGAGCATTATTGTGACCCCAAATTGATCGCAATTTGCGAACTGTAGCCGCAAAACTTTCACCATTTTGGTAAAACAATTTCACAATGAGAATGCGTTGTTCATTCGTGTACCGCTCCATTTTTACTAACCTCGTACCTTCTACTAGCAAACAATAACAATTGTTCAAATGTCAAACAATGACACTTCGAATGTTGCCAGATTTAAAAATTGCGTTCTTCTTGGGACACCCTTTACATGAAGAATTACGTATGAAAAAACTGTTTGGAAAGTTAGTGCCGCACACATTAACAATTCAACAAAAACTGGATCGAAAACAAATTTCGCAGCGTAATTTGGAGCGTTTTAAGCCGACAAAACCGACTTCTTGCGTCGTTTTATAACTATGGATGAGACTTGATCTACCACCATGATCCTAAATTTAAAAAAGAACGTTTACAGTGGACTGAAGCTGGCTGTTCAGCTCCAAAGCAGGTGAAGTCAAAACGATCAGCAAAGAAGGTTTTGGCATCAGTGTTTTGGGATGCAAAAGGAATTTTGTTGATTGATTTTCTTCAGAAAGGTAAAATAATCAACTCTAAATATTATTGCAGCCTTTTGGATCAGCTGGATGAAAAAATTCGTGAGAAAAGACCTGGTTTAAAGAAGAAAAAAAAATCATTTTTCATGAAGACAATGCACCTGCTCACAAAAGTGTTTTGACGATGGCACGAATTGCTTGAACATCCACCGTATTCACCAGATTTGGCTCCCAGTGACTACTATCTCTTCAGAAATCTCAAACAATTCCTTCGTGGAATGCATTTTTCGTCGAATGAAGAGGCCATAGCAGCCGTAGAAGGTTATTTTGCAGAGCTTCCGGAAAACCATTATAAGGATGGGATAAAATTATTGGAAGATCATTGGAACAAGTGTATTGAGATTATATTGAATAAAAAAATATATTTCGTAACAAAAACAGTATTCTTTCATTTCGAGCGCAGGAACTTTTCAACCAACCTGTATTTCTATTAAGTTTAATTTAATGTTGTTTCTACGTGATTTTAAAATATTTATTTTTTTCTGTGGAAACCTCCCATAGAAAGGTACTTTATAAATTGGACTTAAATGGGTTTTAGACACACAAAACCTTTGGTATCTGGTTGAATGTTAAATCGGACCTTGTTTAGGTTTAGCCATATAAACCCATCCTATTCGATGTTTACTAAAATTTACTTTATTTTTGGCAATTTTGTTCAGGTTTATCTCTATACTTTTCACCCTTTTCATAAAAAAAGCTAAGGACTCTTTTCGGAATTTGAAAGACTTCGAAATTTGACCCAAATTATGTAGATGTAGGGTATCATATAGTAGTCTACATGACCTATTTTTATCTTTTTACTAGTTTTATTAGATTTTTTTTTTTTTGAACAAAAACATTTATCTTAATTATGACATTTGGAATTTCCTTTTAAGTTTTTTTATATTACATTTTGTTTACTAATTTTATTACATTTTAACATACAAAGATATTCATCAACCCAATTCTTGTTTCTTATAAGGGAACTTAAACATCACAGACTTTTATTGTATTGTGTGTCAATTTTGACAATTTTATTCTTAATTTTTAAAATATTAATCCGTCATTGTGACAGCTTTTTTTTATTATCAACATGATTACCACTTTAGTGGAGCGACATTTAATGACACTAATAATAAAATTTATTTAGTTTTTTTTATGATTCTTTTTTTGTATTAATAAGTTTTCTTCTCTTATCATTACAGAGCCAATGCGGGTCACCAACATTTGAAAAAGAACTGCGTCAGCAATTGGAAAAGTAAGTGTAATTGAAAAGACAATTCAATTGATTTATTCTTTAGATATGAAAACAATAAAATAAAATACAATTAAACTATGTACTACTTTTATGTAAGTACTACTTTAATAATTTGTTTCAAGTTTTGTTTGAAAATAAAGTGAATGGAAGAAACTACAGTAGAATAGTTTTGTATTTATAAGGATAAATTGTGGTTGAAACTTAATTCATAATATGGCCATTCATTAACATTTAATGTTAAACGTGACTATTTTAATGTTAATAGTTTTGGTTTTGTTTTTAGGTTTCGTGTAATTTAAAACATCTTAAACATTTCCTTTTTTTTTTTTGCATTTTATTTTTTGCTGACAGTCTTAAATTTTGATTAACTGCTTTTACACAGTTTCCCAAATCAAAAATTTCATTACAGAGAAATCAATGTTAAATAGAGCAGAACATCTTAAATCAATTAGAAACAAATTTGAAATCAAACTAATTTTGTTGATTTTCAATTTAAATATGTTTCTTTCTTATTTTTAAAATGCGAAAATGAAATCTAAAATGTTGAAATATTGGTTCAAAAACGAAAAAGTTTATTTTAACTATAATCACATTTATTTTGATAAGATTAACAGGTCAATTGAAAAGTCCCCGGCCTACCATAGTAAAACACATTTTTTTTTTGCAAAATTCGTTTTTTTTATTCAACATAGTTCCCTTCCTTATAGCGACCCTCCAACTTTTCGATACCATTTTTGTAGTACGATTTGACCTTTGCTTCAAAATAGGCCTTAGTTTCGGCGATCACCTCTTCATTCGACGAAAATTTCTTACCAACGAGCATTCTTTTGAGATCTGAGAACAGGGAATAGTCGCTGGGGGCCAGATCTGGAGATGGTGCGATTACAAAAAAAATTCTTAGTCGAGACCACGAAATGCTTAGCCAATTTACAGAAAGATTTAGCCGCTAGCAAGGGTTGTACCAATTCAAATATGTATACGTTCACATCACAATCACTGTACTTGCGCTAAGAATTTCGTGGTCTCGGTCAAGAATTTTTTTGTAGGCGCACCATTTGGCATCATGGGTGGCTAAAAATTTGGTAGTTTGTTCATCCTGATTTATAGGATCCTTGGTGGAACCACCAATCAACTCAGCATAACATGCCGAGTCGATTAAGCGATGTCCGTCCGTCTCTCCATGTAAAATGAAGGACCCTTGTAATCAAACTACAAATCGCAATTCTGAAGAAAATTAGATGAAATTTGCTACATAAACTTGTACTCGTGTTTCCCCCCAGGACGAAACCTATTGAAAAAGAATACAAGTAAAAAAAAAGGCTTAAATTCGGCTGTGTCGAATCTTTGAATACCCTCCACGAATATCCTAAAAAAATTTTGTTCCTTTTGAACAAATAATGTAAAAAAAACTTTTGAGGCAAAATTATGTGAAGATGAAAAAATAGAGACAGACGGACATCGCTAAATCGACTTAAAATTGCATAAGGATCGCGAATATATATACATTATGGGGTCTTAGACCTATATTTTGACATGTTACAAACGGAATGACAAACTAATATGTACCCTCACCATATATGATGGGGGGTATAAAAATATGCAAGAATATATAAAGCCTAAATCTTAAATGGTATTACATAGTGCATTTGGTTTTGAACTGCGACTGATTGTTCTAGGGATGCAGTCATCTTCACCGATATTCAGGCAGCGGTTAGGGCTCTGACAGATCAAACATGCAGACGGGTTAGATCTGCAAGATCGATGAATGCTAATTCTGGCCAGAGACGTCTGAGTTTGATATGGATAGCCGAACACTGTGAACCGAAGGGGAATGAGAGAGAGGACGAGCTGGGCAGCGATCCCAGACTTATTCGGATGACGAAAACGTAGCTTGTACAATGGGCTACAAACATGCTCAAGGAGATCTGGAATTGGGATAATGTTGGTGCGATCGCTAAGGTCCTGAGAGGTGACGCGGACGTTGGCAGGACAAAGAGAATCTTAAGGCTGGAGAAGAGTGTACAGGCTAACACAATGGGAATTCTATTAGGCCACTCTACACTGCGATCACACTTTTCGAAAGGAGTGACCGTAGTGTGTAGCCGAATACATACTAAAGTGATACCTGAGGGATACTGAATTCTTCAGGTGGACCGAAATGTTTATTGTGTTTGTTATTGGAAAGCGCACAACATGACAATTCTCTGGCATAGGTGTATTTCATCCATTTTTGTATGATCATGAAGGGCGAATGGCCCTTAGCTATTAGCAAGCTAAAGCAATTTTAAACAATTTCTTGGACAATATCTATGTATTTAACTTTTGATCAGTTCGTCCTGTTCAAAAATTTCGAGAAATTATAGAATTGTATTGCTATTTCGTACACTTAAAAAAGTTTGTAAGTTAAAATAACTGAAAATATCATTTAAAAGAAATGATATTTCATTTAAAAACCGGTCTACTTAATTTTTATTTAAATTAAATGCCATTTGTTATTTATTTTTAAATGTTGATTAATCAACTGACACAACTGATATAATCAGTTAAAATAAATGTCAAAATTTTACCCACCAATCCTGAAAAAATAAATGTTTTTTCATTTATTTGAAATTATTTCCGTTTTTGTATTTTTTGTTTTTTTTAATATACTCGTATAATACAAAATGTATGTATGCATATGAAGCTATAAACACGTTTTGTGTGAATGTATTTGTATATGTATGTGTGTTTAAGAAGTTCTTGTAAATTGTATTGAAAAATTTTGTATATATACAACCGATTTAAATAAAAAAACAAATTGAAATTTTTTGAATATTTTTTTTGAAACAGACAGCAAACAAAATTTAAATTTGTAATAACTGTTACGGACACAAATAAACCACAAGTTTTCGTTTTGTGGCTAAATTTTTATTAAATTTCAAACAAATGAAAAAAAATAAATGAAGCTGAAAAAAATCGGTAAATGATAGTAAATTATTTCGAATAAATGTATAAAAAGTTATTATAGATGTTTCTTTGAAAAATAAATGTATCTTCCTTTATTTTTAAATGGAACGGAAAACTTTTTTATTAAACTACAAACAGTTAACTACATAATATTCTGAGTGTATTCATATCGACAGAATATACATTTTGTGGCCCCGATACGTTTCGATATTGGAGAAATCGCAATTTTGAAATTTTATTAGGGTGTAATGAATTTGTTAAGATGTTTGTTACTTCCCAAAATATTCGACACCGACTCACTATTTACTGCACCAATTAATATATATTTCACTATATTAATTGCCCCGTTAAATAAAATTCCCGGTAACGATCTAAATCGTACTTTAATTGTATAACTTGTGTTTTTTTATTTCGAGCGTCCTATCCCAGCAAAACTTTTGAAATGAATGCGATATACTCATGCATTACCTTTTAATGTTAACTCGTTACTTTTTGCATTATTTGCGTCGATAGCTCAGTAAGTATAGTTTTAGCTGGCAAACATAACCTCTTTATTTAATAACATTTGAAATATTTGTAATAATTTTTTTATGAAAATCTATTTTTAGATACATTATTTGGTAATGTGTGGTTTTGCTGGGTTACTACAAAAATTTTAATAAAACATTCTTAAAAACTCTCTGATTACTTTTATATTTCAATCAGACATAAATTAAAATTTCGAATAGTTCTTAATTTTTTTTTTTTTTTTTTTGACTGGGTAACAGGTTTTTGTTTAAATTTGATTAAAAATTTAATTGGAGAGACAACATTTGTTTTGGAAATTTCAGCTTGCAAAGTTGAGATGTGAGCTAACACTTTTCCGTTAATATTTATATCTGGAACAAAAAACCCTTATACTCTAAAGTAGGGCTGGCAAATTCGATTACTTTTGAATATTTAGTACTTTTAATGCATTGACAAAAAAATTTTAAATAATCTTTCAACTCCTGCAGGAAATTTTTTGAAATTTATGTTTATTGAATATTTGAATTGTAATTATTTTTTCAAATGAATGTAAAAAACACAAAAATAGTGAGTAAATTTCATTTACACTCAATATCAAAATCAACTGGATGTTAGCATATAAATAGCTTTTTCCTTAGAGATATTTACAATTAGCACTTTCAAGGGCACGAAAAATGTTGATGAAGGTCGTAGCTAACTATAAAATGCATTCCATTCGGCTAGTGTCTAAATAACTTTTTCTGATTACTAAATAAAAAATAAGGAAAAATTTTTCATTTGAAAAAAAATGTCTTTAATCTCGAACCAGAAAATACTCGGACACTTGATACCATTAGCGTGAAGACTTATTAATAGCAGAATTAAAATCTTAGGTCCTTCCCATAAATTTTTGTGAATTTTTTTTAGAAGATCCATAATTATTACTAGGGCTCGGAAGTTCATGTAAATACATGTTTGCTGTCGTAAGCTGGAGAACAAAGTTTGCAAGATAATGCCATCGATTTGTTAATGCATATTTTTACATATTGAGCTTTAAATGCATATTTTAGTACATATTTTTGCATATTTTGTTTAATTCATGCTTTTAGACATATTTTTTATATTTTACTTTAAACTGGGTTTTACACAATTTTTTATTTTAATGCATATTTTTGTATATTTCAATGCATATTTTTGCATATTTTACTAAAAATTCATATTCATCAATGGTACTTCGTCATTGATGAATTAATTGGAAACAGTGTTTTTAAAAATTATTGTGGTGAGAATTTTTCACATTTGTTTCAATTTTCTTAATTTACAAACACTCAACATGTGCACAATGTTGCTGTTTTATTTGATTTTTTTTTATACAACGGATGCATTCCCCCAGTCATTAAGATTTTGTTTTTTCTACTTTTTTTCACTCGGTTTATTTTCCACAAAACCACAATTCACGCTTTAGAAAATAAAAAGTGCAGTCAAAAATAAAATTCAATGTTTGTTCCCAAATGTAAGGTTGAATATTTGCAAACAAGAAAAGTTTTAAAAGACTACATAAACAAACTATGGCTGATGATGGTGGTGGCTAAATGCACTTTGTATGTTATGTTTCACCGTAAGTTTGGAATGAGTAAATTTTCGTCCATATGCCGCTTTATGCTCTAGGCTAGAGTTAACTAAATATTTCAAAAACAGCCTTCTAGTGGTATTATTTTGTTTCTTTTTCAATTCGCATAAGAAATGGCATTAGCTGCCACAAGTAGAGTCGTGTTGTAATTTTAAATATATTTTTTTTTTGTTTTTGTTTCTCCTCATTAACTGCCTGGAAAACACCATCAATCACGACCTTCGCGTTAAAGACAAACCTCCAGCTCTTCTAGTACTGGCTTTGTAACAGTAACATTCTGTTTTTTTTGTCCATTATGTTATTACCATAAACAAGGCCAGAGGTTTTTAGATTATTGCACAGGTAATTTCCTTAGAAATTTCTTTCTTTGCTAAATTCTTGGGTTATTGAGGTTTGTAAAAGCCGCCAGAAATATTTAACTTTAAAGAGCCTTTCTTTTTATGTTTCACAACAACAAATTATGTTTTATTGTTTTCATTTTATTGTCTTAGCATTTCTTTTGTTTAATTAAATTATAAAATTTTATTACTTCTGTTTTCCAGCATGAGTCGTGTTATGAAATCTAAGGAGCGTAAACAATTACAAACATGCCGGGATCATAAAGCTTTACAGGTTGGTATAAACATATTTTTTTTTTTAATTTTTTATAAAATTCTATAAATTTTAATGTTATTTCTGTTTTCCTTTTTTTATCCTTTTTTTTTTTTAATTCATATTCCAAGTGATTATCAAAATGGAAATTTCACTTGTAATACGAATACAAATTTTCACTTTCCACTTGAATGATTATCAAAATGTTTATTAGAATATGAATTTTGTATGAATTTGCATTGTTAGAAAATGTTGACGCCTTGTCTAATGTATTAGTCTGGAAATAAATCAAATATTCATATTTTCTTTTCTATTTTTTTGCTGACATCATTGTCTAGTATTGAAATACGAAAAAAATAGTTTAACTTAAAGTTACGGGGGTGGCCAAACTAAAATTGCGATTGCGATCATTTCAGATTGTATTGGTATGCACGACACAGAAAAAATACAATATTTTAAAATCAAATAGTAGCCACATAGCCGCCGAGAACTTTTTTTCTTAACCACCGCAGACCCTTTCGGCTAAGTATAAACAATAAATCAGATTTTTGAAAAACTACTTTCTAAATTTATTTTTTAAATCTAAAATTAGTAGATTAATACACGAGCCCCCATTTTTAAAAAAATACTGTTTCAGCCGCCGCCGATAGTTTTGTGTTTTAGCCGCCGCTACGGCCATTTTGGGTCGGCTGGCATCTCTGCGCTGTAGAATATTAATTTTAATTCTGAATGGTCTCTTTGGAAATACACGATTGGGGTATTTTTATTTAGGACGAACTAAACTTAACTACTTTTGGTATATTATGGCTGTATTAAAAATAACAAATCTTTTCATTATTTATGGAACACAATTTCATTCATGTGTCTGTCGCGGCTGGTTTCGCAGTACCTCGTTCTGTCAGTCCAAGTTTTCCAAGACTTTGTTGACAGTTTCTGGTTCTATGTCACAAATAGCTCGGACAATATTAGCTTTGAGAGTGTGGATCGTTTCTGGATTATTCGCATAGCATCGATCTTTAACGGTAACCCACAAAAAACAGTCTGAATCTGAGTTCCGAGGCGGCCAATCGATATCGGCAAAACGGCTGATAACACGAGTACATGATGCGTCATCCTGTTGGATATCTTTTATTTCCACCTAATGGCTCTGTAGCGCTCGCCGTTGACTAAAATAGTGGTCACAGCAGCATTTACGAATAAAATGGGCCAATGATGCCTCCAATCCAAAATCTGTCACTCTTTGTGGATGCATTGGCTTTTTGACAAGGACGTTTGCGGGTTTTACGATCCTAACATGCGGCTATTTTATTTGTGGACAAAGCCGCCGAGATAAAAATGCGGCTCGTCAAAAAATATGATTTTTCGGTAAGGTCCAAACTGAGAAGCCATAACGTAGTGGATTGTCGTTTGCCTTCAATTGCTGAGTCAATTGGACTTTTGAAGCGAATAATCTGAGATCTTTGTGCAAAATTCTAATCATGCTGATGAATGAAATACCAATTTGTTGAGATCGATAGCGTGCTGATATTCTTGGATTAAGTGGCACACTTTCGGCCTCAGCAGCCACAATCTCATCGGTACGCACCGTACGATGACGGGAACCATGAGTGTTGTTCACTAGCAAGCCAAACTCACGAACTATTTGCACCAAACTTGCATACAGCACACGCGGTGGGTTCTTCATTTCGGCCACAACTTTTCAACAAGCGCACAATATGGGCAATACAGCACTCACTTTGGAAAATAAGTTTACAATATTTCCCAATGTTGAACAAGCGTAAGGGGACTAATTTTAGTACGCCGAGGTATGATACTCGTCATTAGTTAGTTAATATTTAGAACAGGCAAAGATCTATTATAACACAAGCATAACACATCGGCTGAAAAGTCCGTAGGATAACCAATAAAAACAAAATTCGACTTTATTCATCAACATAGTATCCTTCAAGAGCAATACAATCACTCCAACGCCTTTTTAATATTTTGATACCTTTTTTATAGAATCATTCGGCAATCACCTTTTCATTCGAACAAAATCTCTTTCCAGTGAGCATTTTTTGAGATCTGAAAACAGGTTAAAATTGCTGGGAGCCAAATCGGCGAATACGATGTGCAATTGAAAGTGTAATTCGTGCAATTGGTAGCCAACGGCTTGTGACACTGCGTATTGTCTTGGTACGCGGCAATAATTTCGAAAACAGCGTTCTCATAGACAAATGTTCATGCAAAATAAACCCTACACGTTCCTTCGATATCTTTATGGCATCTAATATCTTCTGCAACTTCACTTTACGGTCTGCCAAAAGGATTTTAGGCGACCAGAGCGTTCGTTGTTATCGGTGTTTGTATGACCACATTTAAAGTCAGCAAGCCACTATTCTACCATTTGACACATAGATGGCGCTACTAGACTTAAATCGATATAATTTTTAGTTAGCCGTAACCTTCAAAGACACGTGTATAAATTTGACATCTGTCAGATCCTTAGTTTGTAAATTATATGAAAAAAATGGATAAAAATGAATTTCGCGTGTTGATAAAGTAAAGTAAAAAGAAGTAAAAAAATACAGTTTAAGCAAAACTCCAGACACTTCCCCAGGAAAATCAACGATCAAGGGATTGGTATGCTAAGTTTAGACGTGGTGAAATGGGCACCGAAGTCGGTGAACGCAGTAGACGCCCAAAAGAGGTTGTTACGGACGAAAACATCAAAAAAATCCACAAACTGATTTCGAATGACCGCAAATTCAAATTGAATGAAATAGCAGGTACTCTAAAGATATCAATTGAACGTGTACATCATATCATTCACGAATATTTGGGTATCAGAAAGCTCTGTGCAAAGTGGGTGCCGCGCGAGCTCACTTTTGACCAAAAACTACGACGAGTTGATGATTCGGTTCAGTGTTTGGAGATGTTCAAGTGTAATAAAGTTTTTGCGTCGATATGTGACTGGATGAAACATGGCTCCATCATTTCACTCCGAAGTCCAATCGACAGTCATCCGAGTGGACTACACGTGATGAACCAACTCCAAAGCGTGGAAAGACGCAACAGTCGGCTGGCAAGGTTATGGCGTCTGTATTTTGGGATGCGCATGGAATAATTTTCATTAACTACCTTGAAAAAGAAAGGACCATAAACAGTGACTATTACATAGCGTTATTGGACCGTCTGAAGGACGAAATCACCGGAAAACGGCCGCATTTGAAGAAAAAGAAAGTGCTGTTTCACCAAGACAATGCACCATTTGCACAGATATTTCAACACAATACGTTTAAACTCATTTTTGGTTTATCCGTTTCCGTACCATTAAATACGAACTTCACATTTTTGTATTTGCTATCAAAATAAAATTACTTATATAATTTGTAAAAAAAATTACAAAGCTCAACCATTGTGTTAACAAGAATTTGTATTGCGTCAAAAAAATTCGCAATAGCGTGAGATATAAAAATAATGGGTAAATATAAAACATAAAAATGATGGCAAATATTTTTAAATTTGATGTGTTTTCACAATTAATGACGGACCCTTTACGTTCCGTTTACGGTACATTTTAAATGGACAATTAATTTGTGCACTCCGTTTTTTATATAACACAACGGTCCGCAATTGACGGACTTTCAACGGATTCGAATCAGTTTCGATGTTCCTCAAAATCCGTTTTCTGGTCCGTATGCGGATCCAGAAAACGTTACGTAAACGGAGTTAGATTCCGTTTATGACGAACCGAAAATGTTACGTTTTGTTTGTTGGGAATCCCTATAATTGGCCTCATGAAACTTTTTTTTATCGTTTTGATTGAGCATTTTTTTCATTGACCTGCTCTCAGAGCTATCAAATGATTCAAATTTGAGATCCATTATAATTTAATATGCAGTTTAAAAAAACAAATTTAACAATTTAAATTGTGAACTTAAAAGATTCTGTGTTAAAACAACCTTTTTGGCATTAGCATACCTAAATCAAATACTAACGACGTAAATTTAAATTATGGCATCATAATTATAATCAAATTCTCAACAAAGATTCGTGTTAATGCAAAAGTAATTAGCACCATTTTCAAAAGTTAGATATTGTGAAAAGTCATTAACACTTCTACTACAACTAAGTACGAGTATGTATTGAAGAAATACAGCTAAACCTAAAAAAAATCATAATAGAACCAATATGTTTAGTGGAATAAGTTAAAGTTTTTAAACGTAGTTTGAATACAACTAAAATTTCTAAATTTCTTTGCTTTTCACAGACACGTTTTGCACGCCAAGAAAACATTTTACATACATTACAACAAGAAAATAAGGCTCTCCTTTTACGCATACGACAATATGAACACTGTTTGGATGATGTTATGCGTAAAGTGGTCGATGCCATAGTGGCCGAAGATAATTTACGTGAAGAGGTTGCCTTGTTAAAGGGACGTGTGCGAGATTTAGAAGCACAAAATGCTGCTTTATCCGCCAGCCCTGCCAAGGGTCGCGATGAGGGCTATTGTACAATGAGTAGTGGACAACCACAACCGTCCAATGGTCATTTAGAAGATTTACCTGAAGAACCAGAACAATGGTTATTACCGGCTGAACCATGTTCAACGGAAATGGAAGACTGGAGTATGTCGCAAGAAGAATTGGCTGTGATAACATTGGATGAAGATAGAGAACAACAACATCAGCATCATCAACAACAACAAACAAGACAGAACAATAAATTAGGTGATCATGATTGGATTTGGAATTCAACGGATTTATTAAATTCAACAATGGTTGAAACTGACTCGGTGGCAGATAATATATCACAATTATTACAACAAAAGGTAAGGGAATTTAAGATATTTTTACTGGAAATTATTAAACGAATCTTATCAAATGATTTCTTTTTTTTGTAATTTTTTTCAGATCATCTATTCTGAAGACGAAGAAGTGGCCTGTACAGAATTTACTAATGATTTTTATAAATTAGTAAATATACGTTCAAGTTCGGCCCGTAGTTTATATTCATATATCGAGGGTGACACCGATGATGAGGATGACGAGGATGAGGATGATGATGACGATGACTCGGAAGATAATGATGAGGATGGCAATTCTAGTTTATCACCCAGTCATAAACGTTTACGCTCAAAAGTTTTAAAATCCCGCCAAAAACAACAACCTAGTCCTACACCCAGCGAAGCTGGTAGGGCTCAAGTTACTAGCTGTTCCTCTAGTGAAACGGATGATTTTTCACTCTGTACCACACATCAAGAAATCACATTAAAGACACTTCAAGAAAATGAGACCATCTGTGAGGAGAAAACGGCCCCCCACGAGGAAGAAGTAGAAGAAGAAGAACAAACTTCAGAACAACATAGTGATATAGAAATTGAAGATGTCCAGCTGGATGCCGATTTGCAATTAACGCCAACGTTAATTATGAATCATACCAATCATCAGCGACATCTAAGTGATCATCTGAGTGAAAAAGAATGTATAGAACAGATTATTAAAACTGAATTAAGTCGAACGCCCCGGCATAAACTAATGAAATCTCAATCGACTATAGAGGAACGTGAAACGAATAATATATTAAGAAGTCGTCAACAGCAAACGGATTTGCATCAATCTCATGTCGTAAGAAGTGGTAGTGTTAATGGTAATTTAGTATCGAAAGCCCGTTATCAGGAAAGATTACAAAATTCTCATAATTCCTGGAGGCGTAGTAATGGTTGGAAACGTGTAATATCGCCCTCACATTCGCCGACAGTAGCATCACCAAAGAAGGTATTTTTTTTTTTTTGGAAAATAAATTTAAAACCAATTTTATATAAAAATTTTTCTATCTAGGAATTAAAAACTTCTGAATTAAAAAGTCCTCCAAAACAAACTCCTAGCCGCATTCCCTCTTGTATACCCACTTCTATAACTCCACAGCAACAGCAGCTGCAGCAGCAGCAAAAATTAATAACATCGACATCTACAAGTCTTCAAAATTCTCAACAATCTACCAGAAAATCGAAAATTCCTCCTCCCGTACCCGTTAGACGTTCCTATGCTAGTTAAATCAATAACATTTGAGTTAAATTTAATCCTAGAAGGTCAACTATATTTGACTATTTTTTTAAAGCTTGAAAAAGTAACTTAAATGTTCGATAAATCATAGGAATTAAAAAAAATTAATAATCTATTAAAATTTAAATCGAAAAAACAGTTTTAAGTTTATAAAAAGATCATTGGATCAATCGAAATCAAAAAAACTCCTATATAGGTCTAAAAGACCTACATTGACCTTCTAGTGTTAAAATTGTATACAGACAGAAAAAGAACTGTCAAAGAATTTGTTAAATATCTCTACGCTGTTTTTTATAAATTATATAAAATCTGGAGAAAGTTTACCAAGTTTTTATTTGGTATAACCAAAAACTTGGTAAATTTTTGCAAGATTTTTTATAACTTATAGAAAAAATGTTGGGAAAGCTACTTTACCCATTTTTTGGCTAACATTTCTTTCCGAGTAAATTGCTTTTTTTGTATATAAAAATACATAGCATTAAACTTAGTTCTAAGCCCGAAAAAAAATTGTTTAAAAAAGACTAATATGTGATATAAATTTGAAAAATATTTAAAAAAAATATAAACATTAGAGACTAATAACACCAAATTATTAACAAAAGTAAACTGCCGATTCAATAGACTTAAACAAAATCCAAAAAGAGAAAAAAAATGTAAATTTTAAAATCAATCCAAACATCTCTATAATTTCATTAGAATCCAAGATTTGTAAAATTATAAGAACTTTGTTTTTTTTTAATTACTGTTGAAATTCTGAATGTCTAACAAAAATTTGGAAATTACGAAAAATTACCAAGCTGAACTCTCTGATTTTAAAGAAATTTGAATATGTGCTAAAAAAAATATAAATTCAAGAGAAAATGATAACATTGAAAATTCAAAAAATACCCCCCTGAACATTTCTAGAATTGCTGTATTTGTGCGGCAAGGTGGAACATTCACTAAAAACTGATAGCTTCCAAGCAAAAGAGATTGAGAAGGACCTCAATAATTCTACGCGTTAACTCTTAACGTGAACAAATGTAAAATTTATATAAAACTTTCTAACACAATTTACAGCAAAAAAAAAAACCCAGCTAATATGGAAAATCGGCATATTAAACTGAAATAAAAGAAAAATCTATTTCAATTTTATTTTCTTATAATAACCAAACTGTTCATTTCACATATCCAAATTTCATAAAAATCTTAGTTTAGTTTGAACATTTTGCTGCGGTAGCAACACCCTGAAATAGTTCATATTTCAGTCAATAGCGGTTTAGTTTTATCAAATATCTTTTAAGGAAACTGACAAGAAATTACCGTTGATGTATTCCCGCCGATAGCGAAGAAATTTGGAAGTATAATAGAAGGGACGGACAAAGTAATTAATTATTGCTACCTTTTTATCGGACCAATCTCACGTTTAAGAGTTAACATGTGGGTTCAAAATGTATTCATTTTTTTTTTTGCACTTACGTTTCTAAGAAACGATATGGAAATTGGCATTAAATGCATAATATAATGATGACCTATTTGATATAGTAATAAAACTAGCAAAAAGTTTGGAACAGTTTTGAACCCATTTTTGTCTGCTAAATATGAAATTGGACCGCTATCTTTTTACAAAATTATTATTATTTTTGTCTTCTTTATCTTATTTCCAAATGTTGCAGCCGCCAACCCCCCAACAGAGTAAGGTTTTGTTAAAGGCAAATTCTAATTTCACCCCACTCTTAAATAAGAGTGTTTCTATAATTGGGTTTGAAAATTAGAAATTTGCATAAAAAATAAATTATATTGAAGCTTCTTCTACACTGTTTGATTTTAATTAAACCACTTAAATCTACTTAATATAGCGAATTTACATTACTTAAGAGTTGATTTCGATGGAAATCTAATAAAAATTTGGCATTTCAAACAGATTTTCCCATACAAAATAAAGTCCAATTTAAATTTAGATTTGACTGAGACATCAATAATATAGAATATCTCCGTGTAGAATCGACTTTGTCCAATACAACTCTGAATTTGCCGAGAAATCATAATTGTGATTGGCAACACTAGACTTTTGACAATTTTTTAATAGAAAAACACACGTTGTTACGTGTAAACGGTACAGATTTCGAAATAGATTTCAAATTAAAATCTAAGAAAATTTATAATGTAATTTACCTTTAAGATGTTTTGTGAAAAAGTTTTTTCAAGTGAATTTTTTTGGCCAGAATAAACGGTTTTTCAAGACTTTTTAAAGAGATCGTAGAAGTTTTAATATACTCTTCAGAAATCTTTGGAAAATGCACACAAAAAGATTGAATTCCACCAAAACAAAATCATAAAATTTGTTATTAATAAAACTTAATTCTTTTGTCAAAAGCAATGAGAGGTTATTATATATTCAAAGAAACATTAATTTTTTTCACTAACAGTAAAAAAAACAACGATTTTATTGTTTTATTTTAAATCGAACAGTGTAGAAATGGCTTCAATATGCAGCTTTTAAAAAACTTAACACAGCTCGATTTATTGATTTTAAGATCATAATGTTAAAAAATTCTCCAACTAGTAAAAGAGTTTATTTTTAAAAAAATAAAAATTGTATTTTTTCGATTTCTAAGTTTAATTTACAATTAATGGAGTATTTCTTGCTGCTGATTGGTTCCAAGAAAAATAGAGATAGAACGATACAAACAATATGTAAGTGAGAAGAATGAGGTAATCCAGCATTGTGAATGCATAATTGTAAATTGACCTTTACAATTATGAAGTACTACACTTTGCAAAGTGGATTTTCTTTCCTTTTAATTTGTATGTGCAAATTTGGTTGTATCATGCCATCTCTATTAAAGTACACTCTGTAGAGTAGAGTACTTCAGCTGCAAAGTCGAGTGTACTAAAATAAAGATGGCTTAATACAAAAAATTTGTAAGTGCAAAGGAGAATGGAACAAAATAGACTCTTCTGAGTAGAGAACTCCATAATTTTTTTTTTTAATTAACGAATGATATTGATATAAGCAAATTATGAGTTCACCCCGCTCTTTAAGTTAAAAGTGTTATTGGGCTTGATATTTATTATAATTTGTTATATCAAATGAAGGATATTACTGTCGAACTCCGATTTGTGTCCTCTTTAAGACTGCCACGATCAGTGTTGCCAGAAAAGGGAATTCGGCCCCCAAATTAAGGATTTCAACTTCGGTTTAGGGGCAGATATATGAGGGTAGGGATAAGGGGATTTTTCGAAATATTGGGGATTTTAATTGGAGGCATTCAAATTTTTTTTATAGTTTTTGTTTATAATCACAAATTTTTAACAGAAAAATAGTGAAGTGATTATTTTAGGCCGAAAATCCAAAAAAAAAAAAAACAAAAATCAGCTCTTGAAAAGTATATTGTGAATGATTGATATTCACAGTTGTTTCTTGCCTTTTAAGGTTGTCTTTAAACATAACAATTTTATTGAATATATTACTCCCTGTTTTTATAAAGCAAACGGAATAATTTCGCCAGAGCGGTTATTTATTTTTTAAAAATAAAAAAACAGGGGGTAAATTTAAATAGCAATTGGTGGTAGCCCCTGTTTTTATAATAAGAACGAAATAATTCCACCCGAGGTAAATATTTACTATGACTGTTTTTTGGCAATTGTAGAGACAAAAATAAAATTTACAAAAAGTCGGTCAAGCCTGACCATGAAATTACACCAGGTATGGGAAAACTAGCAGATTTAGCTGGTCACCTAACAAGTTCTTTAAAAATAATTATTAGAGGTTTACCTTTTTATTTTTGCCACAAAAAAGTGAGCTGTCAACAAAAAAAAAAGTAAGAAATTTTCTGCATATCTTTTAAAAATTATTAATTTAAAAAAACTGTATTAAAAAAAAACCTCAGAAAAAAATTTAAGAATTAAAGGACCACACATTTTTATTGTTAGATTTAAAAACTAACTGTTGGGTATAAAAATCTAAATAATCTTGGTCTAAAAGAATTTCTTTCTCATTTCTGAATTTACAATATTTTAAACCTAGAACGAGCTGTGTTAATTATAATCCTTATTTATTTTAGGTTTTATTGAAAACAAAAATTGCTAATTTCAGCTGTAAAAATTTAACTAAATGTTAAGTTACTGAAACAAATGCAGAAGAATAGGCAAATATAAAATTTTTAATTATTAATACCTAAACACTCTATTTAAACTATTCTTAAATATGTGAATATTATGGATTTAAATTATTAATTAAAGTTAGATATATGACGGCTAAATTAAATTTAAAGAGATTATACTTTTAAACTTTGTACAGTTTTTTAAAATATTTCAAAAACTCCAGCGTTCATATTGCAATTTTTGATTTTTTTTTTAATTCCAAAAAAATTTTTAATAAATAAACAGCTATGAAATATTTACCTTCATAGAAATTTTTAAATTTTTATTTCCTATTCTAATAACAATAAATTGTTACT
Source organism: Eustalomyia histrio (assembly GCA_949748255.1). Taxonomy (NCBI): domain Eukaryota; kingdom Metazoa; phylum Arthropoda; class Insecta; order Diptera; family Anthomyiidae; genus Eustalomyia; species Eustalomyia histrio. Next base: position 20,290,964 of record OX456527.1, on the reverse strand, counting down.
AATTTTTCTTTACCCAAATTCATTAACTTTTCCCCAGAGTTGTAAAAAAGTGTAAATTTCTTAACTTCAGCTTAGCCAGTTTGTATTTAACTCAAGTTATCTCTCACAATATTATTTAAATATAATAATTTAAAAAATAAATCTGACATTATTAGGGATAGTTTTATAATTTTTTGGTATACAAAAAAATATAATTTTGTAATTATTTATTTATAAAATTACTATATTACTATATTTTACGAAAAAAAAGTAAACAGAAAGACATTAAGAAACAAAAGTTAAAGTAAACTAATTAATTAAGTAGTCTTCCGCACAAACAAATTAAAATTTATAAATATTAAAAAATAATATTTATGCATAAGAAATAAATAAAAATAAATATAACTCATTGAAAAGAATTCCACTAATAATTAACATACAATAAAAAAATAATAGTTTTCTAAGAAATTTAATGAAGTAAAAAATAAAGGTTTCTTATTTCAATATTATAATATTACAAAGAAAAATGTAATATAATATTTATTAATTAATTAAAACCAACCAACAAAGTAGCTTTGTTTAGTTATTAAAAATTAAATATATTAATAATATCAAACAATTTATACAAAAGTTATATTACTGTAAGCAGATATTTATCTCTTGAGATGTTATTTTTGGTTTTTAATAATTCGTTTTCTAATTTATTAAACATTATTAAATTTATTAAGGCCTATTACTACTTAAAAATCCTAAATTTACAAATGTTTTTCGCTTTCTCTCTCTCTCTCTCTCTCTCTCTTTCAGAATCTTAACTCGAAATCTCCAAATAAAAAAACAAATCTATGTAATTTTTTGATACCATTTACTATAACATATTTAGTAATTACATATATCCCTAGTGTAGTTCAGTACAAATTAAATGAAAAACAACATTTTTGAAAATATTATTAATGAAATATTTATAACTCATTTAAAATAAGCAATAATAACAATTTGTAATGTAATAGTAATGAAAACTTAACAATTGTTCTTAATAATTATTGTCGAATTGTACGATACAACATAAAACACTTTGAAGATTGGAAAGTGTATTTTCAAAATACATAGATAAAATATTATGTATACTTTAAATAATTATAATAAAAAATAATATAAAATATTAAAACAAAGAAGTTTTTTATTTATTAAAAGTATCTAAAATAATTTTTTTTTTAAAGAAATACACTAGTTTACAGCCAAAATGCGACAAGCATGCGACTATTTTTTTATGTATTAGGGCCTCCTTAAGCCGAAAATTGCATTAAACAATTTTTTTCTGGCCTAGTTTTTGAAATTTTTTTAATTTTTTATTTTAATTTATTAGTGATTTACCATTTTGACTATATCTTGAGTTTGGCTCAAAATTTTTTTATCAGTCAAATTGCACAACATGTTTTGTGAATATGGTTTTTAAATCGGTTAAGTAGTTTAGCAGATTTTGCTAGTTTGATAAAAACACAAATTTTGAAATTTCAAAAAAAATAATAAAGATATTCGTCTTACATGGAAAAATATGAAATAATTTTTTTTCTTAAATGTTGTACTTCTACAAAGAAAATAAGCCATTTTAAAAGAAAATCTACTGATAAATACCAAAGTTATAATCATTTATGTAAAGGTAACCAAATTTTAAATTTTTCTGTTTTTTGTTTTGTATTACTTTTTGTACAAAATTACTGCACAAAAATCCTTTTTTTAAGAAAACAAATTGGACAATTTAAAAAATTTATGTTGGGAGGAAAAATTGTGAAATTGTTGTACTTCTTAGCAGGTACTGAGAACCCATTTTTTATTTTATTTGCAAATTATGTAGACAAGAAAGCAAGTGCCCTCAAAAATATAAATGACAAAAATGTCAAAAAGAGAAGTCTTAAAATGAGAATTTATTAGTTATATTACAACAAACAATAGCTCTGTTCCCTTACTTTCTGGGTAAAGTTCGGTAAAATGAGAGTAAGCACAAAATACTCTCATAAAATTACAAAATTACCTAAAAGTACGGGAACGCAAAAAACCACTTTTCTAGCCCAAAAAAAAATGTCAAAATGCGTCAGTGATGCCAAATTTTTAGGTGCAATAAGTGTAGCACGACAAGTGAAAACGCGCTAATGGAGAAATGCGAAAATTGAAATAAGATTCAAACAAAATATATTAAAATTGCCCGCCGTTTACAGTGGCAGGAAATTTCGAGATTTTGATATTTTCCTCTTTGAAAAAACACACATAGTTATTTCTAATAAATATATTTTTCTCATAATTTAATGTTTATGAGCTTTTTTTTATTGTTTTTTTAAAGTGGTGTATATAAAAATCTCGTGATTTCGTGCCAATGTAAAAGAGGGGGTTACAATTTAAAAAAAAAAGCGGTAAGAAAAATTAAAAGGTGCCGATCTGTCCCTTTTTTATTAACAGAAAATATTTGCAGTTTTTAGAAAGTAAAAAACGGCTTATTGTAACACGAAAAGGGCTAAATTAGCATCGCTGAAGTTCCTTAGTTTTATTTTTTACAATTATAAAACAGCTGTTTTTGTTTATCAACTCTTCTTTTGACAATTTACCCAATTTACCCAAAGAAAAAGTTTGGGTAACTTTCGGTAAAAAGAGAAACACTAATACACTCTCATAAACGCTCTCATTTACCCAATTTTCGAGTACGGGAACGCTTTTGGGTAAATTTGGGTAAGTTTGGGAACCCGCGGTAACGTACGGGAACAGACTTAATACAAACAATGAGAATGTGTTGGTGGTATGCAATTTACTCAAAGATATTTATCACAAATTTGCAAGAAAGATGGACACCAAGTATTATATGTCTTCCGTGCTATAGAAATCTTACAAAATGTTCTTCTGGCACGAAATTGAAATTATTTTTTACTGATTTATTTAATATAAATACCCCAAGTGTTAAAATTTTTTTTATTAGCCGATGCATGAAATTCGGAGTACCAATGATTTGGAGAAACCCATTTAATCATATCGACGATTTCTATTTTTGTCAATGCAAGGGTTCTGGATTTGGAGCCAAAAAAAAGGTGGTTTTATGCTAATGTAGACTCTGTCAGTTTTCCAGCTCCTCATTTGGATGTATTGCCCATTTCTAAATATCCAAAATCAGCTAACACCAACGTAAGTTCCGACTCATCTGTTATTTATTGTTATTGTTAATTGGGTTATTTATACTTTGCCTTTTTTAGAAAATTTTTAATTTATTTTTGTTTATTGATTTGAAATTTATGTTTTTAAATTTGTCGCATTTTTTTATTATTGCTTGAAAACTGTGTTAGCTAGTTACGAAATTTTGTGAGTATTTTATTTTTATATTTTGTAATTTAATTTAATTTAATTATTTAAAAAATATGTTTTTGCAGTGAATAAACGCTTGCCAATAAATGTCAAGAGCCTGTTTATTCGATTTCCGAATAGTTTTCAAACAATTTTTTTATTCAAAAATTTCTGAAAGTTTAGACTGGTGTCCTCCTTATTGTCCATGTTGGAGAACCAAATTACTTCCTTGTTTTGAATATACATTTATTAATTAATTAATTTGGAATAATAGTTTGTTTTTTTTTTATTGTGACGCTCCCTTTCAAGAATCTATTTGAGAAAACATAGGTATTTTATGAGAAAAAGCCGAAGACTCCAAGGATTACCGCCTATAATGCCGCTCACAAGATCACCTACCACCACTAGCTCTCCAGCTTCATTCACTACCCAAGAAGAATCGTCAGCACAGACCCAAAGAGTTCAAGATCAGGTAACGAATAATTTTGAGAAACGATTTGAAGAAATGCAAAATTTTTTAATGCAATTATTAATTGAAGCTAACAACGTAAGCACCCAAAATTCCATTTCTTTTTTAAGAGATGAACTACGTAACGAACTAAGTAATGAAATTAGAAGTGTTGAATCAAATGTGGTTCATTTACGTGAAGATACAATAAATGAAAGTTCAACCCCCATGTCTGTCAACATTACATCGGCAACTCCTCCATATATTTCAAATTTGAATATTCTAACAGCCTCGCCATCTACAGCTACACTCAGAAAAAAAGTTAGTAGAAAAATTTGTAAACGGTTTTCAATCCCACTACTATTTTTGTACTGATTTTTAGTAAAAACATTATTATTTAGCAAATCTTTTTGCTATTTACATTTTACAAATTACAGAATTTTTACAGAATATCTACAAATTTTCGTTGCTAATTTCAGAAATCATTTTACAAAATTTTGAAAACCGATTTTTGAAAACCGATTTGAAGGAATTGTTATTTCTAATAATTTAAACTTATACATACAAACTTAAATTGCCCTAAAATGTTACATAGGATTAAAAAAGGGATCGGAAGTAAAGATACCGACTCATGTCTAAAAAGAGGACATCCACTTAAAATAGCACTAAAAAGGGTTTTTTAGTTCTAAAAATCAGCCCTAAAAACAATTAAATTTAATCAAATTAAAACAAAATGATAAATTCGTTTATGTTTAACAATTTTTAAGATTTTTAAGCCTTTGATTTTTTTTTCATACATCTTTTAAAAAATATAATCAACATTTTTGATGCTCGATAAAAAAAATAAATCTAAAACTCCGTACTAATATTAATAGTATTTAGTAATTTTATTTTTGCTGATTTTAGCAAACAGATTTTAAATTCCACTTTACAAAAAGTCTACTAAAATTTAGAAGCGGCTACTAATTTTTCTACTAATTTCATTGTACTACACGCCAGCAGACATGTGTTGCTAAGATTAGCAAAAAATACCGCTGGGCTCAAATTAGCAGAATTTCCCGTAATAACAGCAAAATTTTCAGTTGCCATTACAGACTTTTTTTGGTGAGTGTACACCTGTCTTAATACCACAGAACGTATATTCTAATCATTCTATCGGAATAAATTGCGTACCTCAAAGCTTTAACGCAATTCCATGAGTTTCAACATTGAATTATTCTCAACCCATAGTTCATTCTTCATCACTTATTCATCCCACTCAGTCGTCTCAGACGTCTCAGTCGGTTAATAATCAGTTACATTCACATCGCCAAAAGAAAATTTATCCATTACCCAAATTCTCCGGTTTACCAGAAGATTGATTAACCTTTTATGAATCATTTATAACGTCTACTCAAGAGTTCGAATATTCGGAACTACACAACATAATGTGACTCAGAGACAGTCTGGAGGGCAACGCACGTGACTTTAACATCATCATTTGTAAATCAAATCTCACCTGAATACAATTATAACAAAAGTGGAGACAGCCGCTTACTTAGTCAGGCTCAATTAAATGATTTGGTCAGAGACTTGGAGCTCACAAAAGAAAAAGCAGAAGTACTTGCATCTCGTTTAAAACAATGCAACTTTTTGGAGTCAAATGTAAAAGTAACATACTACAGAAACCGCGATTCTCATTACGCGAGGTATTATTCAACCGAAGATGAGATATGATTCTGCAGGGACATTCCCAGTTTGTTCGAGGAGCTTGGAGAGCCTTACAATGCAATTGAATGGCGACCACTTGTTGATAGTAGTAAAGAACCATCTATACCCATTGCACACGTTGTAAACACTAAATAATCGTACGAAACAATGGTTAAATTGCTAAAATGTATTAACTATGAAGATCACAATTAGAAAGTTTGTTCCGATTTAAAAGTGGTAGGCATGCTATGTGGAATGCAACGTGGATACACAAAATATTGTTTTTTTTTGCCTCTAGGACAGTCGAGCTCGTGATTTTCATTATAAGAGAAAACATTGGCTGAAAAGATTAGCCATTACAGTGGACCAAGACAACATAAAGTATGTGCCTCTTATTAGGAAAGAAAACATTATTCTTTCACCATTACATATAAAACTTGGACTCTTGAAAAACTTCGTCAAAGCATTAAATAAGGAAGGCCAAGCTTTCGCCTATTTGAGTAAAACTTTTAAAAGTATTTCTTTTGCAAATATCAAGAAAGGAATTTTTAATGGTCCACCAATAAAAAAAAAACTTATAAAAAATTTAAAATTTTTGTCCCCACATGAGACTGTAGCTTGGAAATCATTTAAATTGGTGGTTTCTGATTTCCTGGGAAACAAGATAAACTCAAAGTAGAAGACTTTTGGTGAAGATTTGATTAAGAATTATTAAAAAATGGATATATAATACTTTTTTCTAATTTAACAAATATTATTTCCTAATTTGTTTCTTTTACTCTTTTAACAGGTGTTAATTTGTCACTTAAGATTCATTTTTTACATTTTCACTCTAGCTTTTTCTCAGAGAATCTCAGTGATGTAAGTGATGAGCATGGAGAGAGGTTCCACCAAGAAATGAAATCCATCGAGAGGCGATATCAGGTATATTGGGATGAGAGAATGATAGGAGATTACATTTGGTTTCTCTTAAGAGAAACGGACCCCAACGAAAACAAACGTAAAAGAAGGTCCAACAACAATTTTTAATACTAAAATACAAATAAATTTAAAGAAAATCAAACAATATTACTAAATAAAAAGTTAATTTTATTTTTTTTTAATACTGTTGATCTTAACTATACAATATTAATGAGGCATGCTTTCATAATAATATAAAACAAAAAATGGAGAAAATCTCAAATTAGGTACTTTTACATAAATGGTCATAGATGTTCTTTGAAAATTACTTATTTTTTATATATAAGTACTACATTTCAAGACTAATAGCATTTTTATTTTTTTGAAATTTTCAGATTTCAGTTTTTGCCGAAAAAAAAGAATTTTCTGTAAAATTTTGACCCATAGGTCCAAAACTACTGAACCAATTTAAAATCCGTACTCTAGAAAAATATTAACCATTAAATGATTGATCAAAATATCTTGGTCCTAGTTTGAGATATAGCTAAAATAGTAAAGTTACTCAAAAATTAAAATATAAAAACAAAAAATTAAAAATTTTTCAAAAACTACTCCAGAAACAAAATTTTTAAATTCGATTTTCGGATTCAGGAGACCCAAATTAATAACAAAAAAAATAGTCATACGTTTGCACACAAAATTTTTTAAAATTTGTTAACTAGTGTTATCGATGTGAACTTACTCCCCAAATTAGCAATAAGAAAAATGCGTCGGCAGAATAACGGAACGAAATTACTAATTGCGAAGCACAGGTATTAATGTAGACTCATATTAATATTGACTCATATTTTGAAAAATTTCAAGAAAGAAGATTCTTCTATGATTACTAGAAAATAAACTTGTAGTGAACAAATTTTTAAATTTGTATCTTTTTGTTTAATTCTTTTAAAAATTTAATAATTTTTTGTTGTTTTTATACCCTCCACCATATATGGTAAGGGTATATATCAGTTTGTCTTTCCGTTTGTAACATCTCGAAATATAGGTCTAAGACCTCATAAAGTATATATATTCGTGATCCTTATGCAATTTTAAGTCGATTTAGCGATGTCTGTCCGTCTGTCTGTCTGTTGAAATGGCGATCACGACGCGAAGACGCAAGCGGGCGTGCCTATTTTTACCTGGATTGTTGGACATCCTCCCGAACAGTTTTGTATTAAAAATGAGCAAAATCGGTCCAGCGGTTCAAAAGTTTTGGGTGAAAATTTTCCATATAAATTGGTGTATTTTAATACAATTTCATAGAAGCGACAGGTACAAAATATATTTTCTCATATTTTTTCATCAGTCGCCTAGATATTAAAGATATTTTGTATTCACCTCAAATATTTTTCCCGTCAAAAAATTTTAATCACCACTTAAATTTTTTTTCACCACAAAAAATTTTTTTCACCTCAAAAAATTTTTTTCACCTCCATAATTTTACTTCAAAAGTTTTTTACATTATTTGTATCAAAAACAGTAGAGAAAATTTGTTTAAGGATGTTGGTGGAGGGTATTCAAAGATTCGGCACAGCCGAATTTAAGCCTTTTTTACTTGTTTCTTTTATTTGTGGCGTCTTTTTTATAATTATCAAAGAAAAATGACAGCTAGTTTGACATTTAATCTTAGCAATAATTGCTAACGAATACTGCTGGAGAATTATTGCGAAATATTTGACGACAATAAAAAATGTATGAAATCGAGTGGTCCACACTAGCGATTTCTTAATTTTGACGTTTGCTGCAATGTATGTCAACATATTTATCGCTAGTCTAGATTACAAGTTAGATAGAGTATAATTCTAAATTAAAAAAATAAAAGTCGAGTGCTATTGTAGCATTCAGTTAATCTTATGGGTCCAGTAAAAAAAAAATTTAACATAGAAAAAACAAAATAATTGTCAAAAATTAAAAACAGTTGCATTTAAGAATTTAAAATTTCACGCCAAAGCGAGTTTAAGAGAAAAAGCTAGCAAAAATATTTTAAACGAAAAAAGAGGAACTATATTGTTAAAAATAAATGTTTAATCTAAAAATTTTATTTTCGAATAAATTCAAATTTATTCGAGGGGTGCACTCAAATCGACGAAAGGCCGCACTTGCCCACCATTGCTATAATTAGACATTATCATTGTTTTCAAAAGTCATGGTAGTGCTGAAAATTTAATATTTTTTTTTTTTCTTTTCACATTTTTTCTAAGGCCGAAAGATATGATTATAAACCAATATATATAACTAAATATAATTATATTTGAGTCCCGAAGATATAATTATATATAACACAATTACATGAAAAATGAAGACTTACAAAGTCAGCTATTATGTTAAGCGGTAGACTTCATTTCTGGCCGTCTGGACCAGAACTAAATTTTTTATTTAAAATTTTTTTACAAATTTTTTTTTATTTACATATCCTGTAAAAAATATTTGGCGCAATATTTTATCATATCCAATTTGATATTATTGATATTACTTGTTAATAAAATATTGTATAATTTTTTTTTTATTTTTGTGAACTAAGTTCTAGAAAAAGTGTTTACGTAAAAAGTTATTTAATATTAGCATATAAATAAATTTTTATTATTAAGTGGCGATGCGAACTGTCAAAATTTAATATAAGTTTACAAGTTTTTTTGAAATTAAAAAAAAAATATTTTTACATTTACATATTATTTACGCAGAGCCTATATGGGGAAACATTCATAATTTTAAATTTATCTGAATTAATTTTAAGAAAATAATTCTCAAAACGTATTCTAAGTAACTAGTTATTTAGGTGGTGTTTCCATTAAACGTTTGCCGAATGGGTGACTGCATGTATTTTGTTTTTGTATTGCATGTATTTTTTGTGTATTCGTTCGTCTGAAGCAAAAAGTCATTTGGAAACACCACCTAACTAAAAGTGGAGAAAAATAAACTCATTTGAATGACAATTATTTTCTCATTTTGAGTAAGAGATAAATATTTAACTTATTTAAATCTGATAAAAATCTACAAAGTTTTGTTTCCTTGGGAAATTTTTATTTAGTGAAAAGATTTCTTTCCTAAAATCACGAAAATTTATTAAAAATAATTATAAAATATTTCTGAGTATAAAATATTTTTTTTTATTCAAATCTAAAAATTTTCTGTAATATTAGTAAAATTTTACTTAAATTAAGAAACCTTAACACGTTTGAACCAGAAATATTCTGATTACAGTAATTTTGTGAAATAATCAAAGTTTACTTAGATTTTGGATAAAGTATATAAAACTTACCATATTCTCGCTGCTTATTAGAGTTGGGCTTTAATTTGCTTTTTACAGATTTTTTTTATTTGGGGCTTAAATATTTATGTTTTAAATGTTGAAATAATATTCTCAAATAAATGTACATAAAAAATATTCGACCAATTTATAAAAAAATTAGACATTTAAACAATAATTTTTTTGATAATTTTTTTAAAAAAAGATTAAAACCACTATTATTTTTAATTTACCAGCCAAAAATAAGAAAGATTTTTTGTGAGAATTAAAAAACTGTATAAAATTAATTTAAAAAAGTTTTATCAACTTTGGAAAAATTTTGGGAAAATTTATTTTACTCGCTTAATTACTTTTGTTCGCGATGTCCTAAAAGTAACGAGTGGTCATTATCTTCTCATTTACAAAGAACAAAAAGTAATGGATGGCCATTACTCTCTCGCTTACGAACAGACAAAAAATAATAAGTACTCATTACTTTTTTGACATCGCAAACAAAAGTAATTAATTTTAAATTTTGTTACCGACAATGACCGCCAAGTTTAAATAAAGATCCACCAATTAATGGTACATTTTTAAACTTGGCAACCCTTAAATAACGTTATTATACTTTATTGCAACAAAAAAAAATGTACTATAAATTGAATATATTTTTTCTTTTGTTTTTTATAAAAAAGCATTTATTTCAATAATTTTGGACAAAAAATAATGCACAATAGCCCTTAGCACATTTAATACAACATAAACCAACACTAATAGAACATAACACTAAACCAACTGCATTTTTTAACAATTTAACACACACACTTTTGCAAAACTGAAGACCATTTTTTATTTTACAAACTTATGTTTTTATTTACATGCTTGCAATGTATTTTTACTAATTATATATTTTATAAGTTTTACTTTTTATGTTGATATAAATTTTTTTAGTAATTTTTTAATAATTTAATATTTTATTTTAGAATATAAAGTATTAGCACGCAACACTAACGTTTTTTTAATAAAAGCCACGCACTGTCGCTAACTTGCCGTTTTCACTGCATATCTAGCGCTTTTTTATTACTTATATTTCTCGTAAAAGAAATGTTTTGATATGAGGCAATTTATTGAATCATATAAAGGATGTTTTTTAAAACTGAGAGAACTTTAAATTTTAACAAATAACGCAAAAAGTTAAATTTTATCCCAAAATTTTTTTTATTGGAATTTCGGTTATGGGCTGTTCTTGACGAAGCGCATTCTAAAAGTCCAATTTTGGGCCACTTTTTGGAGCATTGCTGGCCGTATCTCGAAGGCGTCAATCGTTATTGGTTTATCAGCATAAACCAGTGACTTCTCGTGGGCCCCACAGCAAATAATCGAGAGGTATCAAATCGCACGACCTTGGGGGCCAATTGACTGCTCCATTTCTCGTAATCAACTTAGCGCCAAGTTTTGATTTTAATAAATTGATGGTTGCGGACGCTGTATAGCGCCATCCTGTTGAAACTACATCTCATCCGTATCAATGTCATCTATATTTTCAAACCAAAAATCTTTGACCGTAATGCTATAACTATCTGCATTGGCTGTAACGTAAGCTTCGGCTTCATTTTTAAAGAAATAAGTCTGTAGGGTCTGTGTTGATTGGTTGCACTCTATAAGCGGCAATTTTGTTTATTAACAAGCCCGTTAAGCCAAAAATGAGCCTCATGGCTGAACACAATTTTGCGATAAAACAATGGATCAGTTTGCGCGAATTAATGACTGATTTTTAAAGTAAATTTCGATAATGTTGTTGGATTATTCAAGCGTAAATCTATTCATTATGATTTGCCAGAGTATTGCTGTGCGGCAAGCTTGTGGTTGGCTTTTGCCAACGTTAAGCGTTATCTTTAAACATTGGCTTAGGTCAAATTTATATGGGAATGACATAAGGCAACTTTGATAGCTTGCCACATAAACACAGCTTATACTGATCATAAATTTCAACAAGTGAGCGCAGTATGACAGTTTGTTTGACAGTTAAACCTTTCGTAAGTTATATCAGGCATAAAAACACCCTTTTAAATTATTTATTTAATTATATCTTAATCATATTAAAAAATATATTTGATAAGGGACCATATAAATATTATTATATCTCACATATAGTTCCGTATAAGTTATATATAAGTATAAATAGTACTAAAAGCCATATATAATTACATATAGTGTTATATATAATTTTATAAGATTAATATATACCATATCCTATCATAAAAATCATATTTAATTTTATTATAATCTATATAAAACTAGATGTTGTTATATGGCACAATATAAGATAATTAAAACAAAATTAATGTAATATATAATTATATATGGTAGTGGACACCGAAATATGTATTTATTAGATAAGGCCGCTTATGATTATATATCTTTTATTACTCTGGTATATATTTTTTATAAACTAGTTTCCATACAACATAATATATTGTTGATATAATATGAAACAATTTGATCTGCTATTTTTTTGATCAATTTAGATCTTTCTTTAAACCCAAATATTTTAATAGATCTAATTTGATCTACCATTTTTCGGATCAACTTAGATCCTTCTTAATGCCCAAATATATTAATGGATCTTGTTTGATCTGCCATTTTTCGGATCCATTTATATATTACTAAATCCCCAAATGTATTGCTGGATCTAATTTGATTTGCCATTTTTTGGATCAAATAAGATCAGCTAGAATTTGAAAAGATATAAAAGAATATTAAATTGGATATGATTAAATATTGCGGTAGATCAACTTTCTTACTTGGTAAATGAAATTAAATGTGCATTTTTCATTATTTTTTAAAGTTAAAGAAGAAAGTTTTATATAAATTATAACTTTCAATTTAAATATATTTCTAATTACAAACATTAACTTTAATATCATTTTGAACCGTAGGGTACTCAAAAGCACGTCTTGTTTTTATAAATATCATACATTTGTTTATGTTTTTTTTTTTTAAATAAACTGTCATAAATTGAAAAATATTAAACAAAACAAAACTTGCAATAATAAACAGTTATATTTTGTTTAGAAAAAAAAAAACTAAAATCATGGCTTTTAAGAAACAAACACAAAACAAAACCAATGAAAAAATGTAAGTTTAAACGAAATTGAATTTTTGCAAATAATGAATTGAAAATTATTTAAATTTTAAGGACATTTTTGCAAATTCATAATAAAGAAAATGATCTGATTTTAAATACCCCAAATCGTAAAGAAATCTTAAAGGCTGGTCCAACAATTAATCAGATAAAAAATAATCTACTAGGCCGCGGTGCTTATGGTACGGTAATTAAAGCAATTTATAAAGGTATGAAAATTAATATTTATACTGTCGTATAAACGATTAAAATTATAAATATTTGATGGACTTATTTAAAATTAAATTAATTACTTTAAGCATTAAATTTATATTTTTTTAAATTTAGCTAAACCAGTGGCTGTTAAAATTATAAAGAACTTACAAATTGATAATAATAACAATATGCTTAATGAGGCCAATATTTTGGGTTGGATACATCCAAATATTGTACGAATTTTTAAGGTTTTTAATTGTAGGAACTCTTTTTGTTTAGAATCAAGGAATTAATTTGAAAATGTTTATATTACAGATTGAATCAACATGTAATTTTGCTATTGTTATAATGGAACGTTTTACTGGTCATTGTTTACAAAAAATTTTGGATACTATTGAACTACCTCTAATGCATCGAACATAGTAAGTGAGGATTTTTTTTTTGAATATTTTTTGATTTTGTGATTTTTTTTGGAACTAGTACTGGGAGAATTATCTGCTATTAATAAATATTAATAAATTTTGCGCATTTAATTAATGAAATTACGTTGAATCCTATCGTCCATTGAAATTTTTGCCAATTTTATTTACTAAAATTTATGTGTTTTTTTTTAGAGTTTATTATTGTCAAAAAGATAATGCGATTTGATGGAACTTTTTCTTACTTCAGTTTCGTGTCAAAATATTTTAAAAAAATTTTAATAAAGTCTATGCAAAAAATAAAACTTCTGCAATTACAGAAAAACATCAGCTTCAAAAACACTTTTTCTAAATTATTTATATGTAAAACTTTAATTTATATTTCACAGTATTGCATTGGATATCTTATTTGGTTTAACATATTGTCATAATAAAAATTTATTACACTTGGATATAAAGCCACAAAATATAATGGTTTCCTTTGAATATCCCCAACCTCAAAATATATTAAAATCCAACTATCACTACAGAACCTATAAATGTAAATTATGTGATTTTGGATCATCATTAATGATTACCCAAGGAACTGTGCAAACAAAGGGTTTAGCTAAGGTAAGTGAATCGATTAATTCAATTTAAATTTTACACAAAAAATGAATGCAATAATTTTGCAGGGTACCTTAAGATATATGGCACCAGAAGCCTTAAAAGAAGAATATTTAACATCGTCAGCTGATATTTACTCCTTTGGCATATGTTTATGGCAGCTAAAATACAGATGTATTCCTTACTATTGGCTAGAATGTAATGAAGTGGTGGCCTATCAAGTGGTTAAATATAAATTAAGACCAAATGCATTACAATCAAATATTAGTAAAGAAACTACAGATACTCATACTCATCATTATGATAATTGTTTGTGTGAAACAAATTCTACAAATTTATCCTTTCAATCATTGGAAAATTTACGAAATATATTAAATAAAACAAAATGTCAATTAATATCAGAAAAACTAGCCACCGAATATCCGGTAATTAAGATTGAGGATACAAAAAGAAAGCCATTAAAAGATTCAAATAATAATTATAATAATAATATAAAATTTAATGTTAAACGTAATTTGCAACATGATTTCAAAGTAATTGGTACATTTGCTTTAACAACCGTTTTTAAAAAGAATATTCAATTTATGGAATGCTCCCTAAAGGAAGAAATATACGAGGAAATATTTAAGTCCTGTTGGAATAGCGATTTTACCCAAAGACCAACAACATTGGCATTAATTAAACGTTTTAAAGAATTTATGTAATATCGAGGATTTATATTCAATAGGGGAATAACAATTTGTTTTTTTTTATAAAATTGGTGGACAACATTTTAAAATTGTTTCACGTGTATTAAGGTGACAGCATTTTCTATTTTATGAATATTCAAGGGTTGCCGGACAGCGTCAAAATAATCGAATAAACTTGGCCAAATTTTCGGCATAGATGTGTTGCACAAAAGTGTCACCAAATTTTGCCCGGCAATCTACGGATTTGGAATAGTTTTTTCCCCCATAACCTGTATATATGAAGAAAAATGTCTTATCAAAAAAAGGGCTCTACAAATTTTAATAAAAAGATTTTAAATATTAGAAGGAATTAATTATTTGACCTTAAGGTTAAATTAGTAAAATAATAATACTTGAAAGTAAACGGGTTTTTTTATTTTCCGAAAAATTATATATTTCGAAGGTTTACTAACACAACCTCGTATCTCAAAAACTACTACTTTTCAGACGAGAGAAGAATCGTTTTATTTTGTGACATTTTTTAACATTTTTTTTTTAAATTTAAAAATTCATTAATACTTTTCAAATTAAAAAAAATTCCACAATTAAAACTCATCAATACTTTTTTATATTTAATTAAAAAAATATTAAAAAATGTCACAAATTTATTATAAAATATTTTTTTGTCTCTTCTGAAAAGTAGTAGTTCGAGGTTGCGTTAGTAAACCCTCGATTTGTAGATAGCCCCCCCCCCCCCCTATTGAATATATGCCCTCGATGTAATTTGTAATAAATGTCCCCACTTTTAAAATAGATTTAAGATTTAGTTTTAAGTGTTTTTTAATTAGTTTTTAAATGTTTGTCTTCCTCAATTCGAGTAATGCATGTTTTTTTTTTTAATTTTTGTTTATTGCTTTTCTTTTTACTGTAAAAAAATAAATTTTATTAATAAAGGGCTCTGCATCATAACTAAAAATAACGATTGCCCAACGAATGCACAACCTCTTATTTTTAATCTGACATCTTTGGAATAAATTTGTATCTTACTTTGTCTAAATATATAGCTGGATCTAATTTGATTTGTGATTTCTCGGATCAATTTAGATCCTTCTGAATCCCCCAAATATATTGTTGGATATAATTTGATCTGCCATTTTCGGGATCAATTTAGATCAGTTAGATATTACAGCAGATATTAAAAAATATAATATTGATTAAGATTAAATATTGCGCCAGATCATTTTTTTTTTTACTCGGCTAGTTATAGATATAGCTGCTTAAAAACTAAGAATTTATAAAAATACTGCCAAGTCTTAGAAATTCTAGGCTTTTCACTTTTAAATGTAAACAAAAATATTTGTCATAAAAATATTTGAAATATTTAATTTGAAAAAATATTAAAAACAAAAGCTAAAAATTGCTGTATTTCGCATTCTGGTGAAGTCCATATACAAAAACAGCTTTCATACAAGGGCGGCCCCAAATGTTCAAATTATATGTGTTTGCAAAAAAATAAATAAAAGTCAGCTAAGTAGGGATAGTAGTTTTTTTGGAAAGTTTTTGAGTAAAAATTTATTTTACTACCATAATGTTACCGTTGTATAGTAACTAGTAACAAAAGAAAATCCTCAATCTCTTTTCAAAAGTTTGTATAGGCCTTTCATTGTATACTGTATATTTTGTATTACAGTAGAAATACAGTAGAGTTGTGTCGTTCGTGAACGAACGAACTAGTTCAATTGAGCTACTCTTTACTATGAAATAGTGAACTAGTTCGTAATCTTTAGCTCTTTTAGGTCTTCAGCATTTTTAGGTATTAAGCTCTTTTAGGTCTCGCAATTTTCGTGACTGCTTTCATTCTCATAATCAGCTGTTTTTTAATGCTGCCAGCTCAATTTTTTACGTTCAATCATTAAGTCTGTTCCCGTACGTTACCGCGGGTTCCCAAACTTACCCAAAAGCGTTCCCGTACTCGAAAATTGGGTAAATGAGAGCGTTTATGAGAGTGTATTAGTGTTTCTCTTTTTACCGAAAGTTACCCAAACTTTTTCTTTGGGTAAATTGGGTAAATTGTCAAAAGAACAGTTGATAAACAAAAACAGCTGTTTTATAATTGTAAAAAAGAAAACTAAGGAACCTCAGCGATGCTAATTTAGCCCTTTTCGTGTTACAATAAGCGGTTTTTTACTTTCTGAAAACTGCAAATATTTTCTGTTAATAAAAAAGGACAGATCGGCACCTTTTAATTTTTCTTACCGCTTTTTTTGAAAATTGTAACCCCCTCTTTTACATTGGCACGAAATCACGAGATTTTTATATACACCACTTTGAAAAAACAATGAAAAAAAGCTCATAAACATTAAATTATGAGAAAAATATATTTATTAGAAATAACTATGTGTGATTTTTCAAAAAGGAAAATATCAAAATCTCGAAATTTCGTGCCACTGTAAACGGCGGGCAATTTTAATATATTTTGTTTGAGTTTTATTTCAAGTTTCGCATTTCTCCATTAGCGCGTTACACTTATAGCGTCGTGTTACACTTATTGCACCTAAAAATTTGGCATCACTGATGCATTTTGACATTTTTTTTTTTGGGCTAGAAAAGTGTTTTTTTGCGTTCCCGTACTTTTGGGTAATTTTGTCATTTTATGAGAGTATTTTGTGCTTACTCTCATTTTACCGAACTTTACCCAGAAAGTAAGGGAACAGAGCTATTATTATAGTCGTTCCTGTTCACAATTGCCAGACTAATTTTTTTAGATATCCTCTTTCTTTTGAGAAATTTTTACCTAGTTCCTTTAACAAATAAACATTTCTCAATATTAAAAAAAAAAAAATTAATCATAATGCTAAAAATTGTCTTTATTTTTACTGAAGACTGTGACCAAAGGTCTAAATGCAAAAAGATAAAATGCTTTTAAGAAAGCTTTAAAAACGTTTAATTATTTTGAATTCAATTTTTAAGACAGCTAGACAATTTTTGTGTTTGCATTAACCTAGAAGAACTTTTGAACTACAAAAGCTATTGAACTAGAAGAGCTATTGAACTAGAAAAACTATTGGACAGGAAGAGCTTTTAAACTAAAATTGCTATTGAACTAGAAGAGCGAAAGAGCTGAAAGAACGATTGAACTAGAAGAGCTATTAAACTGGAAGAGCTATTGAACTAGAAGATATATTGAACTAGAAAAGCTTTTGAACTAGAAGAGCGAACTAAGTCACATATAGGAACTGAACTATAAGGAGTGCTCTTTAAAAAGAAACTAAAATGCCCAAGCCTAAAATATAGAGTCCCTTAAACGTTTAATGGTGTTATCATTTCGAAGTTGAAAGAGCCAATTTATACAATGCAATTGGTTGCGTGCAATTTTCATAATTCCCTTTTCTTAGTTGCTTCCAAAGTTATGTCAATTTATACAAAAAGTATATAATTCTCTCTCACGAACTTTTTAGTACTCTCTTAGAACACGAACATAGTTTAGCGGCAACAAAGCTAAGTTTTGGTTGGCAACTTTTAGTAGTGTTAAGCGGTGCTGCCATATAACCAATTTTATTTTTTTGCCGTTTTTTGGGATGCTAGAGAGTTTTCAGATTATTTCATAAAAAATATGTTTTTTTATTTTAATTATGTATTTTTTCAGATTTTTCATCTAAAAATATAATATTTGTTCAATATACTAATTATTTTTAATAAAATTAGACATGTCTAATAAAGTAAAAAAATACAACCAAACTTTGCAATTGTGTTAAAAAATAGTTACGAATTCAAACATAACATTGTGACATGAAAAATATTAAAGTGTGTACACACATTGACCAACTCTGTCTATTCATATCCATTATTTCCCATTTATATGGTAAAAATATATAATAAAGAGAATAAATATGCTATAAAATGTTGCAACATATAATTAAAAAACCTATAAAAAATGCAATAGTTTGAAAAAAAATTGTTTTCATGAAAAAACTGGTAAACAGTTAAGAATCCCAAAAACTGGGATAAAAAATTGCACTGTTTATGTGGCAGCACTGCTTACACCAAATTTAATGTTTTTCAACACATTAGCAACTTTGAAAATGTTGCCCTCGCATTTAAAAATGTTGCCGCTGAACTCTGTACCATGATGAATTTCTGGTAGAGCGGGAAAAATAATCTATAGAAAATTATATACTTTTTGGTTGCCCTCTCAATTAAACATGTTGCCGCTGAACTCTGTACCATGTTGAACTTCTGGTAGAGTGTTAAAAAGACTCTATAGTAAATTATATACTTTTTGTCTTAACTATCTACTTTGTTGTTTCTGTTAAGTTTTTCAATAAAAATGTTTTCTTCTTGAGCACCTTAGAAAAAATTATTTAATAACTAATTATAATATTAATATTAATGTGTTAAACACTTTACTTGAAAAATGTAGTAAATAATTTTTTTTTTTTCAATTAAATTTATAAGTCATTTTTTACTCATTTCTAAAAACAAACGTTTTATTAGTAATATATACTTACTTTATTTGATAACCTAAATTTAAATATATTAAATAATTACAATATTTCAAACTTTACCCTAAATTATCAATATCAATGATATAATAAACAATTAAATTTAAAAAAATATTTACAATTTATTTAGATTTTTTCTTTGTCAATAAATAACAAGATAGAGAATTATTTTCACAATAATCTTATTTTGATATTATCAATTTTTCTATTTCGAATTAATATGGTTGTCAATTATTATTGTAACAAGTGATAGCAGTAAAACAAGTTTGCTATTTTCATTTGAAAAACAAAAAAAAATAAAATAAAACAATACCAAGCATTACAACTAAATTAACAAATGCTTAATTAGAAATAAAAATAAATCAACAGTTGTTTTTAATATTATTAAAAATGTACATATTTTTGTGTTGTTTTTTGACTTACAGCTAATTAAGAAATTAAAAAAAAAATATATATATATAACCGAATAAATCAATTTTCTTAAAATTCTATTTATGTTTGTTATGTAGCTCCTGAGTTTCATAGCGTAAGTCCTGAAATGGAATTAAACAATAAAAATTTGCCAAATTATAAATAAAAGAGCAAAAGATTATTCACAACTTACGCGGAAAACATCTTGTATTTTATCGGTTATTAATTTTCTAGCCTCAGGTTCGGGAACACCTCTAGTTTTTAAATCATTTATAAAATCATTCATATCTATAGGTTTTCCTATGTTTAAGGTAACACGTTTACCCCATTTGAATATATATGGTTCTACATTAGGTAATACTTCGTCCATACCCTCATGCCACATGGGTAATATAAGAGGTACTCGGGGTGATTCGTATATAATACGACCAACACCCCATTTCAAACGCATTTCTTCTTTTGTCATATTAACTTTACCCTCGGGAAATACATGCACCCAATCACCCAATTTAACTTTTTTTATACAAATATCAATTGCATCCTGATAAACACCAATACCACGTATTACTGGAATGCATTTTCCTTTAATAGATACATTAAAAAAACAATATTGAATACCAAATTTAAGGTAATAAATTTATATTAAACCTACCAAACATAAAGAATGATGCATGAAATTTATTTGTAAAACATATATCATGGGCCGCCATAATCCATCGTATTTTAAAGGTATTACCCACATACCACATTGGTAGGACACCTACAAAACAAAAAATTATAAAAATTAAGTTAAAAAATGTATTTACAGCTAAATATCTGATTGGAACTTACTCCATAGACCAGGATCATCAAAACATGAATGATGATTTGATACGGTTACCAAAGGTACACCAGATGGCCGTTTACCTATAGCATCTAATAGTCTTTCTTTGTTGTAAACACGTGTTGTATTCATAAGACCTAGAAAATAAATTCTTGAATTATTAAAACCATAAAGTCAAAAGGAATTTAATAATAAAAAAAAAATGTATAAAAAGAATGAAAATATGTTAAGATAAATTCCAACCACAATGAGTATTCGCATAAGCAAAGATATGTTATAAAAAAAAAAGATTTTAATGAAAAAAAATCTAGTAAAAACATTTCTGAGATTCGTGAGGATATTTGATGTTAACTATAATAAAGAAATATGAAGTCATCTAATAAGCAACACCAACATATCTCATTATTATTCATAAAACTAAAAACGTAAGATTTTTTTTTTTAATTTGTTTATAAAAGGTTTGTTGTTTTCCGAATTTTATATAAATATTCCATACAAATTTAAGTAGATATAGACTTGCTAAGTAGTTATAGGTATAGCTACTTGAAAATTAAGATTGTGAAAAAATGCTGTTAAGTCTTGGAAATTCTTAGCTTTTCTCTTTTAAATGTAAACAAAAATATTTGAAATTTTTGTGTTTTTAATTTGATAAAATATTAAAAACAACAAAAGCTAACAAATGAATTATGCGTTTGTAAGTAAAGGTAGAGCAGGGCAAATAATATAATTGCTCTATTTTGCGTTCGCGCTCAGTCCATATACGAAAACTGCTTTCGTACAAAAGCGGCCCCAAATGTTCAAATTGTATTTGCTTACAAAAAATAAAGAAAATTCAGGTAAGTAGGAATAGTCGTTTTTTTACAAGTAGTTATAGCTATAGATATAAAATTCGAAAAAACAAACCTATAGTTTAATTAAAATCCTTTTCATGCACCCTGTTTTGACATTTCAAAACAAAATGCACAAAATAATGAAATGCTATTTCAGCCCAATATGTTTTGTCCGAAACTGTATACTTGCTAAGTAGTTATAAATATAGCTACTTAAAAATTAAGAATGTATAAAAATGCTGCCTAGTCTTGGAACTTCTTGGCTTATCTCTTTTAAATGTAAACAAAAATATTTAAAATTTTTGTATTTTTAATTTGATAAAATATTAAAAACAACAAAAGCTAACAAATGAATTATGTGTTCTAAGTAAAGGTAGAGCAGGTCAAACAATGTAATTGCCCTATTTCGCGTTGCCACGAAGTCCACATGCGAAAACAGCTTTCGTGCAAAAAATCACTCTGCGTATGTCCTAAGCTTCGCAGAAGGAGACTACAATTCCTTGGTGGATATACACTATACTCCTTGGAAATCTGTGCCTGGCTTTATTTGAATGCTCAATATTTAGGGCAGAAATGATCGATTTCTTTTGGTCACCGTGCATAGGGACTTTCTAATCTAATCTATTAAATTTAAATAAAAACATGTAAAATTATAAAATCGGTTTATGCTGACCGTATGATACCCTAAATTGGTAAAATTCCAAAAAAAAGTTTAGGTACGAAATTATAATGATTCATAATGGACTTGTATAGAAAAGATTAAGATTTTTTTGTTTAGGTGTATTTATGAGAAAATTTGTTTAATGGGAACCAAACCGAAAACCAATAGGATTTGTCCTTGTGTTAGACTGTTACACAGAAGGTTGCGTGTTGGGTTCCAGCGACGACAATGAGCCAAAAAGCTTCAACAATTTCGCCAACCAAAAAGTATATAATTTTCTATAGAGTATTTTTCCCGCTCTACCAGAAATTCAACATGGTACAGAGTTCAGCGGCAACATGTTTAATTAAGAGGGCAACATTTTCAAAGTTGCTAATGTGTTGAAAAACCTTAAATTTGGTGTATGCAGTGCTGCAACATAAACAGTGTAATTTTTTATCCCAGTTTTTGGGATTCTTAACTGTTTACCAGTTTTTTCATGAAAACAATTTTTTTTTCAAACTATTGCATTTTTTATAGGTTTTTAGTTATATGTTGCAACAATTAATAGCATATTTATTCTCTTTATTATATATTTTTACCATAGAAATGGGAAATAATGGATATGAATAGACATAGTTGGTCAATAATACTTTTCATGTCACAATGTTATGTTTGATTTCGTAACTATTTTTTAACACAATTGCAAATTTTTGTTGTATTTTTTTACTTTATTAGACATGTCTAATTTTAGTAAAAATGGTATATTGAACAAATATTATATTTTTATATGAAAAATCTGAAAAAATACATGAATAAAATAAAAGAACATTTTTTTTATGAAATATTCTGAAAAATCTCTAGCATTCCAAAAACCGGCAAAAAATAGTTAAAATTGGTTATATGGCAGCACCGCTAAACACTACTAAAAGTTGACGACCAAAACTCAACTTTGTTGCCGCCAAACTATGTTCGTGTTCTAAGAGAGTACTAAAAAGTTCGTGAGAGAGAAACATACTGTATAGAAAATTATATACTTTTTGCGCCAACTCTTCATCAGATGGCGGACAACAACTGTTCTAAAATTTATTATTTTGCGTAATTTTAGTGTTGCCATATTTTAAGCCGTCATCTTTCACCACCAGTCATCTCTCTCCTACGCCCTTTACAAAGTTTAATTAGTAGCAAAAATTTCCTGAACATACAAATTTAATGCACGTTATAACGATATCTTCTTAAATTGTGGATTCATCTTCCAGGCGATAAAATGGCGGTGATAAATGCAGACTTATCTTTCAGTAGAATTATTCTCATATCGTCTGAAAGTATCGCTTTCCGACTTAAAAAAAAACTATCACATTACGAAATAATAACCGGCAATAATTGTTTTCTTTCCTTGCGATACGATTGGGGAATCTTCTTTGCATTGCCATGTTTGCTGGGATATTTTTAACTTGTTGATTTATAAAGTATAAGTTTGTTATTTACATTATTAGTTGTGTTGTATTTGCTTTTTTGTGTGTGTTTTCTTGTCATTATTTATTTAGCCATGACCTTGCCCAAGAAACTTCTGCGAATGTACTGCTCATATTTAAGGGGGCAGCCTGATTAAGAGCCCTCAAGTAATCAAAAAATAAAATTATCATCTAATTTAACCAAAACGAATATCTACAATACATAAAAGGTCTCCTTAAACATTTTGTTATAAAGCATTAAAATTAAAAAATAAATATTTTTCTATAAAAACATTTTTGAGGACTTTTGACCAAAAGTACTTAAGAGTCGACGTAAGTAAATTTTTTTAAGATTTTTATAGTCTATAAAACTTTTAAATATGCATGTCGTACATCCTAATCACTGAAATATATGAGATAAGGGGTTTTCAATCAATTTGTTTTAAAATTTTATTCATTCTTGTTTGACAAAAGAACTTATTTCATTTGTTGAGTAGTCTGTATCTCCAGCACCGCGAACAAGTAGATCTATTGTGTACCCTCTAGTATTTTCCTCAGTTGTTCTCTAGTGCAGCCTTGAGTAGCAGTACAATGTTCTTCACTTCCAGCTTCTTGTATTGTTCCTCCATGATATCAGGTCTGCCAAATGTGATAAATCGTAGGTATGCAAAGCCACCTCATCTTCCATACAATATCTGCATGTCGTATCTCGATCATGTCCCATTTTGTTTAGGATGTAATTACATAGATAGTGTCCTGTGAGTGCTCCACATAGGAGTCTTAGATTTGGTCTGTTAATTCGAAGGGCTTCTCTGCTCCTATTCTCATTTTATGATAAGAATTTCTCTAAATGTTTCAGTGGTTTCTGTTTGTTCCAATATTCCATGGATTTCCTCTTGATCAGATCCGATATCATATTTGTTATGTCCTTTTTCGTAAAACCAAATTGAGGACTCGGGCCTATAAATAGCAGTTCCTTACCTAGTCTCGCCTGTTCATTAGCTTTTTCATTGCCTTCATGCCCACTGTGACCAAATAAGTGTTACCTCATTATTGGTAGCCAGTTGGTGGAGGGCTTTATGGCACTCTTCCAATCAAAATTTTCATCTGTAAGGTATTTTTGACTGACATGTTATTGTGATATTTGAAGTCATTTGTGTACACAAACAATCCCCGCACATAATTTTGAAATTTATTAATGCGAATAAACATAATCAGTTAATAACCAAATGAGTTTTCCCTTTAAACAAAAGTTAAAGCAAACGAAAATCAGATGATGGCTTTTACCCCAAAAGAAAAATGTTTTTTTGAAAAGGCATTTAAAATATACTATATCATATAGAATCTCGTTTAAACTAGATTTCGAAATTTAGGTTGTACCACATGATCGAAATCCAGATTAAAAACTAATAATCGAGCGTAATGTAAACGCAATTTTACAAAATTTGGGTTTAATTTTGTTACACACTGTATTATTTTATGACATTGTCGTCATGGCGCAAAGTTTTTATTCTTTTAATTTTCTACCTTTTATTTTTAATTAAAAAATTATTATTGGTATGTATTATTACGCTCAAAAAAATAATCTTTGGAAATAGTTAAAAAGTAAGAAATGGCATAATCTGCCGACATTTACCGGTTAAAATGCACAAAAGTGTTACATTTTGCAGATCAATTGTGTAAAAATTAGTAAAAAAAAAAAAATATAGAGCCACTAGTAAATTTACTTATTTACACATAAAAAACACCTGTAATAAAAATAATGATTAAATTTTGCATCACATTAAATATTTGTGCAACTCGCGATTGAAAATTCAAAATACCGCCATTTCGTAACTTTATAAAAGTCTACAACAACTTACTCTGAATTTAGCGAAACGAAATTAGGTTCAATCTTATGCAATTTGGCCTTTCAGATATCAAAAATTGTACAATTAATTTCTATGAATCTTTACTTTTTATGATTACTTGAAAAGTCCAAAAATATCAGTTGTTTGAAGTTTGATTCGCAATTTATTCAAAAATGGTGCGTAATGGAAAATTTTGTATATGGATACCAAGCACTTTCGAATTCAACTATTTTTATTACGAGGTGACCAAATTTGTCTAGCTTTGTGCACCAATGGCATTTCAAATAAATTATAAGATATAGGGTCCGCCATCTAACGTTTTTTTTTTTTCAACTAGTGCTTATTTCGTGAATGGTAACACTTAGCTCATGTCTGATTTGACAGATAATTAGTTTTATTCTTCCGCTGAACGAATATGGTTGTGTATACGCTTGAACAACGCTGGGAAATATTGCGACATTACTTTGAAAATCATGGTAATGTTGCAGAATGTCATCTTTTCAATGTCATCTTTTCAGATGAAGCTCATTTTGATCTTGACGGGTATGTTAACAAGCAAAATTGTCTCATTTGGGGCACAGAAAACCCGCACGCATACATTGAAAAGCCGATGCACCCAAAACGAGTCACTGTTTGGTGCGGATTTTGGTCCAGAGGCATAATTGGGCCATTTTTCTTTGAAAATGAGCAAGAAGTGGCCGTTACAGTCAATGGCGATCATTATCGGGCCATGTTGAACGAATTTTTGTTCACAAAAATTGAAGAGGAGGATATTGGCAACATTTGGTTTCAACAGGACGGCGCTACGTGCCACACAGCCGAAGCTGTTCGATGTTTTGCGCCCTTTTTTTGAAGATCGCATTATCAGCCGCAGAGCTGATGTCGATTTGACACCGTTGGACTATTATTTGTGGGGTGCCGTCAAAGATAAGTGTAACGCCGACAAGCAGAGACAATTGACGCTTTAAAGGACAATATTCGTGAAGCCATTGGTGAAATACAGCTGCACACAATCCATAATGTGCTACTGCATGGTCAGCCGAGGCAGCAATTTGAATGAAATTATTTTCCATTATTAACCGGAAGGATTGTACTTTCAAATTAAAAAAAGAAATTTGAAAATATATTCAGTAGTTTTTTTTATAGCATTTTCAAAAAAAAAAAGTTATTTGGCGGACTCTATATTTTATGCAGATCTTTTTACTAACATATTTCTTTAAGTGTGTTTTATTTTTGCGCAATTTTATTTGTCATATAACTATTTGCCAACAAATATAAAATTACAAAAGTTCACATAAATTTAAATAGAATAATATAAAGTGAAACCACACAATAGCGGACACCCCTCATTTAACAAACAATTTTGACAGACAGAATTTTGAAACCAAATTATCTCCCGGGCTTGAACATTAAAATCAACAATTCTTTAAAAAAAAAAAAAGCTAAAGCTTACAATAGTATGTTGCATTTTTCAACGTGCTAACTCTCTAGAGATTGACTGTATTCATTTGAGTTTTATCAGAGAGCACATATTTAACTGATATTTCGCTTCTCACGGTTATTTTGATATATTCAGGCTTCCCAAACTTGGGGTTTTGTCCCCAAATTTGTTGGAATTGGGGACAACAATTTTAAATTGGGGACAGGGGATTTTTGTGGGAATTAAAAAACCTTAAGAAAAAATTTGATATTAACGACTTTTTCAAGAAAACTTCTTTGAATTAATGGACTTTTTTAAAGAAAAATAATTCAAAACAATTTTTAAATTTAAGGACTTTTTAATAGAAAAAAATATAGATTCTACGGACGTTTTCTAATAGAAAAATTCTTAGATTCTGAGGAAATTTTTAAGATTTTTTACATAGTCCTTACAGTCTCAAACATAGTCCTTTAAGTCTCAAACTTAGAAAAAGTCCTTAGAATCTAAGAATATTTCTTTTTGAAAAACTCATGATGAAAAATCTGAGGATTTTGTAAGATTTTTTTATTCAAAGAAAGGTCTTAGAATCTAAGTTTTTTAGAATATATGAATTTTTATCTAAGAAGCAATTTGCAGAATCTTAAAAATTTCTAATTTCTAATGTTTCTTTTCCCAAAAAAGATTTTTACGGATTCTTCGATACGCACGGATTCATGAATCAGGTTTTTACTGTACGTTTACGGTCGGAAAATTCGTATTTGTCAAAGCTTGTACGTAAACGGAACATTAACGGACCGTATAATTCAATTTTCGAAAACAATACGTTCTGACCACCGTTTTTCATCAGTTTTTCTAAAATTTTGGATTTGTTTAGTTATCAAGAACGAATACTTAAATATCAATGAGGTAATTATTTATGAAATTTAAACAAGCTTTTCAATGATGGTGTGCTACATCATATCGTAAATACTACCATTTAAACCTCAATTAAATTTTTGTTTTATTTTTTCACGGTATGAAAACGAACCGTATACGGATCCGTAAACGGTCCGTATACGGACTTTTAACGGGCAACTCCGATTATCATCCGATATATAGGTCCTTAAACGGTCCTTCATTGGCGGCATTTCAACGGATTCGAACCAGTTTCGGTGTTCCTTAAAATTCATTTTCTGGTTCGTATACGGATCCAGAAAACGGTACGTAAACGGAGTTGGATTCCGTTTATGACGGACAGAAAACGATACGTAAACGTATTGTTTGTTGGGTTTTCTAATAAAAATTATTTTATTAATATTCTGACTACTTTTCTTTAAAAGAAAGTCGTTATTGTACAAGAAATGATTTTATAAACAAAAATATATATTACTGTTTTTATTGGAAAGAATTAAAAAATATAAAATCTTTATGTAAAATCTTTTTGACAATGAATCATACCCAAATGCAGCAAGCATAACATAGTAGTAGTGATCATGTTTCAACCATGATTTGTCTCTGCGTGTATGGGGACCAGCTTAGGACAAATTATTTTTTACAATTTGTTTAAAAATTTTTGGGATTTAACCACAGTTAGTGTTTATACCGAAAAACATTGAAATATTCAAAACTTCTTTTAGCTCAAAACAATCTTATTTACTGACGATTTACAGATTTTTATGAGATTAGCGTCGCAGAATTTGAAAGAATATTTAGAAAAAATAATTATCACATTAATCTCAGATAAAGGTCTTTAGAATCTTATTGATTTCAATACAAATAAGTTTGAACTATGAATCGAAGCGTTCTTTAAAATAGTTCTAAAAATTTTGTAAAATCTTTAAAAGAAAAGTGTGTTAAAATTTTGGAAATTTCAAAGCAATTCGACAAGGGAGGCGAGGCTTTCTATTATTCTAAGGAATTTTCTATGAAATCTCATAATTCGAATTCAAGTATTTTTACCCTTGTTATCTGAAAACTTTTTTTTTGTAAGTAGGGATTTTTTGGGGATATTTTCTTATATGTTTAGAGACAACAAATATGGCAAGCCTAAATATATTTATGAACTGTCCCTCAACAGCAAATCCCTTAGAAAAACTACTCACAAAAAACGAAACAAAAATAATAAAGAGTACCATATTTACATTGTCATATTGTACTCGTGTTTAAGCACTCATAAAAAAAGTTGGTAAAACCGTTAATAACCCAACTTTACAAGTTTTAAAAGGAATTTTTAGTTCTCATTGAGATTTTAGCAAAGTACTTATGGTTTCTTTTTATATATTTAGTTACAAATATTTCAACGAAATTTTTTGCTTAATTTAACTAAATATATTGCTAAATTTTGTTCAATTATTAAGCAGCAGCGCCATGTTGCTTTTAATAGAAATTTGTATATTGAATAACAGATGGCGCTTTTTATGATTCGTTATTTGTAAGTTTTTCTAAACTGTGTTTGTATAAAAAATACAAGTAAATAATTAAGAAAATGTGTTTCGATTTATAATTTAATTTAAATATTTATTATTCAGTTATTTAAAATTAGTTTAATTTTTGGTGAATTAGAAATAAAATTTTTGTTTGAGTTAATGTTTTGGTATTTTAATTGTTTGGGCAAATATAATTTAAAAGTTTTGATTTTCGACTGGGTAATAAAAACGGTATTTTAGTTTAAGTTTAGCAAATTTTGCGGCTGGAGTAGTTTTAACAGGATTTAGTATATTTTTCTGCTATTTTTACAGACAATATTTCTTCGAGTATAGTAAATTGTGTGTAAATGAACTTGAAATAATCTATTTCTGGGTTTTTGTCTATTGTTATTCTATTTTTGTTGTATTCACAAGTATTGTGGCAATTACTTATTTGGTGAAAAGTTGTGTGTTTGTTTTTCTTCATGCTTTATTGGTTTTAATAAAAGCAGCAAAAGGGTCGAAAAATCTTTGTGGTTTTCTTTCCAATTAAAAAAAATTAAAAAAAAATCTATCACACTTTATTCAAATTTACAATTTTACACTAAAAAAGTACCTTTTATTAAAAAAGTACCTTTTTTTTAAAAGTACCTTTTTTAAAAAAAGTTAATTTTGTTAAAAAAGTACCTTTTCTTAAAAAAGTACCTTTTATTAAAAAAGTACCTTTTCTTAAAAAAGTACCTTTTATTAAAAAAGTACCTTTTCTTAAAAAAGTACCTTTTATTAAAAAAGTACCTTTTATTAAAAAAGTACCTTTTATTAAACAAGAAAAAAAGGGCTAAATTCGGCTGTGCCGAATCTTTGAATACCCTCCACCAAAGGGGTTGAAGATGATATACGTATATACTAAATTTTGCATGAACTGTAATATGAATATGTTTTGTCAATTTATGTAGTTTTAGCAATGTTATTTACAGAGGTCTGCTCTGTTAGCGACTTTAACATTGTTGATTTTTACGTTAACTTAGTTATCATAATATGTAAGACAATAAATGTAATCGAACAATAAGAAGACTTAATAACATTTTTACTTACTTAACAGAAAAAAAAATAGATACAGAAAAATTGTACAAATTTGTATGGAAAATTTAGAGGTGCCTTCACATTTTCACTCATAACTTTTGAACCGCTTGACCTATTTTGCTCATTTTAAATACCAAACTGCTCGGGAGGATGTTCTATAATCTGGGTAAAAATAGGCACCTCCGCTTGCGTCTTCGCGTCGTGATCGTGATTTCAACAGACAGACAGACAGACGGACATCGCTAAATCGACTTAAAATTGCATAAGGATCACGAATATATATACTTTATGGGGTCTTAAACCTATATTTCGACATATTACAAACGGAATGACAAACTGATATATACCCTCACCATATATGGTGGAGGGTATTAAAAGTACCTTTTATTAAAAAAGTACCTTTTGTTAAAAAAAGTACCTTTTATTAAAAAAGTACCTTTTATTAAGAAAGTACCTTTTATTAAGAAAGTACCTTTTATTAAAAAAGTACCTTTTATTAAAAAAGTACCTTTTATTAAAAAAGTACCTATTTTTAAAAAAGTACCTTTTATTAAAAATTACCTTTTATTAAAAAAGTATCTTTTATTAAAAAAGTATCTTATTGAAAAGTACCTTTTATTAAATATTAATATAAACAAAATTATCTCAATGACATGCAAAATTCCATAAGCGATCACTATTTATAAATATTTTGTTTTTAAATACACATTAACAGCTGTATTCATAAATTTTAAAACAGCATTTCAGATCATTGTTAAGCAAAATTTTGTAAAATTGTATTCATAAACGAATGTTATCTTAAAATACTTATTTAAAATCTTGTGCAAATAAATAAATTTTAAAATTGATTCGGCCCTAATTTTAAACCCAGTTTAACATGACATTTTGGCTTTGTGTTTATTTTCATTTTAAACATTTTTGCCAAAAATTGTCATTCAATCAAAATAAGTTCGTTGATTTTTTAACAAATAATGGGTACACTATATTTAATCAAAAGAATTGGTAAGAAACATTTTTTTTTAAATTTCATGCTTTTAATTGTATTTTGTTTATAATAGAAATTATTGCCTAAATATATATTATTATTTTTAATTTCGTATTTAAAAATTTTATATTTTTAATTCAAAGTAATGTTTTAATTGTACAAACTGAACTAGTGATGTGTAAACAACCAAAACAAATAAAATAAAACTGGTTATTTGAATAGTTTTTTTATATGCAATAAAATCATCATCTAAATTACACTTTTACTAAGCATTTTGTTTTGACTCTTTTTCTATTTTAATTTATAAATAAATTATCATAAATTTTATATTTTATAAAAATAATATTTTTCTCAAACACAACAAAAAAAATGTATATAAACGAGTACCGTAAGAATTAATAATCATTTTTTTGCATAATTACCATTCAAGTGGCAAATAACAAATATATGTTAGTGTTGCCATCATAGAGTTTAAAAAACGTTAAATCGTTTATTACTGCAAATACTAATTATGAATACGAATTTTAAACAAGGCTTTTAAGGCTAAAAATTTTTTAACTACTTTGTATTTGAAACTTAAATTAAGATTTTTTTATGAATACGACTATTAGACTTTATCTTTAATAAATTTAAATTTTTTATTTTGTTCATAATTGAAATCATAAACAACCACTTAAGGGGTGAAGTAGGTTTCGAAGGCTCAAAAAAGTCCTTTTGAATCTATCAAATGAAATATTTTATTTAAACAATTAAGCATGTCTAAGACACAAATCTAACAAGTACTTTGTGAAATTTTTATTTAAAAATTTTCGAAATTCAGCCATTGGGACCATATTTGCCTTGACCTTTTAAAAAAAAAAATTTTTTCGGCGTAGTCAGGGTCAATTTTTTTTCTGTTAGAAAATGTAATATAAACAAAAAAAATTAAATTAAATTAGAAATTTTGGCGAAAAAAAATCCTATTTTTTGGTAAAATTTTCAAGGCGTATTGCCTCATAAATAAGTTGTGACAAAAAAATAAAAAAAAATCCTTAATTCAAGCACTACTAGAAAATATTATTGTAAAGAAGTGTGCAAAATTCCAATTTAAATACCGACTTCGAAAAAACGCGGTTAAAACTTTAAAAAAATTAAACCTTAAACCTTAAATTAAACGTAATCATCGATTCCCGCACCATAAAGTAAAGAACCTGCTGCAGAATTCTTTTGCCCACCTAACCCAACTCCTTTATCAAAACGGAGTTAACACAACATTTTATTTTTCTATATTCACATTTTCAACATTTTTAATTCCGTTTTCGCATTTTAAAAATAAATAGAAACCCAAGAAACATTTTTACGAACTTTCCGATACGAACGGAATCATGAATCCGGCACGATAATGGACCGTAATATACGTATCCGTCAAAGCTTGTACGTATACGGAACATTAGCGGACCATATAATGGAATTTTCGAACACAATACGTTTTAATTCCTTTTTGGTGTATCAGTTTCCGTACCTTTAAATACGGACTTCACATATTATTATTTGTTATTAAAATAAAAATATGGTACATTTTAAAAGTACACTGAATTTATGCACTCCGTTTTTTATACATCATTTTATATCATTTTCGATGTTCCTTAAAATCCATTTTCTGGTCCGTATACGGATCCAGAAAACGGTATGTAAACGGAGTTGGCTTCCATTCATGACGGGCCGAAGTCGGTACGTTTTTTTTTTGTTGGGGAACATACGTGTATTTAAATTAAAAAGAAAACCAACACTGTATACTTTCAAAACTATTTCTATTTAATATAATGTTGTTTTTGCTTGATTTTAAAATTTTTTTTCTATGTGTAGATTTTTGGAGAAAAAATATGACAAACTGTTAATAACTTTAAAGTTTTTCTAAAAAAGTTTTAATAAGAACAAATTGTTACATTTTAAGGATTTAAAATGGAAAAAAATCCTTAATAATCTATGAGATTTAGCTGCATTTAACCTACAATATCAATAACATTATAAAGACTATACAATGTTTCGCTAAAGCCAAATATATTTATTTTATATTATTTCGACAACATTTGTTGTTATACATAAAAAATATTTTTTTTTACGGTATTCAAAGTTGTTTACAAGGACAATAGTCTAGAAGTGTGTTTCCTTTCATGTTTCACTTTAAAAGGACTCTTTGATTTAATGCAAACAAAAAAGAAAAACATTTAAATGTGAGTGACATCATTTCGATTGACTTTTTTTAGTACAACTATGTATATACTTAAATTGTTCACTTAATATTTATTTAATGCTTTTCATCGTGTGAATATGTACATTAATTAGAGTGGACCGAAATTTTTGAAAAGTGTCAAATCATAAGATCATGAAGTGAACAAAGGCCCAAGACAAATTGTTATTTTTCAGCCACACATATTACAAAAAGAATAAAGTTTATAACAAAAATAATAGAATTTTTTAAGGCAAAATTAACTCAAGTATTTTATAAAATAAGGTGTATAATATCCAGGATATCGATTACAAGTCAACCGCTTTATTTTTACTTCTCTTTAGAACCCGACAATTTGTAAAGTTTTGATCCACTCCAATGTATGTACATGTTAGCTTGCAAGACTTAATATTGCAAAACCTTCTGGCGCCATTTAAACTTTACACATTGTATGAAGTTATTAAAAGAAAAATATAGTCGGGGTCAGTTAGTTGTAAAAATATTTAATAGAATTTCTTATAAGCTTTTTAATAAACTATTAATAAATTTCAAATAACTAAGGATATAAATATGTATTTACAAATAGTTTATTATTATTAAGTTTTAATAGAAAAATTATTATTAAGTTTTTAAGTAACCGCCTGTTTTTTGAGCCAACGGAATAATTGCACTAATTTTATATTTTGTTTATATTTTTAATATTTTATAAAAATTTTTTAATTAAAAGTCTTCAGCCAGTAAAATGCCGATTTATGTGTCTCCAATGGTCTCAAAAAAAAATATTTTTTCACTCGTTCCTATAAAAAGTGGATAGCCTAAATAGTTTTTTTTTTTGCTTAATCAGGGAAAAACATTTCAGTGCTTCTTTTGGTTATTTGTAGGGCAATGAAAAATAAGCTAGAGTTGGTTTTTCATTTAAAAAGAACTATTTACATTGAATATAAGTTCAGGGGGCCAATGACGAATAATAGCCTTTTTTCCACTGAGCTACATCATTCATCTTTCATCGCTAAAAAAAATTACAAAAAAAATCGATTTTCTTTGTGCTATCACGAGCAAACTGACTTTGCAGAAAGTAAACAAAAGAAAATTATCCAACAAGGAAAATGAGCGGCACATGTAATATTCTACCAAAAATTCTTCTTCATCATCATCTTCCAGCAATAACTACACCAATGATTAATGCTTTCTCTAAATCCATTTTTTATTTTTAACAAAAAATATGCGTCTTTTTCTTTTATTTTTTAGACAGCTGAATAAATGGCAGATAAAAGATATTGCCAATATAAATACATGTTTCACGTTTTCAACATCTTTCACGCTTTTCACAAAGATGTTGTTGAGTGTAAAGAGCCTATAAAGTTGCTTTGCGAAGTGATAAATAATTTATCATTTTCACTTCACAGTTTTTTTTTTACTTCATGTTTTCATTTTGAGCGATTCCCATTCTCGTTATGAAAAAAAATGTTATGATGACTATCTGTCAATTTTATTTCATTCCATTCGTTCTGCGAGTTTAAAAGCAAAATTTTACTAAAAAACTGCTTTTAATTCTTATTTTTTGTTAAATAAACATTTAATATGAAGAAATGTCTTTATATGCGTTTATGCTTCTGGAAGAGAAACAGGAGCCAAGTTTTTTTGTTGTTGTGAAAAATTTATCTTTAATTTTTTTTTTGTATAATAAAAAAGCAATTATTTGGTTTTATAAATTCTCTTATTCTTTTGAAAATTAAAAATTTCTTAATTAAATTAAAAAAGCTACATTAGAAAAAATATAAAATGTTTAAAAATAATCAATTTAAAAAAGTCGCAACAATGTTTTCATGAAAATAAAAGTGGTGAAGAAAAAAAACTGATATAATAAAATTTTGACATATAGTTTTTGCAAAAGTTATATCAAGAATCAGATTCTTTGCGAAGTAGTAAAAATGTTTATCACTTCACAGCTTCACGCATTCAGAATCGGTCCCCTGGGGATTAGACGAATAAAAAAAAAGATGTGTGGCCAGATTGTCGGCATGCCCGCGTCTAGGATCGTCTAGCAATCAACAGATATGTAAAGTTCTCATAAGGAAATATAAAATTAAAAAAAAAAACCCGAAGAAGTGTCCTACTTAAAGCAAATAAAATAAGCGTGTATTTATAAACAAAATATTTATAAATAATGATCCCTTATGAAATTTATCGAAAATAAAATAAATATGCAGCATGTAAGTAATTGAGATAATTTTGTTCCTATTTTATTTATAATTCTTTTTATATATATTTAGATTTTCAATTAAGTTTAATCAAGTCGACAATGCAGAGTACTGGATATTTTTGTATTTTCAGAATCATAAAAAAAAACACTGTCTAGGTTTAAATTTTCTGCAAATAAATTAACGAAAATATAATTTTTATACAAATTTTTTGAGTTGCAATCTACTAATATTCAGCAAAAAAATTTATTGGCTTTAGCAAGTATTTTTTTATTTACAAATGACTGAGTGTTAGCACAACTTTTGTTGATTTTTTTTGCTAAAAATCAGCTCTCTCACTTTCATCAAACCGATTTTGTTGACATTTATAAGGACGGACACTTTCGACCTAAGTGACCAGGTCATCGTCAGCCTCCTTATGAACCACCCAACCCACACAAACAACTCATGATTTTGAACAGGCTTATATATCACACACTCTAAGAAGAATGACTATGCGAAATTCCTAATTCATAGTTAGTGAATGATTACCCGTAGGAAACGATGTAATTTATAATCTAATATAAGAATCAACTCAAATATGTTGTGTAAGAAAAATTATTCCACACTCCCAATTTGTTCACAGAAATGAAACATTAACAGTTGGAATGGCAACCCTGTCAATTTGTTCTTGGAAAATCAAAGACGGATGCCAAGGATAATAATATAAATAGAGTGTGTTGTTTGCGGGTTAGGTGGTTTTTTTATAGAATTTTAAATAAAACTGTTGTTTAGAAAATACAGTTTTCGAATTTAAAGCAATTTTATATTATTATTTTTAACATAAGTAACGCCATAGTGCTTGTTTGGAATACAGCTAGTCACGTGTTTCATTGCTAATGAGAAAAATATATATTTTAGTAGGTTTTTGTTAAAGCTTGGCTTAGAAGCTCTAGCTTTTCTAAAACTTCGAGTTCTGATGAGATCTTTTGTCAGCTGGAAATACATGTACCAAGAGGTTGAAAGCTCTTTTTCAATTTTTTTAACATGAAAATATAATTTTATATTATTTAAAATTTATTATTTAAAGGAATTAAAACAAAAATAAAAATTGTCTTATCATATTTCCTAAAGCCTAAAGTTAAGAAAATTAGGAAGTTTTAAGAGAAATTAGAGAAAAATTCATGCTAAAAATTAAACCTGTTAATTATTTGAATTTATCGAAATAGAGGCGATTAATCAAGGAATCGGTTAATTAACCGAATTGGAAACACTAAAGAATTTTACAAAATTCCTTAAATCAATTTTTAAATCTAGTTTAAATTTTGAAGAATTAATTTTTCTGATTGAATTATTTACTAATTTAAATAATTAATTAAATTTGTGTCTTATTAGAAGAAATAATTCAATTTGAATAATTCAATTTTAAATCAAAGAATCATATCAATTTTCATTTGATTCGCGAATCAAAAAAATACTTATTTTAATTCTCGAATATGATTTGATTCGCGAATTATTATTTTTTTTAAATCATGATTAATTTAATTTTAAATCCGAAGGGTTTCATGGAATTTTTATAAAACAGGAATTTCGGATCTGCCGCATTTTTATTATCGCAGTATATTCCCTGTAGGAAGCCTGGGGTCAAGTATCTCCAAGTCACCAGTTTTGTCGACTGTTTTGAGTGACTTCTTGGTGACATAGTCAACAAAGCGTCTACACTTTTTACATTCCTTGTCAACAAAGCGTCTACTAAGACTGTAACATAAATTTTTACCTTATTTACTTTCATGAAATTTATAAAATTTTTTATTAATAAAAAAATGATCTTATATAACACAATAAATACAACTGTTTAATTTTATTTGCCTTCCTTGTGTGGAAATCTATTAAAAAGTTCGAAAAGTGTAGACTAGAACTACTAAAATGTACTTTTGAATCTTTGGGTCCAATGTCTACACATAGTCAACAGTTGTGTAGATTCGCAATTACAAGCACATGTTAAATATCTACAGCAGAGAGCTTTGTCTGGGGCATAATTTTTCAGTAGTACTGGTGACAAAGTCAATAGTGAATCAGTACAGTTTCACTATCGACATTTCGGTAAATACTCTATTAGAGCAAAAATTTTGTCCGTTTTCCTCAATCTCGCTTAGTTTTGGAGCCATTTTAAAAAATTACCATTTTATAAAATGGGCAAAATTTATTTAAAGCTCGACAAAGGTTACAATTTTTATAAAACAGCAATTTTTATAAAACAGCCACAGGGTGACTATTTTTTAAATAAATTTTTATAATAAAATAAATTAACACACTCCGATAACACAAATTTCGTTTCCCGTTCCATTTCGTTCGTATTAAAATGGGTCACCCTGAGGCTGTTGCATAAAAATAGATCCCTCGGGATGTCTTACAAATCTGACCCATTTTTATTATCGCAGTCTATTAATACTCTAGCAGAACAAAAAATTTGTCCATTTTGCTCTATCTCGCTTAGTTTTCGAGATACTGGTCATTTTACAAAATATCTAGAAAACTAAGCGAGATTTGCAAGTAAATTTTAATGTTTTTCATTTTATTTTAATTTGCAAATTAAATCAATCTTCTTTTAATTCACGAATTAAAAAAAGAATTATGTTTGAAATGATTTGATTCAATTAAGAAAGATTCAAATGAAATTGATTAATCAACTATGATTTTAAATCTAATTTATAAAATGTTGCATCAACCGGCTGATTTACAAAAAGAATTATTTTGTTCGCGAATTAATTCAATAAAGATTTATCTTTTTGAAAGGTCTGATCTAGAGCTATTTTAATGCAAATTTTATTCTTGGTTAAGTTACCCAAGTAAGCCTTTGTCCTTAACCATTAGAAACATTTTCATGAAAATAACTCTGGATGGTGTTAAATGGCGCATACTTTTAGTGCGCAAAAAAATGTTATTATATTGTAAACTAGTGTAATAGAATGATATGCAAATGATGACATATATTCATAAATTATTTAAAAATAATTGCAATATGATACTTACTCAAAACAATTTTACTAAATAATCCAACACAAAAACAACAAATCTGACTGAATATTAACCAAACTCCATTAGGATTTGCTAATTTCTTAAATATCCAATCAATATTATTGGGTATATGAACCGGTGTTGTTGCTGTTGTTGTTGGTGGTGTTGTTGTTGTTGTTGGTGGTGTTGATGGTGTTGTTGGTGGTGATGATGATGATGTTGTAGTTGGAGTTGTTGCTGCTGTAGGCATTTCTGATTTCTGTAATGTTGATTTTTGCATATATTGTAAATGCTTTAATTGCATTTGTTGATACGATTCTTCTTTAGAATGTGATGAAAATACCGATGTAGTAGTCGTCTTCATTTGACTGGGTTTGGAACTATTCCTCGCTGCAGGAGTTGTATTTTCATCTACAACAGTTTCTGACAGAGTATGCTTTTGCACAGATTGTTGATAATATTGTTGGACGTGATACTGTGGGCGGAGGAGGCAGAGGAGTTATAAAAGGAATAGTTATAAAAAAAAACAAAAATAAAAATTGTATGTCCTTTTACTATTAATTTTTCACCAATTACAACATACACAGCACATAAAAAAAAATTGCAAAACTTTTATTTTATTCGCAATAACTTATGGATTAATTTATTCTTTTTTTTATTTTTCTTCTAAGTATGTACAATTTTTGTACATAAATATTTATAAAATTGACATTTACATTTAAAAAAATTAAACAAAACTTTTTTCTTAAGATTTTTTTCTTTCATTTATATTTTAATTATATGTTTCTTTTTCTCTTTAAATAATGTACGTTGAGTTGTTTTAAAATCCTAATAAAGGATATACTGAGAGTTTGACATCAACAAATTGTACTCTTTTATTTTGTGCATTCTCAAATGCATTGTCATCTAAATGATGAATACAATAATAACGAAACTTTAGTTATAAAAGAGAGAAACGTGTGTCAAAGTATAGCGAAAATAAACATCTCAATCAGGGATGTCAGATTTGAGAACTTTTTGATTAATTAAGACTTTTTGCGTTAATCAAAACGATTTTGTAACATATTTGGCTATTTATAATGGTTTTCATAATAAATATTTAAAGGCTGGAGCAGCCAGACGTAAACGTATCTCTGTATGGCAAATTTAATGAGTTACATAAGAATAGAAGATGATGTATTGTGTTTTTTGTTTCATTCTTATGAGTTGAATGAAACAAAAATATAACACAACATCTTCTATTCTTATTTAACTGATTAAATTTGCTGTACAGAGGTACGTTTACGTTTGGGTAATCCAGCGTTAAATCATGGCATAGCAATACCTGGTACACATTAGTGTTATCTCTCGATTAAAACAACAAAATGTCAAAAATTCCTAAAAATAAAGTAAACAAAAAAATGCTAACTAAAAACCCCGCATAATAAATTTACCTGGTATTGCTTGTTTTGCTAATTTTTTTGTGTTTTTTTTTTTTTTTTGACTTTTCAGTTTTTAGCTTTAAAGTAACTTTTTCTTAAGATTTTTGACCTTTAAATAGCTTTTTTCACATTATTTTACCTGTTTTTTTTTCTAATAAAAAAATATTTCTTCTGCTAGTTTTATTCCTTTTTTTTTAAGTGTTTTTCCCCAATTTTTTTGCTTTTGCTTGGTTTATGCTTTTTTGACAATATTTTTTTGCTTTAAATATATTGAATTTTACTTTTTAACTTAACTATAGAAAAAAAGAAAATGTCAAAAGATTTTCTACAAAAAAACAGCAATAAATTTTTTAGTTTAAGTTAACCCAAAGAACTTCAGTATGAAACCTACCGTCAAACTTTTTTTTTATTTTACTAGGATTTACACATCGATTACCTACTATTACCCAGTACTGGCAATATGAATTATCGAGTTGTTGTAAATTTTCTTTTAAAAATTACGTTTCGTATCGGAAATACTGGGAAATAATAGTCACAGATAACCCACCTAGCATTTGGAAAATTGTTTTGTCAAAAATCACCTAATTGGGTCTTTTTCGAGAACTTTTGATGACCAAATCCTGATTAATCATTTGAGCGCTTAAAAAAATACTCGAAAATGATTCATGCTTATGCAGACAATAGCAAAAAATAAATAATATCGCCATAAACAAAAAAAAAAACTAGTTTTTTAGGAAAGTTTCCAGAAGCACACCATGACGATGTCTCTCACGTCGTAAAAAACGTTCTCTTAGTTTTGTATGTGCAGATTTCAAAGGTTCAGCATCTTTTTAAATTGGATTTTTTGCGATTCCAATTGAATTTCTTTGCAAATCCAATTAGTTTTTAGCAGCTTTCCCAATTGGATTTGAAAAAAAGGTTAAAAAACAGGGAAATTTACTCAAATTTTTGCAGAACCTTTGTATTCTGTATAAAATTTTATTTGGCTGCTGACGGCGTTGCATCCTCTATACTATTCTTCCTCTATGGTGAAGAACATTATTGTAAAAGTTGAATTTAATCAGTGCGATGGGCTGGCTAAATTAATGCACTTTTTTAAATACCCTGCGAGAAAAGAACCTATCCCAGAGCAAGTGGCGTGACCGGTTCCTTGTGATAGGGACCGGTCACGGGACCGGTTTGTTATATGAAAATTACCGATTACTTTAACATGGGCTTGTCCTCTGAAGGTGGTCGGTCAATTGGACATTAAAAACCGAAGTGCATATTTTAATTCAGCACCCCGAATAGCCTTAGAAATAACTTTTAGTTGCTCTGATCCAAATCCCTGTATACTTGTGTTTTATTTTTGGAAAAATAATCAAAAGTAACAAAATGCAAAAAGTCAATAAATATCCGTTGTTTTACCTCTGGTATTAAAATACCCAGCAAAACTTTGATAATGAGTGCGATCATGCATTACCTTGTAATGATATTTCGTTACATTTTGCATTATTTTCAAGCATAAAGTTACAGATCATTGATATTGTATTGCAAGATTTACAAATGTAAAGTAATAATTAAAATATTTTAAAAATCAATTTCTAGACTCATTACTTTCGTTTCGACAACACGAACGAATACACAAAGCGCAAATATTTATTTATGTAGAGTTCTCGGCTGGCAAGCAGAGTTCCCTGGTTCGATTCCCATCGTCATCATTATTTAATAACTTTTGAAATATTTGTAATAATTTATTTAATAATTTTTTTTTTTACGAAAATATATTTTTAGACTCATTATTTTTTCCACCCTCGTAACCATGAATGTAACCACTTACTTTATAATTTCTAAAGCAATGGGTCCATACTTTAACTTGGGGCTCATCGGCTGAAAAATTCATCAAGTTAGTAAGGTGTAAATTACTGCACCGGCTCCTATGGCTATACATTACTTTACACATTATTTGGTAATGTGTTGTTTAGCTGGATAAGGTTGTTTTGAATGTTTCATTCATCAATCACCTATCTCGTCATATGTATTTCGAAACCGGGCCCGTTTTCACTTATCACGTAACACTTCCCAATTCCCAACTGACCCCTTTTTCCCGCAGGGTACTTTAGGAATCGGTCCTTTTTTCACCTATCCCGTGACATGTATTTTCGGAACCGGACCAGTTTTCACTTATAAGCTATCACTTGACAGGCCTCAGTTCCCAACTGACCTGAATTTCATCGGAAATACGATTAAAAACTACTGGAATAAGACTCAAAAACGATAAAAAATACAACTAAAAATTAGTCGGAATAGACTCACAAGTGATTAGATTAGATTCAAATGACACTATGCACAGCGACCAGCATAGGTCTTTTGTGCTGCCTAGAGCTCCCCTAAAGGTCCAAGTTACCGATAAAGCTAAGAATTCCAAACATCCGAAGGCGTCACGAGACGGTCACCCAGAAACCAAAGTCTCCTACCACAAAGCCTGGGACATTCGCAGAGAACATGCTCCGACATCTGCGATTCCAACTCGAAAAATCTACAAATATCAGTGTTTGATTGACCCTTCCTGTATCGTTGGTACCGGAGGTCGCAGTGCCCAGTGAAGTACCCTGTAGGTTCGTAAGTCTCTTCTACCAAGGTCCAGTATTCGCCTCGATCCTTCACTGGAAAGAGAAATAAATCTCTTGGTCTGGCGTTGGCCACGAGAATTTCCAATAGCCAGAAAATTCAGACTCTCTCTAAATACAAGTGATTAGAAAAAATACAAATCCAATGACTCGATAAACACTCGCAAATGAAGATAAAAGATACTAAAAACTACCTCGAT
The DNA here is from genome assembly GCA_949748255.1 of Eustalomyia histrio. NCBI lineage: Eukaryota > Metazoa > Arthropoda > Insecta > Diptera > Anthomyiidae > Eustalomyia > Eustalomyia histrio. Next base: position 20,248,307 of record OX456527.1, on the reverse strand, counting down.
AAAGACTCGCTTATGATTAAAAATACGAGTCAAAAATTAATCGAAAAACTTTTAAATGATTAAAAATACTAGTCAAAAATGACCAGAGAAGCTGGTAATAAAAGACTCATCAAAAAGAGTCGCGGTTATGATTATTTCGTCCCGACAAAAAAATCATTTATAATCAGAAAATGAGCACAAATATGATTATTTTAATCGCGCAGAGCAGTCAAAAATGACTCGTATACGATCAATTATTTCATAAAATGCTAAGTGGGAGTCAACGTGTGTACTTTTCTTAATTTAAGATTAATTTACACACGTCGACTATCCCTATTGTAATCGAGAAAACATATTTTTTTAAGATGTCTACCAGGTATTGAAAAAGGATTTTTTTTTTTCAACAAAAACTGAAAAAAAAAAATGAATTAACAGTTTATTGTTAGTGGAGTACACGATTTTTAAATATTTAATGCACCAATGTTATTTTTCAGACTTTTTTATTTGCACTAATTATTATTAAAATCCGTAAACACGTTTTTCAACTTGCGCGTTTTCAACTACAATAGTACGTTGGTTAAGCTGCTGCCACTTTATAAATCCATTGGACACTATTTAAATATATTACAGTTAGACTTAAGGCGAAAACTATACGATCGATATATAAACAAACGATCACGTAAGAAATTAGGTTTATGTATCACGATTTAAAGGCTGGATTACGATAGACGTGTAAGCGAATCTTTGTATAGCAAATTTAATAGGATAAATAAGAATAAAAGATGTGGTATTGTGTATTTTGTTTCATTCTTATGCATTGAAAGTATACAATGCATATATTCAAAACAGATTTTCCTTGTGTATTTACGTTTTGTATATGTTCAATGCAAAAGAATAAAACAAAAAATACAATACCACATCTTATATTCTTATTTATCTTATAAAATTTGCTATACATAGGTACGTTTACGTCTGTCTAATCCAGCCTTTAAATTGTGATACATAAACCATATTTCTTACGAGATCGTTCGTTTTACTGTCGTTCGTATAATTTTCGTTTCTTTTAAGACAAACAGGCCACCTTTACGGGCCCATAACCAATAGTGCGTGTGTCGCGTACCATTTCTCCACACATGACGAACAAATCACAATAACGTTTCGTTGTAAATTAAAATGAAAAAATTGTCAAATATTCGCGTACAAGCACACTAACACATCGAAAAAATTACATGAAATTCGAAGTTTTCAATTTCTTGTGATTTGTGCGTTTCCAACTTAAATGAATAAAAATTGTCAAATATTCGCGTACAAGCCCACTAACACATCGAAAAAATCACATGAGATTCCAAATTTTTTAATTTCTTGGTATTTGTGCGTTTCCAACTTAAATGAAAAAAAATTGTCAAATGTTCGCGTACAAGCCCACTTACACATTAAACAAATCACAAGAAATTAGAAAATTTCAATTTATTGTGATTTATGGGCACACAGTCCCATTAACATGTAAAAAGACGTCGAGCACGAACAAATCACACGCACAAACATATCGTCTGTGGGCAGCTTAAGTTCGCAATTTAATATAATATATCGAGTTTTCATAAATCTAAAAAATAAGTATAACACGCTATTAAAAGCCCAAAAAAATTAGTTTTTTCAACAAGTTAAATTGGCGATTTAGACAAAAAAAAATAAATCCAACAACCCTGATAAATCAAATATTTGACAAGCAAACAATTGTTACAGACCGTACAGAAGACACAATTAGATGCAACTACGAAATGCGCAAATCAAAATTTACAAAAACAAAAATTAAGAGAAAATAACATAAAGAGTATTTGCAACATACATACACGATTTAAAAGAGTATATATATATGTGTGTGTGAATTATTTCAGGAAATATGCAATCATACAATGTTGTGCCTCAATATATTTTTTTATACTATTTTCTTTTTTTTTATTATAATTATTTAATATTAATCATACGTCATGTGGTACCACCACTACATTTTAATTGAATGTAATCGTTTTTCTTTTTCGTAATTCATTTAAGAATAATTCATTTTCGTGTAAATATTATTCACTTTATAATTAATTGTGATTTTTATTTTTTTATTTTCAATTTAAATATTTTAATAATCATGTTTTTTGCTTTCTATTCATTTTATTTTGATTTATAAAACCGCTGAAGACAACACGACCGTACGGTGGGAAATTATGACAATAACTAAAAATGAATGCCAACCACACATATACAGAACAGAAACAGTCCACAATATACTAAATTCAGTACGTACTATGTATGTATGTATGGCTGTATGAATGTCTGTGCGTATGTATGTACATAGGTAGCAGATATGTTGAAAGCAAAGTTAGATTTTTTTGATTTAGGTTCATATTAATTAAAGATATCTAACGAATTAGCAGATTTAAACTACAGATTTTTTGTGATAAAAAATTTTAAGGTTTATTAAAAAAAAAAAAAAAGATCGAATATTCTTCCCAACAAACAATACGTTCCGTCATAAACGGAATCCAACTCCATTTACGTACCGTTTTCTGGATCCGTATACGGACCAAAAAACGGATTTTAAGGAACATCAAACTGATTCAAATCCATTTAAAAACCGTCAATGACGGACCGTTTACGGACTGGATATATCGGATGAAAAACGGAGTTGCCCGTTAAAAGTCCGTCCATGGCGAACCGTTTACGGACTGAATATATCGGATGAAAAACGGAGTTGCCCGTTAAAAGTCCGTCAATGGCGGACCGTTTACGGATCCGTATTCCTACGGGTTTATTAACAAAAAACGGATTAATGTAAAAATATAAATTTTTTAATTTTGAATAACAAATAATAATTTTTTTTCTTTAAATTTTTTTATATAGATATGTAATAAAATAAAATAACAAAATAAAACTTTTACAAATTTAATTAAATGAAATATTTATCTCCAGCATGGCCCATTGAATATCATAAAAAAATAAAACAAATTTTTAATTTTGGTTTAATTAGTGACGTTTACAAAATGATATAGCATACAACGAAAATTTGATCATTTTTTTAAACAAAATCTATTATTAATTGGCAGACAATATTTTTTTGATTTGCAAAATTGCATTAGTTTGCGCACATCACCGTAAAACTTCTTTTAAATTTCATAAATATTTACCTCAAATTAAATTTATTTTATTTTAGCGCGCGACCCGTATAATGATCACAGACCTGTTTCAATTATTCGTTTTTGACACCAAAATGAATTCAAAAGCAACGTAAGAAAAACTAAAGAAATTCGAGGAAGTCCGTATTTGACGATACAGAAACGGAGTCAAAACGTACTGTTTTCGAAAATTCAATTATACGGTCCGTTAATGTTCCGTTTACGTACATACTTTTACGGATACGTATTTACGGTCCGTAAACGTGCACTAGAACCGGATTCATGAATCCGTACGTGTCGGAGAGTCCGTAAAAATGTTTCTTGGGTTTTATTAAGGCCCTGTGCGAGGTGGCTTGAAAATTTCATTGAAACAAAATAAAGCAAAATAAAGCCTTAAAAACAATTCATAATTTACCAATAATTTATCCAACTGTATCTCTTTATGCCAATATCTGTAAACCAATTTTGCCTATTTATGGACTATATAAGTATCAGCTATTAATGTATATGTTTAAATCCTTACACAATATAGGATATCGTACAATAACTTTTGTTCAAAATCAATCGTTTTTTAACACGAGAAATCAGCGAAACTTACATACACCAAGGTGCAGATTGGAAACAACAAAGCAGGGAATACAATATATGGGAAGTTTTGAATACAACAACTTACCTTTAAGGTTGAAAACAATAAACATAATTTCAAATTTTAAAAAGAGAGTTAAAAGAATATATTTTTGAAAATCTTGAAATGCTTCTTTCGTAAGTTAATACTTTAAAAATAACTTTGATTATTATTATATATATATATATATTTTTTTTTTTATTATTATGCATACTCATGTAATTTAATTAAGTTATAATGACAGTATTTGCCAACTTGCCTCAATAATGCCTCTTAGGGGCGCTGAGGCCTAATTAATAATGAATTGTATTTATATGAAATGTTAATAAAACTTATAAACTTAAAAACCTAAATTAAGTTTAGATTTAGTTTAGCCAGTTTGCACCTACCCTAAATTTATAATTATTTAATGATTTATAAAGTTAAGTTTTAAAATTTGGGGATAAAATATTAAACTGAATCAATAATTAGAACTTGAGGTAATAAATATCTAATATGGAAGGTATCCTTGCGGTCACCCACCCATTGCTCTAAAAGTTGAATATGTGATAAAGGAGAAAAAAACTAACGAAGCCGTATTTTTTGTTGGCCGAATCTCCAAGTAAAAAAGAGTGGGGTAAACCATATCTTCTTAAATACTTCTTTCAAAGTAACAATTATAAAATGGGGTATCAAATGAAAGCTATTTCAATGAGCAATGTCAATAAAATTTAAAATAAGTATAAAATTTTGAAATAATTCTGAAAATTTAGTGTTATGGATTACACAATTTATGTAATCGGAAAAAAAAATTAATATTTTTATTTCTAAAAAAATAATTAAATAATTAAAAAATAAATTAAAAATAGTAAGTGAAAAAACAAATAATATAAAACTCAAATAATTATTCGACCCAAATAATCGATTAAAATAGATCGATTAACCGGTTAAATTTTTAATATGAATTTTTCTGTTATTTTTCTTAAAACATCCTAATTTTCTTAATTTTAACGAAAAACGTTAGCAATGAAACACGTGACTAGGTATATTTCTAGCAAGCACTATGACGTTACTTATGTTATATAATAATAATATAAAATTGCTTTAAATTCGAAATCTGTATTTTCTAATAAACTATGAAAAAATTTATAAAAACTAAAAAATAACATTTTGTTTTTATAATTGATTTATCATCAAATTCTAATTTAATTTATCAACAAATGTTGATGAAGTAAGAACTTCAGTAGAATAAAGTTGTTTAGTCAAAATTATATAAGAATTTGCTTATTCTTATTGGTGAGGACTTGTCAGGAATATGCGTGATTTTTATATCTTTTCTAATAGATAACCTTTTTAAATCTAAAGCTTAAACCAGGTAGTGAATGAGTCAGGGAACAGTGGCAGTTCTATCAAAGCATATTTTTAAGAATTTGTTATTTTTTTTTGACGGCAGCTATTGTTTATTTGAGCATTTTTTTTTATTCTGGACAGTGTTATATAAAGAAAATAAAAACCAACTTTATAGACAAAAAAAGTAATAAATTTTACTTATATAAACACTATCTGCACAGCGTTTTTAAAGGGTATACTTCCACTGAATACGTCTCACATTTTCTTTTTAAAAGTCGTCAGATCCCTCTGAAAAAAACCCAAGATTATGAGGCATTAATGATTCTTTAAAAAATCTTAGGGTTCTTTGAATTGTCTTAAGCAAAAAGCAATTCTTTGTATTCTTATAATGAAAAAAATTTATTTATTTTGCATTTTCCGATTTATCGACCCGAATAACCGATTAATCAATTTTCTTCATTTTTCGAATAATGACCTCACCGATTTACCGGCAGTGTCGAACTACTGGAAACACTAATCTACTCAATAAAAAAATTAACTTTATTTGATTTGTGAGTTAAATAGAGATATTTACAATAAGCACTTTTAAGGACACGAAGAATGTTGATAAAGGTCGCAGCGGACCAGAAAATGCATTCCATTGTGTCTAAATAACTTTTCCTGTGTATTCCCCATGATTACTAAATAAAAAAATAAGAATATTTTTTCATTTGAAAAAATTTTTCTATGACCTCGAGCCAGACTAAAAAATACATTTTCATACATATAAGCACACCATTTCGATGTCGCTCACGTAGTAAAAAACGTTCTCTTGGTTTTATATGGGCAAATTACAAATGTTCGGCATCTTTTAAAATTGTTTTTTTTTGCGATTCCAATTGATTTTCTTTACAAATCCAATTAGTTTTTAGCAGATATTCCAATTGGATTTAAAAAAGGTTTAAAACAGGTAAATTTAATCAAGTTTTTGCAGAAATCAGGGAAATTTGTTTTGTCTCAGTTTCCGAACCTTTGTATTCTGTATTAAATTTTATTTGGCCGCTGCTAGCGTTGCAATCTCTATACTTATTCTTCCTCTATGATATAAGTATTAAAAAGATCAACTATAAAAATAAAAAAATCTACATTATTAAAAGTTGAAAATTTGAATTTTTTTAATGAAGTGGTTAAAAAATTCATTTTATAAATCAGTGATAATCACTTTATATCAATGATTTGAAATTGAATAAAATGAGATAATTACTTAGTCCAATTTATAGGGATATTATTTTGATTCTATAGAATAATTTGTTTTTGACTTAAAAAAGTAAATTTTTGGTTTTAATAATTTGCAAAAATTAAAACAATTCTTTTGAATCTATTAAAAGGATCAACAAAAATCAAATTGATTCTTTGAATTTAATATTTAGTGAATAAAGCAGAAATTTATTTAATCAATAAAAAGAATTTTGCACATCGATTAAATTAAAAATTTTAAATATACTGAATTTCCACTATACCGAAATCTCGTTTCAAATTATGTTAAATCTAGTTTCAAATTACCTCCGTTTACATTACGAAATTTGACAGCTAATTAGATTGCGATTTGACAACATTTTGTAAACAAAATAAAAAAATTGAATATGTTACTAAAAACCCATTAATTTAATGGCGGGGTTAACGGTCTTAGTAATTTTTTTTTTTTATATTTTTGAGCAATATAATTTTAATGTTTATCGTTTGATATAAAATTATTTTATCCATTTATTAAATAAGCATGTAGTGTTATTAAACACATAAAATGTCATTAACGTTTATTAAAACAATACAATATAAATTTAAGTTATATACTCTGCAGTTAACTATTCCCACCCCCACCGCTTTTGTGATCTTAACCTTTAAGTCTCAATAATTTTTTTTTTTAATTTTTATCAAGCTCGAGATCATAATTTAATGTTACTAACGAATAGTAAATACTAATTTTTTTATTAAATGAAAAAAATCGTGAGGATCAGCGCTAGAGTGAGGATCAGCGCTGAATTGAATTTAATGGCGGGGTGCAAAATAAGAGATGACTATTTAGAAGCAAGATATTTCAGTTTGTTCATGGTAGATCTTACCCACACTGTTCCAATGTTGTTTGCAGGCTAATATCAAAAAAACTGGTGCTGCATTTAACTTTACTTTCAATTAAGAACTCATCTTTATTGAGTCTACAGCTCATATTGCAGTTTTTTTTTAATAATTAAAATTTTTTATTAGTTTACATTTTGTTTTTTTTTGCACAAGGGGATGCCAGATTTTCACAAAATTTTTATACATACTATTGCTGAATGCTGTGTAAACATAATCATGGGAAATATTGTTTTAAATCCCTAGTGGAGACTCGCGGTATACTGACGGGTTGAAAATGGACTCCGGTGTGGGAGCGGGGGTCTTTGGACCCAACACGAGGATATCGGAACCAATGGGCAAGTGGCCAACGGTATTCCAAGCTAAGCTACAGGCTATACTCATATGCGCTAGACTGAATATTGATAAGGGCTAAAGGGCGCATATATTTCGATCTTCTCTGATAGCCGAGCAGCACTCCAGGCTTTGTCGTCGTGGACATTCACTTCAGGAATAGTTCTGGAGTGTTTTGATACCCTTCAACAGTTGGCCGCGCGAAACAGGGCTACTCTTAACTAGATACATGTTGGTAACGAGGTAGCGAACGAACTAGCTAGAATAGGTTCTTCCACACCTTTAGTAGGACCGGAACCGTACTGTAGGGTAAGCTGGTCCACCATAGCAGCCCTGGTTAGGGAGGAGAACTACCTATGGCAAAAGACTTTTAAGATAATTATTTGGGGATGAGACAGGCGACATTACCGGTCAATCCCTTTTCCAATGGGAAAATTTTGGACCTTGCTAGGAACGACATTAGGTTACTAACATGGAAGATGAATCTGTTGGAGTCGCCTCTGTGTCGGCTATGTCTTGAGGAAGACGAAACAAACATCCACATTTTGTGCGAGTGTGTTGTATTGCAACAGAACAGAAGAAAAGTTTTCAATAGAAAGTTTTTAGGTGCAGAGGACATAAGAAACTCTTCTCCATCTTCTGTATTAAAGTTCATTTTATACAGAATTTTGTTTAGTTTTATGTTCCATGGTACAAAAGATCCATATGGGTCGCAGTGCCGGCCATGGGGTCAGATCTTAACTTAATATTATAATTAACTTAAATATAAGTAAAATTTATTATATTTGACAGTTTTATTTTAACTATTCTTATCCTGCAAATATTTAATAAAATTCTGGTATAAGTTGACTTTTCCTGAAAGACAACCTATATTTCTATTATTTCAAATGGGTGGCAAATTCCATCAGTATCGTAGGGTAAACCCGATGATTTAAGCTTCTAATGTTACTTATTATCAAAGAGTAATACTTTTTATTAAAGATGTAGTAAAAATTTATTAACTATTTGAAAGAATATTCGGTATTCTTCACATTAACCTAATCTATTTTATTATACTCTTTAACTTATAAGAATGTGAAATAAAAAAAATAGGTCATTTATGCGTGTAAACTAGCACATTTTTTACAAGAGTAAACCTTTTATTATCTATATTTTATTTCATGTTCTTAACGTTCCCATAAACACATTTGGGAACTATTATATGTATATTGATTAGATACTAAACTAATAAACATATTTGTAATTGCTTGTATTCATTATACATCTGCATATAATATTTAAAAAGATTAAACTATTTAAATATTTCTAATGCATGAGATGTTTATATTTGAACAACGTTTATGTACATATTTATCACATCGCAAAGGATTTTGAGACACAGACAATTAAATGTATATTGAACCAAATAACTTAATAATATATTTGGTCACAGCTTTAAAAGTTAATCTTTTTAAAAATTAGATTATTATTGATAGCGACTTTAGTAAAAATGTAAATTAAATAAATTTCTTAATAATCCCCGCTAAAAACAGAACAGCAATCCTAAGTCCGATTGCCGATGGAACTGCGTCATACTTCTCATACTCGCCCGTCAGATCCCCTCAGTGTTAACGGGGTACATGGTGTTTGATTCGCAATCTCCACAATGTTGCCCCTCCCTATTGCTTAATGTCTAAAAACTTTCTGTGCCAAGTTTCAGTAAAATTCGATTATATTTAGTGGTAACGGAAAATGTTAACTTTTAAGAATTATTAAATTTTCATTAAATTAATTTATACAAAAAGGTTGACTATAAATTGACAAAGGTTGACTTTAAATTGTATTATTTATTTAAATAAAATTATTCAATATTGTCCCAATCAGACCTTTAAAAACATAATTCCTTAAATCAATTTTCGAATCTGATCTAAATTTTGACGAATTAATTCGCGAATTCATTTTTCTGATTGAATTATTTACTACCATGATTCAATCTTAATCTTATTAGAAGAATCAAATTGATTTAAATAATTCTTTTAATAAATCAAACGAAATAATTCAATTTGAATAATTTAATTTTTAATCAAAGAATCAAATCAATTTTAAAATATTTTGATTCTCGTATATAATTTGACTTGCGAATTAAAATATTTTTTTTTTAAATCACGATTAATTTAATTTTAATCCTGAAGGGTTTCATGTAATTTTTATAAAACAGCCTCCTCGGGATGTCTTTCGGACATGGCCCATTTTTATTATCAAAGTATATTCTATGTATTAAGCCTAGGGTCAAGTGTCTCCAAGTCACCAGTTTTGTCGACTGTTTTGGGTGACTTTTTAGTGACATTATCAACAAAGCTTCTATTAAGACTGTAACTTCAATTTGTACCTTATTTCATAAAATTTATAAAAAAAACTTATTAAAAAAAATATCTAATTTAACAAAATAAATACACCTAGTGCGGAAATCTAATAAAAAGTTCCAAAAGTATAGATTAGAAGTACTAAAATGTACTTTTGAATCTCTGGGTCCAATGTTTACACCTAGTCAATAGTTGTGTAGATTCGCAATTACAAGCACATGCTAAATGTCTACAGCAGAGAGCTTTGTCTGGGGCATAATTATTCAGTAGAACTGGTGACAAAGTCAATAGTGAATCAGTACAGTTTCACTATCGACATTTTCTTTAGGGTTAATACTCTACTATAGTAAAACTTTTGTCAGTTTTGCCCTAGTTTTTGAGATACCGACCATTCTAAAAAATGGACATTTCATAAAATGGCGTATATCCCGGAAATTAAGCGAGATCGAGCAAAACGGACAAATTTTTTTAAAAGCGAAGAGATTCATGGAATTTTTATAAAACAACCACAGTGAGACTATATTTTTATCAATTTATATAATAATATAAATTAACACACTCCGATAATTTCGTTTCCCGTCCCATTTCGTTCGTATTAAAATTTGTCACCCTGTGGCTGTTTTATAAAAATAAATACTTCGGGATGTTTTCTGGACCTGGTCTATTTTTATTATCGTAGTATATTAATACTGTAGCAGAACAAAATTTTTCTCCGTTTTGTAATATCTAGCTTAGATTTTGAGATACCGGTTATTTTAAAAAAATTACCATTTTACAAAATGGCGAATATCTTGAAAACTGAGCGAGATATGCAAGTCAATTTTAATGTTTTTGTATTTTATTTTAATTCGCAAATCAAATCACGATTTAAAAAAATAATTATGTTTGAAATGATTTGATTCAATTGAATCAAAAAGGATTCAAATGGAATCGAGTAATCAGCTATGATTTTAGATCTGATTTAATAAAATATTGAATCAACTCGCTGATTTACAAAAATAATTATTTTTTTGCGAATCAATTCAATAAAGAAAATATGATGAGTCATCATAATAATTATAATATAATTACATATTTTTTTATTGTTAAATTAATTTAAAAATGGGATGAAAATAAATTATGATGAAGTTTTTCAATTGAATGTCCTTACATTCAGATATTTTTATTATAGAAAAAGCTTTAAAGTTATAATAAAAAAAGCTTCATATGGGGCAACTATTAGATATCTTAACTACTGAATCGCTCAATAGATTCTGATATTCTTCAATTTTAAAGGCACATCTACAACAAGGAGAAAATATGCCAAAGATAAAGCAAAAAAACCTTTAAATAACTTTAGCCATTCAAAAAGCAAAAGAACCTTTAAATAACTTAAGCCATTCAAAACAGCTATTAAAATGTGTTTTGAACAGTTCTTCTCTCGCTTAGACACATTTGAGGTTGTTTTCTATATTAAATTCAACCTAAATATTAGAATCTTGAGGTATAATCTTCTTAAGAAATCTTACATTTTTAATTGCATAAATCAAATAAAATTAAAATCATCCGATTCAGCAACATATATTTTTAAAATATTAGTGTTCAAAATAGTATTGAATTTTCGAACTAAAAGTGTTCTCAAATTTATTAATTCATTTCCTACTTTAAAATGTTTATTATTGTATATTGAAAAAAAAAAGAGAATCAAATAAGAGATTGATGCAATCTCTTCCATCTTGGCCTTGTTATTACCTGACAAATTTTCTTGTTGCAACTTGTGGATACAAACATGTATGCACAATTAAATATTTTGTATGCACATGGTCATACCCGTATACAATCCACAGTTTTATACAACAGAAGATATTTTTTTTAATAACAAATCGATATTTTTTACAGCAGAACATGTTTTTTTTAAACAAAAGAGTAATTAAAAAATGCATTTTTTGCTAAAATATGAAAAACTTACCCTTGAGGCTGTATATCTTAAAAGTTGTCCCATTGTTTTTCCTAAAGCCGCATCAAATTGACGCAACTTCGTAGAGGTTTCCCAACACATAGACAACATGATAATTCAGTTACTTTAACAAAACATCAATTGTTGTTAAATAATGTTTAATTCAAATAGATATGTAATTTGTCTGATGTGTTATAACTTTTTTTTCCAAACCTATGCGGCTTTTTTTTGGTCAATACCAGCCAAGGCAACACGCCACTTAATATAGTCCACTTTATTTAAGATTCAATGTTAATTGACGTTTTTAAATTGCGCATGTCTGCAAAATAAATGTATTCAATTAATTGTTTTTATTTGTTACATAAAATGTAAAAAGGAAATAAATAAAATGTACTTAAAAATAATATTAAAAATAAAAGTTGGATAAAAATTAAAATTGTTTTGAAACAACTTTAAACAGCTGATTTTTGCCCAATCCAAAATGTCAAAATATTCCAGTGATGTCAACTGCATTGTTCGGTTTATATTAGCAAAGTCGGCAGCATGTTTGCCAAAATAACTCGGGCCACAGAGGATATCGGTAAAGCATATATTTATTTATTTATAAGTTTTAATATTAATAATCCTTGTGGAGAGTATTAATAGTCCCGAAACTTCTTTTGTTTTATCTCTAGCCGTGTTCTCTTTTGCGTAAATGGGCCTGAAATTTTTCAAAAAAACGTTCTCCCTCATAAGATTTTCACACACACAGCTGTTCCGTTTGTGTAACTTCTCTCATGATTAGATTATATTATGATTTTTACTTAAAATCGTGAATAATATTATGTGCCAGAATAACTGTGCGAGAAGCTATCAACGTTAGCTTCTGCCATTTCTATACAAATTTGACATAAGTCAACGTTTAGTGTTAACGTTTATGGCAAATTTATATGGGAAATACATAAACCAACTTTGATAGCTTGCCGTACAAACACAGCTAATATTGCTAGTATATGAGCCGCTGGAAAAATATTATAGAAAAAGCTGTATTGACATTATCGTTTTCATCTATTCCAGTGTCATCAATGCAGGTTAAGTAGTTTTGAAGAAGAACAAGCATTATTTACATTTGCAGCTTTTCTATGTTTGTTGTTGTTTGGAATGTTTTTGGTAAATATTTTAATTTGCTTGTAATTTCGGTAATTTGTAATTTTTTTTGTTTTTTTTTTAGTTTTGGAGTCGTCCCACTACTTCAGCTAGACAAGCTGCTTTACGTTGTAGCGAACGTTTGGAACAAGATTTCATCGATAAACTAAATAATCTACACGATGGAGCCTTACGTACGGGTCTCGTGACTAAAGAGGATTTACAGGAGGTATATCGCAAATCCCGTGATAGAGAACAATTACCCAAACGTGTTAATATTTGGTATATATTTGGTATAATGGCATTTGTTTTACTCTTAACACCTTTATTCTATCATTCGCTCACCTTTCTGCTGGGCGTTAAATGCTTTTTGCCTAACAATAATTTGGTTTGGGAAGCTACTAGGCCTATCAGTGATTGTAGATATTGCCTCGGTGTGGAAGGACCTTTGTTATTAAAAAATATGAGCCAAAAAGAATCTGCTTTATACGCTTACTCCTCATTGCCGATCGTCATCAAAAATGCTGTTAACCATTGGCCAGCCACAAAAGTGTTAAATTTAAAACGTTTAAAAAAGATTTATGAACTTTTTCCTGGATCTTTAGATAAAGATTGTAATTTTTTACATTTCCATTCTGATCTCAAATCTATTAAGGATGTATTTAATATGCCGGATGAGAGAGCTAATTTAAATACCGGCTCTCCTTGGTATGTGGGTTGGAGTAACTGTCATTTAGGAGTTTTAGAAGAATTACGAAAATTATATGGTAGACCCCATTTTATACCAATCGATGCAGAAATGTCCAATGCCGATTATGTATTTCTAGGCTACGAACAAGGTGCTTATATGCATGTAAGTTGTGTATGCAAATATAAATTTTAACAAAAAAGTTTAAAATGAGTTGTAAATGAAACAAATTTGCAGATGGATCATATGAGTCGCTTTATGTGGCAGGCCCAATTAAAGGGTAAAAAAATATGGATTTTAGCTCCCACACCTGAATGTGATCTTGTGTGCCAAACATTTTCTTTTGTAGTCGAACCAGGTGATGCTGGTAGGTGTTATCACAGTATTAAAAACTTGGTGGTTAATTTTTACGTAATTTCAGTGCTTGTTGACACCCGTATTTGGTATCATGGTACTTCTATACCCAAAGGACAATTTACTTTAACAATACAATCAGAATATGGTTAAAAATTTGTGGAAAAAAGCTTACACATCAGTTGCATTTTATTTTTTTGTATTATTAGCAGTTTTTTGAGACTGAATCTTTTAAAATCGTAATATTGATGAAAATTACATATTTTTATTAATATTAACTTTAATTAATAAATAATTTAAGTTAAAATGTTTGGGCATTATTTCCTAGAACGGACGGCTTTAAGCCGGTCCGCTGTCAATTTATACTAGCCGGCACTGCCAAAAAAATTTCGGCTAGGAACCGGCCAATTTAGCTATGGTTATGCAGCAAGCTATCAAAGTTGCCTTTTACTTAAAGAAAAGAACTTAAAACATTAACATCGGACAATACTGTATTAAACATTAAATTATATTTTCCCTGAAGATGACCAACAAAGGTGGTCGAAATATTGGAAAATAATAAAAGCATAATAAAAATTAAAAACAAACAAGAGTTTTTATATTTTTAATAAAAGAGACCTCAAGCCGAATCAATAAAGTGAAACGATTTTTAATTTGTTTTAATATAAAAAAAGTTTATTAAATTTGCTGCAGCAAACCCTCCATATATATTTTAAAGTTGTTAAGTCACTAAAGTGAGAGGTGTTACCAGCTAAAGTTATCATCCCACACCTTAGTTTACTTACATATAAAATATAGTTGGAAAAAGTATCAAGTTGTTACACAATACCACTCGGTACTTTTTTGATTTCTCTTGCAACACTATTAATATTTCTAAACACATGCTACTGTTTTGTAAATAAAAAACAGCTGTTTAATGTGAGGAATTTATGGAATTGAAAAAGTATTGTTAAGTATATTTGTTAGCTGTCTCACGGAGGCATCTAGTTAACTTTCACGTTGTTATTCTCCCTACAAAAAATTGTCCAGTTAATTATAGTAGTTTAAATCATTAAATAAAAACAAAACCCTTTTCGATCGAACACCATGTCTGGACATTTTAAACCTCTTACGTCGGCTAATGTATTGAGAAAAATAAAAAAAATTAACCTGCCCAAAGAAGATGCGATTTATATGACCAACCGGAATCCACGCAATTTGGAAAAATTACGTATTGCTTATAAACCAGATGGATATCACTTGGAAAGGCCGGGACGGTCATTTTGGCATAAATTAGAAGTAAATGTTAGTGGACGTTATGTCACCGCCGAAGTAAAGCACTTTCAAAATGGACCCATCATATCGGCTTCCACCTCAGAATGGGCAATTAAGAAACAATTGTATAAAACAAAAGACACTGCAGCATTTATAAACTTAGCTAGAGTTTTCGCAAATCGTTGTCAACAATCGGGTATTACTGAAATGGTATGTACCATGGAGCCATTGCCTGGAGGTAAATTGGATAAATTTCTTAAAACTGTCGAAGAAAATGGCGTGGTACTAAAAGAAGCACCACGGTTTACAACTCCTAGTGCTATTGCTGTTGA
The DNA here is from genome assembly GCA_949748255.1 of Eustalomyia histrio. Classification (NCBI taxonomy): domain Eukaryota; kingdom Metazoa; phylum Arthropoda; class Insecta; order Diptera; family Anthomyiidae; genus Eustalomyia; species Eustalomyia histrio. Next base: position 20,232,734 of record OX456527.1, on the reverse strand, counting down.
TAGACCTGATAAACCTTGGGAAGTGCTAGAGGAAGATTTAAAATCAAGTAATCCTGCTACAACTAAATAGAATAGTAACATTGTTATAGAATTTGTTTTAATAAATTTTTAAAATTTATTTGTTTTTTGTTTCTGGCATATTTCTAATTAGAATTTTAAAGTAAATTTATTCGTATTTATGGGCAATGTCCTTCCATAGTTTCTGTAAAAAAATAGATATTTATATAAATTACATAACATGGTATACATAAATGGATGTTGCCTGCTAGTTACTTACACCTTTGTTGACAGACTCGAATATGCTTTCGGAAACAACGTCAAGAGCCCGCTCGTAGAAGAATGCTGCGCCCGTAACGACTACAGCAAAGGTGGAGGTCCTTTTGAACAAAGCGTTGTAGATAACTTTCATAGTGGAATCGCTTTTTTCGTATTCAATTTCACTACCCCAATAGAAATTTAGGCACTCGTAAAAGTTTTTGCGTGTTGCTGATGAAAAAATATTTTTTCAAGTGTCAAATTCTGCAAAAATTCACAATAATCATTTAGTCATGCCATATTAATAAGCAATCCAAAACAAGTGTTACCAGACTGTTACTTATAAATTCCTACACATTTAACAACTGGGTCGATAACGATATATGCTTGAAAATGTTTGTAAAGAAATATTAAAAAAATAATTATAATTTCAATTCACAAAATCAGACAATGAAAAACGACAAACCAATTTAATGCTTACGGCAAACATTTTTGTTCTTGTTTACTTTTTCCATTAATATCCACCACTATCTCACTCTCATCAGATGTTATATTTTCCATTTTTTCACTTTTATTCATTGTTAAACAATTGTAAAATATCCAGCGTTGCCAGCCATAATTTCAATTTCTCGGAAAATTAATAATTTTATTCGACAAAGTTAATTATATACTGGTATTTTAGAGTGTTGATATCTCATGTATGTAAAATTTATTGGATTTTATTTTGATTTTAGCAAAATCTCAGATTAAATTGGATTTCATTTTGTTTGGGAAATCTGTTTGAAATCCATAATATTTATTAGATTTCCTCAACATCTATCGAAATCTACTTTTATATTGATTTGAAACATAATGTTTAATCGCTATTACTTAAAAGCAAGGCAGGTTTCAACAAGTAATGTGTGTCAAACATTTTTCATATAAAACGTAAAGTCTAGAGTGAGATAGACTAATGTAATTTTTTCTATCTAGACTTCTCGACTTTTGCTCCATATCTGTAACTAATCTTTGGATGTATATCTTAGTAATCATTAAAATAGGTCGGCAGAATTGCGAACTTATCATAAGAGTATGAGTACACGTATGAATGCGCTCATATTTCAGAAAATTGTAAGTAAGGGTATTATACGATACCTTATAAATAATTATAAATTTTTGGCGCTGACAGCAATTTTATTTAATGTGTTTAACCATAGAGGAAGAATAGTATAGAGGATGCAACGCCGGCAGCGGCCAAACAAAATTTTATACAGAATACAAAGGTTCGGAAACTGAGAGAAAACAGGGGAAAATTGAGCAAATTTCCCTGATTTCTGCAAAAATTTGAGTAAATTTACCTGTTTTTAAACCTTTTTTTCAAATCCAATTGGGAAATCTGCTAAAAAAAACTAATTGGTTATGTAAAGAAAATCAATTAGAATCGCAAAAAAACCAACTTGAAAAGAAGCCGAACCTTTGTAATTTGCCCATACAAAACCAAGAGAATGTTTTTACAGCGTGAGCGATAGAGTATTCAAAAACCGAAACCGAAAACCGGTCAACCGGTTTCTTTATTTTTAAAAACCGATCGGTTTCGAATATTTTGTAAATTCGAAGAAAACCGAAAACCGGTCTTTTTTGTTCGGTTAACCGGTTTTTTTAATTATATCACCAACTGGGTTACTTGGTCTCTTTTATTTTTTCCGAACACTTTTATAATCGTTTGTTTGGTTATGAAGATTTAGATGTAAGTCTGATAGATTCCGATGAAGACTTAACTGTGGATATTCCAAATTCAAATAGTTTAATTTCTTATCTATATAACACAAAGAGACTGTATAAAATCCTCAAAAAGAGACTGTACAAAATCATTCATCATTATATGTGACCTTCTCCGAGAAAAGGGACCTAGTGTGTAAAAGTAAAGTTTTGGGAAAAACGCATTTAAAGATTTATAACGCATTATCACTGTGAACACACCTTCAGTTGGGAGATGCTATTTGGTATGGTTAGTTATGATTGGGTGCCGACTTTGGTGACGTCTTGCCTATGTGGTGACGTATTTTTTTTTGCTTTTAGAGTGACAATTAAAAAACAGTTTAAAACCAAAAAATCAAAAAAGTAAATTTTTAATGTTTTTCTCATTTTTATCAGAAATCTATTAGATACCAGAATCCACTCTTAAGTCCAAACCCGTTTTTTGACACATTAGGTCTCTTTTCTCGGAGAAGGTCACATATGATGATTTCATATATCTTGATAAATGCGACGAAAGAACTGAAAAGTTGTACAATTTATATACTTGTCTTTTGACTATTTGTCCAACATCTACTATTAGTGAAAGAGTATTTTCCACTTCTAGCTTTATTAAATTTCTGTTTTTTAACAAATTATATAAGCTTTTTATTCAAATTAAAAAAACCGAAAAAAACCGGTTGACCGGTTTTTTCTGCAAAAACCGAAACCGGTTTTTTTAAAATTCGATTTTTCGAAGAAAACCGAAACCGTTTTTTTCAAAAGGCCGGTTTTTTGAATACTCTAGTGAGCGACATCGACATGGTGTGGTTTAACTACATACTGTTTTCATCACATATGACGTCATCACTTCCCCGTTTTTATTTAATTTGTACAATCTGATAGCACTATATAAAAGTATCTTTTTACAGATATTACACATTCAAGGTTGCCATTTCAGCAATTTTCCGATTAGATCTAGTGATTTTTTTCATCTATATATATAAAAATAAGTTGCATTGTGTTTGTAATTGATGTTCTCTGGAATGCGTGAACCGATTTTGTTTCTGCAAAGTTCGTATGAAAGGTGACGTCAATACCAAGGTTTAAGTGTATAAACGGTCTCTGTATGTGTATGTGTTCACGAGTTATAGCCATTTTAGTGGGAGTGCCACCTCCCATTCAAAGTAAATATTGATTTTTGTATATCTTTGGAACGGTAAAAGTGGAAGGTTCTGAATTTGGTTTAAATAACTTCGTAGTCAATGCACATTATCAGTCGATATATGGGCGTAATTCAATAAGTGGGTGTGGCAGCTCCCATACAAAGTAAATATTGATTTTTGTATATCTAGAGAACGGTAGTAGTGAAAGTTTCTAAATTTGGTCCAAATAACTTTGTAGTCAATGTAAATCATCGCTCAAAAAGTGGGCGGAATTGGATAAGTGGGAGTGGCACCATCCATACAAAGTAAATATTGATTTTTTTTATATCTTTTAACGGTAATAGTTGAAGTTTCTAAAATTAATCTAAATAACTTTGTAGTCAATACATATCATTGGTCGAAATAAGCTCGAAATTGAATAAGTGGGTGTGGCACCTCCCATACATATTAAATATTGATTTTCGTATATCTAGAGAACGGTAATTGTGAAAGTTTCTAAATTTGGTCCAACGATCGCTAATTTTTGATAAAAAAAAACTAATTTCGTGTGGAATCATGAATGCTCGAAATTAATTCAATCAAAAAAATTATTTTGAGCAAAACGAAGTTTGCCGGGTCAGCTAGTCTAACTATAAAAATAACTGGATTACGTGTAGCCAGGAAATTTTTCTTCTCAGCCATTTTTGTGTTATTTTTAACAATTTTTTTAATTACGTAATTTTCTTGAAGCTTTAAGGTTTTACAATTTTGAAAGTTGTTATTAAGGTAAATTTAGCCATTTTCAGCTAAATCTAGCGTTTTTTGCATCAAGCCTTAAACAATTTATATTGCATATAGCCGTTGTTTTTTTTCCTATCAATTTTTTTATCAGGAGTTTTCCTAACAATTTTAATGAAAACTTGTTTAATGTACTTCATTAAAATGTAGACAAGCTGATGGTTTTATTTATTAAAACTTAAATATACAGTATAAACAAATACAGAATTGAAGAGGTTAACTTAAAGTCTTTATACATACAAAAATATATGTTATAAAAAATTGTTAAATTTAAATAACAATTATTGTCATAAAGTTTTTCCATTGATGTTTTGTTTATTTATCTTGTAAACAGTTGATAAAAAAAAACTTTGAATATGCCATTAAAAGAATTATTTTAACAGTTTAAATTGTTAAAATCTTAAGGAAATATACAACTAAAAAAACATTTTGATTTTACGTTTTTTGAAATTTTGCGTTTTCAAGCGATTTTTATTTTTATATAGACATTTTGTATCGTATAGTTGGCAACCTTGTCCACATCTCACAGATAGCAAAGAAATCTGTGCTCCACATATTCGGGTTGTCCAGTGTGTGTTGATTTGTTCTTAACAGGAAGATTTACATTCTTTTCTTTTTAATTTTAAAGTTTAACAAATTAAAAATATGGTTGAATTAACTGGTAGCTCTTCGCCGTTCCAACAAAGCATTTCCAATTTGGTATTTTATGTGCCTGCTGCTATTGTTTTTGGTTTAGCTGGTAAGTTTTTTTTTCTGACCACTTTTTTTGTTGCAAAATCTTTTGGTGATGTGGAACAAATTAGAAAGCATTTTATTGCACTACATGCACACTTAAATATACTGATAACCTGTCATCATCTTTTTTTGCTAGAACACGCAATATTGATAATTTGAAGCATCCGAGCATGTTTGTTTTACCACCCATATTCTTTTTAGATGCTTTAATAGTTTTTTTGTATACATATGTACTTATTTTTTTATTTTATTACTCGTATTAACACTGGGTTTCATACCGAAGAGCTAAATTTAACAAACATAAGAAAATGTCAAAAAGGATAACTAATAGTTAACGCTAATATATGAAATGCAGCATAAAAGTTTAAAATCATTGTGCTAAAATTTAACTCAAAATCTTGGAAAAATACATGGTAGAAAAAATTATTAGATTAGAACAACAAAAGTGAAAAAAACCACCAAAAATAAAGAACCCTAGACCGGCAAATAAAAACTATTCCTAAATGTGTTTTCTTTGTAGGTACCAGGTGTATGCCAAGCTTCATGTTTGTTGTTGATTTGAGTTTCATTCATAAAAAAATCCTTAAAAACTCAAAGAAAAGCTGATGCATTAAATTTTTTTAAAGGAAAAAGCAAAACATAATATTAAAAATTTTCATTATATAAATGCACTAAAGAAGATGCTTAAAAAAGGTAGGAGCTATATAAGCTTGTGGCAAATCAATACTTCTAAGTACAATTTTGCATAAAAATAATTTTTGATAGAAAAATATCCTAAGGAAAATTGGATGTTTGTCTATAAATATCGTCGTATCAAAAGTAAAATGACAAAAATAAAGGTTTAGCTAGCGAATAAATGCTCCCGTTTTAGGGGACCTACCCTTTAAAAGTATTAACTTTCTTTGGCAATATTTCCACTAGAGAGGGTTGTAAGACAAACTTAACTTCTTAATTAGATAAAATTCTAAATCTCTGCAAATTTTGGTGGAAAATGTTAACCTTAATCGACTCTTAAGTAGGCAACACAACAAAACCTATTTTGTGGTTTGTTCTTACAGCATAATAACGGCATTTTAGAATTATGTAGATTTTAAGACAGATTTTTGCATATTTTGAAAATTTAACAGGTTTAGCTTATTATGCTAACCATCCTGCATGCTTAACATTCTGCATCTGCCTACAGTGAGGAGTAAAAGTGTTACAGGATTCGTTTTCAACGACGAAGAAAAAATTAAATACTTTGTTTCCTAATTTAAAATCAAGAAAATTTGAAATATTTTATTTGACCAACAAAATAATTGTTAAGGAAATTTTCCACAATTAACTGAGTCAAAAATGTAGCAATTGTCTTTAAATAAAAAATGCTGTAAATTCTTTCATGAAATAAAACTAATGCCTTCATTTTGCAAAACGCAACACCTCACTTCATATCATTAAAAAAAATCAATTTTGTAAATCACTCGAAGAAAGTAGGTGAATGCTCGCGTTGAAGCAGCTGTTTGTTAGGTTGTTTGAAATTTTATACATATAAGAATTTTATAAATTCACTGCGTTGAAAAATTAGTCACTTAAATGTCAAAATCATCACTTGAATTATTTGATCGTTGGTTTGAAATTTTGTCAAACTATTTAAAAAAAACACAATTTGTAATAAATTTTATTTTTATAAAGCAGTTTTTGATTTTTTCTTTTGTTCTTGGGTCGAGATGTCGTGGAAATATAGTAAAAATCCCTTCGAAAATAATCTTAAAAATAAAAGAAAACGGCTCCATATTTTTTTGCGGGTTTAGGTTTCAGGTGGCCTAAATATTTACATAAGAAAAAAATGATTTTCAATCAGCTGTTAACATTGGTGTTGCCAATAGCAAAAATTTAGGGATAAATGTAACAAATAAAATATTTATTTCATATATGCATAAATGCGGGTAACACTGAAATTATTTTAAGTTGACAATTAGGCTGATGTAGATTATCTCAGTTTATCGCAGTTTGTTACTTGAAAACTGATTTTAAAATTTGTTTTAATTTATTTTATTTCAATGAAGACCAAAATTGTATGTAACAAAAAGTTGTTCCGACAAATTTATGTTATTAAACATTGAAATGGCAGACAAACCAAGTTTAATTCACATCCCAAAAACTCGGCCTTAAAGTGATAGCGTAAAAGTCCAAGGCAATGATGTAGTGGTTTATAAAATTAAATTTATTTACACTCGCGTTGGCGTTAGAAAGTCAAGTGTAGATGAGACACAGGGGATTACAAAATTTAGGCATAAATATTCTTGATTTTTATTTATTTAGGGCAGGTTATTAATTTGATTTGCTTTCACTGCTAAAAATTGTTACACTCTTGCTTCTCACTGTGTAGTAGTAGAATGTAAACTTTGTAAGGGGATATCCTTAAGTAGAAATCGTTTGTTTTTTATTTCTTAAATTGATTTATAACAAATAATATGTCAAAAATGTTAGCAATTTATTCCAAAATTTTTCAAAGCTACAAATCATTGAACTCATGCGCTATTTGTATTTTTGTATGTATTGTTTTCACTAGTCAAAACTTTAAAGCTGTTAAAAATTATGAATTCTTAACATTTTTAAACTGTATATAAACAACTGTTTTTTTTAATAATAAAAGATTATTTAACATCCCACCTCCCTTGCATCTTCTAACCTTAAAATCAGCTCGTATGTCATCGTGTTGGTAAATTCTATTAGTTTTATTTTTTTCATTGTTTAATAATCTTATCAGACCCAAAAATATATTGTAGTATTTAATTGATAAAGCACCTGCCTGCGGCTGCCCTACCTCTCCTTACACCTCCTCGAATTTTGCGTACAAACGATCGTAAAAAGAAGTATATGACGACGAAGTGTTTGAAAATTTGTATACGAAATTTTGCTGACGTTGTCATATAACAATGGTGTAGTTATTTGTATGTATTTTTTTTAAGCTGATTTTAGTTTGAATGCAATATTTATTTTCTTTTTAAAGCAAAAGACTTTTAGCATATTTTGATTTTATTTTAATCAATTATTTTTGTTAGGTCTATGGGGATTAAAAATTTTAACACTAGTTCAGTTGTAAAAAGGAAAGCATACCAGCAACTATTTAAATTGGAATTGGTATGTTAGAGGTTAAAAAAAAAGGAAACAAGATTCTATTGGCTTTGAAAAAGAATTAATTTAAATAAAATTTTAATTTTTAACATGAAATAAAATGAATAGAATATGTGTTTTATAAAAAAAAAGTAATTTTTAATTTAAAAAGAATTAAAAAATAGAATTTAAAGAATATATTGATAAGAATATGATAACAGTTTTAACCTTAAGACATTCCAACATTTTGTATTTAGCCACGTATACCTTAATTTTAAACCGCTGTGATACTAGTGCATGTTTAAATAGTTTTTCAATATTTTTATAACATTAAATTTAAAAATCTTAATACACATTAACTTTTGATAACGTTTGCAGAAAAGAAAATATACATTAGCAGCCAAATGCATAAATATTTTTTTTAATCTTATAACAGTCTTATAAAGAGAACTTGTTGTTGTGTTACACGTTAATTTGATTTATGCATAAGTGTGTAATAAAAATCAATAAAACGTCTATGCATATGACAGTAGAAGAAAAAGTGTTTTTTAAAATACGCCGGGTTAATAAATTACCAGTTTTAAATTTGAATTTATTTTATTGAATTCAATATTCAATATTTTAATTTGAAATTGTATTTTAATTTAAATTAAAAATTAAAAAAAAAACAATCATTAAAACCATCCACAAATTCTAATGTAATATTAATATTTGAAAGAATCTATTTTTTTAATCCTCTTTGGATTTAGCTTATTTTAATTGCATTTTTGCAAAATTTTAATTTTTTCTTTTACGTTTTAGTGATTAGTTTTAATATTTTTATTTAAAACTAATCACTTTTTCATATTAAATATTAAAATATGGAATTTATAATAAAGTTAATTCAAACATAAAATCGGTGATTAAAAAAAGCCCTAATATTTTTTAAATAATAATTAATTCAATTAAAATTTATTTGTTACGCATAGTAAGTTAAGGTGAAAAACATGATTTTTAAAAATAATGAATTTCACGTGAAAATTTAGTACAATTTGTTTTTTGAAAATTTTATATACAAGACCATTATTTGCCTTTCTTAGAAAATAAAAAAAATATATATACATACATATATTAATTTTTACTACTTAAACTACGATTTGAGGTCTTTAAAGTTGGAGTGAAATATTTCCACGGTAAAAATAATTTGCTGTGCTTTAAGCAAAGAAAATTGCTTCTTCCAATTAGTCAACTTCCACTAGAAAAATAATTTTTTTGTGTCTTAAATTTGCGTCCAAATAAATTGTACTAAATTTGCACGTGAAATTCATTATCGTGAAAAATCATTTTTATATGGAGTTTTTTTTTTCACATGAAACACGAACAACTTACTGCGCTTTAAGCACAGTACTTTTCTATATTTTAACAACTTTCTTATTATTTTTTCAATGTACGTAATCAAACAGACCTATTATATTGCAATCTGTGTTTATCTTAGCAATAACATTTGTTTTTTTTTTAAATTCCAACTTGCATGTGTATTAAATAGAGTTGTAAATGTTTTGAGTCCTTGAGTATTGAGTACTCCATACAGACATTTTTTTAAGTAGGCAATACTCAAAAGTTTTTACTTTATACGTACAGAGTTGTGTTTATTTAGTACGAAGAGTATATTAAAATTAATTTAATTTTGTATTTATAAAGCAAATATGAAACCAATTTGATTTTGCTTTTGCGCCTTTTAAGGCCGATACTGAAAGACCTTTTCTGTGAAATGAAAGTCTAAATATGAATCGATTCTATTTCCATAAAGATTGTCCTTGAGTTAACTTTATCAAAAAATGGCAAACAGATAGACCGACTTAACTAACACCACGTTCATACTTTTACCTTTAAAAACGTAATTCCTTAAATCAATTTTCAAATTTGATTTAAATTTTAACGAATTAATTCGCTAATTTATTTTTCTGATTGAATTATTTACTATCATAATTCAATCTTTATCTTATTAGAAGAATAAAATTAATTTAAACAATTCTTTTTATAAATCAAAGGAAATAGTTCAATTTGAATAATTTTGATTTGGTTCGCGAATCAAAAAAAGAATTACTTTGATTCTCGAATATGGGTGACTATTTTTTTTATCAATTTATATGATAATACAAATTTCGTTTACCGTTTCATTTTGTTCGTGTAAAAATTGGTCACCCTTTGGCGATTATGTAGAAAACTAAGCAAGATTTGTTAGTCAATTTCAATTTTTTTTTATTTTGTTTTAATTCACAAATCAAATCAAAATTTTTTTAATCCACGAATTAAAAAACAATTATGTTGAAATTATTTTATTCAATTGAATCAAAAAAAAATCAAATGAAATGAAATTAAGTAATGAATTATGTTTTTAATCTGATTTATTTATTTATTTAATAAATTAATTTATAAAATATTGAATCAATCCGCTGATTTACAAAAATAATTATTTTTTCGCGAATTGATTCAATAAAGACTTATCTTATTCAAAACACGAGTTTTATTTGTTCAATATAGAAAGTGATTATGAGGCAATTAATATAATTTTATATATTAAGAATTTTCTATTTCTATAAAATTTAATTTATGTTAATGATTTTCTATATAAAAAACTATGAATGATTTAATCAAAATCTAAAAACAGTACTATTAGGAAAAGATAACATTGATTTCTAAATTAGTTTTAAAGTTCCATAATTTTATTTTGTCCCAAAAGGTGGACAAACCGAAGTTCGAATACAGCTGTATTTTCGCCCTTTCATATCCACGTTAAGTATTTAGAGCAAATCTAGGTCACAGACTACCCAGACACAAACAGCTGATTGAATGCAAATGGCGACTAGAAAATGAGTAAAAAGTGATAAACAGAAAGGTAAAGATATACAATCAAATATGTACCATACAATTTAGGGTGTGTGTTAAATGGTAGCAAAGTATGCTTCTTGGTAAATTAGTTTTAAAGTTCCATAATTTTATTTTGTCCCAAAAGGTGGACAAACCGAAGTTCGAATATAGCTGTATTTTCGCTCTTTCATATCCACGTTAAGTATTTAGAGCAAATCTAGGTCACAGACTACCCAGATACAAACAGCTGATTGAATGCAAATGGCGACTAGAAAATGAGTAAAAAGTGATAAACAGAAAGGTAAAGATATACAATCAAATATGTACCATACAATTTAGGGTGTGTGTTAAATGGTAGCAAAGTATGCTTCTTGGTAAATTTTTGACAGTTTTGAGGTGAATAAAATTTCACTAACCCATAGGGCTAGTAGAATTTTTGATATAAGAATAGAAATATTTTAAGTTTTAAAATTTTAAAGCTTAGAGCAAAGTGAAAACAAAACAAATACAATTCTTTTTCACACATAAAAATTTTAAACTTTTTCACCATACTACTACTGTTTGACACACACCCTTATATGGAGTTTATTTTTTCGATCATTTTTGTTTGACATATGTCATTGGTAACCTGTCTGTGTAGTCTGTGATCTAAGTTAAATCGATTAAAGTTTAAAAAAAAGTAAACAGTTAATGTTAAAAATATTTACCGTTAGATTATAACGTATCAGGAAATATTTTTAGCACGTAAGGTAAAGAAGTTACGCTGGTAGCTAAAATGTATAAACGTTTTATTTTAAACGTGCATGTTTTCACCTAAAAACATTTTTCAATCAGTTAAGTCAAAAACACAGCTTACATTAATTCATTTTACAGAAACCCATTTAAATATTGAGTAGAATCGAGTATTCAAAAGTATCGACATTTTACAACTCTTTTTTGTTATCTTTTTAATTTAATGCAATCTTTAATACAAATATTTAAAAATCCCAATACACATTAGTAATTTCATTCCACTTAATTAAAATTGTTAATATAAATATACATAATATATATTTTGTTTGATTTTTTTTATTCTTATTGTGCTGCTCAAATTTTTAAATGTTGTAAAAAATGTTTTACCTCACCAATTTTTTTTACTAAGGAAATGCAGTTTATTGAACTACATATAAATACAACATAAACAACCAAAGTTTGTATAGTTCCAATAACTAAACAAAAACCAAAAAATAATTAACACAAAATAAACAGATAACACAATTTCTACTGGAAATCTAAAAACAAAATCAGTTAACACTACAAACACACTCATTTAAACTTGTTCTTCTTTAATCTAAAAAAAAGCCAATAAAATCTTTTCTTTTAAATAACTTTTTTTTCTCAAACATCGGTGGTTCTTAGTTAAAACTTCATCTATTTTAAATTCATAAAACAAAAGTTTAATCAACCACACAACAATGGCGGACGATCCTATAAATCAACAACAATTTGCCGATGATGTTCTTGCTGCCACTGGCGAGGATGGCAAAATTAATTTTGGTGATCCTAATGCTAATTTCCAAATGCCCAGTGTAGATGAAGTCTGGAAGCTAATTGAACAAATGGAGGGTATTAGCGATGAGGAACGCGCTAGTATACGCGAGAATTTATATAATCCCCAAGATGGTACCGCAGAAGATTTTATGAAACGTTATGCTCAACCTGATGCGGGTCATACATCATGGGATTATATTATATTCTTGTCTATGATTACCATAATTTTGCTGATATTTGGTAAGATTTGAAAAAATTATATATTTATTAAAAAAATTTTATTTTTAAATCCACATTTACATAAGAGAGAGAAAAATTGCAAAAAAAAATTTAAATTGTCAAATATGTATGTATTTAAAAATACATAATAGCTTTTTCGGTAACTTAACCGATAACTATCGTCAGTTAACAAAATCGCTAATCGAGTTAGAGAATCGTACCAGTGATTATGTAAGGCGTAGGGTCAATTTGAGGAACGCGCTAGTATACGCGAGAATTTATATAATCCCCAAGATGGTACCGCAGAAGATTTTATGAAACGTTATGCTCAACCTGATGCGGGTCATACATAATGGGATTATATTATATTCTTGTCTATGATTACCATAATTTTGCTGATATTTGGTAAGATTTGAAAAAATTATATATTTATTAAAAAAATTTTATTTTTAAATCCACATTTACATAAGAGAGAGAAAAATTGCAAAAAAAAATTTAAATTGTCAAATATGTATGTATTTAAAAATACATAATAGCTTTTTCGGTAACTTAACCGATAACTATCGTCAGTTAACAAAATCGCTAATCGAGTTAGAGAATCGTACCAGTGATTATGTAAGGCGTAGGGTCAATTTGTTATGGGCATTTTTAATACTTTTTTGGTATTATGGGTGTGTGTCAAACGGTAGCAAAGTGGCATGGGAAAAAATATTTTTTCTATGGTGAAAAAGTTTTCAATTTTTTTGTGTGAAAAAGAATCAAATTTATTTATTTGTTTTGTTTTCATTTTGCTTTTAGAAGCTTTAAAATTTTAAAACTTCAAAAATTTCTATTCTTATGTCGAAAATTCTACTAGCCCTGTGGGCTAGTGAAAATTTATTCACCTCAAAACTGTCAAAAATTTACCAAGAAGCATACTTTGCTACCATTTAACACACTCCCTATGTAAAAAATCGGTAGCATTGTTTTGTAATAAACTTAACAACATCCTGTTGCATAAAGTATACTTTTTTTAATTATAATTATATATTTTTTAACATGTTTGTTGTAATAATAAAAATAATACAAAAATAAATAAAAAATTAAAATTAAAAATCAATTAAAAAAATTTATTCACCTTAAAATTTTTTTACTTCTAAAAATTTTCAATCTGAAAATATTTGTTCACCAAACAACACAAAAAAGATAAAGAAAATTTTTTTAATATTCAGATATTCCCATTCAAATTTGACATAAGGAAGGCTAAGAGTTAACACTAAACTTGCCTTATATAAGGTTAGTTAAATGAATTTAAAAAAATATATAAGTACTGCAAAATATAAGAGTCTATTTTATAAATAAGCGTAGTTTTATATTAAGGATATTTACGTAAAAAATTTTACTCGTGCAAAATTTCAAAATTGCATCTTCCTTTAAGATTAAAATGCAGCAAAATTTTTAAGAATTTAAGTTGTTCAATTAAAAAACTACTGATTTAATTGAATCGAATAATTTCAAACATAATTATTTTTTTTTAATTTTCGAATTAAAAAGAGATTGATTTTCGAATTAAACAAAATAAAAAAAAACATTAAAATTGACTTGCAAATATCTCTTAGTTTTCTAGATATTCTCCATTTTGTAAAATGGTAATTTTTTAAAATGGCCGTTAGTTCGTAACCAAAGCGAGCTAGGGCAAAACGAACAAAATTGCTCTACTAGAGTATTAATATGATACGATCATAAAAATAAGCCAAGTCCGGGAGACATCCGGAGGAATCTATTTTTATAAACCCATTTTTATACGAACGAAATGGAACGGGAAACGAAATTTTTTATTATCAGAGTGCGTTAATCTATATTATCATATATAATGATAAAAAAAGTCACCCCAATTTTTTCAATCATAATTTAAATATGTTAAATTATTTTAAATCGCGAATCAAATAATATTCGAGAATTAAAATAATTCTATTTTTGTTTCGCGAATCATATACAAATTGATTAGATTCTTTGATTTAAAATAAAATTATTCAAATTGAGTTATTTCGTTTGATTTATAAAAAGAATTTCTTAAATCAATTTAACTCTTCCAATAAGATAAAGATTGAATCAGTCAGAAAAATTAATTCGTCAAAATTTAAATCAGATTTGAAAATTGATTAAATTTTTAACTTCTTAAATTTTTGAGCTTAAGGTTGGTTTTTTATATAATTTTTATAATTATTATTAATTCCTGAAGATGCTACACAAAGGAGTAGCGAAATATTGAAAAATAAATATTTTTATATATAAAAAACCAACCATAAGCTAAAAAATTTAAGAAGTTAAAATTAAAAGAAAAAAAGTCTGTTTCGTTATTATAATTTTTCTTTTTGTATAAAATAATGTTTAATATTTGATTAAATAAGTTTATTTACTTTCAAGCAAAATGTACAACACATGCTTAAAAAGTGCTACCAAGTTAAATGATTATGCAGTGTTCGTACTTTAAGTACTTTCTGCTCATTTTCCCATAATTTTTGTATTCCTTTTTTAATTTGGTTAATAGTGGCAACACCTTAAAAAGTTACACTTTTCCAAGACCAAATTTTTCACTTGATTGTGGCTAGTTCAAAACTGTCAGGTTTGTAAAAAATTAGTCCCATTTGTTTGTGAAAAATTTTGCACATTCACAATTTAACAAGACCTTAATTTCTGACATGAATTGCCATGCCACCCTTATTAAAATGTGCTAAATTTTGCAATTTCTTCAATATTAATCAATTTCAATTAAATTTATAATTTTCCAATAACATTGAAAGTGTATGTAAAAAGGTCAATAAAATAGAAATTAAAATATTCAATTCTGCTAAATCGTGGATAAGGAAATATATGCTAAAAATCTGCAGCGACAAAAATTTTTGTAAGTCTTACCCTAAAATCTTCGGTTTATGTTTAATTTTTATTTCATAAAATACTATAAAAACATCATATTTTTTTTTATAAAAAATACGCTTAAAATTAGCTTTTTACAAACAAAATATAAAAAAATATGAAATTTATAAACTTAGTCTAGCTTCTAAAAATTTCCAAACTCTACTAAATTTAGTAGGAAATATAACAACATGGCAACACTGTGATCAATTAATACCGACCGTCTATGATAAGCTTTAAACAGCATTTTAAACATTGTATAAATGAATATAAAAATTTATTAGATTTATGGGACATAAAATATGATATCTATAAAAATAAAAACAGCAGCATATGAGAAATTTGCAAATGAATAAACATTTTTAAAAACAATTTTTAAAAATTTGCTTTTCTTCCGCGTATATTTGTTTAGTAGTAGTAATATATTGGGTTTTGATTCCATCGTCTGTACTAAAAAAAGAAACATTAAAACACATGTATCTACTAATGTGCCTTCGTCTGTGTGTAGCATTAAATATCCTCTCCTTATAAAAAAAACGTGCACACATTTTTTTTGTTAGTTTTAACAGTTAGCGCTAAAATGTTTGTTTTTCGTCATAAAAGATAACAATAACAAAGTTTATAGTTTTTAGGGTCTCAAACAAAATAGCAGAAAACTAAAAATCAAGATAACATTTATAAAATTAACAACAAAAAAGAGCAAATGAAAGCTTTTATCAACATTAAAAAATATGAGAGAAACATTGTATGAAACTTTTAGTACACATTTCAACGCTGTAAGAAAACGTTAGCGGACAAATTGGACAAACAACAAAGCACGTTAACTTTTAACAAGTTTTTTTTTTAATTAGAAGAAAAAATAATTATAGGTTGGAAATCAAATAAATAAATAGAAAAAAATGTCAAACAACAATGACGGTGAACATATAATAGAACAGTTAAAACAATCTGTAAAATCAATCCTAAATAAAACCGGTTCAAATAAATTTGCACATGAATTAATAACAAAGATTCATGTATTACAGCAACAGCTAGAAGAATTATCAAATACAGATAAAACAAAATTTATACATGAAATGAAAGATTCTTTTATGGCTACAATTGATAAGATCGAAACAAAACTGATACAACATGCTCGATTTGAAAAAGTTTACAATTATTCAATAATTGCCGCTGTTATATTATTAATATTATTTATATTTGGTGGGTTTTCTTTTATGTACAATAGCTTTTATGTTTTAATTGAAACACTACGATTTCCCCAACTAGTTTATAAGTTATAAATTTGAATTAAAAAAGTTTAGAATTTGTGTTGGGAATGATATTTGTGACAATATGCCATGTTTTCAAATTTTAAGAAAATCGAACATGATTCCTGATATTCCCACTTTTAAGGTCACTTCCCTTTTCGGAATTGGAACTGCTTCCCAGAGTATGATTAAACTAATAATTAGTGTAGGGTAAGTTGGCATGGCCGACTTTAATTTTTGCACTAGCTTAATTTTATATTGGGATTTTAAAATTACAACATTGTTTACAACTTTAGCCGCCTCACACAGAACCTTAATTGTTTTTTTTTTTTACTTTTTATTTCTTAAATTGAATTGCAAATTATGTCTATATTGATAAATTGAAATTTGTTTTTATTAACTGATTATTGTTTGCCTCTTTCTTTTCTAGCTCTCTTCGGTTATAAGCTATACAAATCTTTGATGGAGAAGGAATTGAAGAAACAAGAAAAACTTAAACAAAAACAATCCAAGAAAATTAAACCCAGCAAAAAAGCTAATTAAATTTAATGTACGACTTTAGGAGAGGAGGCGATGTTGAGGCTTTGTTTTTTAAGGCCACAGTTTAAAGTTTAAATTTGTGAAAATTTAATAAGTAAATAATTACTATAATTAAAAAAACCCATTATTTTTTTGTAATGTTTTTTAAGAATATTTTGTATACAAAAAAGTAGTTTTATTACTTTTTTGTTTTTTGTTTTTTTTATGCAAAATAATAAAATTTTAAACTTTCCCTTAATTTAAATGTAATTTATAAAGAAATACAATAATAATAATTATAGAGAGACTAATAAATGTAAACATTAACATGACAATATGTTATCTTTAATTTATTTATGAGTTTTACTTAGGAATTATACAGATTAATATTCTTAGAAGTTGCAAGAATGTTGACAGTAATTGTGCCTCCAATGTTTTTCTTGGTTAGTTATCATACTTGTTTAAAGACTTTTGATACTGAACAATATCTTTGTGAAACGCATGGAAGATGTTGAAAACGTGAAACAAGTGTTTACATTAGCAACATCTTTCATTTGTTATTTACTCAGCTGTCAAAAAAATAAAAGAAAGACGCATAAATTTTGTTTAAAATAAAAAATGGTTTTAGAGAAAGCATTAATCATTGGTGTAGTTGTTGCTTTGCAAGAACAAACCCGAATTTTAATGCAGTACATTGATGATGATGAAGAAGAATTTTTGGTAGACATAAGTATGAAATTCTTATATCTGCCGCTCATTTTCCTTTGTTGAATTTTTTTTTTTGTTTATTTTCTGCAATGTCAGTTTGCTAGTGATGGCAAAATCGATTTTTTTTTTGTAATTTTTTTAGTGATGACACTTAAAATAACGAAAGATGTAAGATGGAACAAAATGAGAAAGGTTCTTCTCTTGTAGAAGTAGAATTTTTGCCTGTATTAGGCTTTTTACACTGAACATCATCTTTGTGAAACGCATGGAAGATGTTGAAAATGTGAAACAAATTACATTGGCAATATCTTTCGTCTGTTGTTTATTGAGCTGTCAAACAAATAAAAGAAAAAGATGCATTTTTTTTTGTTAAAAATAAAAATGGATTTAGAGAAAGCATTTATCATTGCTTTGCAAGAACAAACCCGAATTTAAATTAAAATATTAAAGGCCATTATGGAAGAAGATGATGAAGAAGAATTTTTGGTAGACATAAGTATGAAATTTTTACATCTGCCGCTAATTTTCCTTTGTAGAATAATTTGTTTTCTATTTATTTTCTGTAAAGTCAGTTTGCTAGTGATGGCACAAAGAAAATCGATTTTATTTTGTAATTTTTTTAGTGATGATACTTAAAATAATGAAAGATGTAAGATAAAACAAAATGAGAAAGGATCATCTTTTGTAGATGTAGATAATATTCGTATGTGAAGATGTAGATATAATTCTTATGTGAAGATGTTAACTTCTTTGCAAATTGATGAAAGATGTAAGATGTAGCTCAGTGGAAAAAGGCTATTAGGGATGATTTAATGTTTACTGAAAAGGCTTTGCATATTTAAGGTCAAAGTTTAAATTATAGGACATTGTGAATAATAATTCATTGAAATCTTTTAATTATTTAGTAATTTCTTTTTAAACAAATTTTACACTTTTTTATAATTTTATATAAAATGCAATACAACTCTTAAAATACAAAAGTTTTTACTTTCTTTTTCATATTTGCAATAAACATTGGTCCTTCGAACCGCCTTAGGCTAATGTCAGAGTGGCCGCTACAAGCGATGCTATATAGTGCGCTATAAACCACCGCTAGTGTTTACTTATTTGCTCGCTTGAAAGATGTCAGAGTGAAAACGAAGCTAGAAGCGTGTATGTGCCATAAAGCAGGTTATGTAATGGTTCGTCGTATCATCTAATCCAATATAAACTCATTTTCACTTTCTTGGTGTTCTTCGGCTATTTCATTTAATGTTAAATCTGTAGAATCTTTTTCAATATCGTTATCATTCATTAGAACACTTGTATTACTTTTACGACGTTTAGATTTTGTATTATTTTCTAACATAGTATAATCTGCTGTTTGCACCACCACTTCATTAGACTTTTTCGATGATCTTTTACGTTTAATGGTATTATTACGTTCATTTCTAGAATTCTTATGTACATTTCGTATATGAATTTTCATACGACTATAACTAAAAAATAGTGCATTACAGCCTTGTTTACAATAATCGCTACAGAAAAATCTAAGTAAAGAAATTAAAAATGTTATTAAATATTGAAAGAACAAAAAAATATAAAATTTTGTAAAAATAAATTTAAACTTACTCTTCGTCTTCGTGCCTTTTCATATGAACGTTTAATAGTTGTTGCCGTCCAAATGCTTTAGAACATATTTTACAATCAAAACCAAGTTTATTGTTATGATTGTTCATATGAATTTCTAAAGATTTTGGATAGTTGGTAATAAAATTACAAAGTTCACATTTGTAGGAAATTTCTGTGTGTACCTAGAGAACAAGGAAATTGGTAAATTTATTAAAATATTTAAAATAGTATAAAGGCTTTCCTCAGTTCCAAGGAAAATCCCAGCGTCCGAAGTCTTTAAAAATATTTGTTTTTATGTTTGTGAAAAGACATAAAGGAAGAAGGGATTCTAAGGTATTGCAGGTGCAGCAGACTGGACATTTTTAACTAATTGAAATAAAAAACTTTCAAATATGGCAACACTGTAATTGTGCGAGATGATAAATCTTAGAACAGTTGTTGTCCGGCATCGGATGGAGTTGGTAAATTTGTTGAAGCTTTTTAGTTCATAGCCCTGTTATTTTTTTTTTCTTCGGTGGGATTAAGTGCTATAGGAACACCGAATGAGGGCACTGAAATATATATGAGGGATAGTAAATTCATTAATACTATTTTTCTAAAATGATGCCGCCGTCAGTAGGGAGCGAACCCGCAACCTTCTGTGTAACAGTCCAATGCACTAAACAGACCTTGAAAAAGATAAATCTTTATTGAATTAATTCGCGAAAAGTATTAATTCTTTTTGTATATCAGCGGGTTGATTTAATATTTTATAAATCGCAATTATTCGCCATTTTTTAAAATGGAAATTTTTTAAAATGGCGGGTATCTCGAAAACTAAGTGCGATAGGGCAAAACGGACAAAAACTTTTCTTCACTAGAATATTTATATACTTCGATAATAAAAATAGGTCAGATCCGGAAGACATCCCGAGGTATCTATTTTTATAAAACACACAGGGTAACCCATTTTTATAAATTCCATGAAACCCTTTGGGGACCTACCGAATCTATTCTATCGATCTTTGCAAAAATTTTGTCCGTTTTACAAAATCTCGTTTAAGTTTTCGAGATATTCGCCATTTTATAAAATGAACACTTTTTAAATTGGCCGATATCTCGATAACTAAGCGAGATAGGGAAAAACGGACAAAAATTTTTCTCTATAAGAATATTAATAAATTGCGATAATTACAAAAGGCCAGGTCAGGAAGACACCCCAAGATGTCTATTTTTATAAAACAGCCACAGGTAACCCATTTTTATACGAACGAAATGGAGCGGGAAACGAAATTTTCAATTTCGGAGTTTGCTGATTTATATTATCATATAAATTGATAAAAAATAATAGTCACCGTGGCTGTCTTATAAAAATTTCATAAAAATCTTCGGGTTTAAAATTAAATTAATCTTGATTTAAAAAATAAGCTTTTTTAATACGGGAACCAAATCATAATCGAGAATCAAAATAATTATTTTTTTGATTCGCGAATCAAATCAAAATTGATTTGATTCTTTGATTTAAATTTGAATTAATCAAATTGAATCGTTTCCTTTGATTTATAAAATGAACTATTTTAATTAAACTTGATTCTTCTAATACGATAAATATTGAATAATGGTAGTCAATAATTCAATCAGAAAATTGTATTCGCGAATAAATTGGTCAAAATTTAAATCAGATTTGAAAATTGATTTAAGGAATTATGTTTTTAAAGGTCTGGCACTAACATCGACAAGACCTATCTACAATCTATCTTTTAAAATGTGACATTTCATGTCACCAATACTGGGAAATAGTAGATATGTTTGATCAGGGATGGTTAGCATTAGTGTTTCCAATAATTCGGCCCTGCCCATTTATCGGTAAGGTCATTATTCGAAAAATGATTAATCGGTTATTCGGGTCGATTAATAGTTTTATGCAAAATAAATGTATTTTTTTCATCAATAAGAACACGAGCTACTTTTTGCTAAATTATCATTTAAATCTATTATATTGGCTTTTAAAGTGTTTGTTTAAGACACTCAATTTTCAGAGGAATCTGACGAATTCAATGTTATTTCTTAGTTTTTATAAATTTTTTTATAGAATTTTAGATGAAGCTGTTTTTTAGAAAAAAAAGTTTTCGAATTTGAAGCAATTTTTTATTATTATTTTATAACATAAGTAAACGTCATTGTGCTTGCTAGAAATACACCTAGTCAAAGGTTTTTTTGTTAAAGCTTTGCTTAAAGTCTTTAGCTTTTCTACAACTTCGCCTTCTGATGAGATCTTTTGTCAATTCGAAATACATGTATACGGAACTTGAAAGCCCTATTTTAATTTTTTGGACATGGAAATATAATTTTATATTATTTAAAAATTATTTTTTTTAAGGAATTAAAACAAACAAAATTTTTCTATCATATTTCCTAAAGCCTATATAACATTTGCTTTGATTCAGTCGATTTGAAAATAATTTCATTGTATTTTAGTTGATGTTTTTTTCTAAGATTTTCTTGCCAAAGTTAAGAAAATTAGGAAGTTATTAAAAAATAACAGAAAAATTTATATTAAGCGGTTATTCGACCTATTTTAATCGATTATTCGGGTTGAAAAATTATTTGAGTTTTAAATTATTTGTTTCGACATTAACCGAAACAGAGGCGACTAATCGAGGAATCTGTTAATCGATTAACCGAATTGGAAACACTAGTTAGCATATGAATCGAACTTTATTGTAAAACATTCCCATGATGCACAAGTTTAAAATATACTAAGGTCGTCTTTTTAATCTATAGATTATCTTTTAATTTAAAGCAGTTTGTAACTAAAAAATTGCAATTGCAATGAAATTTATTTTACTTTATTTAAATAAAAACCAAAGTTCAATGTTAAACTCTATACTCTGCTAGGATTTCCAAAAAAAAAAGTATTTCGTTAAATCTGCTACTTTTTACTTACATTTTTCTCATGATATTCCATTTCACTTTTATAGAAATAACCTTTTTCGCAGTATCGGCAAAAGTAACGTTTTTCCTTACCATGTACCGATTTTGTATGGCCATCTAAATTGCGACGATTTTTAAAATCTTTATCACACAGAGAACATTTTACCGCAATATGAAATTTATCAATATGACGTTGTAATTCTTTCTCATTTGTAAAATTTCTTTGACAATGTGAACAATTTACATTTGCTGAAATTTTAAACAAAAATGTGGTGTACAATTTTTTATTAATAATAAAAAAAGAATACATAAATAAATAATTTTACTTACAGCTATTATGACTTCTGGCTATATGAACCGCCAATGACATTTTGGTTATGCAATTTTTTTGACAAAATTGACATTTAAATTCTTTCAATTCTTCCTTTTCATTTTTATGTGGTCTTTTCTTGTGATAATACAAGGAAGACCATATTGGATAGGATTCTTGGCAGTTCTAAAAACAATATATTATAAATTACTATTTTTTTCTTTCTTTATTGCTTTTGTTTTATTAACTTACTCCTATATTACACATATAAAGTCTTGATATTGGAAACATTTCTTCCCATTGTTCATAATCTTTATGATTAGAAGCATGATTACGCATATGCCTCAAGGTTATGAATGCTTTGCGACATATAGGGCAATAAAATGATTTATCACTATGATTTGGTGTTGAGCGATGTTTCTGTAAATGTTGTTTTGTATGAAAATCCATTGAACAATTTTCACATGAATAGCAGGCAGAGAGTATTTCTTCAATTATCATAGCCGAACTACAAGATGAATCTTTATCCATTTCTATGTGATCCTTTAGAAAAACAATATTGAATTTATAATTTTTTATATACAATTTATTTTACCTTCAATATCTCGGAACTACACGATATTAAACCACATTCTGAGCATACAAATGCTGATAGATCTGACTCAGGTTCATGAGATTTCATATGATTACGATATGAAGGCATCGTGCCAAATTCTTTATCACAATAATGGCATTTCAAAGGTTTTGCTTCATTATTGTGATAAACGTCCTGAAAAAAAGAGTCAACAAAAAAAAAAACATAAGATCCTTGAACTATGTTTTTAATATCATAAAATTTCTTTACAAAAAAAGTCTTTAATTCTAGAAAAAAAATTTTCTGTAATCCAAACTTTAATCTGTCTTCTAGGAATAAAATTTCCTTAAATCTAGATTTTAATTCAAACCAAAAATATCCCGAAATTATAAAATGTTTTGCAATGAAAATGTTTAGAAATTTTAATAAAATTAGGAGTTCTTAATAAATATATCAGCTTGTGTAAATAGGCTTGCATTGCAACCATAATCTTGTTGAATTAATAGCGTATTTTCATAGAGTTTATAATCTTTATCATTTGTTTGATATTTGCAATTAAGTTAAATCTTACAGATTATGATTTTAATTTTTTTTTTTTTAATATTTACCGTTTACACTGTCAATTTTGACGAGTATAATAAGTTTATAATTGAAACTAATGAAAACTATTTAGCGTTTTTTTAAATCATTAAATTATTCAATTTTTGAAAAAAAAAATTAAAAAAAACATGTTAAATATTCTTCGGTATTCATAATAAATGTTTTTAAACTTTTAAATCTTTTACAAATTAATAATTCACATGTTTATTCAACTAAATCTTTTGTTTTAAATATTTACTTGGCGGCTAGTCGAAAATTTTTGCCGCCAAATTAGGTTAGTGGGACAGTCTGGTTAAACACAGAATTTACACTTTGCTTGAAATTCTTTTTAAACCGGATTTTGGAGAAAATCTAGTTCATAAAACTGTATTTAAACCCAGATTTCCAATACAAAGAAACCCAGTTTCATAACTAGATTTTCCAAAAATCCAGTTTCTAAATTATGTTTACACAGCATTCAGCAGTAGTAGATATGAAAATATTATAAAAATCTGGCAACACCTTGTGAAAAAATGTAAACAAATAAAACAAATTATGATGATTATTTAAGAAAACTTAACAGTTCGATAAGTAGATCCAATAAAATTAAGTTGCTAGTTGAAAGTAAAGTTAAATGCAGCACTCAGTTTTTTTTTGCTCTGGCAAAGAAAATTTTTGCAAACAACTTTGGAATAATGCTGGTAAGATCTACCATGAACAACCATGAACCGTGGTTGCAAATTATTAGAAACACTTTTAAAAGCTATATTAACATTGTTTCATTCATCATGGTAATAAATTTTGCACTCCTTGGACCATTAAAATGCCTTTTTTAAAAGCTAAAACTTTAATTTTACTGTTTATTATCAATGATTTTTTAATCTACTAAAATATTTTTAAAGATTTTTGAAAATTCTGTTAGTTTCAAAATGTGTATTTTTCAAATTTTACTAAATTTTAATTTAAACACTTTCTCGCTTCCAAACCGTGCACTGTAAACGAAAAATTGTTTTACAGAAAATTTTGTTTGCTATCGGATTATTAGAATTTCAAAATATAAGAAACACATTTTACAGATTTGTTGTAAATATCATGAACACCTTCTGGAGGCATGCTTGACGGTTAGAGGGTTAATAAAAAAATGAAAGGAAAACTTTGAAACCATGATATAGAACATATACTTAGGCGATTATATTGGATTTCATTTTTAAACATTCGCTCTTCTCGTGTAATAAATATGATTTATAAAAATCAGCAAATTTCAAGTAATTATTACTTTTTATTTAATAGGTTTGTTTTACATTCTTAATTTAAGTAGCTATATCTATTACCACTTATCAAGTCTATATCTACTTTAATTAAATTGGTCATGAAGGCTTTCTTTGTATTGATATAAATAAATAAATTTGTATAGAATATTTATATAAAATTTGAAAAAAACAAACCTATTGTTAGTGCATAATTTTGTACTTTTAGTGCAAATAATGCATATTTTTTGTTTTTTTCGTAAAAGTGCATATTTTACATTTTTTTAACTGCATATTTTATGTTTTATTAATCTTATATGTGCCTAGGGCTATAGAATTTGCAGAGAATAAATTATATATTTATTATGAAAAAAAAGTCGCTGCCCCGCGTACCGATTCTGATTAGGTCTGTACGAGGTAATTTCGGGTAAAGTCTGGTAAAATGAGAGTAAGCAAAAAATTCTCTCACAAAATCATAAAAATGCCCAAAATACTGCGAACGCACAAAACCACATTTCATACCCAAAAATAAACGTCAAATTTATTCATATTAAAAAACAGCTTAATTAATAAATATATTTGAAATGGCAATAGATATTACATTTTTAAATGTATTTTTCATTATTAAGAAGGAAAAGTTGTTTATAGTAAACTTTTAGTTAACTTTAATTTTTTTTCAAAAATGCAAAACCGTTAATTTATTAGCAGCAGCTGATGATTTGACAATTTTACCATTTTACCCAAACAAAAAGTACGGGTAAGTTTTGGTGAAAAGAGAAACACATTTACTCTCTCATGAACGCTCTCATTTACCCAATTTATGTTACAAGAAACACTTTCTTTAACGTACGTCGAACACACCTAATGATTTGCGAAGCTGTTAAGCGATGAAAAATTACTCTTCACTCATTTAAAAACAATGATAAAAATGACAGTTTTATCACTTCGCAATGCTAAAACCACCTCAGAATCGGAAAACCAGCTCATTAAATTTTCTTTTTCTCTAAATGGATACAACTCTGCTTTTTTGTCTTTTTGTAATTTTGACAGTTTAAAAACAGCTCGTTTTTATTGTCACTCTAATTTCAAAATAGCCAGTTTAACGATTACGATTATAGAAATTATTAGAATCATAATTTGGTAGATTATAAATGCAATGTAAATTCGTTATAATATAGAATTGAAATATTAAACTCAAATTTCTAAAATACAATAAAAATGTAAAATATTTCTAAATTTTACAGAATTTTTTGTATACAAAAATTTCTTTGAATCTTAAGATTTGCGTATAAAATCAAATAGTGGACAGACAGTCAACAGTAGTTTTAAAGATAAAAGAATATACATGTAAATATATATTTAAACTTACCATATGCATAGTTAAACCATTCTTATGTGTATACTTTTTTGGACAAAATGTACAAGCATAAGTGTATTTTGATTCATCATGTAATTCCATATGTTTTTCATAAACAAGTTTATCTTTAAAGAAACGGTCACAGCTAAAAACAAACAATACAATTTTATAAAATTTAAAATCTTAACAAATAGTTTAAAAAACAATAACTTACGTTACACAAGCCATTGCAGTTTCCGGTTCATGATTATAGTGTGTATGATTAAAGAAATCATCAGAATTATTAAATAAGGCTCCACATAATAAACACACTTTTGGACGATGTTTAGTCAAGTGAAATTGCATGTGAAAGATATATCTAAAAAAGGATATTAAATTATTTTATATTTTAATAAAAAAAAATTAATTTTACCTTTTTAAAGATTGAAAATCCATATTACAAGATTGACAAAAATTTCTGGCACCCGCTTTTCTTTTTATAGTACGACAACAAGAATGTTTATTTAAATCCAAAAAATTTGAAAAGTTTTTTTCACAATCAAAACATGTACTATAAATTGGAAGACTAAAGGAGGAGATAATAAAAATTAAGCATACATTTTAACAATATATTTAAAAAAAAGATCTACACTTGACTCTCACTTACCTTTCGATTTTCTCATAATGTTGAAGAATTAAATGTCTGGCTAAAGATTTTACATTATAAGTAATTTCTTCACAATCTTTGAAAATACAATAACCAGATTTTTTGTTCTTAAATAATTCATTTATACAAGAATGTTTTAATAAATCTTGCAAGGTATCATATTTTTCCAGACACGACTAAAAATTTAAATAAAAATTATAGTTTTTTAATTGAAAGTTATATTTATAGTATGGTCAAACTTAATTTAAACTTATAATCAAGCAAGATCATGGGCCAGTTTCAAAGTCATCATTAACAAAGAAGGTATTCCCGGTGTCACCCACGAATTTTGCTGAGGAGAAAAAACTAATGAACGTTTATTTTTTAGAGCCTTATTCTTATGATTAAGAGGTTAAAGGATGGGGTAAAAAATGCTTAATTTTCTGTTTTTTAAAAAATTTAAGCAAATCGGGTATCAAATGAAATTTCAATTATTTATGTTATATATAAAATCACATAAATTTTTGGGAGTTTTATATGGGTGTTGTGTAGGGAAGTTAAGAGTTTTCCCTTACACCTACTAGTTTGAGTTTTTAGCTGACTTTCCCGAAGCGGTATTTTCAAATATATTTCTTATATTTTAAATAGGTGACAGCTTTGATTTCAAAGCATTGGTAATATGGATATAATTTCTTTTACTTTTTGTAGTCTTTTATCTTTATGCATAAATAGATTTATCCTTCGTAAATTTCAGACATGTTCTTATACAAATAAATCAGCATTTTTATACCCTCTACCATATATGGTGAGGGTATACAGGTTGGTTGAAAAGTTCCTGCGCTCGAAATGAAAGAATACTGTTTTTGTTACGAAACATATTTTTTATTCAATATAATCTCCTAGAAGCTCAATTCACTTGTTCCAATGATCTTCCAATAATTTTATCCCATCCTTATAATGGTTTTCCGGAAGCTCTGCAAAATAACCGTCTACGGCTGCTATGGCCTCTTCATTCGACGAAAAATGCTTTCCACGAAGGAATTGTTTGAGATTTCTGAAGAGATAGTAGTCACTGGGAGCCAAATCTGGTGAATACGGTTGATGTTCAAGCAATTCGTACTTTAATTCTTTGAATTTAGCCATGGCTTAACCAGGTCTTTTCTCACGAATTTTTTTATCCAGCTGATCCAAAAGGCTGCAATAATATTCAGAGTTGATTGTTTAACCTTGTGGAAAAGATAATCAATCAAAAAAATTCCTTTTGCATCCCAAAAAACAGATGCCATAACCTTCTTTGCTGATAGTTGTGACTTCACCTGCTTTGGAGCTGAACAACCAGCTTCAGTCCACTGTAAACGTTTTTGTTTAATTTAGGATCATGGTGGTAGATCCAAGTCTCATCCATAGTTATAAAACGACGCAAGAAGTCTGTTCTATTCGGCTTAAAACGCTCCAAATTACGCTGAGAAATTTGTTTTCGATCCAGTTTTTGGTGAATTGTTAATGTGTGCGGCACTAACTTTCCAAACAGTTTTTTTATACGTAATTCTTTATGTAAAATATGGAGTACTCGTTCGTCTGAGATGCCTATGGCATTAGCAATTTCACGCTTAGTCAAACTTGGATCTTCACTAACCATGTTATGTACCTGCTCAATGATTTCTGCTGTGGTTGCAGTTTTTGATCGTCCTTCGCGTGGATCGTCTTTAAGGCTGGTACGACCACGTTTAAATTCACCAGCCCAAAATTCAACGGTGCGTTTTGAAGATGAGAACTCCTTATACACTTCTAACAATTGTTCATAAATTTCCTTTGCTTTTAAACCCTTCAAAACCAAGAATCTAATGACTGCACGATATTCAATTTTTTTCCATATTAAAAAAAAAATCAATGACACGTCAACTTCAAATGGCTTGTAAACAAAGAAAGAATTGACAGAATGACTTGCAACTTTGCATGTGTTCTCAGGACAGTTATACCAACTTGAGAAAAAAAAAAGTTTGGAGCTAGCAGTGCCATCTCTTGGTGAGCGCAGGAGCTTTTCAACCAACCTGTATATCAGTTTGTCATTCCGCTTGTAACATGTCGACATATAGGTCTAATAGCCTTTTTCCACTGAGCTACATCTTTTATCTTTCATCAATTTGCAAAGATGTTAAAATCTTCCCATAGGAATTATACAGGCCAAAAATTCTACATCTTTCTACATCTACAAAAAATGTTATTTTCTTATTTTGTTTACATATTTCGTTAGTGTCATCATTAATTACAAAAAATCGATTTTCTTTGTACCATCACTAGCAAACTGACATTGCAGAAAATAAACAAAAATAATTTTTTCAACAAAGGGAAATGAGCTGCTCAAGTAAGAATTTTATACTTATGTCTACCGAAAATTCTTCTTCATCATCACCTTCCTCCAGAATGGCATTTAATATTTCAATGTACTGCACTAAAATTTGGGTTTGTTTTTGCAAAGCAACAACTACTCCAATGATTTATGCTCTCTCTAAATCCATTTTTTATTTTTAACAAAAATTATGCTTTTTTTTTTTTTTTTTTTTTGACAGCTGAATATATAACAGATGAAAGATGTTGCCAATGTAAACACATGTTTCACGTTTTCAACATCTTCCACGCGTTTCACAAAGATGTTGTTCAGTGTTAAAAGCTTATTATACACACGCGATTGTTAATATATTTTTACAAAATTTAAGAAACCCACAATTAATCAGTATAGGGTAGCTAAAATTTTGACTTCTTCAATTTTTTCGATTAATCGACCCGAATAACTAATTAATCAATTTAAGCAATTTTTCGAATAATGCACTAACCGGTTAACCTGCAGGGTCGAATAATTGGAAACACTTTTTTATACAATTTTTGACAAAACTCAAATCGTGACGCTACAGAAAATAATATGCTATTTTTTTTTTCATTGTTATTGTAGAATTTTAATTTTTGTATTATCAGTATTTAAAATTGGTTTAAAATTATAGACAACTTGAAAAAAAAAATTCATTCTACTCAAAACATAGAAAAAATCCTTATTTTCCGTGACGCACGCTATAACGCATGGACTTAATTTCAATCTTTCCTAATAGTAAAAAGCTATTTTTTTAGTAAAATTGAATAGAATTGAATAAATAAGAATATGGCCTTCGATCGGACCACCTATGTTAACACTAAAGTAATTTTATGAACATCTAAAAAATGTTAATTTTTTGTATAATATTGCGAGATCTGAGGTAGGATAGGATTTGATAACAATTTTTGTATTAATGATCATCCATATACAGTTTATTTTTATATTTACAATATTAGATATCTAGTCTAATGTTCCAATAAAAAAAATTTCTGGAACTTGCCGATATGTAAAATTTTTTTCACCGCTAAAATTTTTGTTTACTACAAACAATTTTTTTTCACCGCTAAAATTTTTTTTTACCTTAAAATTTTTTTAACACGACAAAATTTGTTTTCACATCCAAAAAATTTTTACACTTCAAAAATTTTATTCACATCCATAATTTTACTTCAAATGTTTTTTTTTATATTATTTTTATCAACAGTATAGAACATTTTTTTAGGATATTGGTGGAGGGTATTCAAAGATTCAGAATTTAATCATTTTTTACTTGTTTTCCCCTGGTTGTGGGATTGGGCACCAAAAAAAGTATAATTTAGTTATTTTGCAAAGCTGTCCGAATTCCGAGAAGGAATTGATGGTGCAAAAAAAAAATAAAGATAAATATAAATGATAATTCTAAATTTACACTGCACCACAGAGTTTTGTAGGGTTTAAAAATACTCATAACCTGCTATATAACGAAAGCAATGTAAATAGGCCATTAGTTCTGGTTTACAAGTTTCTATAAAATTTAAAAACTTTTTAAATAATTTTTAATGAAATTGAAAACCCTTTTTGTCAATATATTCTTAGTTAAAAATAAATTTAGACACCACAAGCAGTTACATAAAAATTTATACTTACTTTGCATTCTACCGACCATTCTAATTCCAATTGCTCAAATTTTGTTCTAACATTTTTATCGAAGTATTCATTTAAGTCCACATAATCAAACTCTTCAGAACAAATTAATTCTGTAGGAAAAATAGGGAAAGTTCGTTTGAAAAAAAGTTTATAGAAAAATTAAATAAGCCTTACTTTAATATTAAATATACTTTAAAATATCCTATAATTGTGTTGGACTAGAAATTCTTATAAAATCTGATAAATTATTCAGAACTTACCTTCTATTAAATATTCTTCTTCAGTTGTCATAGTTGTATCTGATTTATTTTCTGGTATTACTTTAATAATAACACAATCCTCTTTTAAATTTTGTGTATCTGGTAAAATGAAATCTTCGCTATCATCAATTTCCACTATATTATATTGCTTAAATTTGGATACTTCTTCGTTAACATTATTTTCAACTCTTGATTTGGTTTTCCCTACTAGGAAATCTACTTTGTCATTATCATCCTCAAATTCATTAATATCATCTAAATCTATATTATTGTTTACGTTATCATTGGAATTTTCAGAAATACACTCCAATAAAGACTCTTCTTCATCTTCATATATATGTTCTTCGATAAGATCATTAGATGGAATTTCGGTGCCTTCTAAGATTATTTCATTAGCAAGATTTTCAATTAGGTGGCCATCAGAATCTGGTTCATCATCTGTTGACAAATCATAAAGAACCTCTTGATTATTTTTCATTTTAATTTCTTGATTTGCATCGTGTTTAGAATATTGTTCAACTTGATTAGAAATGCGCCTTTCATTGTAATCTTCATCAGATTGCAAATTTGCAATATGCCTTGTTTGCTCCAGCTCTTGATCTTCTGAATAGTTGAAAATTTGACTTCCCTGACCATCAGATTGAATACATTGAATCTCATTTGTTGTTTCAATGGCTTGATATTCATTACTGCTATCATCATCTATAGTCAAGTCATAATGAACATCATTATCTTGTAGTACTACAAATTTTTCATCTTCCCTGTTGGGTGAAACTTCTTCGCTAGCGTTGGAAATATCTGTTGAATCATCATATTGAAAATCTTCAATAGTATTTGTTGGCTCCCTTTCCTGTTCTGCAATGTGCAAATTAATTTGATCCATATTTCTTTCATCATTTTGACGATAATTATTATTTGAGGCTCTAATTTTGTTATTATACGGTAAATTTTCAACATTTTTGCATTCAACAACTTCAATCTCATCATATAGAATTTCTTCACAAACTGTAGGTATTGCAATTTCTCGACCTTTTGCGACACCAATTTCTTTTAAAGCTTTTGTACCAACTATTTCTGGATTAATATTGTGTTGAGTGTCTACAAGTGCTTTACCATTTTTGGTTATATACTCCTTATTGTTTTCCTCTGCCCTAATACATGTTTCATTACCACCTGCGCCATCGTAAGCATTTTTTTCCTTGGCGTGTTCTTCCAAATCATACAACTCAATTAAACCATTAACACAATCTTCACACAGCAACTGTTTACCTTTATTTATTAATTTTTTATGAAAAAATTTCTCTACCAATGTAGGTAGCTGAAGTTCTAAACCCACTTCATCAAAAATATCATGAAATTCCTTTTCAGTGCTAGCTTTGGAATTTGTTTTACAATATAAACAAACGCTGAGAATCGTAGAAACATTAACTGCCATTGTTTTGAATAATATTATGAAATATAAATAATATTATCTAATATTTAAAGACAGATTACTTATTTTATACAAAAAATAAATAATTTTATTATGTTAAATGGTTTTTTCTTCGAATTTGTAAAATTTTCCTAAAAAAATTACAAAGCAGCAGTGTTTTGCTGTCAAAAAGACAACTGGATGCTATAGAATTGTTTTTTCAGGTTTTCAAACAAATGGGCAACTCTGGTGTTGAAGAAACAAATGCCAATTTTGCACGGTTGGCAACCGAAACAAATAATGGTATTGGTACAGATGTTTTGTTTGTTTCGGCATTGGTAACTGTATTTGTTTGTATCAATATCATTAAAACCGTTACCCAAACAGACTACACAGACAGGATACCAACGAAATATGTCAAACAAGAAATTTCGAACCATATGGTTACTTTTACATTGCACAGATTTGCTAATTGAGCTAGAAAAAATAAACGCCATATAAATTGTATGGTACATATTTTTTGTATATCTATCCCTTTCTGTGCATCTCTGCTAGAGTATTCAAAAAACCGGCCTTTTGAAAAAACCGGTTTCGGTTTTCTTCGAAAAATCGAATTTTAAAAAAACCGGTTTCGGTTTCGGTTTTTGCAGAAAAAACCGGTCAACCGGTTTTTTAGGTTTTTTTTTTAAATTTGAATAAAAAGCTTATATAATTTGTTAAAAAACAGAAATTTAATAATGCTAGAAGTGGAAAATACTCTTTCACTAATAGTAGATGTTTGGACAAATAGTCAAAAGACAATTATATAAATTGTCCAAATTTTCAGTTCTTTTGTCGCATTTATCAAGATATATGAAATCATCATATGTGACCTTCTCCGAAAAAAGAGACCTAGTGTCTCAAAAAACGGGTTTGGACTTAAGAGTGGATTCTGGTACCTGAAAGGGTGTAAAATAAGATGAAATGAGTTAGATTTCTGATAAAAATTTATTTACCCCATAAAAACGTACAAAACGAACTTGGAAAAATCTATAAAAATGGAAAAAACTTTAAAATTTTACTTTTTTTTATTTTAAATTGTCACTCTAAAAGCGAAAAAAAAATACGTCACCACATAGGCGAGACGTCACCAAAGTCGGCACCCAATCATAACTAACCATACCAAATCGCATCTCCCAACTGAGGGTGTGTTCACAGTGATAATGCGTTAAAAAACTTTAAATGCGTTTTTCCCAAAACTTCACTTTCACACACTAGGTCCCTTTTCTCGGAGAAGGTCACATATAATGATGAATGATTTTGTACAGTCTCTTTTTGAGGATTTTGAATGCTCTTTGTGTTATATAGATAAGAGATTAAACTATTTGAATTTGGAATATCCACAGTTAAGTCTTCATCGGAATCTATCAGACTTACATCTAAATCTTCATAACCAAACAAACGATTATAAAAGTGTTCGGAAAAAATAAAAGAGACCAAGTAACCCAGTTGGTGATGTAATTAAAAAAACCGGTTAACCGAACAAAAAAGGCCGGTTTTCGGTTTTCTTCGAATTTGCAAAATATTCGAAACCGATCGGTTTTTAAAAATAAAGAAACCGGTTGACCGGTTTTCGGTTTTTGAATACTCTAATCTCTGCAATTTTGAAATTTCTTTTAATTCATTTTCTAGTCGAAATTTTGATTCAATCAGCTGTTTCCTGCCTGGGTAGTCTGTGAATTACGGTAATATTGACATTTTACATAAATTATGTATTGTTATAAAACTCAATTGTTGCCAACTCAAAAGAACAATTGATAACAGTACGTGAAGTTAGAAAAACTACATTTTATTAAAAAAAAGATAAAGTTGATTAATTGATAATATGGATATTTCGTAATAAAATATTTGATTTTTTTTTTTTGTTAAAAACGTAAAAAACATATTTACACAGCATTATATTCTTTTCACAGTACGTTACATAGTAGCATTACATATTTGCTTTCGTCATGCACATGCATTAGTGGCTGCAAAATGGTTTAAAACTAATGTCAAACACCAACAATACGTGTTAACGTAGCCATATTGAACATAATATAACATATGGTAGATATACGTTTCTATCTGTTCTGTGGTATGTAGGCGCGAAAAATAGTTACAAATTTAGCATATCTGGCATCACTTCATGAAAAACTGTAAACAAAACATAAATTTCATAATTATCAATATAAGTTGGAAATCAAATAAAATTACTTTGTTAATTGAAAGTGAAGTGCGTTTTTATCCACGGTTTGCAAACAGCATTGGAATAATGCCGCGAAGGTCCACCATGAACAAAGTGAAAAATATTGCTTACAAATTATGCATCCATTATTAAAATCACTTTTACAAGCCAGCTATATTACCATTATTGGGACGTATGAATAAAATTTTGCAATTTTGAATTAATAATTACTTTAAACATCAAATAATTATATGTAGAGTAATATAAAATGGAAACTTAAAATTTAGTCTTATCGCAAGCAGACTAAAAATGAGAATCAATTGTTTAAAAAAGTTAATATTTCCATCTATTAGTAAATACCATTTTTTATTCATACGAGCACGGAAACGGATACTCCAAAACAGAGTGAAAACTTATTTTTGAAAATCTGGTTTAGTTTGCGAAAAATATTTGACGGATACGTCTATTACGGACTGATAATGTGTAGTAAAAGCCCGATTCACGATTCAGTATGCGTCGGAGAGTTGGTAAAAATGTTTCTCGGTAAGTACTTTTCAGCAAGACAGATTAATTAAATAGTATATAAGTACGTACTGGAGAAACTAAACATCCCATGAATCCATAAGAATTTCTCCCAATTTCCCCAATGTTTTTGTATATGTATGTACTTCGAATTTTCACTTATTTTCAATGCAAAATCAGGAAGAAGGTTGGGCAAGACTGAGACGGATAGACTCTCTGCTCCTTATAATTTTATATCGCTTGTATTTTTTTATAACAATTTCGTTAAAAATAAAATATTTTTATGTTAAAATATCTTTCACTATGGGCCATATTTTAAGCAAGAGCATATAAGAATTAACTTTCCAAAACGTAGTTGCGAATATTATTTAATGGATTTAAAAACAATGATTTTATCACAAAGGTATTTAAACAAGTAAGGGAAATTAAACAACGGGAGAAGAAGAATTTTTAAACATATCTGGTATAATGAGTTTTGAATTGAACATAATTAACTTTTTAATCAGCTCCTTTTATTAATTTTATATCTTTTTATTACATTTTATTTTTTAAATTAAATTTTTATTATAGATAAATAAAACATAAATTTTTTGTTAATATTTTAATCTAATTTATGTATTATTTAGATTTAGAACGACTAACTTATCTTAAACTAAGCTCAATTTAACACTATCCAGTATTATTTTAATGCAAATTTTACTATTGGTTAAGGAAGCAAAGTTTGTCTTTAGTCTTAACCTTAAGTAAAATTTGCATAAAAATATCTCTGGATAGTGTAAAATTGAGCAAACTTGTAGATAAGTTAGCCGACCTTAATGTAGTTTCTTTAAACCATATATGGCCCACTGGGCTCGATTATATTAATAAAGAACTGAATTCTAAAAAAAATTGAGTGAGGCAAACCTCCTAGGTTTCACATGTTTCCGAAAACATATTTGTCCCTCTACATTTGGTAGAGTGTGATGATGGAAAAAGTCTTTTTGGTAAGTAGTGCAGAAGGTTGAGTAGTACAGCAGGACGATTATTTCTCTAGTGAAAAAGTTATATTTGTGGTTTAAGTGATCGCGACTTTATTATAAAATAAAAACTTATTAATTTTTTAAATTACTTTTTGAGGCCCCTGAAGTTCGAGTGAATTTTTGTTTTTCACTCCGAAAACCTACTGTGCTTTTGCAACAAACGTATAGTTTCGCACACATTTTAAAAATTTTTATATAGGTGTGGACATACCTTGAAAAAATAATTCTTTGTAAATCAGCGAGTTGATTCAATATTTTATAAATCAGTTTATTAAATCAGGTTTAAAATCATAGTTGATCATATAATCAATTTCATTTAAATCTTTTTTAATTCAATTGAATCAATTTATTTCAAACATAATTATTTTTTAATTCGCGTTAAAAAAATATTGATTTGATTTACGAAATAAAACAAAATAAAAAGCATTCAAATTGACTTGCAAATCCCGCTTTGTTTTTTTTAAATATTCGCCATTTTGTAAATCGGTATTTTTTTAAAATGACCGGTATCTCGAAAACTAAGTGATAATAAAAAAGTTCAGGTCCGAAAGACATCTCGAACGAAATGGAAAGGGAAATGAAATTTGTTTTGTCGGAGTTTGTTAATTTATATTATCATATATATTGTGTCTGTTTTATAAAAATTCCATGAAACTCGTCGGGAATCTATTCTATCGAAGGGTAACATTTGTTGAGCTTTTAAAAAAATTTGTCCGTTTTGCGCTATCTCGAAAGCCAGATAGTAAAAAGTAAGCCAGATAGTGCAAAACAGACAACATTTTTGCTTCAATAGTGTATCAATATACTGTGATAATAAAAATGGGCCAGGTCCGGAAGAAATCCCGAGGAGGCTGTTTTATAAAAATCCCATGAAAACCTTCGGGTTTAAAATTAAATTAATTGTGATTTAAAAAAAAATTATTTTAATTCGCAAATCAAATCATATTCGAGAATCAAAATAATCTTTCTTTTGATTCGCGAATTAAATCAAAATTGATTTGATTCTTTGATTTAAAATTTAATTATTTCGTTTGATTTATAAAAGAATAATTTAAATCAACTTGATTTTTGTAATAAGAATAATATTGAATTATGGTAGTAAATAATTCAATAAAAAAAATTAATTCGCAAATTAATTCGTCAAAATTTAAATCATGTTTTTAAAGTTCTGGGTGTAGAACCAAAGAGTTTATACAGGGTGGCGTAAAATGAGCTATATGGTTCGAATTCTTTATAAGTTTTTTTTTAATTATTATTTTCTTTATTTATTTATCAGCATTTTCTAGAGAACACTTGTGAAATTTTGTATGGAACACTACACTATTGAACAACGTACTAAAAAAAAACCTGTTTATACATAAGACTATTATTTTTCTAGTAAAATATTGATATTTTGGGTTTATTGTGATTGTGCCTTTCTCATAAATTGAAAAGATTATTCATTTTAACATTTTAAATTACAATTTGATGATTTGTAATTCTGCCTTTATTTTAAAATAAAAAATTATTTCCTTTTAACATTTAAGAATAGTTAATTGAAGCGAAGCCGAGAATAACGTTTTAAGCGTCAGTTTTTACAAAACCTGTTTTTTCCAGATTACCGTTAGGTTAGGTAGATGTAGTAGCCTGCCAATCAGACTCACTCAGCCTATAAAGTCCCTTGTGATACCACGGAAGCTAGTAAAAATTATATCACTAGCTTCCTCCGTCGAACCATCCCGATTGCCTCAAAAAACCCCTAAGTCGGGCGATATCGATATCAGCCAAATTACCCAGGTCCTCAAAGAAACATGAGCCCAAATGCAGTCCCCTCCTGCGAGCCAGAGCAGGACAAGTGCAGAGAAAATGCTCCACAGGCTCCTTCTCCTCTTCGTCACCACAGCTTCTGCAAAAGTAACTAGCCGCAACCCTCAACCTAACTGCGTGCCTTCCAATCAGACAGTGTCCCGTCAAGACGGACACAAGTAGGGATATATCGGGCCTTGACATTGACAGAAACCTGTGCGTGCGCTTCCCATCCAGACGGGGCCACATCTGTCTGGAACGAATACAACCACGGACAGAGGCCCACCTATCTCTTGTCAACCCATAAGCACTCTCCCACAGCCGAAACTTGCAAGTGGCCAGAGGCATGCCCACAGATTCCATTTCGTGGGTGTAGAACCAAAGAGTTTATACAGGGTGGCGTAAAATGAGCTATATGGTTCGAATTCTTTATAAGTTTTTTTTTAATTATTATTTTCTTTATTTATTTATCAGCATTTTCTAGAGAACACTTGTGAAATTTTGTATGGAACACTACACTATTGAACAACGTACTAAAAAAAAACCTGTTTATACATAAGACTATTATTTTTCTAGTAAAATATTGATATTTTGGGTTTATTGTGATTGTGCCTTTCTCATAAATTGAAAAGATTATTCATTTTAACATTTTAAATTACAATTTGATGATTTGTAATTCTGCCTTTATTTTAAAATAAAAAATTATTACCTTTTAACATTTAAGAATAGTTAATTGAAGCGAAGCCGAGAATAACGTTTTAAGCGTCAGTTTTTACAAAACCTGTTTTTTCCAGATTACCGTTAGGTTAGGTAGATGTAGTAGCCTGCCAATCAGACTCACTCAGCCTATAAAGTCCCTTGTGATACCACGGAAGCTAGTAAAAATTATATCACTAGCTTCCTCCGTCGAACCATCCCGATTGCCTCAAAAAACCCCTAAGTCGGGCGATATCGATATCAGCCAAATTACCCAGGTCCTCAAAGAAACATGAGCCCAAATGCAGTCCCCTCCTGCGAGCCAGAGCAGGACAAGTGCAGAGAAAATGCTCCACAGGCTCCTTCTCCTCTTCGTCACCACAGCTTCTGCAAAAGTAACTAGCCGCAACCCTCAACCTAACTGCGTGCCTTCCAATCAGACAGTGTCCCGTCAAGACGGACACAAGTAGGGATATATCGGGCCTTGACATTGACAGAAACCTGTGCGTGCGCTTCCCATCCAGACGGGGCCACATCTGTCTGGAACGAATACAACCACGGACAGAGGCCCACCTATCTCTTGTCAACCCATAAGCACTCTCCCACAGCCGAAACTTGCAAGTGGCCAGAGGCATGCCCACAGATTCCATTTCGTGTGGAATTTGTAAGTCTTGCAAGCTCGTTTGCCCTACAGTTCCCTGGTATATCCCTGTGGCTCGGAACCCAAATAACATGGATTCTGAACTGCTGAGCCATCTCGTTAAGAGATCTGCGACAGTTCAGGACTGATGTCGAATCCAGGAAGACAGAATCCAGGGATCTAATGGCAGCCTGACTATCAGAGAATATATTAATCCTCACCGTTGTAAGGACATTATACCTTAGCCACTCCGCTACCTTCCTAATGGCCAGAATCTCAGCCTGAAAAACACTACAGTGATTCGGCAGTCTCCGCGCAATACTCAGCTGTAGGTCCTTGGAGTAGACCCCGAAGCCTACCTAATCTTCGAGTTTAGAGAAGTCGACACAACGCCCCCCATTGGGAGTTCCGTGTTTCGAAGAATCCCTATGCGGTATAAACGTCTGGTACCTCTTGTCGCACAGTGGTTCGGCCACAGTGTAGTCAATGATGCCTGGAAGTTCAGGCATCATGTTAAGGATTACACTGTGACCATAGCCACTGTCCGACCAAAGTGACAGCGCCCTCAACCGGACTGCTGCAGCTGCAGCAGTCTGTGAACCAATTAAGTCCAAAGGCAGCAAATGCAAAATAGCATTCAGCGCATCAGATGGGGTGGTACGAAGCGCACCCATGATGCACATGCCAGCCATCCATTGAAATCTATCCAGCATCCCACGGTATGTGGGCCTCAGGAGAGTTCTCCACCAGACGATAACACCAGACAGCATTATCGGTCGTACCACTGCCGTTTACAGCCAGTGGACAATCCGGGGCGCCAAACTCCATTGCCCCCCTATTGCCCTCTTGCACGCATAAAGT
Organism: Eustalomyia histrio; assembly: GCA_949748255.1. Lineage (NCBI taxonomy): Eukaryota > Metazoa > Arthropoda > Insecta > Diptera > Anthomyiidae > Eustalomyia > Eustalomyia histrio. The sequence continues at coordinate 20,192,414 of OX456527.1, read as the reverse complement.
GCCACTGTGGCCTTCCTTGCCCTGTACATAATGTTAAGCCTGAAGTTCAGCTTGCCGTTAGAATAACTCTAATTTATGACTTAAAAATTAAATTAAGCAAAATTATGCAGGATTTCGTTATCAAAATGCAATCTAAAGAAGTCAGTCAGTGGAATACACCTACAAGTTCTAAAACTTTTTTTCGATTTCTCAACAATTTCAATTTTGTCGCTTACAACGTTATTCGCGGCTCTGCTTCAATTGTTTACACGTGAAAATGGTTTAATTGTTTCAAACCGTAACTTAAATTGTAAAAATTTAGAATTTTTTTTATTTAATATGAAAAGGCGCGATTAATTAGTTAAATAAAAATTACACTTTGCGTGAAAATAAGTTATGCACAATTTTCTCGTGAGACTCATTATTATGAAAAATCATTAAAATTTTTTGCAGTATCTAAGACAGGGGTGCCCAAAAATTCCTTATGGAAGAGAAACACCAATACATTTAAAGAATAACTAATTTTTATTTATTATTTTTTATTGTAAAAACCAATACATACAAAGAAAAAAGAAAAAAAAAATATTTTATATCATACGTTAAAAAAAAACAAAATCTGCATTGATGATCGCTGTCGTCAATGTTTACCAGCAAAGCATACGAAAGTGTTGTTGCTTTGCACTTGCGTGTATACAGTGAAGAACGACAAAAAAACTAATAAGGCAAAGTTGTATGTGTATTTCGTATTGCTGTTGCTGAGTGCTCTATGTGTATTAAAACACACAGCCTATAGCTAAGAGCATTTAAAAAAACAAATGAGCATAAAGAGTATAGGCCTTGGACACCCTTGATCTAAGACAATTATGTGATTTTGTTTATAAACTTCAAAATTAGAGTTATTTTAAAATCCTCCTTTAGCCATTAATACGTTTTAATAAGGCATAGTAACTATATGATGAATTAACAATCTGTACCAAATAAAAAAAGTTTATAACATTTACTGTAGTTAACTGAATTTTACATAAATTAAGGAACATACTTACTGAAGTGTACAGCTGTAAATTTAATGAATAACAGCTATTTATAGTTTTAATACGTATGGGTGTCTCAAAACGTATCATCATTAATAATACCATTTTTCTATTCTCCTTATTCCAGTTATACCAGTCTGACATATACAAATTAAAGGATAATTCAGAACTTTTCAATGACACCTCATTGGAAAAATGACACATTATGAAAATTTGTGTTAGCATACAAGTTTGATAGATAACAAATTTTATAAAATTGGCCAATTCTTCTGGATCTGAAAGCTGAGAAAACGAAAGACATTTGTAAAGAGAAAGATATTGAAGGAAATTTAAGAAACTCTAACAATTTCTACTCACCAATGACATGGCATAAAAATTAGCAATTAACACAAATATTGAACATGCAATTTGCAATGATATTGGTATATAAACCAATTCTTCAATATTTTTTGTTAACAATAATATACGATTATAATAACGTATACAATCTTTTAATTGTTGTAGTATAAGATCTTGTGAATTATTTAAATTTGTACCAATATTTTCTAAACGATAACCCAATATATCCAATTGTCCCTTGAGATGAATAAAGAACGATGCAGACAATGAATCAAATGCTACATTGACTGAACACATCACAGACAACGATACACATTGATACAAATACATTAGATTATATTTCCAATTTGTATTCAGATCTATGGGATTGTATATGGCCACTGGCAACTCATCAGTAGCAATCAAATATTGAATCATAAAAGCTGATAAAGCGGCCAGCGATAGAACGGCATAAAAGTTACGTACTTGTAGACTTAATCTAACGGCTTTTTGAAATATTTTTCTTTCATTGGGATTTTCTGGTAAAAATTTATGATGAAACATCAACTGAAATACTTCTTCATATGATATATTTTTAGTTTTGATGGTTAAAAATTTTCCCATTACCGCTATGGCTGTGGCCAATATAAAAAATACTTTGATAACTTCATCCATATTGTCGAGATTGGTAAAGATTTGCATTATTAATGCCCAATCGAATAGTAACATCCAAAATATCAGAAAATACCAAAAATAAATGTTATACCACAATCTCAAACGCGGTGATACATTACGCGATAATTCCCACAAAGCAAAATATTTCAATAAGGCATATTGTTTGGTGTAAAAACTTTTTACCACTTTTCGATAGTCTTCCATAGTTTAATAGAGATTTGGGAATGTTGATATATTATTCAGGTATACTTGGTTGTAGTATCAAAAGTATTTTCCTTTGAATGCTTATTTATACTAAAGAGTTTTTTGCAATATTGTAATATTTGTGCGGGATAATTAATTAAATAATAATTATTGGCATTACGCTTTACTCTTACCCTACAAAAGGCCATATTAAATAATACATTATTTTGCTGCTAAATTTATTGAAACTATTTCAAGGCGAATCCTTCGATGTCAATGATTTAAATATACACTCATACAAAATGTTAGTACAAAAGTTTATTAAAGGTGTTCTAGTTCATTTGAACTAAATATTTTTGTTCTTTTCGTTTTAATCAGTTATTTAGCTAAATTTGTTAGTAATCCCATGTTAACACAAAAATCAATATTTCTTGTAATTGCACCAATTTTTCATGCTAATATTCAGTAAGTTGTATTTCACAATTTTAAAAGTGTTACAGTTGAACCTTAATTGTTTTCAAATTATTATATTTTTGTTGTTTCGCCTTCAGTCTCACATATAGATGGCGCGGTTCCCCTGTATTTTACACTCACCAAAAAAAGTCTGTAATGGCAACTGAAAATTTTGCTGTTATTACGAGAAATTCTGTTAATTTGAGCCCAGCGGTATTTTTTGCTAATCTTAGCAACACATGTCTGCTGACGTGTAGTACAATGAAATTAGTAGAAAAATTAGTAGCCGCTACTAAATTTTAGTAGACATTTTGTAAAGTGGAATTTATAATCTGTTTGCTAAAATCAGCAAAAAAATTAGTAAAAATATTAGTACAAAGTTTTAGATTTATTTTTTTTATCGAGCATCAAAAATGTTGATATTTTTTAAAAGATGTTTTATACAAAATGAAAAAAAATCAAAGGCTTAAAAATGTTAAAAATTGTTAAAACAAACGAATTTATCATTTTGTTTTAATATGGTAATTTCTGTTTTGAAAAATATTTTAGTCAATTTTTTTTTACTTTTAAGGTTAAATTTAATTGTTTTTAGAGCTGATTTTTAGAACTAAAAAACCTTTTTAGTGCTATTTTAAGTGGATGTCCTCTTTTTAGACATGAGTCGGTATCTTCACTTCCGATCCCTTTTTTAATCCTATGTAACATTTTAGGGCAATTTAAGTTTGTATGTATAAGTTTAAATTATTAGAAATAACATTTCCTTCAATATCGACTTTTTTAAAATTAGTATTTTTTTTTTGCTAATTTTAGCAAATCGGTTTTGAAAAATTTGTAAAATGATTTCTAAAATTAGCAACGAAAGTTTGTAGATATTCTGTAAAAATTCTGTAATTTGTAAAATGTAAATAGCAAAGAGATTTGCTAAATAATAATTTTTTTACTAAAAATCAGTACAAAAATAGTAAAGTGGGATTGAAAACCGTTTACACATTTTTCTACTAACTTTTTTTCTGAGTGTATATTGTATAATCATAAAATAGTCAATATCTCAGAAACTAAGTAAGATAGAGTAAAATGGACAATAATTTGTAGAGTCCAAAAAATCAGATTTGAAGTGAAATTTTTATTTAAATCACGAAAAATTACAATTTAGCTAAAAATTCTTATCTAATTAAATTTAGCAAACCAAGACTCTCAAGCTCTTATTTTGAGAAAATTGGCGTTAAACTGAAAATATCTTTAGCAGAGATTGAGACAAGTGTAGAACAAGATATTTATTGCCCTGGATGCTCGCTAAACAGCAGAAAAAACGTTACCAGTTGTATGTCTAAACAAAGTCAAAAAAAAAAAAAAAAAAACACATAACATAACATACACGGGACTAATGCATTGTTTGGACTAATTAATTAATGATTTCATTACTATTACATTGGTAACAATTGTAATTAAATAAATTTCATTAGCATTGTTTGAATAATGGCAATGATTTAAGAATCTGATTTTATTGATTAATGACAATGTTTTTGAATTTCATTACCAATAATAATGCATCAATTAAAAGAAAAAATTAGCATTGTTAGCCGTCATTTTATGTCTCAATATTGTTATTCAGATTTGTAAAATACTTTGTTTTAAAAATAATATATTAAATCTATAGGTTTTTTTGTGAAAAATTTTTTTAATAACTTTTGTAAAAACTTCATTCTGTGAAAAATAACTTTAGAGGTTGGACGGGTTATTGTCTATTAAATAAATAGTAATTTCATATTATTTTTTTAATTCTCGTTGTGGTTTTATTAAACCTTAAAACTAATCGTAATTATAAAAAAATATTTGTGTTAATATTTATTTATGCGAGTTAATATTTGTATATTTTGTTTTATTATTTTTTTTTTTGTATAAAGCTACTTTGATAATTTTCTAATGCTATAAGTTTTTTTTATAAACAAATGATTTTTTAATCAATTATATTTTTTTTATGCATTCGTACTATTTCATTACCATTAGTAATGAAATTTTTAATGGGAAAAATTGCATTGCCATTAAATGGTAATGAAATTTTTTTCATTTACATTAGTTTCAAATAATGGTAATGAAATTTCAATGGTAATGAAAAATTCCCAACTATGACTCATAGTCCCAAAAATATTCAGTAATCGTCTTAGTCTTTCTTTTAGATGAAAGAAAATTTAAAATTTCCCGTTTTAATTCAATACTGATTTAGAAAAAAAAGAACCTGTGTTTAATTGCTAAAACATCAAAAAAAAATATTTTGTTCCGCTAAATGTCGCTGATTCTGAGAAACTGGTTTTTAAATGATACAGAACATTTTATCTCAATGCGCCAGAACACTTCTTAATTTTAAATTTTGCATAAAAAAATATTCACCCTGTGTTATAAAAATTCGATGAAACCCTTATATCGAAGGGTAGCCCTTGTCGAGCTATTCGCAATTTTATAAAATGTCCATTTTTTTAAATGGCCGGTATCTTGAAATGTAAGGAGATAGGGCAAACGGAGAAAATTTCTTCTCTTGTAGATGTAATCAAAATAGGTCCGAAAGACATCCCGAAAAATCTATTTACATAGATCAGCCCCGGCAGCCCAACGAACGGGGAAACGAAATTTGTATTATCGGAGTGTGTTAATTTATATTATCATATAGGGTGGGCCATATAAAATTTTAAATTTGAGTCGGCTATAAAAAAAGTACTGATTATTTTTTCAAATTTCAGATTTTATTGGAATGGTTTAACTTTTTCATTTAAGAATGGAAGACAATATCATTCATATGACTGCCACGAACGACTGAGCCATTTTTCTTGTAAAATGAGCAAGGAGCCGCCGTTACCTTTAACGGTGAGCGTTACCGTGCCATGCTCAACGAATTTTTGTTTCCAAAAAATCAAGAGAATGACATGGACGACATTCAATAAGACAAGGCCACATGTCACACAGCCAACGCAACCATCGATATTTTATGCACTGTTTTTGAAAATCGAATAATCAGCCGAAATTGTGATGTTAATTGGCTGCCTCGGAGCTGTAATTTGTGGGAAGCCATTAAGGATAAATGTTACAATATCCAGAGGCAATTGAATATATGCCATTGAAGAGATTCAAACTGAAACAACCGAATTGTGGCAGAGTATTTGTAGAACGAAACATGAAAATTTATTACAAGAATTGTGATCAGCTGTTAAAATTGCTTTTCAGATTGCCTCACGGATTGAATGAGAAATAGAATACCATCCAGTTTTCAATTTCAAAAATTGTGATTGTGTAAATAAAAAACTGAGTGTATGGCAAAATCAGAAATAATGAGAGAAATTGAAATACAAAAATTGAACGTGTAACCCCCAAGTTAACCAGAAATTTAAAAAAATAATCAGTACTTTTTTATATCCGATTCAAATTTGAAATTTTAAATGGCCCACGCTGTATAAATTGTTAAAATTATAGTCACCCTGTGGCTTTTTTATAAACATGAAACCCTTCGGGTTTAAAATTAAATTAATAGTGACTTAAAAAAATTATTTTTGTTTGCGAAGCAAGTCATTTTCGAGAATCCAAATAATTATTTTTTTTGATTCGCGAATCAAATCAAATGGTTTTTTATTGACATTAACTACGTTAGGCCTTAATAGCTCGTAAACAAATAAAAACTTTAGAACAAAATTGATTTTATTCTTTGATTTAAAATTTCATTATTCAAATTGAACTATTTCGTTTGATTTATAAATAGAATTATTTAAATCAAGTTGATTATTCTAATAAGATAAAGATTAAATCATGGTAGTAAATAATTCAATCAGAAAAATGAATTCGCGAATTAAATGGTCAAAATATAAAGCAGATTTGAAAATTGATTTAAGGAATTATGTTTTTAAAGAAGAATCAAAGATTTTGCATAAATAAACATATTCCCTTTACTTGAATTGTACTTTTAGGCAAAACAAGTAAAAAAGGCTTAAATTCGACTGTGCCGAATCTTTGAATACCCTCCACCAATATCCTAAAAAAATGTTCTCTACTGTTTTTGATACAAATAATGTAAAAAACTTTGGAAGTAAAATTATGGAGGTGAAAAAAATTTTTCGAGGTGAAAAACTTTGGATACGAAAACAAATTTTTTAGTGGAAAAAAAATTTAGAGGTGAAAAAAATTTTTTGAGGTAAAAAAAATATTTTGTGGTGAAAAAAATTTTAGTGATGAAAAAAATTTTTGGAGGTGAAAAATATTTGTGGTGAATACAAAGTATTATTCATTTCTAAGCAAGTGGTGAAAAAATATGATAAAATATATTATGTACCAGTCGCTACTATGAAATTGTACTAAAATACACTAATTTGTATGGAAAACTTAGAGGTATCTTCACATTTTCACTCATAACTTTTTAACCGCTGGACCGATTTTGCTCAATTTCAATACCAAACTGCTTGGGAGGATGTCCAATAATTTGGATAAAAATAGGCACCCCCGCTTGCGTCTTCGCGTCGTGATCGCCATTTCAACAGGCAGAGAGACAGACAGACGGACATCACTAAATCAACTTAAAATTGCATAAGAATCACGAATATATATACTTTATGCGGTCTTAGACCCATATTTCGACATGTTACAAACGGAATGACAAACTGATATATACCCTCACCATATATGGTGGAGGGTATAAAAACGGCGTTTCTGGCTCACAGTGCAGTCTAACAATTCACACGGTCATTCTTCTAAAATCTATATATCTAAACATTTATTTTATTGCCTCTATCACATATTCAAATTTTCTAGATTTTCGACCAAATTTTGGTATAACATAAGTTAAAAGTTAAATTTATCTGATTTTTAGGGGATTTATAATTTTTTTTAATGTAGAATTCCCAAAAGTCTACCATTCTTTATGATTTTGTTACTCCATGTAAATAAATTAATGACATACTATCGTATGTGCAATATACTTCCCATTACATTAGATGTCTTAAATTATTTAACAAGCACTTAAATTATGCGAATATTAACAGTTTTAAAAATTTCAATTAATAATAGATAATTACTTACCTCATTATAATTAAAAATAAATAAATAAAACATTTGACAAACATTTCGCAGACCACACACACACACATACATCTCTCTTTATTACATAAAAACTTTAAACTTTTGTTATATTATTTTATTTATCCTTAAAAGATGTTTCTATTTTACATAATGGATCTTAAATTGGTTGTTAGTAGAACATTTGGTGATTTGTGTTTGGTTATGGCCTGACATTTTTGTTGTTGTTTGGAATGCTTAAAAATATTTACAAAATAAAGACGCTTACATGCATACAAAAAAACTTTGTTTATTAAATTAATAATTAATATATTATATATATAAAAAAAAAAATTGTAGATTGCACTTATTAAAAAAAGAATATATAAATGAATTCGAAATGAATTCGAAATGTTAGAAGAAAAAATCTCAAAATCTTAAGTGTGGTCACATGTTTAATATTAAGTTAAATTTATATAAACAAAAATTTTGCTAACGTTGGATTTTAAACTATAAGATTTTTCAAAATTTTTATATAGATTTTATATAAAATTATGCTATTTACATACATACCAGGTTATTTCAATCAAATGTTATGTAATGATGTCGACCTAAGTTAATAAATTGTGCTTGTAAACAGGAAAGATCTATTTTTAGGAAAAACTAAAGGTGAATTGATTCATTTAAGGCTTAAATATTAATAAATATAATGAAAACTAGCAGTAAAATCATTAAAATAAAATGAAGTATAAATTTATCAATTAAAAGACGCGTAAAAATTTCAATTTCCTATTTGCAGCCACAATTTATATTATTTTTTCAAAATTTTATTAATATGAACATTTGAAAAATCTTATAGCATACAAACCACTTTAAATTAAATGTGGAATAAATATTTTATTTAATACAGTTACTTTTAAAATTAAACATATATACACTTATTTTTAGAATTGCAAAAAACTTCTAATATAATTTCTTAATGCATTTTATAGTTTTGAAGGAGGCTCCTTTAAGTGGTCTTAAATATTTTTCTTTACTTGCAAATTGTCTCCTAAAAATGTACAATTTTAAAAACACTTTTAGGCATCGACATCATTTTCTAATTTATGTGGAATCTTCTATAAAAAATGTAAAATTTCTAAAAATAAATTAGTACACTATTTATTATTATTTATTGCAAATTAATTTACAAAAAATATTAATTTAGTGAGAGCTGGCTGCTGAGGCCTTTGTCTCTGTTACACTATTTAATTTGAAGAGATTATGCTTAATTTTATAAGTAACTGTATTAAAATAAAAACTTTTATTCTTGAAAAAATTATAGCTATAGATAAAAATTTTAAAAAATATTTAAAAATGTAAATTATTGAAAAAAAAAAAAAAATAAAATTGTTGCCAACAGTTTATAAAAAAAATATATATTTTGATCAAAAGTTAATTTCTTAAAATTTTTGATATGCTATTCTTTACACAAAGAAAAAATTGAAATCAAGCAAAAACATTATTAAATTAAATAGAAACAGTTTTGAAATCAAACTATGAAAGGGAGTATACCATGGGGAACCCAACGATTTTAATGGAGTTGGGATATAAGATAGAGGAGAAAAAAGAGTCGGCTAATTTTTACGTTTAGGAGTTAAGAAGTGGGGTAAAAAATATGAAAACATGTCTGAAATTTTCGAAATTCTGCTCAGATCTAGCGATGATATTTTGCACGAAAAATCGTAGATAAGCTATAATCAAGCGATAATTTACATTGATATGTTTCTTTTAAAAAAAATACCTTTCAAATGATGAAGCATGTTTTTGTAAAAAAAAAATACTTTGTATCGGGGGTTTAAAGTATATTTTGCTTAAATCTAGCGATAAAATCACTTAATTAGTGCCCTATTAATAAACCTAGTGGGGTTTTTAACGATTTTTGGGTCTGATCCAGCCATTTATTTTAATAGTAGGCATCACTGTAATCTTTGCTCGCTCCCCAGGGCTACCACATATTTAAAATATGCGTTAACGATTATGAATATTAAAGAAATATCAGACTCCCCTTTATACAGTGGATGAAGTTAAAAAAAAATTGTGTTCAGAATGGCAGGTAAATGTTGTTTGGAAATGACATACAGCTTGTTCCGATTGTACAAATACTTAATTTTTTTAATAAAGATAAGATAATCGAAGATAAAGTCACAAGTTGCTTTATATATATTTTTTTTATTATTATTTTAATAAATTATAACAAAACTTAAAAGCGGATTGTGTCTTTGTTAAAGCATTTGTAGAATTCCAGATTTAGTATAATAAAGCTTAGATTATTAACTAAATTAAGCCATATTTTAAAATTTTAATTTCTTAATTTCACCCGCTCGCTGACTTTATGCTTTGAAGTAAGGTCTCATAATTTAGTATTATAAAAACCTTCATCCACATGTAGAGGTTTGCTGAAATTAAGGACCGTCATCGAGCGCCTTATTAATACTTGCATCGAAGAAGTTTTCATATAAAAGTCGTCTAGTATGGTCCAGTCCAGCACCCAATCTTAATACTTTTTAAAAAAAGTAATATACGGGCATGTTTTGGAATTGGTGTGAATACAAATCCGCGTTAAATTGAAATTTATGGCACTTATTTCACTGTATTCCAAAAATTTATTTGATCCGATTTCAACTTTACTGCAATAAATGACCATTGTGCAATCATAATTTACTTAATTTTTTTTAACAAAACTAAAAGAAATTGAGGAAAAAAAAATTATGAGATTTTCATTTTCACCTAAAAGTGAAATCCAGAATATGCCCGATATTTTTTTTAGATTTTTGTATACTTGTTGGTTAAATGGTATATAAATGTAAAGAAAAAGACAACAGTAGCATTTTATCCGCTCTTTTTAAAGAAAAATTATATCTTATGATCCTATTAAACTGTTCATAATACACATTTAACCATTGGTGGCCACTTATTTTCTGCCGAATAAATTTTTTTATAGTCAGGGTTAATACTTTTCTGACCGCGGTTTTCAATACTGATATTATTTTATAATTCCCACAGCAGATCGGTCTTAACTCTCATAGGGACTATATATTTAGGGATTATGTCGAGAAAATTTCAGTCATATTCCCTAAAATGCAAATAGGAGTTATGAACTGTCCCCATTTCTTTACCCCTTAACATAAGATTGGGCCGCTTAAAAGTACGTGTCTTTTTTTCACCTCTGTCACATATCTGAATTTCGTTGAGATTTTGGGGCAGGATCTTATAAGACGAAAATGATTAATATTTTTTGTTAAGTTAAAGTCATATTATTTGAAGTATATACGATGTGATAAATTTTATTATCTGAATTAATTTTTATAATTTTTTTTTTAAGTATATAATTATATAACTCCCATTCTTCCCGCTTTTAAATCGTACATTTGTTGACAGAAAATGTAATAGATTAGGTTTTCTATTGATATAACTAGACCTTGAAAAATATAATTCCTTAAATCAATTCTTTAAATCTAATTAAAAATTTAACGAATTAATTCATGAATTAATTTTTCTGATTGAATTATTTACTACCATAATTCAATCTTTATCTTATTGAAAGAATCAAGTTAATTTAAATAATTCTTTGTAAAAATCAAACGAAATAATTTAATTTGTATAATATGATTTTAAATCAAAGAATCAAATCAATTTTTATTTGATTCGCGAATCAAAAAAAAATTATTTTGATTCTCGAATATGATTTGATTCGCGAATTAAAATATTTGATTTTTAAAACACGATAATTTTAATTTAAAACCCGAAGGGTTTGATGAAATTTTTATAAAACAGCCTCTTTGGATTGTCTTCCGGACCTGGCCCATTTTTACTATCGCAGTATAGTAATGCTCCAACAGAACAAATTTTTTTTTTCGATTTGCCCTATCTCACTTAGTTTTCTAGATACCGACCATTTTAGAAAATGGCAAATATCTCGGAAACCAAGCGAGATAGCGCAAATCGGACAAAAGTTTTTGAGAAGCTCAACAAAAGATACCCTTCGATAGAATAGATTCGGTAGGTCTCCGAAGGATTTCCTGAAATTTTTATAAAACTGCCACAATGCGACAATTTTTTTTTATCAATTTATATAATAATAAAATTTAACAAACTCCAACAAAACAAATTTCGTTTCCCGTTCCATTTCGTGCGTATAAAAATGGGTCACCCTGTGGCTGTTTTATAAAAATGGATACTTCAGGATGTCTTCCGGACCTGGCCTATTTTTATTAACGCAGTATATTAATACTCTACTGAGCAAAAATTTTGTCCCTTTTTCTTAATTTCAAGATACCGGTAATTTTAAAAAAATACCATTTTACAAAATGGCATTTATCTAGAAAACAAGTAAATTTTAATGATTTTTTAATTCGCGAATTAACAAAATAATTATGTTTGAAATGATTTGATTCAATTGAATGAAAAAATATTCAAATTAATGATTTTAAATCTGATTTAATAAATTGGTTTATAAAATATAATGATTTACAAAAAGAATTATTATTTTTCACGAGTTAATTCAATAAAGATTTATCTTTATCAAGGTCTGGATATCTTAATTAAAATTAAGAAATTATGTCTCGCGCATAAATGCCAAAAAAAAATGGCGCTCAACATATAGAGCGACTAGAATTATTATTTTAAATCGATTGCGTTTTAAAAATATTTAAAGAAATAAACTTTTCATCAAAATACAAGAGATGTTCACAAAGGGTGTGCTAAGTGTTGTATTGTGCTATTGAAAACAGAGTTGTAAATTTTTTATTTTTTTTAATAAAACAATAGAGATAGTACGATACATTTTTTCCTATGTTTAATGTGCTATTTTAAAGTGTGCTAACTAAAAAAATACCCAACAAAAAATTATTGTTATAGAAAAATGAAAATTTTAACAACTCTGTTTTTTAAATACGACAATACAACAACACAACACTTAGTACACCTTGTGAACTCCTTCAATCTTTCAACTGCTTTTCTTATAAATTTAAATGCATATTATATGAAATTAAAAAAAAAATATCTTAATTCCTATTATAATTTTATTTCTAATTTTCATTTTTGTTTATTAATTTCATAATAACTTTTCCATTTTGTACTTCTAGACCGTATAAACTACCATCTCTAATTTCATTATTTAACACTTCATCGGTAACCGCAACATGGATACCAGCTGGTCCAGTAACATAAATTAAACTTTTATTGTTAACATCATTGAAAATATTCGAGCCACTACCCGAATATTTTGAATGCATACTCCAGCTATGAAATGGTGAGGAACCTCCACCATTGTGTGTTGTAGAACTTTTGGCAACAATTTCATAAAAACCAGGTAATTTTAATAATTTTTGCAATAATTCTTTAGAGGTATTGGCGATTAGATAAATGGCATTATAGTTATTGCCATCTAAACTAACAAAGATAGTTAAACGTGGTGTTATAGCTCTGTAAAATAAAATGTAGGGGAAAAATAATATAATTATAAAATATAATAAAAATAGATTTTATTCAAGTTATGAAACTTACTTAGCTCTTAATATATTAAACATGCGTATGCCATCGGCAAGACCACATATTTGAATTAAATCTTCTTTCGACATTCTGAAATAAAAATAATATTTATTTATTTATTTAACTAACATGAAAATAAAATTAATATAAAATGTTAGTAAATAAATTTATAGAGATATTAAAGAAGAGGGTTTAGTTTCCAACATTGTTCCTTCGAAGTCCCTAAAGTTGGTCAAAAGGTGTCCTTTAATTAAGGGGCACAAATAACTATACTTGACCAGCGAAATAAGGGGCAAGGTACTGTTTTTACAGTTGTTTTTTTATAGAAAAATTAAGCAACTGTTACAAAAATTTCTCAATTTGTTAAAAGTGGCTGTAAGCAGTTATTTTTAATATTATTATAAACAACTACCAAAACAGTATTTTTACAGTAAACAGTAAATATTTGTTAGTTATTTAAACAATTTAAGTAAATTTTTAAAAAGTCTTGTCTAGTTTATACACTCAGAATATTATGTAGTTTACTGTTTGTAGTTTAATAAAAAAGTTTTCCCTTCCATTTTTAAATAAAGGATAATACATTTATATTTCAAAGAAATATCTATATTAACTTTTTTATTGAGCGCCCCGGTAGGCTAGTTGGTAGCGTGCTAGCTTATCAGTGCGGGGGTCGTGGGTTCGATTCCCACCAGAGGCTCTGGTTTGTTTTCGCTACAACGAGCCGAAGGCCTTTGTTGCTAGTGCTCGGTTAGGGTATTAACGTATAATTTGTAATTATATAAATAATAATTAAAATAAATAAATATATAAATAACTTTTTTATACATTTATTCGAAATGATTTACTATCATTTACAGATTCTTTTTAGTTTCATTTATTTTTTTCATTGTTTGAAATTTAAAAAAAATTTACCCACAAAACGTAAATTTGTGGTTTATTTGTGTCCGTAACAGTTATTACAAATTTAAATTTTGTTTGCTGTCTGTTTCAAAAAAAAAATACTCAAAAAGTATCAATTTGTTTTTTTTTAATTGGTTGTATATATACAAAATTATTTCAATTCAAATTACAAGAACTTCATAAACACACGTACATACACAAACACATTCACACAAAAAGTGTCTATAGCTATGCATACATTTTGTATTGTAGATTTAAAAAAAAAATAAACAAAAAATACAAAAAGGGAACAATTTCAAATAAATGATAAAATCATGTACTTTTTAAGGAATTAGTAGGTAAAATTTTGACATTTATTTCAACTGATTATATCATTTGTTTCTTACGGATGTGTCAGTTGTTTAATCAACATTTAAAAATAAATAACAAAAAGCATTTAATTTAAACGAAAATTAAGTGGTTCGGTTTTTAAATGAAATATCATTTCTTGTAAATGCCATTTTCTGTTATTTTAACTAACAAACTATTTTAAGTGAAAGGTATTTAGCGACTCTCAAACAGGACTTTATTTGCGCATCAAAAAATTAAAAAAAAAATAATTTAGGCGAATTATTTTCTCATTTTTGAATTTGCGTATTTAAAAATTATCTTTAATAAATTGAATTTGCAAATCTTTTTTGAATCAATTCTTTAAAACCTTAAGATTTAAAATTAAATTCCATTGGAAATTAGATTTAAAATGGTCGTATGGAATTCTGCAATATAAGAAACACTTGTAAATGTTACAGTACCAAACAAACAAATTTTTTTGTATCCCTGCGTAATACTTTTAAAATGGCCCAATTTTAGACCCAGGTTAAGTCAAAGAAATTGTTGGTAAAAGACCTCGCTTAGACCAATTGGGTTCCTAGTGTTATAAGATAAGAAACGATAATCCGCATCAGTCAGGTGTGATAACACCTAGAGTGCTCTACACTTTCTTAGCAAATATCAGGAGAATTAAAATTTCAATTTGAAAGATTTCCTTCAGATCGCGGAATAGATAATCTGCCAAGTTACTTGTCCTAAAGCGCGTAAGAGGTGGACCGTCTCTCTGTCTCCAGGTACCCAACATAACCTACAATTATCACTTGCCAGCTTTCCCGCTCTCTTGGCAAGAACCACAGTCCAACAGTGACCCGTCAGTATCCCCATCAGAATTCTAGAATAGCTTTTGATTAAGGATAACAGATGATCCGTCGCCTTAAGATCGAAAGGCTTTCGCATATTCTTCGCCATCCTGCACGTTCTATTACTCCACCAAACCGCCTCAGACCTGTCCACTTCCCGCTTCAAAAACTGGAATTGCAGCCCACGCTTCGCCAGCACGTCAGCGATTTCGATACACTAAATGCCCTTGTGTTCACAAACCCAATATATGTGTACTCTCCTGTTGGTACAAAGTTTACCTAAAGTGTCTTTGCACTCTTGGACAATCGATGAGTATGTCAAATCAGCGGAGATCGCCCTAATAGCTGCTTGATTATCAATATAGAAATCAACGGATGATTTAATCGTCCTAGGGGTAAAGGCAAGATCAGCAGCCACTGTGGCCGCCAGAATTTCCGCCTGAAAGATGCTGCAATAATTATTGCAGCATCCCCGATTATAATCGGGAAGTTTTTCCGACTCCTCAATACAAAGCTCTTGACAGAAACCGCAGCATCAACTTTCTCACCTAACGTAGAACCATTAAAGATTCTATGGTCAGGTCGATGACCCGCCTCTATTAATAATGTAGTCACTGCTACAATTTACATTCCCATTGTCGTTTCCGTGACCATAAAACATATACACAAACTGCCCCATGGTCCCCAAGCGTATACCTATATCCTTTGCCTGCAGTTGGCGTACTACGTAGCGCGCTAATGATATATAGTTCAGCAAGTCTCTGAGCATTTTCCACGCATCTACAGTAGACTCTCTTCTCCAATGCACTAAACCAAAATAGTACTCCATGATGTAAAATTTACCTAAAATTAACACTTGGTCCCACTCTGGCCGCTTACCAGTTTATTACACCCAGTGTAGTCTCCATCACAGAATAAACAGTATTCAGGTACTTTCCAGTGACAACAACGGCTACGTCATCTGCATACACGGTTAACCCAGCCGCTCCGCCCTAAAGCCCCTCAAGAAGTTCCTTCACAACAAGTGTCCACAATAATGGAGATAGAACTCCTCCCTGCGGAGTTTCCCCGGACGCCACCTTCCCCACTCCGCAGATATAATTATACAACTCAAGTGGCTACTTATCCAGTTCACAACCTGCACGGCAGCTTCCGATCTTGCTACACCATCTAATATTGCAGTGGTAAACACGTTATGGCAAGCGCCAGCAATATTAAAGAAGACTCCCCGAGCAAATTCCCTAAAATTAAGAGCTTTTTCGATCTGTTGGACAACCAAATGAAGCGCCGTCTTAACAGATTTGCCCCTCGTATAAACACGCTAAGAAAAAACATAGTTGGGTCAATCATATTCGAAGAGCATCATATATTTTTGGGTTTATGGTTGTGCCAACCATAATCGTACCATATTATTGTTATCATATTATGATAATAAAATAAATGATTCAAAAATTACCATATTATGGTCCTACATAAACATTTTATAATGAATTTATCATAATATATTCGCATGTAATCATAGTATGCTCAAAATGTTATCATATTATGGTCCCTCATAACTATATTATGATTCCTGGATTATCATTATATGATCCATAATCTAAGAAAATTTCCTAAAGGTTAAGTTCTTAGAAACTATGAAAAAGCTCTTTAAATTTAAGAATATTTCCTTCAGAAATGCTTTTTCTAAAAAAAACTTAATATTAAGGACTTTTTGAAGAAAAATCGTTAAGGAAAAAATCATAGACTTTGAGAACTTTTCTTTCTTTGATTGTATAATTACTTATTGATTGTTGCCAGCATTTTATCGTTGCATAATTATCATATTTTTTTTTAGTCAGAATTTTTGTTACCACAGTATGGTTACAGCTAATCATGATATAAAGTTGAAAATGCCAATCATAAAATAGTAAAATATTTACTAAATAATGATGGTAGCGACCAAGTTGATGGTTGGAAAACCAATAACTTGGTTGTGACAACCGTACCCGATTGCAGCAAGCACACTATAGTAGCATTGATCATATTGCAACCATGTTTTTTCTCTGAGTGAACGTGCTGGTTGGCACAAATAAATGTCGGCTTCATGTTGTCCTTAACATGGGAGTCCCAAATTTTTTCCAATGTCTTGAGAAGGAAGGAAGTGAAGCTGAAGAGTCTATAATCTTTGCGATACAAATGGTTGCTTTTACCAGATTTCGGTAAAAATACAACTTTTGCTGTTTTCCAGGATACTTTTAGACCCAGCTTCTATATAAACTACCTGATCGATATTTAAATAACATCAAAGTTATAATTGTTTCTTTTATATTGATAAAGAATTACACACTTTTTGAGACAAAAATAGTCTGTAGTTGGATACAGGGTCGATTTTATCAGAAATATATCTAAAATTGGAATAAATTCAAATTTGTATAAAAGATTTTTTAAATTTTTTAGTCTTTGAGCACACTGAATGGACAAATTTCGCCGCAAGTTCATTTCAACCTAAACTTTTGTAAATCTTAAAACACACTGGTGTAGGGCAAGTATACTATGGCCGGCCTTAATTGACATACATACATAATTTTATACTAACCTCATAATATCAGCTCCTGAAAAATGAGCAAATGTTGATAGATAAGTAGTTAAACGATGATAAGTTAACCATTGTGTTACTTGTGCCGGTGTAGATTCGGGCATAATCGTAATTGAGTTCTAAAATAAATATTAAAAACCATTTAAATAACAACAACAACAAAAAAAATACACTTTCCAACACTTACATACTCATCCATATCGTTAACCATCGTTGGGGTTGTTATCATATTATTTGGATCCATTACTTTTAAATTTGGTGAATTTGTAGATGAAACACTATTTATAGCTATAGGACTAGCACTAGCATTTGGTGAGGCACTAGTGTATGGTAATATACCATCATATTTTGGTATATGTACGGGGGAATTAGGCCAAATTTTCATACTGAAATGAAAAATTAATAATTACAATCAATAATAAAAACTGAACAAAATTCAAGGAATTCGATTTATTATTTTTCTTTTTTACATTTTTAAACATTTTAGTGAAACGACGCTATAACTTTATAGTATAGAAATTTTTTATTTTTATTATTCTCTGTAAAATCTTCATTTATACGTTTCAAAGGTTTCTTAAGTTTTAAATTGTGTTTGTGAAAAATTGTAAAGATTTCTAAATGAAATGTTTGCAGATATAGCAATTTTTTTATTTTTTTTTTTTGCTAAAAACAAGTCTGATCATCTCATGAATCCTCAAGAGATTTGCAATAATAAAGAAACTTGTAACTTTATAAGAAACCGGTTTATAATGTAAAATAAACTATTGAGTGATATCCAAACCAACCACTTTATATGATATTTTAAACAATAACAAGTTGTTGAATATACACTTGGAAAAATAAATAAGATTTCTTGCAAAGAAATATTAATGCAAGATAACACCGTTGGCAACAAGTTTGCAGTGCATCAGTGATAAAAATCTAGGTTATTCTGAAAGAATTGCCAAAAATACAATACACGTGCTTTCTAGTTTTTCTAAGTAGATACTCGTATATTTAGTTTATTCGCATAGAAAAAAGTGCTGCCCAAAAATAATTGATTAAAGTTTTGTTGGAATTAAAATTTGGCTTAAATTAAATGTTTAATTGATTCAATTAATTTTTTTAAAAAAATTCTTTAAATTGTTTAATTGTATCTATTAAAAATTATTTAAAAATTTGAACTGATTTTTAAATGTTTGGATTTAATTTTTAAAGCATATAATTCTTATAATCTTTTCACTTACGAAATGTCATAACGAGTTTGAAGAAAAAATATTCGCGAAACAGTAAAGTCCCGAATATGAAAAAAGTGCATTTTTTGTATAAAAACTTGATGAGATGGAGGAATTATGACTCCAAATTTGAACTCAGAGGGATAAAAACCTTTTAAAAAGTATACACTGAAATTAAAAATTTTGTATTTTGATAAAGCCCAATTTACACTACACTCACCAAAAAAAGTCTGTAATGGCCACTGAAAATTTAGCTGTTATTACGGGAAATTTTGCTTATTTGAGCCCAGCGGTATTTTTTGCTAATCTTAGCAACACATGTCTGTAGTACAATGACATTAGTAGAAAAATTAGTAGCCGCTACTAAATTTTAGTAAACTTTTGGTAAAGCGGAATTTAAAACCGGTTTGCTTAAATCAGCAAAGAAGTTTACTAAATATTATGAGTAAAATTTTAAATGAATTTTTTTTATCGAGCATCAAATTTTTTTTATTTTATTTATTTTTTTAAAAAAAATATTTTATAAAAAGTAATACAAAATTTTATTTTATACAAAATTAATTTCTGTCTTGAAAAATATTTTAGTCAATATTCTTTTTTTACTTTTTAGGTTAAATTTAAATTGTTTTTAGGACTGATTTTTGGAACTAAAAAAACTTATTAGTGCTATTTTAAGTGGATGTCCTATTTTCAGACATGAGTCGGTATATTCACTTCCGATCCCTTTTTTAATCTATGTAACATTTTAAGGCAATTTAAGTTTGTAGGTGTAAGTTTTAATTAGAGATAATATTTCCTACAATATCCACTTTTTTAAAATTAGTATTTTTTTTTTGCTAATTTTAGCAAATCGGTTTACAAAAATTTGTAAAATGATTTCTGAAATTAGCAACAACAATTATTATATATTCTGTAAAAACTCTGTAATTTGTAAAATGTAAATAGCAAAAAGATTTGCTAAATAATAATTTATTTACTAAAAATCAGTACAAAAATAGTAAAGTGGGATTGAAAACCGTTTACAAATTTTTCTACAAACTTTTTTTTCTGAGTGTACAATCAAAAACTAGTTGTTTTTAGTTTTTGATTTGAAATTTGTATAGAATTTGACAAGTAAATACAAGTCATTTAAAAAACCAAAAATTTTTGGTTAAGTATTAATGTAGTGTATGAAAATATAAATATTTTTTGATCCCCCTGAATTTTGAATATGTTGCACACAATAATATGGTATATCACTAAGTAACATTCAGTTTTTCTGGATCTATTCGCGAATTAATATATGAAGTTTGGCTTCCATATTGTCTATGTTTGGCAATCAGAGTATCCGAAGTTTTTCAGAGTATCCGGAGTTTTTCGAACTTTGGGTTTAAACTTTATATTTTTTTAGTGTTTGTGTACGATGTGAAAAATAAATTCTCAAATTTTCAATTTACATAGTAACATGTCTTTGGCCGCTCTGTTGCCAAACCAGGAAACAACATCAAATATTTTCGGGAACATGGTCTTTGCATACAAATAAAATTCAATATCCTAAAATAAGGGGATGTATGTTTTGAGACAAACATTTTAATGAAATGTAAATATGCAGTTAACGCGCACAGAAAAAAAAATTAAAAACGAGTTTAAATTCCGAAACTGACTATAAGTGTCAATTACTATTTTTATTAATTTGGCATCTATCACGCAAATATTAGCGTTAATTATTAAAAATTGTTTACGATTAATTGAAATAACATTCAATTAAAATAGTTATCATATCCATTAAGATATTAATTAAAATTCTTAATACATTTTTTTTATTTCGCACAATGTATGAAATATTTCGTTAATATTATATATGGGTTTTTTCAGTGTTTTTAGATGTTTTGTCTCTAAACCTCAAATGTATTTGGTTTTCTTTACCCCACTTTGTAAATTGGGTGCAATAAGTTTGTGATAATGTTTGTAACAACAAAAATCGACTCAAAATCAGTTTTTGGGTCGATCAAGCGATGTCTGTCCGTATTATTATCCATGTATTCGTGTTCGCACGCTACCGATTACAAATATTTAGATATTTTATTGGAAATATGTACATTGACTCACACGAGCCTAAGGGCAAAACCTGTTGATTCTTGTATGTTCAAATGCCCTCCAAAATTGGCCATTGATATTTCAATAAACTGTTTGGTACATTGACTCACATGAGTCAAACGACGGGCTTATTTTTACCTAAACCGTATACAAGTGTCACCCTAAATGTGTTTTACTGCGACTATAGCTGACAAATTCATAAGAATCTGTCCCATACTCAGAAAAAAAAATTTAATAGAAAAATTTGTAAACGGTTTTCAAGCCCACTTTGCTATTCTACTATTTTAAGCCCTTGATTTTTTTTTTTTTTAATTTTGTCTAAAATATTATTTTGAAAAAAGAAATAAATAAAATAAAAAAATGTTGCTCGAAAAAAAAATAAATTTATTATTATTTTTTTATAAGGCAATTTTTAAAAGAAATTAGCAGCTTTATTTAAAATAATTGAGTTAGTTTGGCATTCTTAATAATTTTTATACCCTCCACCATATATGGTGAGGGTATATATCAGTTTGTCATTCCGTTTGTAATATGTCGCAATATAGGTTTAAGACCCCATAAAGTATATATATTCGTGATCCTTATGCAATTTTAAGTCGATTTAGCGATGTCCGTCTGTCTGTCTGTCTGTTGAAATCACGATCACGACGCGAAGACGCAAGCGGGGGTACCTATTTTTACCCAGATTATTGAACATCCTCCCGAGCAGTTTGGTATTTAAAATGAGCAAAATCGGTCAAGCGGTTCAAAAGTTATGAGTGAAAATGTGAAGGTACCTCTAAATTTTCCATACAAATTTGTACAATTTTTCTGTATCTTTTTTTTTTTCTGTTAAGTAAGTAAAAATGTTATTAAGTCTTCTTATTGTTTGATTACATTTATTGTCTTACATACTATGAGAATAACATTCTTAGAGCTATATGTGTGTTACTCTGATAACTAAGTTAACGTAAAAATCAACAATGTTAAAGTCGCTAACAGAGCAGACCTCTGTAAATAACATTGCTAAAACTAAATAACAAAAGTTCGTTACATAAATTGACAAAACATATTCATATTACAGTTCATGCAAAATTTAGTATATACGTATATCATCTTCATCCCCTTTGGTGGAGGGTATTCAAAGATTTTTTTTAATTTTTCTATATTTTACAATTTATTGAGTTTAGTTCAATAATATTTATCAAAAATTTTTGTTAACTAAGCTAAGTTTTTATATCAATTTCATTGTACTAATATTAATAATACTTAGTATTTTTTTTTTGCTGATGTTAGCAAATCGATTTTAAATTCCACTTTACAAAAAGTTTACTAAAATTTAGTAGTGGCTACTAATTTTTTCTACTAATTTCATTGTACTACAGGTTAGCAGATACGTGTTGCTAAGATTTGTAAAAAATACCGCTGGGGTCGAATTAGCAAAATTTCCCGTAACAACAGCAAAATTTTTAGTTGCCATTACAGAATTTTTTGGTGAGTGTACCCATTACAGTGGAGTCTCGTTTCAAGAACTAAAGTGGCACATGAATGTCCATTGAAATCGTACTAATGCCTCAAAAACTAATTACAATTGTTAAAAAAGTATTAGTTTACAAGGAATGTCCTCTTTTTGAAATTGCTTTACTTAGGCTGTTTTATAAAATTGGATTCCTCGAGATCTTTTCCGGACCTGACCTATTTTTTCTATCGCAATATATTAATACTCAAAACAAACGATTGTTTAGAATTATTGGTGTGCTCTCTATATTTAGATTGGTTTCCCCTTGAGTAACTGTTTTCTTCCGTTTTTCTCGTTTTTTTTCAACTTCTTGAATTTGCAAACCGAAATTAATAAAAACTTATATGTTCACTTTTCTTTGAATATTTTCAATTAATTCCGAAATTTACTTTTTAAAATTCTAATTTATAATCTTTTTTTTTATTAAAAATTTTTTATTAAACATTCAATAGTAGTAGTAATTCTTTTTTTTTTCTTTATTTTCAATAAATTAAATTTTTACAATTATAAAATAAATCACCCATATTCTAGTTGTCGTTATCAATGTCGTCGTCGTTTTTGAGTCAACATCACTTTGCTTCGACGTCGACATCACTTCGACACCAAATTGGTATTTTAAAACAGTGTTGTAACGACATCGACAGTTTATCGATTTAAACAAAAACACATCTCTAAAAATTGAGTCGGCAGATTTATTTTGTTTATTATTTTTGCGAAAAAAATTCTGATACCAGTGATGAAGAAAATAAAGAAAATCTAGTATTGGAAAGAAGACTTATCTTTAATCTGCCGGATAACAAGTGAGTAGCAAAATCAAAGTCTGTTACTTTAAAGAATGTTAATCTTCTAATTTTTTTAAAAGGTTTGAAAGTTACTTTCGGCTAAATAAAACAGCTTTCAAAGATGTGCTGGAAACAATAGCACCTAATTTGAAAACCGGAATCAAGTCCACATTTATTTCCGAAACAATAAAGTTGGCAGCTACATTTAGATTTTTAGCCCAGGGGTCGTACCAGCTCAGTGTTAGAAACGACTTTAACTTAGGGTTCAGCTGTTTCTGAAACTGTAGAAGATTTGCCACAGCTTCCTCCAGCTGGCTCAATATAAATTGCTTGAATCTTCCGCCACCTGTAGCATTACACTCGGCTTTGTTGGCTACCATTTTCTTGTTAACTTAAAATTTTAAGTCTCGCCAAACCTATAAATAAATTTTGTTATATTTTTATAATGCACTTTATATGATCATGCTTTCTTTACCTTCTGCCATCCATCTTACATTATACTCGGTGGGCCAAGTGCATTTAATAAATTTGATATTTTTTCCCATTTTTTCCGTTTTTTTTCAGTCATTACTTTTCCTCAAGTCGTTACTAAAAATTGTGTCGACAAAATCAGAGTCGTTTCAAGACAATATCGTCGTCACATTTTCTTACAGAATCCCAAATACTTGTCGACAGTTATCAATTATTTTCGATAACGACAACGGGAATACCAATTTCAAAAAAAAAAAATCCCAAGACGACATTGTCTTGTGTCGATGACGACAACTAGAATAAGGGTGAATGTTCCATTAAGAAAAAGAAAATATCGACGATATTTTACAAAAAAACATTCAATTGTTCAAAGTGAATTCTTCTTTTCTATAAAATATTTTCGAAAACTAAAATTTAAAGTGTCTAACAATCAAAATTTTAACCTCTCGTTCCTTATAAATTTTGCCTGTTTTGCTGTATCTCGCTTAGTATTCGCGATACTGGCCATTTTACAAAATGGTGAATGCCTCGAAAACAAAAGTTTTGCAAAGGTCGACAAAGGGTACACTTTGATATATTAGGTAGGATCGTAAGGGGCCCGTCGAATTTTTACAAAATAGCCACAGGGTGACTATTTTTTTTTATCAATTTATATGATAATATAAATTAAAACACTCCAATAATACAAATTTCGTTCCTTGTTTCACTTTGTTTGTATAAAAATGTGTCACCCTGTAATTGTTTTGTCAAAATATACACGCAGAGAAAAAACATTTTTGGGGCAATCATATTCGAAGAGCATCATATATTTTTGAGATTATAATTGTGACAACCATATTCGTATTATAACATAGTTATTATATTATGATAATAAAATAATTATGGTTATTGCCCCCATATAGTTATATTATGATTCGAAACTATGAAAAAGTTCTTTGAATTTAAGAATATTTCTTTAAGAAATGTTTTTCATAAAGAAAAAATTTGATATTATGGGCTTTTTAAAAATTTTAAATTCTAATGGCTTTTTTTAATAAAAAACATAGATTCTATGAAAAAGTCCTCAGAATCAAAAAATTTTTTATTTAAAGATAGATCTTAGAATCTAAGTTTTTTTTAGAATATGTGAATTTTTATCTAAGAAACAGTTTGCAGTATCTGAGAATTTTAAAAATATTTCTATCACAAAAATTTCTAAAAATCTAGTATTTTGTATAAGAAAACTTTTCGTACAAAACAACTCTTGAGTTCTAAAGACTTTTTATTATAAAAAAAAATATTTTATTGATATTCTGTATACTTTTTCCACAAGAAAGTCTCTATTTTACAAAAAAAAATTAATAATTATGTTTAAAATTATAATTGTTTTTATTGATTAGAATTAAAACAAGTAAAAAAAGGCTTAAATTCGGCTGTGCCGAATCTTTGAATACCCTTTACCAATATCCTAAAAAAATGTTTTCTACTGTTTTTGATACAAATAATGTGACAAAACCTTTGAAGTAAAATTATGGAGGTGAAACAAATTTTTTAAGGTGAAAAAAAATTTTTTGTGGTGAAAAAAAAATTTAGTGGTGATAAATGTTTTTTAGGTGAATACAAAATATTATTAATTTCTAAGCGACTGATGAAAAAATATGAGAAAATATTTTGTACCTGTCGCTTCTATGACATTGTACTAAAATACACCAATTTGTATGGAAAATTTAGAGGTATCTTCACTTTTTCACTCATAACTTTTTAACCGCTGGACCGATTTTGCTCATTTTCAATACCAAACTGGTCCGGAGGATGTCCAACAATCCATAGGCAGCCCCGCTTGCGTTTTTGCGTCGTGATCGCCATTTCAACAGACAGAAAGACGGACAGACAGACGGACATCGCTAAATCGATTTAAAATTGCATAAGGATCACGAATAAATATACTTTATGGGGTCTTAAACCTATATTTCGACATTTTACAAACGGAATGACAAACTGATATATACCCTCACCACATATGATGGAGGGTATAAAAATCGAAATATATATGAGCATACATGATCATACATGGGCCTGTATATGATCATACATGGGCATACATGGTCATATACGTCCATACATTGTTCAATATATGACCATACATGATCTCATATATGATCATATATCTTCGGATCCGAAATTTGAGGGTATATGGACGTATATGATCATATACGAGCATACATGAATAATATATGAGCATGTATGATAATATATGCACATATATCACCATATACCCTCAAATTTCAGATCCGAAGATATATGATCATATATGAGATCCTGTATGGACGTATATGACCATGTATGCCCATGTATGATCATATACAAGCCCATGTATGATCATGTATGCTCATATATATTTCGATTTTTAGATGGGCGAGTAGAATCTTTTTGACAATGAATTTTTTCAACAATGAAATATGACTGTAAATGTCAAATAAATATTTTATTTGATTTAGAATTATTTATTAATTGTTGTCCATAATTATCATATTTTTTACACACCCATCTAAAAATCGAAATATATATGAGCATACATGATCATACATGGGCCTGTATATGATCATACATGGGCATACATGGTCATATACGTCCATACATGATCTCATATATGACCATATATCTTCGGATCCGAAATTTGAGGGTATATGGTGATATATGTGCATATATTATCATACATGCTCATATATTATTCATGTGTGCTCGTATATGATCATATACGTCCATATACCCTCAAATTTCGGATCCGAAGATATATGATCATATATGAGATCATGTATGGTCATATATTGAACAATGTTTGGACGTATATGACCATGTATGCCCATGTATGATCATATACAGGCCCATGTATGATCATGTATGCTCATATATATTTCGATTTTTAGATGGGCAGTCAGAATTTTTGTTACCACAATATGGTTATTTCCAATCATGTTATAAAATAGAAAGTGGCAATTATGAAATAATAAAATATTTACTATAATTGTGATGATAGCGACCATATTGATGATTACAACATATTTATAAATCAATAACTTGCGATTGTGACACCCATAGCTGAATGCAGCAAGCATAATATAGTAGCAGTGATCATGTTTTTTAAACTTGTTTTTTCTCTACGTGTATGTATAAATAAATAACCAAAAATGCGTTATATAATATGATCGACTCTAAATGGGTTAAACAAATATTTATTTAAAACATTAAGTTGTTTATAAAACGACTTTTTTAAAAACAAGTTTTTTTTAAACAAGTGTTTTTTATGTAATATGTAAATATTATCCTGCCTTTAGACAGATTAATATATTTTACAAAATAGAAAAAAACTAATTTATAAACCAGATTAGAGCAAAGTTAGGTAAAATGAAATTTGCGCAGTAATTAAAAAAAAATAATAACTAATAAAAAAATTAAAAATTTTTCAATTATTTCTTTAAACACTTATTGTCATCATATAACGTAATTTAATAATAATAATGATTAATGATCAATCAGTTATAAAATTTATATACAACGCGTTTGTTAGAGAGATCATTTAACATGTGTAAAATTTAGTTGTTTTTGTATTGTATTGTATAAATAAATAATTAATATAAAATGATAAGTGTAGGGCTATGTGAATAATCGCTTTTGAAAATTAAAACAAAAAAAGGTTTATAAAACAAATTTTTTAACATGCGCTTTAACAAGTATTCATTAATTATAATCTGGTGGGGGGGGAGAGGGTTTACACAAATTACATTTTAAATACCTTTTTTTTTTTGTAATGAAAATGTAATAATTGAATAAACAAAATTTATCAAAAATTTATACTTACTATTCGGGACTATAACATCCAGTGGTAGTAGTTGTTGTTGTTGGTGTTATTAAATCCACTGGTATATCTGTCATTATTGTACACTCGTAGCTGGGTTGGAATTTATCTTGTTCCGACTGTGGACGCTTTTGAATTTTTTCACGATCTTGTTTGTGTTTACGATCAGCGCCTTTTAATTTGAAAACCTTAAAAGAAATGAACAAATTTTTGTGTTAATTATTAACTTTCATTGTATACAGTAAAACCTTTAAATAGCAGTCAATGAAGGTTTTATAGTCAGTAAAATTTTAGTCAGGAGGATGCTTGCAGAAATATTGTTAATTTCAACACAATCGTGTGGGCGAAATCAGCGAGCTGATTTTTAACAAAAAAAAAAATAGTAAATTTAGCAAAAGTTGTAAATCTTTGCTAAAACTAATAAACTTTTTTGCTGAATATAAGTAGCAAAATTTGTAGAAAATTTGTGATAAAAATTTCGACTAAACATTTTTTTTTTATAATTTACAATACTTTGTAAAATATAAATTTATTAAGACTTCCGCATTGTCGATATGTTTAAATTGAAAATCAAAAAATATATAAAAAAAAGTAATAAAAAATAGAAATAAAATTGTCTGAATTATTTACATGCTGCATATTTGTTTTATTTTCCCTAAACTCATAAAAAATATTTTTTTAATCCCAATTTATTATTTTTTGAACTGATTTTTAGTAAAAAAAAAATATTTAGTAAATTTTTTTCTATTTACATTTTACAAATTTCAGAATTTTTATAAAATATTTACAAATTTTTGTTGCTAAAATTAAATTAATGTTGCAATTATTTTACAAATTTGTGCAAACCGATTTGCTAAAATTAGTAAAAAAAAAATACTAATTTAAAAAAACAGGATATTGGCGGAAATTTGATTTTTCAATAATTAAATTTAAGTTGCCTTAAACTGCTACATACATTGAAAAAACAGGGATCGGAAGTGAAGATACTTTTCACAACCGACTCATGTCCAAAAAAAGGACATACACTTAAAATAGCAATAAAAAGTTCTAAAAATCACCCCTTAAAAAATTTAAATTTTACCTTAAAAACCAAAAATTGCTCGAAAAATATTTTGTAATACCTGAATTAGAAAATTAAAATGAAATAATAAATTCGTTTATGTTTTTACTATTTTTTAAATCTGTCTTTAATATTTTTTGAAAAAAAATTATTTTTTTGCTCAACAAAAAAAATAAATTTGTGATTTTTTTTTAAGATGATTTCAAAATAAATTATCAGCTTTAAAGTTTAAGTGTTTTTTTAAATTATTCAGTTAATAAGTGCATTTTTAATAATTTTTTTTATAAATTAAAATTTTTCTATATTTTACAATTCCTTGAATTTAGTTCTCTATAATTTATCAAAATTTTTTGTCAATTAGAGCTTTATACATAATTTTAATTTTTTAATATCCATTCCACCATTATTTAGTAAAATTTTAGCAGATAAGTTTTAAATTGCAGTTTACAGCAAATCTACTAAATTTTAGTACCACAGAACAATTGTTTTTTCTAATTTTATTGTACTAATATTAATAATATTTAGTAATTTTTTGTTTTGCTGATTTTAGCAAATCAATTTTAAATTCCACTTTACAAAAAGTTTACTAAAATTTAGCAGTGGCTACTAATTGTTTATACTAATTTTATTGTACTACACGTCATAAGAAAATTGCATTGCTAAGATTAGCCAAAAATACCGCTGGGCTCAAATTAGCAAAATTTCCTGTAATAGCAACATAATTTTCAGTTGTCATTGAAGTCTTTTTTTTTTTGGTGAGTGTAAATTCCATTAGGGATCACTATTTTATAAATATTTTGTTTATAAATAGACATTTCGTTTTTATCTTTATTAAGATTAGATATTTTATTTGGTCTATAATTTAAATCATAAAGGACCACTTAAACAAATCGGAGTTAATACAATATTTTATTTTTCTATATTCACATTTTTTAGACATTAGCAATTTTTCTGTCTAAAATATCCCTGACTCAGCAGGAGTTTTTGCTGTCTTCACTAATTTTTTTTTTTTTTTTTTGAGTGTACACACGCAGTGAAAGCAGATTCAACCATATTTCGGAATTATTTACATTCACAATGTATTTTGGGTCATTTAAATTTCTGTCGACACAAAAAATTATATCGGTGGTTGCAATAGAATCATGCAGTTAAAAAAAATCGGTTTTATCTGAGCTGTTTTATTTTCTATTATAAATTTTAAAATTTCTAGTGATCGGGGATGAAAATTAATTAAAAAAAAAAATCAAAATTTAAATATTAAATTTTTTTATAAAATGTTACTGTAGATTAAACAAGTTAATATTTTTCGTACTTGTCAAAAAATTTCGAACGTTTTTGTATCCCATTTTTTACCCCCAAAATTTCAGATTTGAAAAATCTTTTATTTAGCCTTACAATGACCCGCTAGCTACTAAGACTTTATCTGACACATTTGTTACTGTTTTCCATATCAAATTAGAATTTAACTTATTTAACAGACATTCAGTAATCGGACCATAAGCACTTTTTTGAAATCAAGTTAATATTAAACAAAAAAAAATTCGAACGCCTATGTTTTAAAAAATAATGTTAGATTTCGATAAAATTTTGTCTAATAAATTGTCATATTTAAGATTTGATCACGTATTTTAACCACCTGATATAGAAAGACGGTACAAAGTGTTATTTTGCACCTTCCATATGTATTTTGTTTTTGTACACAACAGCAAAACACATGTACAAGGTGGCGCAAAAGTAATCCTCCTATCGGAAAATGCTATAAATTTTGCGATTGGCCCCTAATGTCAGTTCTGTTTTGACATTTGTGTAGTAAACACATGCGAAATACACGTTAATAAACAATGTTACGCTACACTGCTCCAGAACGCGGAATATTGGTGACTATTTAATTGAGCAATAATGAAGATGATTTTTCATCAAAAAAAATCATGAGTGATGAGGCCCATTTCCATCTTAACGGGTGCGTAAATAAGCAAAATTTACGCTTCTGGGACACTGAAAAACCGCGTGTAACCCATGAAGAGCCTTACACCCGCTCAAAGTCATTGTATGGTGTGCTGTTTTCGCTGGAGGAGTCATTGGAACGTTTTTTCTTCGAAGACATCGCGGGCCAAACGGTTACTGTGAATGGTGAGCGCTACAGAGCAATGATCAACGAGTTCTTTTTGCCGCAACTTGATGAATTGGGATTGGAAAACATGTGGTTCCAACAGGACGGTGCAACGCCACACACTGCACGTGCCACAACCGATATGCTGAAGGATGCATTTCCCGGGCGCCTAATCTCCCGTTTTGGCGATTTGCACTGGCCAGCAAGATCGCCTGATTTGACCGCTCCAGACTTCTTTTTGTGGGGCTTTTTGAAGTCGCGGGTTTATGTCAATAAGCCTCAGACTCTTGCAGCTCTTAAAGACAATATCCGTCAAGAAATTGAGGACCTATCGCCGGAAGTTTTGGCCAAAGTGATGGAAAATTCCATAAAAAGGGCTCAAATGACAATCAACTGTGGCGGCGGCCATTTACATGACATCATATTCTCGACTTGATGTAAAAAAAATTAAAAGACCAAATATAAATAATCCACAAGAAGAATCAAAGTTTTTAATTTTTTTTTTAAATTACAGCCAAAAAACATCGGAAGGTTATTTTTGCGCCACCCTGTACATGACGGAAATTCTACGTTTTTAAATCAGGGGGTAGTTTTTTAAAGATTTTTAACACATGTTTTACATGTTTTATTATTATTATTTTTATAACACATCTAAAAATCCCAATTAATTTTTAGGAAAATTCGAAACTTTTTTGTACGAAAAGTACCTAAAGAAACTTTTTTGTACGAAAAGTACCTAAAGATTCGCTTTTTCGATTCCAGTTTTCCACCTCTGCATTGTAGGGAATATGCGAACTTTTCTGAACTAATTTATCTAATAAACAGACTATTTTATAATAAATTTTTTTTATACAAAATAATATAAAAATGTGAACGCAGATTTGACAACGTTAATCGAGAGAAAATAAAATTATATTTAAGCAATTCACAATCGGTATTTTATTTTGTATTGAAATACACTATACAAATATTTTGTCGTGAAAAGTCAGTCAAATAGTAAAGAAGAAGAATAAAATTTATAGAAACAAGAAGAAAAAAATAAAAAGCAAATGAAAAATAAACGTGAAAGTGAAAAGACTGGCATTCACTTGAGACTGATATGTTATGATACACAATACAACATTTAATAAATACCGAAAATTAAGTTGTGAAGTTGTATCAGATTTTTAAGTGTACATAAATAGCGAACAACAATTTTACACTACCGTAAAGTTATACACAATACAACTGATGCAATCCGTTGTGAATTGAACAATTATGACTTTTAAAATTTTTAAAGGCCAAATTCCAATTCCCGTTTGTGTCCTGTATTAGATTATAAAGGGGAGGTGGTCCATACAGGTATATTTTTAATCATATGTTTTTTTGGCACTGATAGATTTTTTCCGCAGACCAAAAAAAGTCGCTTTACGCTTACCGCACAAAAAGTTCGAGAGACTGGCTTGCTAGTGGATAACACTCCAGGGAGTCTCACGAACTTTTTGGACAAAAATGCGATCAGCACGCACGGTGTCTACTTCATTTCGGCCAAAACATCTTTTCAGAAAAGGCAGAGTTTGGGCAACGCATCACTCACTCACTTTGGAAAAAAGTTTGCAATATTTTCCCAACATTTTTCAAGCGTAAAGCGACTTATTTTGGTCCGTGGACGTATGAAAATTATCATATAATTTATAAAGATAACTGTATTTGGAACACCCTGTATATTCCATTAAAACAACAAAAAATAACGAATTGTTAGGCCCTGTGCGAGGTGGCTGGCTAACTAAATACAAATTAACAAAAGGGTTTAAAAATTCTTTAAAAAATATTTGGAAATATTTTCAAAAGTCGTAGAAATTTGAAAACCTGAATTTAGTTTAGATTTTATTAGCCAGTTCGCACAGGACCTTAGAACTCGTTATTCCTGAAAAGTTTGTGTTGAAAAGTATTTAAAATCTAAAGCCACTTTTATAAGTAAAAACATTAAAAATCTGGGAACATGGCAACAATTTTGGTACTTTTCCATTAGTTCCAAGAAAAGTGCTTAAGTTTTTATAACTCCTGAGATGTCACATAAAAACAGACTTGATCATTTAAACTTTTCTGTAAAAAAATTGATTTTATTTAAAAAAAAATTAAAAACTCACCTTTACTTGACAAGCTGCCGCATGGATGGCTTGCTTAGACCCAGCATGACTCAATGAGTTGTTTGGTGTTAAATTTCCCGCCTGTGATGGTGAGGCCCCAGTTTGTAAACCTAATGGAGAACCAGGTGCTGGTGGTGATTTCGGTCCCGATCCGGTTGTATTGTTGTTATTACTAAATGAATTTTCTATATAAGTTTCAATTTGTAATCTAAATGGTACTCCTTTTTCGCCACCGTGTTTCTTTGGTGTAAACTCGGTAGAAATGCAATTAACCTTGACGTATACGCCTACTTCTTTCAGAGGATCCCAGAATATTTCGACAGTATTCAAATAATTGGGATTTAAAGGCTGTGAGACATGACACAAGCCATAAGATAATGGTAAATCAACTTCGATAATACGTTCACCGGGCCGTGAAGCTTGCCATTGTTGCATTTGTTCACGTTCCATATACCGTAAACGACGCTCGTGGAAACATATTTTAATAACGCTCTAAATGAAGATCAAATGAATGAATCAAAAAGTGAAATAAACAAAACAATTTAAATTTTGTACAATAACAACGACCTCTTTTTAATCAAATGTCTTAATAATAAAATATAGTAAAAATATGAATGTTATGGCATCATGAGTGTAAATATCATTCATATCATTGATATGATCATAATATAAATATGTAAAAGTGACTCAAAGAAAAAAAAAGAAAAGAATTTATCATCTTATGATTGCAAACTTTTTTTTTTCTTTTTTTTTATTAAGCAATTGTTTCTAATTAAGCTATATTAAAATCAATTAAAAACAATTGTGGAACTGTTAAAAGTCCAATATTTTTAAGCGACAAAATATTTTTTGCATATACAGTGGAACACGATTATAATGATGTAAAAGGGACCGGGTGAAACTGTTCGTTATAGACGTAGAGAGTTTTATTAGTTTTGCCGTAAACTACTAAAATTTATTGTTACGTAAAATATCTTAAAATTAACTAAAATATTTATACTATTAATGAAATCATACATGATCACACATGATCATAATGAAATCATACATGGGCCTGTATATGATCATACATGGGCATACATGGTCATATACGTCCATACATTGTTCAATATATGACCATACATGATCTCATATATGATCATATATCTTCGGATCCGAAATTTGAGGGTATATGGACGTATATGATCATATACGAGCATACATGAATAGTATATGAGCATGTATGATAATATATGCACATATATCACCATATACCCTCAAATTTCGGATCCGAAGATATATGATCATATATGAGATCATGTATGGACGTATATGAACATGTATGCCCATGTATGATCTTATACAAGCCCATGTATGATCATGTATGTTCATATATATTTCGATTTTTACATGGGAAATAAAATAATATTTATAATAAAATTATTGTTTATAAAAAAATTAAATAAGGGACCAACAAAATGTGTCATAGGCACAGTTCACTGTAATCGTGTTGCACGTGTTCCCTTGATTGTTGTTTGAAATTCATTATTATATATATTTTTTTTTTTTTTTAATTTATGTATCTACCTTTAATATCTTGTCACGATATAATGTTAAATCTCCAATTTTTTTCAATTTGATTTCATAACTTTGACCTTGATTCAAGTAGGTAAGAGTATCCTCATTATTTTTTGTTGCAATTGATGTGGCTGCAGCCAGAATGTATTGAAATCTGAAAATTAAAAAAAAAAAAAAAACACAATAAATTTTTCACCTGTAGAAAAGCGAAGAAATTATAAACTCACTTGTAGTCATCAGAGTAAGTGGCAGCATTTGTAGATGCCGTTGTTGATGGTGTTGATGTTTGTTCAATTTTACTAGCATCAACTACTGTCAAAAGTTGTTGGGGTATAACTGGAGTGCGTGCTGTAAGTATGACAAATACATTTTATGTTAAACTTTTAATTTCACAATTTCTAAACTCTCTGCATTAATGTGAAGGGGGCTGTAGAGCAGAGATGGAAGACGTCGGTTATTAGCAGCTTAGTCCACCCTATCGTCTTGAACCGGCTGGTGGCTAATTCCTGTGGATCAGCATCCTCACATTCCTTGTGATACCCAGGAACGTAAGAAAAGGCGAAAACATCCAGCTGATGGAAGCGAATTGTGAAAAAAACACAGAAAAAAATTCTTCCCCCTCAAACTATGTATGTTAACGAAATTTCCGTGAAATCTACCTGTCAATACAGATAGTTTAAAATAAATTCAAACAATAATTCAACGACTTTTTTGCTGATTCGTTTAATTAATGCCATTCCTTCCGCCGAACAACAAAATGAATAGAATTCACTTAAACCTTACAAAGGAAAGAAAAACTAAAAAATTAAAGCAATTTCTTCAGCAACACCAGCAAAAAGACATAAAAAAAGCCATTTGCTTGTCATCGCATTAGAAAAAATCTGTGAAAAACTGGATATTGGTATATAGCTGTGATTCTGCAAAGTATACACTTAAAGAAAAACATGCATCATATTTTGAATTTCTTTAATTAATTTAATAAATTAGTTCAATGAAATGTTTTAAACACTTAAAGAAATATCAGATTAATAAAAATAAGTAGTTATTTAGGGGAATATTTCTTAAAACACTTAGCCTAAGTGTAGTCCGATTTCTCCACAAATTGTTTTTGATGCAAAAACTATTTATATAACAAGTTTACTTCACTGAAAGTTCTTAGGTACTTAGAAACCTTCCTTGATAGTAAATTACCATGGAAGAAAAATACTCAGGAAAGGCTGAAGAGGGTTCTCAATGCCTACTATACGTGCAGGAATTCCACAGGACTACGCCCGGGCATGGTAAACTGGATTTACACTTTGGTTGTAAGGCTAATTATTACCTATGGTTGCAGCACGGTCTGGTGGGAGCCAATGAGAACGAAGAGTTATAGAAAGATACTCGATAAGGCTTAAATATATGCTTCAATTAGCATAACTGGTGCCATCGGTAGTACACCTCAGCCGGCATTGGATATGATCCTAGATTTTCTACCGGCAGCTAGGAACTTGCTTAGACTATTTAAGTCTTCCCTGTTAAACCTACGCGGATAGGCCACACTTAAAATTTGCACGAGGTAGGGCTAATTGGTCAGGATAGAATCCCCACTGGGATTTCGGAGCACTTTAGACGACTTTAGACTTCGGAGTTACTCCCTCTATTGTGTTTCGAAGTAGGGAGGAGTGGATTGGATCTGGACAGCTGTTTGAAGGGTGTGCAGTTTTCACAGATGGTTCCCAGATGGAATATGGCACTGGGGCCGGAGTTAACCTAGTGGATGATGACATTAAAGCATCATACAGGCTCCCGAATGAATGCAGTGCCTTCCAGGAAGAGATCCTAGAGATCTGGAGGTCTAAAGAGTTGATAGGGGCAGACATCTTAGAGGGATCTGTAGTGCTAATTTATGTGAAGTGTCATTCAGTGCATTCGGGCATAGTGAGGGACTGTAAAGGAGCTCCAGGAGTGGTAATGGAATACTACACAGGGTAATAAGTTAGCAGATGAAGTGGCCAGACAGGGTTTGGATATGGACTTTGCATATAGAGATTGGTAAAACCCCCTATATGTCACTACTATAGGTTGATCTCCGAAAGATTCTGTTACTCTACTTATCAATCCTGGAGCAGTAGGACGGATTGCAGGCTGTCCAGGGCTACATGGCCAAATTTGGATGCAATAGCAACCAAATTACTAATAGTATTGGATAAGAGAAGTCTCAGGTCTTTAGTAGGGGTAATAACCGGTCAATGCTCTATTGGAGCTTTAATTGGTAAATGGGAAAGAGGCACACAAGACTTTTGTAGGTTGTGCGGGTATATTGAGGAGCTAGAGACAATAAAGCACACCTTGTGTAACTGTCCTATTTTACATGGTCTGAGACTAAGATGGCTGGGAAAAAGATTTTATGATGAACTGGGTGACGTAGCTAGATATGATCTAGGCAATCTATTGGGTTTTGTCAAATATTCGTGAAATTCGCGACAAAAATTAAGCGCATTCTTTTTTAGGTATACATCTCAATTCCGAGGATTTTTGGCTCAAAAATATTTTTAGATTTTTTCTAATCAATTGTCAAATTGCTATCTCTGTTAAAAAAAACTTTCACATTATATGTATTTTTTTTCTACTAAAATCAGTCAAATTGTACTTGTCTTCGATTCGATACAGTAGGTACATTTAGTACACAAATTTTTTATCCGTGTACTCATGACTAAAAATCAGTGCATGCACCGATCGAATCAGCACGAATCCAAGTACATAAATTTATATTTGCGATATATAGTTTGATTATCCGGTTTACATGGATGGACACACGGCCAGATGGACATTGATAAATCGCCTCAGAAAGTGATTCTGTGTCGTTTGATATACTAAAAATTCTAGTCCGATATATTTGGTAGTTACAAACATCAGCAATAGCTAATTAAAAAAAACCATAATTTTGGCTAATTTCATTTGTAATCATCCGGAAAAAATTTAATTCATTTTAAACAATAAATCACAAAAACCTCATATTAACTTTGGAAGTTTTTCTTAACTAAAATAGAGAATAGTTTGCCTTGTTAATAACAAGTGTTTGTGATTTATGGCTTAGAATTATTAAAAAATATTTCCTGGGATAATAAAAATATTGTTTTTATAGCTTGACTACTTATTACCTGGACTTAAAATATCTTCATAATATATATTAATGAATTTGATTCAAAAGCTTAATAAAGTTAGATTTCAGCCAATAAAATCCGAACTTTTTCTAATAAAATTGAAACTTTTGTTTTACCAATGGGTTCCCTCCAATCTATATGAAATTCTGGTAGGTGATAAAAGAGAAAAAAGTAACTGATCTAATGTTTAGGGATCAAAATAGTAGAGTCAAAATTAAATCGTTTGTATATAAAAACATGTCGGAAATTTATGTAACTTAGAAAGAGCTTTTGCCTGAAAGCCCTGGATAAAATTCCTGCGCAACCACTTTTTAAAACAAATAAAGGGTGTTTTTTTTTGCTTTTTGGTTTTTCAATGCTGTCATTTAAACATGACTGTGCTGTGCGAGAGAAATTGAAAATAGAAAAATTATCTTCAGCGACGAAGTTCATTTTTGGCTCAATGGGTACATCACAGGGATGGAAAATATGTTTTCTGTTATTGTATCAACCAGACAAACAAATTGTACTTTTTCGATCCTCACGGTACCAAAATTTGTTCCGCTTTTTTTTAACAATTTTATCGTATTGAGTCAGATTTGCTTAGACACTAAAAAGACTTAAAAAAATTTAAATTTACCGGGTTTAACAAAATTTATCGTTAACCACAAAACTTTGTAAAATTTTACTCTAATTTTTATAAATGTCACACCTTTTTTTCTGTGTGTCTGCCTTCCTTGGAGAGCAATTTAACCTTTTTAGGATTTGCTATTAAAAAATTTAAAATTTAAATACACTTTTTTCTTTTTTTTTTTTTTTTGTTTTGAGAGGTAATTTAAAATCAGCTGTTCAATGTTTCCACTTCCGAATATTTTAGTACAATGTGTATGAAAACATTTGGTACATTTAATGTGACGCCAATTTAGAGCCGGTTCAACTTAAAACTTACTTTATTTTTACTATAAGAGCTGAATAAATAAAAACAGGTTTTTAATTTAAAGTTGCTTTTAAAAAAAGTCGACTTTTTGTTATGTGGTTTTATCAAGTTAAAAATTAAAAATTTGAAAAAATTTCAAATTGTACTAAATGAGCCGCGGTAGTACCACGGTACCAACCAAGGTAAAAATGTACCAAAAAAAGTACAATTGTACCATGTTTTCCATCCCTGGTACATCAACAAGCAGAACTGCCAAATTTGGTGTGAAGAGCAGCCAGAGGCAGTTCAAGAGCTGAAATTGCAGCCTGGAAGACACACTGTTTGGTGCGATTTGTCGGCCAGCGGCATTAATGGACCGTACTTCTTCAAGAACGATGAAAAACGTTACAGTCAATGGAGCAAGGTACCGTGCGATGATTAGCCATTTTTTTTTGCCCTATATAGAAGAATTGAATTGAAATTGGTTGACATGCGCTTTCAACATGACGGTGCCACACGGCACGCGATACCATGAACCTATTGAGAAGCGAGTTTGGTGAACAATTAATCACACGTTTTATAGCAGTCCATTGGCCGCCAAGATCATGCGATTTGATCCCACTAGACTATTTTTTGTGGGGATACGTGAAGTCTCTCGTGTACAGGGACAAGCCAGCCACAATTTCAGTCCTGGAAGACAACATTACAGCTGCCATTGGTGAGTTGGCGGCCGAAATGCTGGAAAAAGTATGCCAAAATTGAAGCTCACGGATGGACCACCTACGGCATAGCCACGGGCGACATTTACATAAAATAAACTTTAAAAAGTAAATGACAGGCATTCATTTATCGCCCAAATAAATATTTCATTCAATTTGCAAATTTTCTGTTTTTTTTTTTTAATTTTCAAAACCCAAATGGTTAAAAAATCACCCTTATTAATAAAACAAAATTTAGTTTGTTTCAATATTTTAAGTCTCAACCTCATGTTTAAGGGTTAAAAAGCGGGGTCCAAATTATACTATATTCTTTATTTTAATTTATTGCTTATAATTTAAAAAAAAAACTAAAAACTTTTTATTTGATAAAAGTTTTTTCAAGATGTAATATAATTGATTTAACTTTGATTTTCTTCACTATGAATCCTATGAATTCCTAAATATCTGCACTACTACCTTTAAAATGTAAAATTCAACGTTAAACTTCAACTTACCCTGATCTGTATTATTAATATTATTATTATTTCCTTTATTTGAATTTTGTTC
Source organism: Eustalomyia histrio (assembly GCA_949748255.1). Lineage (NCBI taxonomy): Eukaryota > Metazoa > Arthropoda > Insecta > Diptera > Anthomyiidae > Eustalomyia > Eustalomyia histrio. The sequence continues at coordinate 20,152,530 of OX456527.1, read as the reverse complement.
CAAATCGCTCTTGTGTTTTTCGGGCGATGATTCAATATGACCTGCTGATGATGCTGCTACTGTAGTTGTTGTAGGCTTATCATTTTTCGTTGAAATACTTAAAGTACCGGAATTTTGATCAATGTTCAATGAACCTTTATTGTTATTATTATTTTTTATTTGATCTGTTTGCGGTTCTTGTTTAAGTACGGCGGGTAAACCCGATGAAAAAGTCATAAATGATTCACTACAAAAGAAACGAAAAAATTTCCAAATTTCAAATTAAAAAAAAAACAAAATTTCAAAATGGTGTTATTTTAAATTTTTTAACTTACTTATTCAAATATGAGTTTGTATTAAATTCAGCATTTAAATCAAAACCAATATCATCGGTCCATGTGCCACGACCTAAAATTAAAAAAAAAAGAATTTCAAATATTAAATATTTCACAAAAAAATATCTTAAAATAGTAAAATTAAAATAATTATTTCAGACATAAATATTAATTGTGTTAATAAGCTAACACAGACATAAATTAAATTTTTTTTTATTTTAATTAGTTATTTGTATAAATAAATATGGACATTAGAGAGGGTCAATACTTTAAAAGGCTTGTGGTCAGTATTGAATTTTATTTTTTTTAATTTTTAAACAAATGAATTAAAAATTACCCAGTACTCAGACGTTTAAAACAATAATTCCTTGAATGAATTTTTACATCTGATTTAAATTTTGATGAATTAATTCGCGAATTAATTTTTCTGATTGAAATATTTACTACCATGATTTAATCTTTATCTTATTAGAAGAATCAAGTTGATTTCAATATTTTTTTTTTATAAATCAAACAAAATAATTCAATTTTAAATCAAATAAATTAAAATTAAAAAAATAATTATTTTGATCCTCGAATATGATTTGATTCGCGATTTAAAATAGTTTTTTTTAAATCACGATTAATTTAATTTTAAATCCGAAGGTTTTCATGGAATTTTTATAAAACAGCCACAGGGTGACTATACCAATTTATATGTTATGATAATATAAATTAACACATTACGATAATACGAATTTCGTTTCCTATTCCATTTCGTTCGTATTAAAATGGGTCACCCTGTGCTGTTTAATAAAAATAGATAGCTCAGGATATCTTCCGAACCTGGCCTATTTTTATTATCGTATTATATTTATACGCTAACAGAGCAAAAATCTCGTTTAGTTTTCAAGATACCGACGATTTTAAAAAAGTACCATTTTACAAGATGGCTAATAGATATTCTATTTCAAATAAGCGAGATTTGCAAGTCAATGGTTTTTATTTTGTTTTAATTCGCAAATCAAATAAATTCTTTTTTAATTCGATAATTAAAAAAAGAATTATGTTTGAAATGATTTGATTAAATTGAATCAAAAAGGATTCAAATGAAATTGATTAATCAATGATGATTTTAAAATGATTTATAAAATATTGAATCAACTCACTTTCGCAAACTAATTAAATAAACTAATTCAATAAGGTTTTATTCAAGGTCTGCCAGTAATATGTATTCCATAATATAGGGTGATCCATTTCGAGGTTCCCTACTTTTTTAAAGAAAAAAAAGCACAGAAAATTCAAATTTAATGGGGAATGTTTATTATCATTTGAAAGAACATTCTTTGGCATTTATTTTTTAAAGATTATGTCTATCAAATGTTGGTCGTTGCTACGTCGCAGATGGTCCATCCGTTGAGTCCAATTTTCAATGACTCGTTGGAGCATTTCGACTAGTAACTGGCGAATGACATGCGTGATGCTTTCCTCCAAGGCCTGAATCGAAGCGGATTTGTCCGCATACACTTTAGACTTTACATATCCCCACAGGAAAAAGTCTAACGGTGTGATATCACATGATCTTAATGGCCAATCGACCGGCCCAAAACGTGAAATTATGTGCTCACCGAAGTGTTCTCTCAATAAATCCATTGATTGATGCAATGTGTGGGAAGTGGCGCCGTCTTATTGAAAGCAATTGTCGCCGAGATCACGAGCTTCAATTTCAGGTATCAAATAGTCGGTTATCATGGCACGATAGCGCCGAATCGACTCTCCACTGCCTTCGTGTACACTCTCAGCTACGGTCGCTATATTTTCTTCACAGCGTGCTGGACGTGGTTTATTCGGTCGAATATTATCCAATAATGAATGCTGGGTCTCAAAATGGGTGATGGTGTTGCAAATAGTATGCTCAGTAGGCCGATTATGTTGACCATAAGTTAAGCGAAGTGCCCGAAACGCATTCCTCACAGAACGTGAATTTCCGTAATAAAGTTGAACGATTTGTAAACGTTGTTCAGGCGTAAGTCTTTCCATGATGAAATGCCAAACAATACTAAACAAAATAAACATGACAGCATGACACGACTCACACGTGATCTATCAAAAAAAGGCTATTGAAAAAAGTATCTCAAAATGGATCACCCTATATAATTCTAGTTGAAAACAAGTAAAAAAGGGCTAAATTTGGCTGTGCCGAATCTTTGAATACCCTCCACCATAGGGGCTGAAGATGATATACGTATATACTAAATTTTGCATGAACTGTAATATGAATATGTTTTGTCAATTTATGTAACGAACTTTTGTTATTTAGTTTTAGTAATGTTATTTATTTAGTTTTAGCAATTTTATTTACAGAGGTCTGCTCTGTTAGCGACTTTAACATTGTTGATTTTTACGTTAACTTAGTTATCAGAGTAACACACCTATAGCTCTAAGAATGTTATTATTCTCATATTATGTAAGACAATAAATGTAATCGAACAATAAGAAGACTTAATAACATTTTTACTTACTTAACAGAAAAAAAAAATAGATACACAAAAATTGTACAAATTCGTATGGAAAATTTAGAGGTACCTTCACATTTTCACTCATAACTTTTGAAACGCTTAACCGATTTTGCTCATTTTAAATACCAAACTGCTCGGGAGGATGTTCAATAATCTGGGTAAAAATAGGCACCCCCGCTTGCGTCTTCGCGTCGTGATCGTCATTTCAACAGACAGACAGACGGACAGACAGACAGACAGACAGACGGACATCGCTAAATCGACTTAAAATTGCATAAGGATCACGAATATATATACTTTATGGGGTCTTAAACCTATATTTCGACATGTTACAAACGGAATGACAAACTGATATATACCCTCACCATATATGGTGGAGGGTATAAAAATATTTTTTAATTATTAGTTTAGGGTTGCCAAATTTTTTTTTCTCAAAATCAAAGAATTTCATCGCTTAAATTTAAATTTAAAAAAAAAAATTGTAAATTTTATGGGGTAAATTTCTAAAATACTTCGGTGAATTGTTGCCGTATTTCTATAAAAATTCACGTACATTGAAAGTTCACTTCATTAAAAAATTAATTCATTAAGGATTTAGTACATTTAGTAAACATGTTAATCTTTAAATCCAAATGTCTAAGCTAGGGTGAAGTGACAAGATTAATATGTTTATTATTTTCTCTTAGAATTTTCTTCTCGCACTACTCTATAGATTCAATTTATTTTAATATCGGGCCACTCTAATATGTATAGTTTATACATTATACGACATTTAATAATTGTTTTTGTTTTACTAACTAAAATTGATTAAAATAGCACTTAAAAAAGGCTGCTGTTTAATATTGTTGACGTTATTTTTTTTAATAAATATTTTATTTTGTTATTGTTTTTTTTTTTTGCAAAAAAAAAAATGTATAAAATACCGTCTATGACGTAAACAATAAATAGATTTGATATTTTGCTTAAAAAAAAAATATCAATAAATTTATGTTTTAAATAAAAAGAAATATGATGATACAGTCAAAGCCCGTTATAACGATTACTCGGTATAACGAAAATGCGATATAACATACGAGCTAATTGTTTGCATTACCTACCTTATATAACAAATATTTCTGAAAATTTATACTCGATATAACGAATAATTGATAAAAAAAATATAGAAAAAAAATTAAAAAATTTTAGTAACAAAATAATTTAAGATTTTTTACTTCTGAACCTTCTACTTAAAGCGTGTATCAATATTGCAATCCTTTTTGAAATTTTTAATAATCTCAAAAATTTTTAAAAATGCTACAAATGCATACAAAAATGTTTTGCGATATATCGAATATTTTGGTATAACAAATGGGCCTGACAATATATCATTCGTTATATCGGGATTTGACTGTATGGTTAATTTTAAAATACAAAACGTGGTAAAAATTTTTTCAACTCAAACCTTGAACATAAAGATTACTCTAAGTTATACGAGGGTGAAGGAAAAAGTTTACTAGAATGGATTTAGTTCGAAAATTTTTGATGAAATCTAAAAATAATTCAAATACCGTTACAGTCAGGGATATATTAAGATAAAATCCACTGCAAATGATAGTTTAAATAACTGCAGTGCAACTTTAATGCTCGAGCTGCCATTTATAACCCCCCCCCCCCTCCATAAAAAAAACCAGAGTAAAATATGCTAAAGAGTATTTGCTTAAAACATAAGATTTTTGGAATTAGGTAATTTTATGTTAAGATATATCAAAATATACCCTGCGGGAAAAGGACCTATCCCAGGACATGTCAAGTGATCGGTTCATTGGGATAGGAACTGGTTAGAGGACCGGTTTTTTATATGAAATGGACCGGTTACTTTAACATGGGCTTGTCCCAGGAGGGGGTCAATTGCCCTCTGCGACATGTCACAGGACTGGCCTAAAAGAACATATCACACAATTAACCTCAAAGAAAATATCACAGAATTAAACGCAAAAGAACATGGCATGACCTTTAAACCGGTCACGTAGTGGGTACTTTAGGAACCGGTACTCATTTCACCTATCTCGTTATATATATTTTCGGAAACAGTTTAGTTTTCACCTATTACGGGACAGGTCCCAACTCCCGACTGACCTCTTTTTCACGCATAATATTTTCATTGATAGAAAAGAACCCAAAATACGTCACATGACCGGTTCATTGTAATAGGAACCGGTTTTTTTATATGAGAAGGACCGGTCACTTTAACATAGGCTTATCCGAGGTACTGTTTTCACCTAACACTTGACTATTACTTTCAGACTCGAATACGTGATGGAGACATTTGATAACGAACACGTTATAGGCACTTTAGATACCGATCCAGTTTTCACCTAACACAGGGCTGATCCTTTTAGAGAAACCACGTGATATAGACTTCTTAATCGTTCACGTGGTAGGTACTTTAGGAACCGGTCCTCTTTTCACCTTTCTCGTGATATGTATTTTCAGAACCCGCCCTGTTTTCACCTATCTCGGCAGCGGGTCTCAATTTCCAACTGACTCATCAAAATACAAACGCCACTGTTAAGCATACAGAAGGCTCTGCTATAGTTTGGGGCTGAATATTGAGTGCCGAGGTAGGCAATTTGCATTTTATTGACAGTTAAATGGAAAAATTTGGATACTTCAGCATTTTGAAAGAAAATGTACATCAAAGTGCAGAGAAATTGGGCATTGCGAAAATTTTTGCTTTTTGCCAAGACAATGATCCCAAGCACAACTTAGGTGTGATAAAGCTTTGGTTGATCCACAGGGCCCAGACCTTATTGTAATTGAACATGTTGGCGAGGCTTTACTAGGAGCATTGAACCCTATTATGGCAAAACCTTGGTAAAATCAGTTCCAAAACGTTTATATGCCGTTCTTAAAAACAAAGGATATGCCACAAAATATTAATTGTTCTTTTTCGACATTTTTAGCAATTTTGCTTTGCTTTGTCCGATTATGTGTTGAGCACAAAAAAATTGAGTTCATGTGATTTTTCTTTGTAAATTTTTATTATCATTTTTTTATCGTTTGGAAAGATTAAGATGTAGAGAGTAAATAAAAGCGAAAAAAAACATATATTTAGTAATTCTTATATAGTTTGAAGCACATATATAGCGCACAAACACTTGTCCGATTGTGTGATGGAGTCACTGTATTTTATTTAATCTTGTGTAGTGGTTCAATTTAATAAAAATTGGGTCAAAAATACATGAAAAAATTTTGTAATATTTCTTTACAGTTGAATGTACCCAGTAAAAAAAATACAATCGGAAAAGTGCTGACAAGGCACTTTAACAGGTGGTACAGGAGCTGGAAAAAAGTGCTCTGCCAATCCCAAAATACTAACAAAAGGCGTGGGCGAAGCACTGGGGAATTAAAACTACTAGTGTTGGCACAACGATGCTGTAACCAAAAATTAGGTATTCTAAAAATAGATTTTTTATGCCGGGAATTGAACCTAAATAAGTGATGGCTGCTGGCATAAAGCTTATTGGAAACAATTTGCCAACCTTAAGAAAAAGACAAAAAAGTTGGTCTTAAAAAAGCTTAAAAAAACAAAAAAAAAAAAAAATATAAAAAAGTTTTAAAAAAAATTAAAAAAAAATATTATGCCAGTAACTGGGCTCAAACTTGCAACTTGCCAAATACAAACCCTCTGCCAGTGCATTGATTCTTGCACCGTTGACAGTTTCTGACTTGGTGGTACTGGAAAAACATTTTGCAAATGAAGCGGAGCCGCGAATAACGTTTTAAGCGACAATTTTTACAAAACCTGTTTTTTCCAGATTACCGTTAGAATAACTCTCTTTTATGACTTAAAAATTAAATTGGGCAAAATTATGCAGGATTTCGTTATCAAAATGCAATCTAAAGAAGTCAGTCAGTGGGATACACCTACAAGTTCTAAAACGTTTTTTTCGTTTTCTCAAAAATTTTAATTTTGTCGCTTACAACGTTGTTCGCGGCTCTGCTTCAAATGCTGTAATGGTGTTCTAAACCAATTCTTTATCAGTGCTTTAATTTTATTAACCATGAAATTTTTGTAAATAAAAAAATACTGGCAAAACGCTTTTTGCAAACGCTTACAAAGCGTCCCAAATAAGTGTTATTGCAGTAATAAATATTTCATTCCACGAGTGCCCAGTGGTTTTTCAGTACTTGGTTTTCTTGTAGCACCTCGTGTAAAAAAGATCAGATCTCAATAGATCTAATTGCAATTGCTCTAGAGAAATCTAATCTAATTTAAAAATATCTAATCAGATTCAATTAGAAAATTAGAAAAATACCTTTACCTGATTTCAGATCGATAAGATCTGATAGATCAGACATGAACAGATATGGCATCAAATATAATCCTATGTGGCCAGATTTCATCAAAATTTCAATTTAATTACCAAATTTTCCAGATCCCTTTAGATATGAATCGCTCTAGCACTAGATTTCATCAAAAATAACCAAGTTTTCCAGATCCTTTGACATATCTATAGCTCTGGCACTATATCTGATCAGATCTGGTCACAAATTGCATCACATATGCCATATCTTCTCAAATGTGATAAGAAATGTCACCAGATCCAATTGGAATCAATCATCAGATCTGATCAGATCTAATATTTTTTACGCGCGACTGACAATTTGTAATTAAATAGTTATGGCTAAAATGTCGTATTATGCAAAGCAATACGCTTTCAAAAAGTTTTAAATACAACATTTCCAAAAACAAACTCAAAAAGGCCAATTTAAAATTTCAATGAGGGCCGCACAAAAATCAACAAAGGTTCGCATTTGCTCACCATTGACATATACCTTTGTTTTAACTGTAATTTTCAGCAGATTTTAAATAAAATTTGATTTTAACTATTTGTTAAATTTTAACTGTACTTTCAGTAATCGAGCCTTAGGGCAAAAATAGAATTAGCTTAAGTGACTTAGGATAGAAATCGGTATAAAACAAAAATTCAAAATTTTTTTAAATTAAAAATTTGTATTTCTAAAATTTCATTTCATATCAAAACAATGCTTAAGTCATTTAAGCCAATTATGTTTCAGTCTTTAGTTTACATTTTTTTATATTTTTCCATACAATATAAGTTTCGCAAAGTTCTGGTTGTAGTAGAAAATGATTACAAACCGATAGGTGGTCATAAAATATTGTTTAATAATTTTTTGTTTTGTTTTAGATTTATTGCTGTATTTTAATACTTTTTTCTAATTTAATTAACTACAGAGATAGACTTTTATTAAAAGAAAAATAATTAAATTTTTCACTAAACTAATGAAACTTTTTTTACAAAGTTTTCAAAATTTTTAAAAGCTTTTTACTTTTATAAAACTGTTTATTTATTATCAAAAATGATATAATAAAATTACTGGAATTCGATATCGTTTTCAAATATTAGTGTCGGCCCAGAATAACAACGTCATGTATTTTTCCATACAAATTGACAATTCAAACGCGCAGAGCTCTGCAGTTGTGTGAAATAGAATCTATTTAATTTTCAAAACTTTTTTCTATTCTCTTATTTTTTGTTCCCGCATTTTTAAAAAAATCCACGAGGTTATATGTTTTGAACAGCTGTTAAACGCAAAGTAAATGACGGAACTTGCTCAAAATTTGACAGTAGTTTATTACCAGGTGGTATTTGATGGTGTTGCATTTCATATAACTACGAGGGAAGTTCAAAAAGTCACGGACTTTTGATCCGCCCTCATATATTCGTGATCCTTATGCAATTTTAAGTCTGTCTGTTGAAATGGCGATCACGGCGTGAAGACAAATGCGGGGTTGCTAATATTTTTTACCTAGATTAATGTACATCCTCCCTAGCAGTTTGGTATTGAAAATGAGCAAAGTCGGTCCAGCGGTTAAAAAATTATGAGTGAAAATGTGAAGGTACCTCTAAATTTTCCATATAAATTGGTGTATTTTAGTACGATTTCATAGAAGCGTCCGACAAGTAAAATGTTTACACTTGTTTTTTCACCAGTCGCTTAAAATTAAATAAAATTTTATATTCACCTCAAAAAAATTTTTTCACCACTAAATTTTTTTTTCACCAAATTCAAGTTTTTTCACCACAATATTTCTTTTCACATCCAAAAAAGTTGTGAACCTCCACAATTTTACTTCTTAAATTTTTTACACCATTTGTATCAAAAACAACTGGAGAACATTTTTTTAGGACATTGGTGGAGGGTATTCAAAGATTCAGCACAGCCGAATTTAAGCCTTTTTTATTTTCTTTAAATATTTGTTTCTCCTGGTTTTGTTCTTTTAAAATGTTTTTCCCAACTTTTTTACTTTTGCTTTCTTCCAATATTTTTTTGCTTTAAATAGTACACTGATTTTATTTTTTTTTTGTATTCTCTGATAAGAACTAATTCCCCCTTGATTTATTGTGTTAAGATTAAATTTACTTACGAATGTGATAATAGAGATTAATAAACACTGCTGTAGTAAGTAAGTAAATTTCATCTTAATACAATAAATCACTTCAGCTCATTTTTTTTTTAATTTTGAAAATTTAACAGTGGATTATTCGTGTTCACGTATACGTACAATATGTAGTTTTCAAACAAAATTGTGACAAAAAGTGAATTTGATAAATGAAGTGAAAACTGTTTTTTCATCACTTGCAAATTTACCACTTTTATTTTTTAGGCGTTGAATAAAACAATTTTTTTTTTTAGAATTTTCAAAATTTCCAAAATATTTTCCGTTCTTAAATTTTGAGATCCGTTTCACAAATATGTAGTTCATAAAAAAACTTATTTAACTACCTTCGTTTCTACCTCTTTGTGTTTAAAAATCAAATTCATTTTCCATATTTTCTATTCAAAATCGGACATAAATAGTAACATAAGTATAATCATAAACTCTCATACCCATAAAACCGTTTTGGTAACGACAAAATTTTCGATTTGTATTATCATAGTTTAGTAAATTACTCATTTTTGTTTTTTTCTAATTCTCTGCTGAAACAAATGCGTAAATTGACTCGTTTTAATTATTAAAAAAAAAACATAAATAAAAATTTATTTATTTTTTTTTAGTTTTTTAATCAACCAAAATTTACATTTTGAGGTTTAAAATTTAAATGAGAAATTTCCACTGTGTTAATTTAAGAACGACGATCACTAAACGACTGAATGTCAAGACAAATTGATAATGAAGAAAAAAGAAAATAAAAAAAAATATATTTAAATGGAAAATTGATTATGGAATCCATTCTAAATATCAACAAACAACAGTATTAATCTGGGAAAGCCTTAATTTTCAACAAATAAAATTTTGATTTGTTTACATTAGATAACAAATTCTAATCTTAAAATGTCACGCTTATGGCTGAATTTTGTAAATTACTTCATTTAATCAGTTATTTCATCATATTTGAATTAACATCTTATTTTTTAATAGACATTTTTGAATTCAGTGTAAATCCTTTTAAAGTAAATATAATCCAGTCGCCACTCACAACATTTTTATGAAAAAATATTAATAAAACTACATTTTTTTGTTTGTTTAATTTTATGCGACTCCTTACCTTGAGTGGGAGAGTAATGACTTGGGGGATCGATTTTTTAACACATTTTGAAACCGGGTTTTTGTTTTTACCGTATAACTATTTTTTTTACTCAAATGTACTCAGAAATTACCTAAAAAAAACACATAAAAATTATATTTTAAATACTTTTGGATCCTTTTAAGAGTTTGGAAAATTAGCATTCATTTTAAAATAGCTTTTTAAATTTTTTCTATGATTTTATTTCATTTTTTACTGTTGACTGAATGGATTTGCAAGTTTGACCCCTCGAGTTTTAGAAGTGTCTTGCATAAATAAAATTTTAATGTGTCCAATTTTTTTTGAGCAAATTTTTAAAATTACAAAAAATCTAGTTTCGAGATCCTAATGGTGTTTTTAAAACATCCTTGAACATTTTTCGAATTCAAATTTATAAATAATAAGGAATTATTTTTAAGTAGGTACTTTTCCGCGGAATTGTCCCATAAAGTGAAAGATAATCAGTATCTGCTAAAATAATCGATTTAAATAAAAACACTTGTGACACCCAGTGGGAAAACCTCCCCCTTCTACCCTGTGGAGTGAAAATCGGGAAATCTTTTAGACAATTGCTAATTTCACAAGTTAAAGGCCGTATGTCACTACATTTATTTTGTATTGGATTGATATTGACAGCAATGTAAATCAAATGGAAGCGCTACGTTACCGACATCAATTTGACAGATATTTATTTATTCTCTGTAGTTGAACTCCTCACACTCATTATTTTCTCATAAGCAAATTTATAAATTTTTCGTCAATACAAAATCAATACGAAATCTAGCAAGTGTCATAAGGTCTTTAGTTAAACACTATATCGGTCGGTAAAGCACCGCCCTTGATATATATGATTTACATTGATGACCAAAAAACTATAATCTAGAAACTAGCAAGTGTCATAGTGGCGGATCAAGCCTTTGCTTTTGGGGAGGAATAATTTTTAGTTTTTCACCAACAAAATTTTATTTTTTATTTTGTTAAACTGACCTTAAACCTCTATTTCTATGAATTTGAACTTTTTACTTCTTTCCCAGCAAAACCACACATTACCAAATAATGGTTAAAGTAATGAATAGCCATAGGGGCCGATGGATTACTTTACACCTTACTTCATTGATGAATTTTACAGGCGATGAGGCTCAAAGTAATGCATGTACCCATTACTTTAGAGGTGATAATGTAAGGGGTTATGATATGGTTACGAGAATGGAAAAAGTATATTGTCTAAAAATAGATTTTGAAAAAAGAGGAATTTTTATTAAAAAAATATTACAAATATTTTATTTAAAATATTTGTAATTAAAAATAATGTGGTCAAGATGGGAATCGAACCAGGGAAATCTGGTTGTCAGCCAAGAATTCTAGCCACTGAGCTGTCGACACATATAGTATTTGATTGCTTTAAACTTAAATGAATTGTTGCGCTTCGTTTTTTCGCTAGTGTTGTCAAAACAAACATACATTACACTTTTGCTTACAAAAAAACACAAAGTAATGTATCTAAAAACAGATTTTCAAAAATATTTCAATTATTACTTTACATTTATAAATCATAGATTACATAATCAATAATGAGTAACTTATGACTTTATGCTTGCAAATAATGAAAAAGGTAATGAGCTATAATTACAAGGTAACGCATGAGAATATCGCACCCATTACCAAAGTTTTGCTGGGTTGGTTCAAAATCAATAAAAGCAAGTAACAAAATGTGCCGCATCTACTGTTTTTGATACAAATAATGTAAAAAACTTTAGAAGTAAAATTATGGAGATGGAAAAAATTGTTTGACTTGAAAAACTTTTTTTTTGGATGTGAAAACAAATTTTGTGATGGAAAAAAAATTGTGAGATAAATTTTTGAGGTGAAAAAAATTTTAGTGGTGAAAAATTTTTTTTTGAGGTGAAAATAAAACATTTTTCAATTCAAAACGACTGGTGAAAAACCAAGACGAATTTTTTTACTTGCCGGTCGCTACTATGAAATTGTACTATAATTCACCAATTTATATGGAAAATTTATAGGTACCTTCACATTTTCACTCATAACTTTTTAACCGCTGGACCGATTTTGATCGCCATTTCAAAAGACAGACAGACGTTTATGAGGCCTTAGACCTATATTTCGACATGTTACATACGGAATGAAAAACTGAAATATAACCTCACCATATATGGTAGAGGGTATAAAAAACCTTAAAATAAAAGAGTTGCATTTTTTTCTTAAATGTATTCAAACTACATAGTGTAAAAAAAAAATAAATAAATTTTCAACGCGTTTTTCTCACAATCATGAGTTCAATATGGGTTGCCTGTGTACAGAAAGGAATGGTTAACCAATTTTGGTCAGGCTATTTTTTATTTTGTAACCAACTAATTGTTGGGGAATTTTCAATTCAATTTATTAACATAAACAATAATTGTAAAAAATCTAATTAAATTTTTGCATTAGTATTACAAATTTTTAAGTTTGTAAGCAAAGCATTTTTTTTTGCCTTTTTTAACAAAAATTTACTTTTTTTTGCACGGGCTCTACTAAAAGTTTTTGAAGTAGTTGAGAACTGCAAAATCAACTTTTTTCTTGATTTAATCATACACAAAAATTCTTGTTCACATTTAATATTTCAACAAAATTCACTGTAGAATAAAATCAGCATCATGTTACTGAACGCGTAATTCGGATCAGTTTGAATCATATGTCGATTATGTTTACTGCAAATTTAATCACTCAACAAAAAGTCAGCGTTGAATAAATCAGAAAAAACTTGTTTGTTGTTTTTTGCGCATGAGTTTTTTCATAATTAAAACAAAATAGAAACACATTTCATAAATGATATTGTTTACATTAGGGTGGGACTTAAATCCGCTTTTTTCGAATTTTTATTAGTAATAAAAATATTCATCTTTGTGAAATATAAATATTTTTTTGGAAAAAAATTTTGGGTCGATATCTCAGGCTTGCCTTATCCGGAAAAATTTAAATATTGTCTAAATTTTTTTTCATCTATTTTGATTGGAAAATTAGGCAATATTTAACTTTAACCGGATTGGACGAGCCTGAGATGTCGACCTAAATTAAAAAAAAAAAAGTTCACAAAGAACAATATTTTTGGTATTCCTAATAAAAATTCTAAAAAAACGTATTTTAGACCCACCCTAATATACATATAACATTTATGAAATGTGTTTATACAAAACCACCCCCTTTTTATAGATAAGAAACTATTTTGTTTTAATTATGATTACACTCATACACGTTGTTTGTTGTTTTTTCTAATTTATTCTACATCAAAATAATTATTGTTGGTTCGAATGAACAGAATAAAATCAATGGTTTAACAACGTCCGATGATTATAAATCAGTGACAAAACAATTTGCACGTCGTTTGGTTGATTTAAAATCATCAACAAATATGTGTGTTGGAGTATATTCGGCGTTTAAACGCAAACACATATTTATTCTTGTGTTGATTGCGTATGAACGTTTTGCAATCAGCAAATGCAGTTCTCTGATCCAGAGTCTGAAGTCATCTAACTCTAAAATCTGAACTCAACCCCTGATTGAAGGAAAAATACTTTTGAGGGACTTTCGTAATGGAGGTTACTCGTGTTAATGTATATTGGATTTTTTTACTGGGTGCTATAAAAATTTTAATTTTGTTGGACGGTGTAATAGAGTATGGAATTCGCAAAACGCGTGTTTAATTTGTTTATGCCCAAAAATCAAAAGTAATTAACTTTTTTACCAAAAAATTAAGCCACTGCTTTGGCACGACTGTACAAATAAGCTTCCGCTTTATCTCTTATTTAAATTAAATTCTAAATTCATCATCATAGAACTGAATAGGATCAAAATTTATTTGTATGATTTTTCAATAGATATTTTATTTTTTTGCTATCGTATTAAATAAAAACAAATTTTGTCAACCGGTTTTATGTATGTACATTGTACATACATATATTTATTTATTTTTTTATTTATACAACTGTCTCAAATGCTTGCTAAATAATATTTAAAATGTTTTAATATACAGTGTTGTGCAAAAGATAAGCAACAAAACACGTATTTAATTTTAAATTGTAATATTCCTAGCAAGACTTTGGTAATGGGTGCGATATTCTCATGCGTTACCTTGTAATGATAGCTCATTACCTTTTTCATTATTTGCAAGCATAAAGTAATAAGTTACTCATTATTGATTACGTTCTAAATGATTTATAAATGTAAAGTAATAATTGAAATATTTTTGAAAATCTATTTTAAAACACATAACTTTCTGTTTTTTTGAAAGCAAAAGGGTAATGTATGTTTGTTTTGATAACACTAGCGAAAAAACGAAGCTCATTCATTCCCATCATGACCACATTATTTTTAATTACAAAAATTTTACATAAAATATTTGTATTATTTTTTTTTAATAAGAATTGCTCTTTTTTAAAAGTGTATTTTTAGACACATTACTTTTTCCATTCTCGTAACCATATAAGTAACCCCTTACATTATCTCCTCTAAAGTAAGGGGTATATACATTACTTTAAGGCTCATCGCCTATAAAATTCATCAATGAAGTAAGGTGTAAAGTAATGCATCGGCCCCTATGGCTATACATTACTTTACCCATTATTTGGTAATGTGTGGTTTTGCTAGGTATCTAATGCATGGTTTTAGTATGTCATTTTTAATGTCAATTTGTCCAAATTATTGGCAATTGTATGAAAACGGGTTGTCATATGGTGTCATCTAAGTTTGCAGTCAGTTATGCACACGAACTGCCGCCTAAAATGACAGACAAGTGAAAACGTCAAATTTCAGTTTGTAAACAGATATGGCAGCATTTTTTATCTAAAATAAAATTGACAACAAGTTGGAAATTTTTTTTTTTTGTTTGACGATCGCAAAGCTGTTATTTTTTTCTTTTGCTGGAAAAATTAATTGCAATGGAAATTTTTTAAATAAAGAAAGAAATGGTAATGTAATAAAACAAAACGCCGCACTAGCTATAGCCATTTGTTTCTTTTTTGTCATTTTTAAATTTTTTCCACTTTTTATTAAACACAAATTAATATTTTCTAATCAGCTGTTCGCTCGCCTCATCATATTTGACCTTTGTAATGAAAACGGCGTGTCAGTCAACTGACACCAAAATTTGACATAAGACTTTAACACGCTCTGCCTTATCGACTTATTGTCAGTTTTTAAGATGTAATGAAAACGCATATGACACAAAATGACGAGAATTCATTTGAGTCAGTTTTTGTTGTCAGTTCATATGACATAATGAAAAACAGGCATAAGTTTGAATGTGCACAATAGTACAATTGGTAAAGTACGGAGACGTGCAATAGAAAACAATTAAAAAAGTTACAGGTCAGCCAAAAAACTTTTGTTGACCAAGAAACACATCCAAAAAAGGGTATTTATCAGTTTGTCATTCCGTTTGTAACATGTGCAAATATAGATCTAAGACCCCATAAAGTATATATACTCGTGATCCCTATGCAATTTTAAGTCGATTTAGCGATGTCTGTCTGTCTGTTGAAATAGCGATCACGGCGCGTAGATGCAAGCGGGTATGGTAATTTTTGTCTAAATTAATAGTCATCCTCCCAAGAAGTTTGGTATTGAAAATGAGCAAACTTGGTCCAACGGTTAAAAAGTTATGAGTGAAAATGTTATGGTACCTCTAAATTTTCCATACAAATTGGTGTATTTTAGTACAATTTCATAGCAGCGACTGGTAAATATAGGGTCCGCCAAATAACTTTTTTTTTTTTTTGAAAATGCTATAAAAAAAAAAACTGAATATTTTCTAAAATTTCTTTTTTTATTTGAAAGTACAATCCATCCGGTTAATAATGGAAAAATTGCATTCAAATGGCTGCCTCGGCTGGCCATGCAGTAGCCTACACGATAGGTCCAATTTTTAAGCACATTATCGATTGTGTGCAGCTGTATTTCACCAATGGCTTCACGAATATTGTCCTTTAAAGCGTCAATTGTCTGTGGCTTGTCGGCGTAACACTTATCTTTGACGGCACCCCACAAATAATAGTCCAACGGTGTCAAATCGCAGCTTCTAGGTGATCAAACGACATCAGCTCTGCTGCTGATAATGCGATCTTCAAAAACAGGGCGCAAAAAATCGAGTGTAGCTTTGGCTGTGTGGCACGTAGCGCCGTCCTGTGGAAACCAAATGTTTCCAATATCCACCTCTTCAATTTTTGTGAACAAAAATTCGTTCAACATGGCCCGATAGCGATCGCCATTGACTGTAACGGCCAGCCGATGCAGCCATTTGAATGAAATTATTTTCCATTATTAACCGGAAGGATTGTACTTTCAAATAAAAAAAGAAATTTGAGAAAATATTCAGTAGTTTTTTTTTATAGCTTTAAAAAAAAAAGTTATTTGGCGGACCCTATATAATATTTTCTCATATTTTTTTCACCAGTCACTTAGAAGTGAATAATATTTTATATTCACCTCAAAAAATTTTACTTACCACTAAATTTTTTTTCACCACAAACATTTTTTCACATCAAAAAATTTTTTTCACAAAATTTGTTTTCAAATCCAAAAAAAATTTTTGACCTTAAAAAATTTTTGTTCACCTCGATATTTTTACTTTAAAAGTTTTTACATTATGTTATTTGTATCAAAAGTGTATTACATAAATGTGAATAAGTTATTTAAAAGACTTTTTGTTTACAAATTAATTTTATTCTAAAATAAATTACTATTTTTATGGATTTGTTTGTTACTCTTTCTTTTGCACAACACTGTAATTTGCTTAATATTGTCTTATCGTCGTATGATGTTTACTTTCTCAACGCTAATGTAGTAAGTAGATGATGATAACCGCAAAAATAAGCGACAAAAAAATACAAAGTTTTTGATTATCTAGAGGGCATCATACACATGGCAAATAATTGAAATCATTTTTGTCTATAAAGTGTTTAAAACAATTCTAAAATATTAATTATTTTACAAAAACACTTTATATAGTTCAGGGTTTATTTTATGTAAAAAAAATCTATTTTTTTTTTTAATGGAAAAATTAGTTTTAGATTACCAATTTCAATATAAAAACTCTTTTTAATAGAATAATGAAAGAATGAAAGCGAAATAAAACATTTAAAATTCTGTCAATTATATAAATAAACAAAAAAAAATAAACTTGGCGCAAAATAATATAAGTTACTATTTTATATTATTTATTGTATAATGGAAAAATCACACATGTTTACACACCCTTTTTGAGTGATGATTGTTTTTTTTTTTTTAATTTAACCTTTTAGTAAATTATTTATTTATACGTGTTAAATGAAATTTTATATTTAATGATGTTTTTTTAAGTCGGGCATATACAAGTTTGAATTAGAGTATGTTATACACACTCGTATATTGTAGTATAAGTGTTTTTGCGGCTAACTATATTGAAGGTTTCCTTTTTTTGTATTTTGTTGTTGTATAAGTAGTCTATAATATTTGAATATAAACGCTTAACCGGAACGAAAGAAAATCTTATTTACGTACACTCAACTAAGAAAGCCAGTAAAAATCTGTAATTGTAACTGAAACTTTAACTAAATACGCTAACAAGACGTTAAGCTAATTTAAGCAAAACCTGTTTAGTAAAGTGAAAGTAACAGAAAAAATCAGTAAACTTTGCCAACATTTTAAGGAATTTTTTTTTTTACTAAGCATAATTATGTATTTTATTTTAAAATGTTTGAATTTTTCTTTACAATCGTTTCTCTCAATTATGAAAAAAAGTACAAATTTTTGCTTATTTTAATAACCCGGTTTTAAACAAAATTTGTAAAATAGTTTGTTAAAATCAACAACGAAAATTAGTAAAAAATATATATTATCCCATATAGCATTCAAACTGCAATACAACTTATATTAATAGTGTGTTTTAAGCTTTTCTTAATTTCGCTTATTATAATGTTTACAAAATGTGAACTCACAAGCAGTATTTAACAATGCTTGAGAAAAGATTATTATACATAACTTTTTCTAAAGTATGCGTATAAATAACATACACATATTGAACAACGCAATATGACGATTGAAATAGAAATATTCTAGTCTTGTTGTCTTTGTTCTACGCTTATAATGCAAACGTGTTTTGCGTGTTCATTTAGTTGTAAATTTTATATAGTGAACAATTGCATATTAAATTTAATTATTTTTTATTTATGGTTAAAATTAATTATTATTGTTTATATTTAAAATTAATTATTATTTTTTATATTTAAAATGAATTATTATTTATTTTAAAAATTAAAATAAAAAATAAATTAAATTAAAGAAAATAATTATGATTTCTCTTTTTCAACTATTAATAATATATTATTTTTGTAAGCTTATTCTACAATTGCAAGAATAAGCTTATAGTAATTATACACACAAAATATTTTTACGAGGGTTCCGTTTTGATTTTTCTACAATTGTTACGATAGCATTTTTCAATATATTCTCAAGTCTTTTTCAAGCTTCAGGCTTGTGTTTGTAAGCTTATAATAATATTTTTCTCAAGTCATTTTGTATGTTGGGATATGACAAATTTTACTAAAAAAATACTAAGAATTGGTAAAAAAACTGCTAACTTTTTTATTTAAGTGCAAGGTTAGGTTGAAAAAAAAAGGAATCGAAAGTGAAGATACTCTTGACAACCGATATACACTTAAGCCCGAAAGTTAGCTTGTTGTGCGCTCTCATGGCACTATGGTTCCCGTCCCTATCTATTCCAGGAACTCTGCCCTGTTGACGAAATTTCTCACTGTCCCCCAGTCCAGCGCACTAAGTTCACCCAGAGTCAAAATATTGTGTAGTTAAGTGTTAAATCGTTATCCTTGCAAAGGGCCGGACGGCTACAAAAAAGTGTTCAAAGGTCTTGTCTTCCTTTCCTCAGGCCTTACAAATCAACGAGTCCATATTACCTACCATATTACCCTCAACGTTAAAGGCCCGGTGAGAATACATACTATCTCACCATGCTACCTTTTATCGAGTTTTTTAAATTTCTAAGTTTCTTCCCTATACGGACCTCCCCATACAATTGTAGTCTCATTTTACACTCACCAAAAAAAGTCTGTAATGGCAACTGAAAATTTTGCTGTTATTACGGGAAGTTTTGCTCATTTGAGCTCAGTGGTATTTTTTGCTAATCTTAGCAAACGTGTAGTACAATGCAATTTCCAGAAAAAACTAGGTGCCGCTCCTAAATTTTAGTAAACTTTTTGTAAAGTGGAATTTCAAATCTGTTTGCTAAAATATGCAAAAAAAAAAATTGACTAAATATTATTAAGATTAGTACATAATTTCAGATTTATTTTTGCATCGAGCACCAATATTTTTTTATTTTATTTATTTTTTTCATAAAATATTTTAGACAAAATTAAAAAAAAAAACAAAAAAAAAGTCAAATGCTTAAAAATTGTAAAAACATAAACGAATTTAATAATTTGTGGTGTGAAAAATATTTTTAGTCAATTTTTTTAACTTTTAAAGTCAAATTTTAACTGTTTTTAGGGCCGATTTTTAGAACTAAAAAAAACTTTTTAGTCCTTTTTTATGTGGATGTCCTATTTTTAGACATGAGTCGGTATTTTCACTTCCGATCCCTCTTTTTATTCTCTGTAACATTTTAAGGCAATTAAAGTTTGTAGGTGTAAGTTTTAATTATAAATAACATTTCCTTCAATATCCACTTTTTTAAAATTAGTAAATTATTTTGTAAATATTCTGTAAAAATTCTGAAATTTGTAAAATGTAAATAGCAAAACGATTTGCTAAATAAATTTTGTTTTACTAAAAATCAGTACAAAAATAGTAAAGTGGGATTGAAAACCGTTTACAAATTTTTCTACTAATTTTTTTTCTGAGTGTATTCTATGAGCATTAACAGTCCATTTACGTAGTTCAGACTTAAAAGCCTGAAATGGTTTCTTGTTCTTCAAGTACTCCAAGCGCTCTGAGAGAATTTTTCTCGGGCCAATTCTTCAGTCATCTCGTTCCCTGAAATGTTAAAATGACACGGAATACATGTAATCTCTACACTACCACTGGCTGAGAAGTCATTAAATTCCTCCTTGCACCCGAGGATAGTGGCTGATCTTACAGAGTTCGAAAAGATTGCCCGCATAGCCGCTTTGCTATCCGTAAAAATCCCTACATTTAATAAATTTATCGCATTTCGTGATTGCTTAGATCTCCGCCTGAAAGACTGTATTATGATTCGGAAGGCGGAGGTATTTTCCAACAGAGAGGTCGCAACTACAGAAGCCAATTTAATTCACTTGTTTTCGGACCATCCGTCCCTCAAAAAGGTACCCTCTAGCCAAGATTCTCGGCTCAGGATTTGTGTACTGCAACTTATAGTTTTTTACCTTTCGGAGATCCTATCTCAATTCAATTCTGTGATGTTTCTGTCCCGGTAGTTGGTTTTTCGGTGGCCACAAATCTATTTATTCAGTTGCATAGCTAAAGCGGCCTCATATTTTAGCAGAATTCCAGTGGGTTCTATTGACAAAATAGTCTCCAATGGCCTAGTGGATGTAGTTCCAAAGACACCGCTGATGCCTAAGCAACATATACACTGTATTTTCTGAAGTGGCCTAATATTAATCTTTCTTTGCATTGATGTCCTCCATACTATTGCTGGATAAGACAAGTAAGGTCTGACTGGGCTTAAGTAGAGCCAATGCTCCATTTGAAGCATACACCTCTTCTACATTTATTGAGTGTAGTTTACAAAATTTGTTGTTGTTTTAAATGCTATTTGTGTCAAATTTGACTCACGTCTAACGCGACGTACGTGATTTTGTTTGGACGATATAACAGCTATAAAATTGTTTAATTTCATGGCAATTTAAACACTTTTCATCTTTTATTAACTTAACACTTTTGTAGATTTTTATTTATTTTGTTTTTAAAATTAATACCTTCTTTTTTTTCTAGCGACAAACTACTATTCGATTATTTATTAACATTCACGTACTAAGTGATTCAAAACGTATCCAATTTTCTTAGCATACGCACGTACTCTGGGCCAGATATCAGTTGGGATTTTATTGGTTTGTTGTTTTATAAAAATGTTGCTAATTATTTTAAGACCAATCCACCACACACGTCTTACTTTTTTTTAAGTTTTATTACACTTTTATAGATACTTTCCAGGTTTCCTTTGTTATTGTCAATAAATTGAAAATTTTCAATTTAATGAACCAACTCCCTTATCACAGTGTACGTTCATATCAATCATTTAAAGTCAATGATAGAACAATGTATTTCTTAATTATTTATCATAGATATATTAATTAAAGAAACTTGTAATTGTATGTCAATAAAAAAAATTATTTAAATTGATTGATTTTTAGTTTACACTTAAAGAAATTTATTGGTTGGATATACCTTTTACCATAGACCGTAATAATAATTTCTTTTTTTTACAAAAAGTCAGATGATAAAAGTTATATTCTGATTTTTATTTATTCGAGCAAAAGTAACAGTTATTTTTTAATTTTTATTTTTACGAGCAAAAATAACAGTTATTTTTTGATTTTTATTTTTTTTTGAGTAAAAAGTAACAGTTATTTTTTGTTTTTTATTTTTTCGACTAAAAACAACAGCTAGGTTAGGTTAGGTCGAAAGGAGGATGAAGCATCGAAATGCAACCTCATATCGCTACGATATACACCTAGGCCTCTGCTGGGCCTGTTGTGCGCTCCTTAAGAACATGGAGATCGTTGTTAACGTCCGGTATTCAGAAACCTGGTTTCCCGGACGTAACTCCTCAAGGTTTTCCAGTCGACGTTCCTTAGGGATTCCAGGTCCGATATAACATCACCCCCGAGGTGCCTGGATCTTAATTCTGCAAATGCCTGACAGTGGCAGAGAAAGTGCTCCAGCGATTCGCTCTCCTCGCCACACGCTCAACACTGGTCAGAATCTGCCCGTCCAATCCGGTACAGTTATGCCCGTAATCATGCATGACCAGTCAGGATACGTACCATGATACTGACCTCGGACTTACTTCCATTAAGAAGGCCTCTTGTCCTCTTCCCGTCTGGGCTACCCCACAAAATCCCAGTGGTCCTGGCCACCGTCCCGTTGTTCCAACAGGCCGAGTGGGTTTCTCTTGCCCACGCCTTTAATTCCGCTTTCGTTGCCTCAAACGGTTTTGCGTTCGCCCTTTCGTTCCCGGCTATCCCCGAGTGGCCCGGTACCCATATAATATGGATCCTGCCCCCATAGGAAAACTCGGTAATGGCTCTTCTACAGTCCAGCAAGGTTCTGGACTTAACCCTACTAGCTGATATCGCCCTAATCGCCTTTTGGCTATCGGTGAATATGTTAGTGTCTACTCGCCCCATATTCGATTGAATCCATCTCACACACTCCGTAATAACACGGACTTCCGCTTGGAAGCTGGTGTTGTGATCAGGAAGACGGTAGGATATCTCGGCCTCCGGGTTCTCAATATAGACCCCCATACCCGTTCTATTCCTCAACTTAGGTCCGTCTGTGTAGATCCCCACGGGCATTCGCCCCAGAGTCCCGCTCGACCATTCTCCCCATTCGAAAAAATAAAAAGCCAAACATAACTGTAATTTTTGCTCGAAAAAAAAATTAAAAAATAACTGTTATTTTTGCTAGAAAAAATAAAAATCAACATTTTCAAAAACAATATAATTTACCATAGAATAGTTTATAATGATGAATATGGTGTATTTGAATCAGTTTTTCCACATTTACTTCTGTATGCTTTTTTTGTTTTAAAATTTTAAAATACCTGTTATTTTCGGTCCCTGCTTTTTACCAATTGCCAAATTTTTGGGTGTAATTGTCAACAGGATTTTTTCTCTACATTTACGTTTTCTAGGTGTCCAGTGCATATGAAAGGACAAAACATTAACTATACTATAGAGCGCTACGTTTACGTTTGGCTAATCCAGGTCTTAGGATATCTGTCCTGTTAAGGCATTACATTTAGCCGGTGTACATTCAGAAAAGTTTGCCAGTTATTATTTACATTTGGGTTGATCGAATGAGGATTTAGGAGTTTTTAGGATTAAAAATAGTATTATCGATCGGACGATATTTGTGATTTCCATTGCGTATTTAACGATCAAACTCACTCAAAGTTATACAAACTTAATGACCAAACTCACTCAGCCCGAGTTTTTAGGATGTAGATTATCTTTAAACTCAGTTTAGCGTAGTTCTTAACTTGAATACTAATTTTGAAATTTGTTTTAATTTTTTTTTTTCAATGAAGACTAAAATTTTATGCAACGAAAAGTTGTTCCGAAAAATTTTTGTTAATAAACATGGAATGATTGAAATAAACCAAGTTTAACTCACATCCTAAAAACTCGGTCCCAAAGTGATACAAATTTTGCCGTAGAATTCACTATGAAGACTTCAAATTTTGTCCAATCACAATTTCCATTTTTCCATTAAGAAAAGTAAATAAGAAAATATTTTTCGATTTCAAAAAAAAAATATTTCTTCACGTTATTCGAAAGTGTCATATTTTTAGATGAAAAGCATAAGATGAAGGTTAATTCCGATTTGGTTAAAAATTTTCGGAAATATTTTATAAGTACATCTATCCACAACTTGTTTATCTCTGCCTTAAGCGATATATTCTCAAGGGTTTCTCGTTTTTTTACTTTTCTTTATGAGCGAAATGTAAAGCTGGCAAAAATTTTGGACCGATCTAATTTCAGGTCGAAGGCCTAAGCTTGAGTAAACGATTTTTTTCAATTAAAAATATCTGAGTGTTTTTAAATCTCGAGTGTTTTTAATATGACATTCACACTGTACATTTGAAGCCTACTGATAACCATTATAATCTTCTTTAGCTAGTTTCTACTTCTTCTAGCTAGTTTCTAGTATTTTTGCTAGATTTATCTTCAAATGTTATACAAAAACAGAAATATCATTTCAAATATCAATCAACCTTACAACGTTTTTTAACGTATTAAAAAAAATGTTAAAATTCATAATTTTTATTATAAATGGTATCAAAAGCACTAAGTTGGTAACTGCAAATACTTTAAGCAGCTTGTAAAGGTTGAAAATTTTTGTATTAAAAATTATATTTTCCTTCTTTTTGTTGATAAATAGTTTTAAAAATTTGAAATTTCTAGTTATTTTTTAAATATGCTTGTGCTCTACACTCATTCAAATTTCTCATAAGCATATACTACGATCAATAAGTCCGTGACTTTTCGAACTTCCCTCGTAGTTATATGAAATGCAACACTGCTCCCATCAAGTACCACCTGTTAATAAACTACTGCCAAATTTTGAGCAAGTTCCGTCATTTACTTTACTTTTAACAGCTGTTCAAAACATACAACCTCGTGGATTTTTTTAAAACTGGAAAAAAGTGAATTTCGAGTGCTCATTAAACATTATTTTTTGCGAAAAAACCGTCAATCAAACAAAGGAAGAGCTTGATAAATACTATGGGGACTCTGCACCATCGATTTCAATGGTATAAAAGTGGTTTACTGACTTTCGTTGTGGTCGCACAAGTACAAATTACGCTGAACTTTCTGGACGGCCAATTGAGGTCAATACACCCGAAAATTTAAAAAAAATCGACGATATGGGGTTGGCCGATCGAAGAGTAAAAGTGCGTGTGATTGTTGATGACATAGGCATTTCATATGGCAGTGTGGGGTCGATTTTAAATGATCAGTTGGATTTAAGAAAGCTGTCTGCAAGATGGGTGCCGCGTTTGCTCCCAATTGACCATAAACGTAATCGTGTGACGTGTGTAGTCTCAATGGCAAAATTCCATGAATTGGACTACGAATTGGTACCTCATCCGCCATATTCTCCGGATTTAGCCCCCAGTGAATATTTCCTATTTCCAAACCTAAAGAAATGGCACGGTGGAAAGAGATTTAGCTCAAACGATGAATTTATTGATCAAACAAAAGCCTATTTTATGGACCTCGAAAAATCCTATTTTTTGGAGAAACGTTGGACTAAGTATATTGAGCTAAAAGAAGATTATGTTGAAAAATAATTTTTCTTTTTTTGCAAAAATAACTGTTTTTCATTCAAAAAGTCATGGACTTATTGATCCGCCCTCGTACTCTTCTCAAAAAAAAAAAAAAGAAAAAAAATAGAAAATGACAAAAATATGCTGGACTACAGTTTAAAAAATTAGACCGAATGATACAAAAAATATATAAGTGGGAAGGAGAAAGTAACAAAACTCCATCATTGTAAATAAACATCAAAAACTAATAAAATTTTTCATTTTAAAGCATAAAATTTTTAAAATAAATTTTAACGACTTAAAATTGTTTAAAGTTTAACTTACCAGTACTTAATTTCTCTTTTTTATATTTATCCTTTTCTGTTATTTGATGTGTTGATAGTTTTGCTGGTAATTCGCCAGTTTGTGCAGAAGCATTGCTTTCACTCTGACCAATATCCAATGGATCCCAATCCATTCGTCTTTTACGAGAACCACTATTAGAATATATAGTTTGGACGTCGATGATTTGCGGTCCTGGAGATCCTTTTGAATGATCGTCTAAGGGCGAATGAATTCGCATTATTTCAGACAAGTTGTTGTGCGAAACATTTAAACTTACCCGGCCAAGATTCTTCAGAATTAGGTGGTGAATCAACAAATGTTATAACTGGTTCATATTCTGCACCAAAATGTTGATGATGAAAACCGCTCATTAAACTACGATTTGTAAGCTGAAATAATATTAATAAAAAAAAAAACAATTTAAGAAATTAGAATATATTAAAATACAACTCTATAAAAATATTATTTCAATATTACAAAAAGAACCCCCCTAATTTTAAATATTATTTTTAAATTATTTTATCAAATCATAAAAAATCTATTAGATTATGCATAAAATAATTAAATGGTCTACAAACTATAAAATATTCTATTATTTACCATATAATTTGCAATTATTCATTAAAAACAACAAAATTTTTTAATTTAATAATTAAAATATTGAATTTGTTAATACAATTTAAAACTAATATGGAATGTGATTCTCTTTACATATTTTAGTTTAAATTTTAAATGAGAGCGACAAATTTGAATATACATATTTCAATATATTTTTATATACAAATTTTAGAAATATTTATATTTATATTTTCAATATTTCGAAATTTTAGTCTTGAAAATAAACAAACACTAGTAAAACTTATAATTTCATTGTATGAAATTTAAGCCCGACTAAATATCATCATTATCAATAAGGTCGGGCGGGCATTGTTTACTAAATTTATAACAAAAACGAAACTCACTGATAATTATTTTTAAGTATGATGAATAAGGTGGGCCGAATATATACATTTTTTTTATTTATTTCGAAAATGGCACCAAGTTTACGCACAGAAAAAAAGAGTAAATCAAGCAGGAACAACATTAAATTAAGTGAAAAGAGCTTTGAAATTAAACTAAAATTATTTTCTTCTTAATATAAATATATTTCTGCTTATTTTTAAAATGCAAATCATACAAGAGCCTGACACAAAAATGGCGGTACAAACAGCAAAAAGTTAACAGCGTTGGAAACATCCATGTGTCATATGAACACATGTTAAATTACCTTTCGATCTGGCAACTCATTCGTATAGTAACAGCTGTTCAAAAAATGCCCTTAAGAAATTTTTTTATATAATGTGTTTTTTGCGTCGCTTCATAACTGTTGGTGGATGGATCCATGTCCGTCATTACTCACCGGCGACAAAGCAACAATCAAAACAGTGGACTGAAGCTGGTGGACGTGCACCAAAGAATACAAAACAATTTAATAGACTGGTAAGGTTATGACGGCGGTTTTCTGGGATTACAAAGACATTTTATTGATTAACTATCTTCAAAAAGGTAAAACAATAAATTGAATATAAAAATTCGAGAAAAACGACCTAATTTACAACACAAAAAAAAAAAATCCAGAACACAAGGTGCTTTAACAATAATAAAAATTGTGTTTTAATAATGACAAAAATTTTAGCTACAAATGATAATTTTTCAGAGCTATAGGAAAATTATTTAATTCAAGGGATAGAATTGCTAGAAAAGCATTGGACTACGTGTAAAAATAAAGAAACCCAAGAATCATTTTTACGGACTCTCCGACAGGGCTGCTACTGTACGGGTCCGTAAATACGTATCCGTCAAAGCTTGTACGTACACTCACCAAAAAAAGTCTGTAATAGCAACTGAAAATTTCGCTGTTATTACGGAAAATTTTGCTACTCTTAATTTGAGCCCAACGATATTTTTTGCTAATCTTAGCAACACATGTCTGCTGACGTGTAATACAATGAAATTTGTAGGAAAAATTAGCTGTCGCTACTAAATTTTAGTAAACTTTTTGTAATGTGGAATTTAAAATCTGTTTGCTAAAATCAGCAAAAAAAATTTACTAAATATTATTAATATTAGTACAAAATTTCTAATTTATTTTTTATCGGGCATCAAATTTTTTTTTATTTTTTTTTCAAAAAATATTTTAGACAAAAAAAAACCAAAGGTTTTTTTAGGGCTGATTTTTAGAAATAAAAAACTTTTTAGTGCTTTTTTATGTGGATGTTCTATTTTTAGACATGAGTCGGTATCTTCACTTCCGATCCCTCTTTATATTCTATGTAACATTTTAAGGAAATTTAAGTTTGTAGGTGTGAGTTTTAATAAGAAATAACATTTCTTTTAGTATCCGCTTTTTTAAAATTAGTAAATTATTTTGCAAATTTTAGCAAATCGGTTTTTAAAAATTTGTAAAAGGATTTCTGAAATTTGTAAAATGTAAATAGCAAAAAGATTTGCTAAATAATATTTTTTTACTTAAAATCATTACAAAAATAGTAAAGTGGAATTGAAAACCGTTTACAAATTTTTCTACTAACTTTTTTTATACTATAAAGGGTATATTAAGGGACCGTTTAATTGAATTTTCGAAAACAATACGTTTCGACTCCGTTTTAGTGTATACGTTTCTGTTTCGTCAAATACGGACTTCACCGATTTTCATCACTTTTTCTTACATCACTTTTGAATTCATTTTGTTGTCAACAACGAATAATTAACAAAATTTGTGATCATGTGATCATTATAGGCACCGCGCTAAAGCTTAGAAAAAAGTATGTATGATTTAAGTAAGCTCTCTTACATCACACCTTGAATAAATTTAAGTGATATCCATGAGGTAAATATTTATAAAATTTATAACAAGTTTTACAATGATCTGTGCAAATTTATGCAGTTTTGCAAATAAAAATATGCAAATATGCATTGTGTGCTGCTACATCATATTGTAAATTCCACCACTTAAACTTGAATTAAAATTTTGTTTTATTTTTTTTCATAATTTTCAACGGGCCACAACCGCAGTAATGGATAGAGATGCTAATTGTGCTGGAGATGAATATATCATTTAATTATATTTGCAAAAGTATTGGTATTTTATTTTATTCAATATCTTTAAAATTTAAAGAAAAAAAAACTAAATTTTGATATTCAATATTAAAAAATATAGGCATGTACACAAATCCGTTTTTATTGAAAAAAAAAAAAACGGTGTGAATACGGATCTTAAAAAATGAGTCAACTACATTTTGTACACGACATAATGGTTCATAAACGGTCCGTTAACTGATCCGCCATTGAATGCATTTCAACGGATGCGAATCAGTTTCGATGTTCCTTAAAATCCTTTTTCTGGTCCGTATACGGATTCAGAAAACGGTACGTAAAAGGAGTTGGAGTGTGTTTATTACGGACCGAAAACGGAACGTATTGTTTGTTGGCTAATTTTAAAAACTAACTCTCTAACTCATTCTTAGGCCAAGAACATGTCGAAAGGCCTTCGTATTTACTTAAATACGATTTATAATTAATTTAAAAATATTCGTAAAAAAAATAAGATGTTAATTCGCCGACAATCGGTTAAAGCATTATTCGAAAGATTAATCAATTATTCTTGTCGATTAATCAAAATATTTTGGCGATTAGTCGATTAAAATCTGTTAAAATAAATGTATTTCTCTCATAAATAAGAAGACAAAAGCTGATTTTTTGTGAATGGGAACGTAATAATCAGGTGATAAAAAGTTATTTTGTGATTTTTATTTTTTTGAGAAAAATAAGTTATTTTTTGATTTATATTTTTTCAAGCAAAAATAACTTTTATTATTTGATTTTTATTTTTTCGATCTAAAATAACAGTTATTTTTTGATTTTGATTTTTCTGAGCAAAACTAAAAATTATTTTTTAATTTTTATTTTTTCGAGCAAAATAAAGTTATTTTTTGATTTTTATTTTTTCAAGCAAAAATAAAAGTTATTTTTTTAAAGAAATGTTCGCGTGTTATAATAATTTAGTATTGAATTTCCACAAACGGAGATCTTAGAAAAATTATAGTAGTTTATTGAATCATTTAAAATTATAAAGTGAAGAAAATATTTGATTTAATGTCAAAAATTAAAACTAAATTCCAAAGAACAGTTGTTTAATTTTATCAAAGTACAAAAAGATAAAGTTGATTTCCAACACGCCTCCTCAACGACAATCGTTTTTGGATATCATGCCCATTTGCTGAATACAGAACTGATGCTTTACCTTTGGTAATGGTTTTGTAAGTACATCGGCAATCATTTGGTCTGTCGGCAAGTGCTTGATTTTTACCACGCCATTTTCAATAGCATCACGTATGAAGTGGTAGCGATAATGAATATGTTTTCTTCTAGAATGATGACCACCAAAATTTGCCATATGCTGGGCACTTTGAGAGTCACATATAACTGTAGTAGGACCTTCCAGGGGATAGCCAAGTTCCTCTAACAAATATCTTAAATACATAGCTTCTTATTTTTTTACCCAAAATTAAAATTTAACAGGTTAATCGGCCTATTTTAAACGATTAGTCGGGTCGAATAATTGCGTGAGGTTTAAATTATTTGTTTTGACAAACCAAAATAGAAGCGATTAATAATGAAATGGATTTATTGATTAAACGTATTGGAAACACTTGATTTAACTGTGATTTTTTTCTCTGTGTGTAAGTTTATACATTAGCGTGGGCCGAATAAGGACTTTGGAGAAATTTGGTTGGGTTAGGACAATAAACTGGAACGTAGAAATCGTATTTTTAATTTCAACATCATCTATTGGCAGCAGGGACTGAAACCCTGAAAAAATGGTTTCAGGTTCGAGTTCGGGTTAATTGAAATAAAAATTTCAGGTTCGGTTCGGTTCAGGGTTCGGGTTCAACATTTAAAAAATTTATAAATGTTAAACAGGAAATTTATTTATTTTTCAAAGAAATTTTCGTTTAATTATATAAGTAATATATTTTTTTAAGTTTTCTTTTTTTAAATTTGTTCTTTGATTTAGAAAATCGTTCCTTCTTCTGAAGAACAATATTTTGATTCTCTCAAAAATTTCTGTTCTTTATCCATTTGCAAATTTTTGAAGATTTCAATTGTTTGAAAAAAATATGTTTTTAAGCATTTTTAATATCCTCGGGACTTAGCATTATCTTAAATCTGCTATCCAGATATGATGCTGCTATCAAAAGTGGATTATTAATAAAGCGGTTTTCTCTTTTTATAATATTTAAATATAATTCTTATGAAAATGTTTTTGTTTTGTCATCTTTTGTTAGCTCTAATTGAAAACTAAGCCAGACTCTATAAAAATCACCGTAAGTCATCTGTTCTTCTTGTAGTTTCATCATTAATTTTTTAAGAGGTGCAAAAACTTCTACGAATTCTTTACAAATATTCCAAATATTATCTTTTAGAGTTAATGCAGCATCCAGTAATTTCGAACAAAAACTTCTGTGTTCCAATAAGGTTTGAACCATTTCATAACTGGAATTCCATTTAGTTTGACTAGCTTTTTTCAAGTTTAGCTTTTCAGCTAAAGAAGAAATTTTTGGAGCTCGCAATTTTTTGCAAATAGCTCTGCATTTATCAAGTATTTGCTTAAAAGAAGGACTAGATATAGTGTCAAGCACTGCAAACTGGAATGCAAGAAATGTAATGTTTTTTATGATTTTTCTATCAAACAATTCTCACGCCATGAACAGCAACAATATTTTTTTTATATTTATGAACCCGAACCTGGTAAAATTTTTGGGTTCAGCGGGTTCGGGTTCAAAGATTTGGGTTTGGGTTCGGTTCGGGTTCGGTTTCAGTCCCTGGTTGGCAGTATCGATGCAAATAACTGTAAAAAATATACATGAAATTTCAGCCCGATCGAAGGTAACCTTGTGCGTCCCGAGCCTCTGAAAATCGGGCGATTTTAATAATATAAACTATTTTAATTATTTTTCTCCTATTGTATTTTTCTTGTAGACACAAAAAAAATCGTTGCCAAGTAATTTTAACAATTTCAACTGACAGTTTTATCGCAAACATTATGCGAAACTATTAATTCTACTATTATTCTACTGGATTTTTTTTTTTTAAATGAATGCTTTAAAAACTTTGTCAACTAATAAAGTTTTTAAAGCATGCTTGTAATAAATTGTGTGTAATTGTCCAAATTGGAAATATTAGCATTTTTGTATGTTGATAACCCTTTTTAACCTAAAGTTGATTATGATCCTCACATTTTGTAAAATAAAATATGCATCTACATTATTTTACTTAAGTGAAAGAACGGAAATTTCGATCGAAAAAAAATTTCAGAGTTACTTGGTGTTAACATTTTTTATTTATATATTTAATTTTTTGTTGTTTATGCATTAAGATGTGATTTGGATATAGTGAGAAAAGGAAGAACTCCTACAGATTAAAAATGTTTCTTGTGCAGGGAGATTTCAGAAGTTTTAGTTCTTTTTGTCTAGAAGAATTGATATTGATAAAATTTTCGACCATATTTTTTTAAAAGTGTTTGTTTGTAAAGAATTAATTTCAGAGAACAATGATTTTAAATTCCGTTTTTTTTTTTAATTCGCGCTAATT
The DNA here is from genome assembly GCA_949748255.1 of Eustalomyia histrio. Lineage (NCBI taxonomy): Eukaryota > Metazoa > Arthropoda > Insecta > Diptera > Anthomyiidae > Eustalomyia > Eustalomyia histrio. Next base: position 20,120,156 of record OX456527.1, on the reverse strand, counting down.
GTCTTTTTATATTTATTCTAACTCGTGAATTAAAATTTCTTGCCTTAAGTTCGTGAACTTATGTATTTTTTAGTGACATAACTTGCATGAATCAATAAATCTATTTTTTTTTTTTTGCTAATAAAAACATTGCCTTTTGTTAGTTTCGATAGTAACCGGCGAAAATAATAGTGAAAACACTATTTTAAACTCACTTATAGTGTCAAATATTCACGATTTTCAAACAGTTATACGCTCAAACATTTCAAAACAAAACAATAAAATATTCGGCCCACCTCAATAAAGAGTCTGCAACAATGATGAGACTTTTGTTTTTAAATTTAAAAAAAAAAATATATATATATATATATAAATTTTATATGACTGTATATGATCGCTGGTAACTCTATTATTTATGAAATTATTATTATTTTAGAAAAACATTCGTGTATATTATTTCTTATCGCATAATAAAAATAATAAAAGTTCATTAAGAATAAGAAAATTATTATCTTTTAAATTCACTTCAAGTTGTTTTATAAGAAAATTAAATTGTATTAAAAAAAAGCGACAAAACAGTGGGATGTTTCAGATAATTGTTAGAATGTGTGAATTCGATCGATATAATCAATTATAATAAAGGAAATACATTTTAAAGGCCCCCAAACATACTCGTATGCAATATTATGTTCAAAATAATGGCAACAGTATTTTTTATCATCTCTGCTACACATTATCATCTAAAATAAATGTTAACATATCTGTTACATAATATCCAAACAGTATTTTAGGCAAATATTAAATTTCAACATAACCTAAAAATTTTAACACAAACTGGGCAAAATAAAAATTACTCAGTATTGTATATATATAAAAATATATATACAAATATATATATTATAAAATATATAAAGTTGTACAAAAAAAAATATTCACTTATATTGCTCAATGTTTAGTTAGGACAAGGAGTTTCATGCACTTAAAAGTCAATGATAAATGCGGCAAAAAACATAAATATATGCACTAAAAGCAATTATTTTTGCAAAAGTAACACACTTTAAAACATACAAAAAAATAAATACAACTAATTTATTTTTTGAGCTTAAGATTTGTTTTTTTTTTATAAAAAATAATATTTATTTTTCAATATTTCGCTACCCTATGGCGTAGCATGTTTAGGAAATAATAAGAAGATGCCCACTAACTTTTACTTCACAGATCCCTGGAGACATTTTTACTGACTGACATATGAATCCGAAGATTTTTAGAAAAAATAGAAGTAGTAAAAAATTCGAACGTTGGAAAAAGTTTTTACTATTCCAAAATTTACAGAATTTAAGAGATTTATGAGATAAAAATTTTTGAAAGAATCTTTCCAAAGATTTTCTGATCTTGTTTACCCCAAAATACAAAATTTGGAAGTTTTAAGAAAAAATAACGGAAAAATTCATATTAAAAATTTAACTGTTTAATCGATCTATTTTAACCAATTATTCGTGTTGAATAATTATTTAAATTTTAAATTATTTGTTTTGAAATTTACCGAAATAACGGCTATTAAAGGAAGAATCGGTTAATCGATTAACCGAATTTTCAACATTATAATTTACTAAAGAGCTAATAATTCAAAATTCCAATCAGAACGTGGTAAAACGTTAAGTTGAAAGGGAAAAATTTGACCAAACCGCTGGAGCTACAAACTTGAAATTTGAAAAGTAATTTCCTCCTCCGTGGCTTTTTTGGAAATGTACAGCATTGGTCAAAAATAGGGAAATCTTTCCATTAGTGTCCTGCCATCTATGGCTAGAAATCTAACACTCAAAATATGCATTCCCTAAGGTATGGGATGGCTTATATACTAAAGAGATTCTTTTTTTAAAACGTGGTAAAATTGAGCTTAAAGAGGGGAAAAATATTCCTTTAATTGTCCGTTCCAAATTGTTGAAGCTAGAAACTAAGTGGTCGATAAGAGCGTATTTTTTTGAAGATGAGGGCAAAAAAAATTAAAAGTCTGCCCCATAAACTCATTGAGCTAAAAATTTAAAATATTTGTTGCCGGCAATGTGGACTAATTCACCAAAGACATACATTTTCGAGTTTTAGTAAATACGTGGTCTAGAAGAGGAAAATCTGCACAAACCCTTTACGCTACACTCATCGAAAAAAGTATGTAATGACAACTGAAAATTTTGCTGTTATTACGGGAAATTTTGCTAATTTGAGCCCAGCGGTATTTTTTGCTAATCTTAGCAACACATGTCTGCTGACGTGTAGTACAATAAAATTAGTAGAAAAAATTAGTAGCCGCTACTAAATTTTAGTTAACTTTTTGTAAAGTGAATTTTAAAATCGGTGTGTTAAAATCAGCAAAAAAAATTACTAAATATTATTAATAATAAAATTTGATATATAAAATTAGTAGAGCGCTAGTAAATTGCTGGAAACTGCAATTTTAAATCAGCAACAAATTTTACTAAATATTAGTGAAATAGAAATAGCAGGAAACCTAATAAACTTTGGTAAAATTCTGTACAAAGTTTATTAAAATAAATAAGCTCTAATTAATAAAAATTTAATTATTTGTGAAATATAGAAAAATTTGAATTTATAAAAAAAATTATTAAGAATGCAGAAATTAATGGAATTATTTTTTAATACACTTGTTGCACTTTAAATTAATTTTTTTTTGCCAAGCAACAACATCTTTTTTTTTCAAAAAATTTTTTAGACAAAAAAAAAAGAAATAATATAAATGTTACCAAATTTTTTTATTGAAAAATATTTTTAGAACTTTTTAGTGCTATTTTAAGTGGAAGTCCTCATGTTCAAAAATACATGAGTCGGTTGTGAAAAGTATCTTCACTTCCGATCCCTTTTCTCAAACTATGTAACATTTTAAGACAACTTAAATTTGTATGTATTAGAAATAAAATTTCCCTCAATATCAATAATATTTACTAATGTAAAATTAGTCAATTTTGTTGCTAATTTTAGCAAATCGGGTTTCAAAAATGATTTCTAAAATTAGCAATAAAAGTTTTTAAAAATTCTGCAATTTGTAAAATGTAAATAGCAACAAAATTTTAATAAATAATATTTTTTTAATAAAAATCAGTACAAAAATAGTAAATTGGAATTGAAAACCGTTTACAAATTTTTTCCTGAGTGTAGCAATCATATACATCCAGTATAAAAAGGTGAGTCCTTAGAAAAAGGGATTCAACTAAGATTCAACATAATTCCGGTAAATGTTATGGCACATTTAAGCTAAGAGTTTCTAAACTAAATACAACTTTAAAGCAGAAGTTTTTGAAGGTTAATGAAAAAAAAAACATTCGAGTTTTTTTTTTCTCCAAGTAAAACAACTGCAGTTAAAAACAAGTAAAACAACTGCAATTTAAAATAACTACACCCACCTTACTACACAAATAATTGGAACTTTTCTAAGTGTAATTAAAATAACTAGTTCTTTACCTGTGATATATTTGTTGTAATATTATTATTATTGTTGTTGTTGTTTTGATTATTTTGCAATGTTGTATTTTGTAAATGATGATTTGAATTATGGTTGCTGTTGTTGTTGTTGTTATTACTATTGAACTCCATTAAATTTGATTCGTTCAAAGCGTTTTTTGTAGCGCGTTGTTGCTGTTGTTGATATTGTTGCTGAGTTGTATAATTCAATTGTGGGTGTTGTTGTTGTTGATGATGTTGTTGTTGTTGATGTTGTTGTTGATGTTGTTGGTGTTGGTTTTGCAATGAATAAGGATCAAATAATGATTGTAAATCAAAAAAATTAGGTTGTTGTTGATGTGAAGGGGCAGCAACAAGCGATAGAGCCATTCGGTAAATTAAACAAAATCCGAGAGCTTTTAAAAGGCTCTTTAGACCGGCGCGTAGGAAAAGGATTAATTTATAGTACGTGTAATATACATCAATTTCGGAAAACCGCAATTTTAATTACACTTTTATTCTTTTTTTGAAGTTTACACAACAAAAGAAACACGGTGTTTTTTTTTCTAGGAGCTTAAAAGTTACAAATTGATATTTAGGTGTTGTTGTTTTTTTTTTTATTTAAATACTTGAAATTTATTTACTTAATTTTTAAAATTCACATTTCCCAAATGGTACACTAACAACCTTGTATTGGATTTTTCCTTGTTTTTTTTTTTTTACTTGGTAAATTTTACTAATTTACTACTTCTTTTACTTGGTAACGATTTAAGTTTTTCTAACGTTTTTTTAATGATTCTTTGTTTATATATATATATATTTTTATCGTTTAATTAACGTTTTGTTTAAAGTTTAAGGATAATTTTTTTTTAACCGGCAACAAAGAGAGTCGGATGTAAAATAGTTCACAAAACCCGTCAATTAAAACAATACAAAAAAGGAATTGTAAAGTTTTTTAATACCGGTGGTCTCACGTTGACGATGGCTACGCAATAGTGTATTTTCAACTTTTAACAGCATCTTGTTGATCAGGCACATAGAACTCTCGGGATACTCATTGAAGGAAGAACTCATATGAAATTTACGTTCGATTTTCTCCATTTATTAGGAAATTTTTCTGTTTAAAAATGTATTATTTTTCTGTAAAAAAACAGAGGTTTTTCGTAATGTTCACTGGCTGCAAGGAAGCCGTTTTAACGGATTTTTATTGTTTGTCTATTGAAAAATATTTTTTTTTTATATTTTTCAAATGCTTAAAACTTGACAAATTATTTTAGATAAATTTGACAAGTATTTGGAGCTTTTTTCACTTTTTATATGATTTTGTGTGTTTAGATATTATTTATCCGCTTAGTTAATGTTTTACTTGTTGTTAGCTTGACGTTAATTTTCAATCTGCTTAAGATTTTTTAAAGAATCTCATAAATTGAGAATTCATTTGATTTAATATGTTTTTAATCTCAGAGTTTAACGCTCGGTAATTTGTTTTGCGTTTTACTTTTATTTTTTTTTATAATTTATTATAACTTCTTGTATTTTTATTTTATTTTTTTTTAACAGTAAGAGTATATTGATAATTATTTTTTTAACACAAATTTCTTCACACTATAATAAGTTTATATATATTTTTATTTAAAAAATTTATCACTTAATGTTTTTTTTTTAACTAAGAATATTTCTACTATAATATTTCTTTAGATGTATAAAGTTATCTATTTTTATTTTTTGTGCTTTCCAAAATTTTCAAAAAACCATTGTATTTATTTAAAGCCCGTTTAGTGAAGCAATTTTAATACAACGAAGCAAGGCTTCGCGTGGCGAAAGGAGACCAGCATCTTTGCAAAACCTTGGTTGAAACAACCACCAGCGAACGACGCGTACTACGAACCAAACAAACGAAACAGAACAACAGTTTTAAATCGAGTGTAAGAACGTTGAATGCTGAACGATCAATGAATTTGGCCCAACTACAATTAGTAGACAGACGAGACTCAGTTCGACGTTGTTATATTGAGTATCTTTTTTTATTTTTTTATTTCTTCTCCAGTATGTTTGTATAAAGAAAATACAAATAATAATATTTAAAAGATACTTAAAGGCTGGCTTGTTTTTTTTTTATTATTTGTTTGCTTACGAGATAACTACTTTACATATAGAGTCTGTAAATTAATAATAATAACAATAATAAAAAAATAAAATAGTTGACGACTGTTCGTTTGGGGTTTTCGTTTGATTCGTTTAAATAACGTCTCTAATTAAACAAAGAAATATTCACAAATTATTAATAATAATGATGGGCTGTTTCTAATACAAGTCCGCAAAAATAAAAAAAGGCTCAGTTGTTGTTGATTTTCTTTATACTTTTTAAAATATTTTTGTTTTTTTTTTTCTTAATTTTTTTGTGAGCATAAATAATCTCTCAATGCTCAGAGTTTAATTGTTTAACACATTTCAGTTTTAAACAATTTAATATGTCTGTATTTTTTGCGTTATTTTACTATCTGAGTATGAAAGAAAAAAAATGGTTTAGTTTTTAGCAATAATTTTTATAACCCGACGAAAAAAGTTTATATATAGTTATACAAAACTTAATATAGTTTATATTTTTATGTATGTGGCTATATATAACGATATACATATATTTTTAGTGCTGTGCATATCAAAAGCAACTTAAATAGAAAAAAGGTCATTAGATTAAAATATCCGTTATACCTCAACAAAAACATGGTAATGACAGGTCATTACTGTGTAGATTGCAATGTAATGTTAGGTCGTTACCTTTTCCATTACTTTTAAATACAAAATAACGACCTTTTGAAAATAGATGAAAGAAGTACTTATATGTACATGCAAAATAATGATTTACTCGTAGTTACTGAAAAAATTACCGAATTCGTATTTCTGTTTTTTTTTTAATATTTATTGATAGATTTGTTTTGAAAAACTATACCACAAAATAGAAAATTATCTCCTGTAAAAGGTGATTTTGCAAATATTTTAAGATTTTAAATAGCATTTTAAATATTATTTTGATTATTTCAAATGCAAATGATTTTTTATCGATTTCTTTAAGTAAGAAAATTTTACTTGAGATAGGTCCACTAAGAGTAAAAACTTACTTTACTATTGTAAGTAACCACTTATTTCTTCACTATGAGTAACCATATTGGTAGCTCATTATTCTCACTTTTTTTGTAAGCGATAGGATAATGACCACCCATGAATTTTGGGACATCGCGCACAAAAGTAATTAAGCGAGTAAATAGCCTGGTAACTAGTGAAACCCTTTGTGGTCTACTTACTCCCTTAATTACTTGGTAATATCTGTATTTGCTGGGACGATGCACTGTGGCCGCCTAGGAATAGAATTCGTTAGGAAAGATTTAAATTTTTTGTTGTCACCGATTTCCAAAATTTTAACGCCATTTAATAGTAGCCAAAAAATTGGGCGTGGCACAACATAAATGTTTTGTATTATTTAAGAAAAAGGGTGATTTTTTTATATTTGATTAGAAAGAATTTATCATTCCTCGCAAACAGACCTTTGAAAACATAATTTCTTAAATTAATTTTGAAATCTGATTTAAATTTTGATGAATTAATTAGCGAATTCATTTTTCTGATTGAATTATTTACTCTCATGAGCCAATCGTTATCTTATTAGAAGAATTAAGTTGATTTTATATAAATTTTTATAAATCAAATGAAATAATTTAATTTTAAATCAAAGAAAAAAAATAATTATTTTGATTTTCGATTTCATTCGCGAATTAAAATATTTTTTTTTTTAAATCACAATAAATTTCATTTTAAACCCGAAGAATTTCATGGAATTATTTTTCTGATTGAATTATTCACTACAATCTTTATCGTATCAGAAGAATCAAGTTAATTTTATAAATCAAACGAAATAATTAATTTTTAAATCAAAGAATCAAAACAATTTTAAATTGATTTGCGATTAAAAAAAATAATTATTTTGATTCTCGAATATAATTTAATACGCGAATTAAAATATATTTTTTTTAAATCACAATTAATTTAATTTAAAACCCGTTTCATCGAATTTTTATAAAACAGTCACAGGGTGACAATTTTTTTTATCAATTTATATAATAATATAATTTAACACACTCCGATAATAAAAATTTCGTTTCCCGTTCCATTTCGCTCATATAAATGAACTATTTTTATTATGGCAGTATATTAATACTCTAAGAGCTAGTTTTTTGGATGTAGTTCAACCTTGTTTATTGATCTAACTTGGTTTAAACTTGGAATGCCAGTTTATAATATTTTAATTTGAGTTTAACTGGGCAAGATTGGTCAGTTAAACCTAAGTCAAAACGCACAGCTGATAAAAAGCGTCTCTAAATAAATCAACTGTTTCGTAAATACTAAAAAGTTGTTTACAAATTAAAAAAAAAAATAATGGATTATTCCTCATATTATGAAGATTTCAGCGATTCTGAAACATATGCAAATTTAAATAAGACCATAACAAGAAAGCCTAAGACAATTAGAACTCGTCCAAATAATTTATTTATATTCGCGAACACGTGCTTTTGTTTAAAAAAAAATTTTTGGCTATAGAATATAAAATTTTGTTGGAATAAAATATGGCAGCATTACTTTATCCGTCAAGTCTTAAGCGACTACTGAAAAACAACAAGTGGGATCAAAGCCAGTTTAAATTTATTTTCAGTTTAACTAATAAGCCATTTAACCAAGTTTAACTCACATCCAAAACTAGCTCTAATACAGCAAAACTTTCTCGCCTGGTCTCCGAGATACCGGCCATTTTCAAAAATTACCATTTTACAAAATGGCGAGTATCTAGAAATTTAAGCAAGATTTGCAAGTCAATTTTAATGTTTTTTATTATTTTTTATTTTGTTTTAATTCGCAAATCAAATTAATCTTTTTTAAATTCGCGGATTCAAAAAAGAATTATGTTTGAAATGATTTGATCATTATCAAATAGATTCAAATGAAATTGATTAATCAGTTATGATTTTAAAATATTGAATTAACTCGCTAATTTTCTAAATGAATTAATTTTTTTCGCGAATCAATTCAATAAAGATTTATCTTTTTCAAGGTCTATTCGCAAACTATCATCGATAATCGACTTACTTTTTTTTTGTATTTTGGTAGGATTACTCAAATGATGCACAGTGGCTCAGATTCGTTTATTTTAATAAAACTGAACTGATTGACATATTTTAGTAACCCAGCCAAAACATCAACTACTTGCCAGCATATATAAAAATTTCGTTTCCCGTTCCATTTCGCTCATATAAATGAACTATTTTTATTATGGCAGTATATTAATACTCTAAGAGCTAGTTTTTTGGATGTAGTTCAACCTTGTTTATTGATCTAACTTGGTTTAAACTTGGAATGCCAGTTTATAATATTTTAATTTGAGTTTAACTGGGCAAGATTGGTCAGTTAAACCTAAGTCAAAACGCACAGCTGATAAAAAGCGTCTCTAAATAAATCAACTGTTTCGTAAATACTAAAAAGTTGTTTACAAATTAAAAAAAAAAATAATGGATTATTCCTCATATTATGAAGATTTCAGCGATTCTGAAACATATGCAAATTTAAATAAGACCATAACAAGAAAGCCTAAGACAATTAGAACTCGTCCAAATAATTTATTTATATTCGCGAACACGTGCTTTTGTTTAAAAAAAAATTTTTGGCTATAGAATATAAAATTTTGTTGGAATAAAATATGGCAGCATTACTTTATCCGTCAAGTCTTAAGCGACTACTGAAAAACAACAAGTGGGATCAAAGCCAGTTTAAATTTATTTTCAGTTTAACTAATAAGCCATTTAACCAAGTTTAACTCACATCCAAAACTAGCTCTAATACAGCAAAACTTTCTCGCCTGGTCTCCGAGATACCGGCCATTTTCAAAAATTACCATTTTACAAAATGGCGAGTATCTAGAAATTTAAGCAAGATTTGCAAGTCAATTTTAATGTTTTTTATTATTTTTTATTTTGTTTTAATTCGCAAATCAAATCAATCTTTTTTAAATTCGCGGATTCAAAAAAGAATTATGTTTGAAATGATTTGATCATTATCAAATAGATTCAAATGAAATTGATTAATCAGTTATGATTTTAAAATATTGAATTAACTCGCTAATTTTCTAAATGAATTAATTTTTTTCGCGAATCAATTCAATAAAGATTTATCTTTTTCAAGGTCTATTCGCAAACTATCATCGATAATCGACTTACTTTTTTTTTGTATTTTGGTAGGATTACTCAAATGATGCACAGTGGCTCAGATTCGTTTATTTTAATAAAACTGAACTGATTGACATATTTTAGTAACCCAGCCAAAACATCAACTACTTGCCAGCATATTTATGACGACCCATTACTTTGTGTTTTTTGTAAGTGAGAATGAAATGACCACTAATTACTTTTAGGGTCATCGCAAAAAAAGTAATTAAGCGAGTAAATAGGCTGGTAAGTAGTTGAAACCCTGTTTTTGCTGGGAAGTTTTTTTAACGGACAGATAATTCCTTGAACTTTTCTCCAGTTTCAATTTCATAAAAGATAAGGGCTAATTTTTTATTTTTTGAACAGTTTTACCACTTTATCGATTCTATAAAAGGTTCCACTGGAACCGATTTCATGGAACTAGTTTCGGAATCTGTTTCATGAAACTTAAATATAAGTCATGACTGTTGGAAAACTAGAGCCAATTCTAGAAATGATTCCAGGAGAATCGGTTCAACCTTGGAGTCAAGAATCGGTTGCTTTTCGGACAATTTCCAAAAAAAATTGATCATCAAAATTTTTTGGTAACTATGGGAAGTATATATCAAGCCATATGCATAAATATTTTGTTGAGACTTGTAACAATCTTATTAACCAAATTTGTTGTTGTTAATTTGATTTATAGGTCTGTTATAAAATTCAACAAAATATTTATTTACAGATGGCATCTGAACGTTTAAGATCAGATTAACTTTTCATTTTTATTAAAAATATGTATTTAAAGAAAAAGATCGTTATGACACTTTTTTAGACCTTAATGCCACGCCCCTACAATATTTGGGTAGCACTTAAAAATGGATAGCATATTAAAAATCTATATATTGATGAATGAAACATTCAAAACAACCCTTCCCAGCAAAACCATACATTACAAAATAATGTGTAAAGTAATGTATAGCAGTACATTACATCTTACTTCCTTGATGCATTTTTCAGGCGATGAACTTTTCGGTTAAGTATGGACCCATTACTTTAGAAGCTATAAAGTAAGCTGTTACATTTTTGGTTACAATGATGGAAAAAATAATGATTCTAAAAATATATTTTCGTAAAAAAAAAATTATTAAAAAAAAATATTTCAATTATGTATGAAAATGTATTTTTAGTCTGGTTCGAGATCATAGAAATTTTTTTTTTCAAATGAAAAATTTTCTCCACAAATTTATTTTTACCGGCAAAACTGTTGATTATAAAGAAAAACGTTATATGAACGGATTAAAGAAATTGTAATTCTAAATTTTTTTGAGTTTGTTTCAGCAAAATCGGACGAGTGGTTCTCGAGTTATGTTAAACTACGTTTTTGCCAAAATGTTACAACTAAGCGAAAAAACATCAAGATAAGGAAAAAGTTTAAAAGGTCATAAAAAAAACTGACACATACGAACGCCAAACCCTTTGAGGGTTTTACTATACTGACCTAGTACCATCACCCTGACTTGGAATTTCTCACCCCCCAGACAATAATCCCAAAAATGTTCCATAGTGTTATTAGTAATCATGGAGAATTAATTCAAAGATTTCAAACTTTATTTAATAATGACGACGATGGGAACCGAACCTAGGAACACTGGTTGCCAGCCGAGAATTCTCTGAGTTGGCGACGCATATTAAATTGATTTGAACATAAATGAATGATTGCACTTCGTGTGTTCGTTCGTGTTGTCGAAACGAAAATAATGGGCCTTAAAATAGATTTTCAAAAATATTTTAATTATTACTTTACGTTTATTAATCAGGCAATATGTTATCAATGATCTGTAAATCATTGCTTTATGCTTACAAATAATGCAAAAGCTAACGAGCTATCAGCAAAATTTCGCTTAGTATTTTAACACCCGAAGTGAAATAACGGATATTTAATAACTTTTTGAATTTTGTTGCTTTAATAATATTTCCGAAAATTTCTTATAGCGATATTATTATCATTAGGACAAGGACGTGACGTGTCTTGGGATAGGTCCTTTTTCCGCACGGTATGTTCTCAAGATAACGAGAAGAAGCATTTATTTACATGAGCAGAAATAAATATATTTGTTAATACTACGTTTATATACAGTCAGATCATATAAAAAATAATGCTATGTATAAACATCCTAGCTTTATATGGATATATGTGATGTTGCATATAATCATATTTAATTTTATATTCGATTTTGTTTTTTTTTTTTAATTTTTTAATATGGTCCCATACATATTTAAATATATTTATATTATCCCTACGGGAAATGAAGGGCCGATTGATCCAAGGTGATAAATCTGTGATAGCTGAATGAGGGACATGTCACAATACTGGTGTAAAATATAATTCAGTGTATGAAAAAGTGGTTATAACTGTAAAATTACCAGTGCCCCAACTATTAAAATTGTGGCAAAACCTTGACTAGTTATGTATTTGTAAATATATCATGTAACTAGACAGAAATGAACATAACACAAATGTCGACTAAAGAAATGAGGACTATTATAGTTGAAATAATGATAGAACACGGAACTGGTTCAACAAATTTTGCTGTGTATAAAATAATGTTAATCGGTGGGATTTGCGAAATGTTAATTTTTAATTTGTGGGGCTGGGGCAGACTGGCCTCCAAGTCTGGGGCAGACTTGCCTCCAAAGACCTGCTTTTAACCCCACCCATAATTTGAAAATTTTGCTTAATAAAATAGCATGCAATTTTTTGTTCTTCAATTCAGTTAAAATTTGAAAAATATTCACATTCTGTGATGTTTTTTTTTTTGAGAAAATTTTTCAAAGTCGAAAAATATAAAAAATTGTAAAAACTTTTGTAATAAACTTTGCAGGAAAATTCAGTGACTGGACCTTATGGAGTCTTTCAGAAACATGTTCTTAATATGAGACATGCGGAAGAAATATTGACAGGTTACATGCTAACTAATTTTGGTTTGCTCTGTGATATGTTCACTTGCAACAGTCAAGTAATATTTTACGAAACTATTTATTCCCTACAAGTTCTGCAACATAACACATTGTGATTGATATATAACCAGTTTTTTATTGATTACTTGTCCTCAGTCCTGTGGTATGTACATTTGAGTCAGTCACGTAACGTTTCATTTTGCACTAGTTCTGATACACATCACGTAGTGTCTAACATTAGACTAGTTACGTGTAAGATAATTCTAACCTGTTCTGTTGCGCATTCACTTACACCAATGCAGTGATATGGTACCCTAATCAAGGTCAGCGATATGTTAAAAGTAGCTTAAAAGGTAGAAATTGCCACCTCCTATGACAAGCCAATGTTGAAGTTATCGGTCACTTTCATATAAGAGAACCAACTCAAGGACCGGTTTCTGCCACGAAGTTCCGCTCACGTGACTAACTCTGTGACTAGTCTATTTCCCGTAGGGATATGTTTATAGACATTGCATTATTTTCTATATAATTATATGGGGCTTTATATTAAATTATTTTGATTTATATATATATATACAGCTCATTTGCGAGAAGGCCGGCATAACTCAAAAAAAGCGTTTTCGAGATTATAGCATTTAAAGTTTTCAATTAAGCCTAATTGCTGAGTAAAATACAAAACACTCTTGGTCGCCATTTAATGACGGAGAGAGATATCAATACCATTTTTTGATATGTTTTAGACTCTAAAACAGTGCTGTTCAAAAACAAAAATGTAGTTGTGTTTGAGAAAATGAGAATTGCACTGTAAGAAATGTTCAATGGGTTAATAGCAGTGCTAGTATCTGAATGAATTTATTTTTTTATTGAAAATATGAAACTGTTAATGTTTTGTGTAAAACTGTTTTAAAGAAATAAAAATTAAACAAAAATTAAATTTTTGAATGGAAAAAAAGAAATTCATATATACATTAGGGTGTCCTTTTATTGTATAAAAACAAAAAGTTGAAGATTTTTTTAATTAATATTAAAATATCTTTAATATCAAAATATCTTTAATATGTTGGATTATAAACTATCTTTAATATGTTAATAAAATATCTTTAACATGTTGGATTTCTTATGTTATTCTGTTAAAAAATGCATTTTTCGGAAGGAAAAACAAATACATTTGATCAGAATAAATGAATGAACGATCGGACTCGAATTTTTCAAAACATTTCAACTTTTATTTTAAAAAAATGGGTTTTTTTATTAAGTCTATTAAAGATTTTTATAGATCTTGTAGTATCACAAAATATTTTTCGTACATTGCTATAAATTTTTTTCAGTGCATTGAAAAAAAAATCAGGATACATCCGCTACACATGATCACTCGTCGCTGTTTCAGTGACAACTAAAAGCAAGAGCGTAAGAATACATGTGAGTTGAGCAGGGGACAATTGTCCCATCAAATGAACAGCACTGCTCTAAAACATATCAAAAAATATCATAGTATTAGTGTTTGGACGCAACTGTTTTAGAGTATGGTGTGACCCACATTTCTGCAACATTAACTCAAAAATCATATTTTTTGAGTTATGAACAAAAAAGGGATATGTCCTCAAATCAACTATAAAAAGAAAAAATTTAAAAAAAAACCGTGCACAACAAACAAAATTTTTAAATCCGGCTTTATTGATTGTAACAATTTATTTGGTTCAATGTCTACACAAAAAATACAGACTTTTTAACAAAATTCTAGTCTGAAATGTTTTTATTTTTTGTTTTTTTTTTCATGTTGTAAAAATTTAAAGTGTGGTTGAGGTATTAAAAAGCATCGAAAATATTTTTAACATTATTTGTGCAAATCTATCAGTTTTATTAACAAATTTTGTAAAAAGCGTAAAGATTCTTTTATTTTTTTAATTTTAATTTCATTTTGCTTTTTAGCCGTCTATATAAAGTTAATTATTGGTAATGTCTCGTTTACATCTGCATTTAAAACCATAAATTTCGACTAAAATCGAGATTAAAATCGAAATCATCTCGTGTTAAATATTAATATTTTCCCATACAACTGAAGTCTCGCAAATTAGTGAAATTTGTAAGAAATCTCAAAAAAGTCTCACACATGTAGAGAGTTTTACGGAGTACAACACACCTTTTCACTTATTTTGTACAGATTTTGTATGAAAAAGTGGCAACGCTGGTCAACAGCTGACTAAAAACAAATAACATAAAAATATATTAAAATATTAAAATAAAATAATTACTTAAAACATAATAACTATAAATTTAAACCTAATAAAATTGTGCAACTAATAAAAAGATGTGTTGCGTTGTTCTAATTTTTGCTTCTAGTGGAGGAAAATAATGAAGAAAGATCTGCAAATAACATAAATTTACTAACACAATTTGCATTACATCTTTACATAAAAGAATGAAAATTGTACTTCGCCAAAGAATAAAGTGCGTTTTGGAAAGATTTTTAATTTGAGTTTATTTTTTGTGATGGTTTGTTTACAATAAACTGTGATTGTCCAATAGAAATTTCTCTAAGTGCAAATGTAAACAGTCAGGATTACTGTTGCGACTTAACAATTTAAGTTAACAGTGACAGATTTGCTAATATTTTTCTTAGATTTTTTTTTAAATATTCAAAATATTATTCCAAAAATTTTCTACACCGAGAAAACAGATTTACTGTGATAACCGAATTTTGTGTCAACTGCATGGTTTATTTTGCAGCAACCCATATTTTTATATAATATCTGTTAACTGGATAAATTGTAGAAATTTGTGAAAAAAAAAATTCTACTGGATAGCGTTCGTTTACACAAATCCTCAGTAAACAGAAAGAAAAAAAAAGAGAATGAGGTGACAGTTCGCAAAATTTTGCTGGACAAATTTTTGTCAGCAAGATTTTTCAAGCAAAACAAACCATATGATTGTTTTTTGTAAATAGAAATAAAATTTTTTTACAGCTACGTTGTTGTATTGAAATGCAACACAATAAAATTTGTAAAATTAATTATGAAAAAGATAAGAACAATTTCTAAAATGTTTCTGCTTTACATTTTACATCAAGAATGGTGTTTTTCCATATCAGACAGTCATAATTTATTTTTGCATTTGGTGTCACAATCAGCTGTTTAATAAACTTTTAAATTGTTGCAAATTTTCCGTTCGCGTACTTCTTTGGAAAATTTTCATGTTACTGAGTTATTCTAACTGGACTTGACTGACAAAAGTTAGTCGAAAAAAATACACAACTAAAGAATTTGGTTGCTGCAATCAAACCATTCGGTAAGCAAAAAGTTTGGTTGTCAAAATTGTGTATTCATGTCAGTCGTGTCTTTTAGTTTTAATATTTTAATTAAAAAATTCTAATTTCAATTTAACTACATTATTTAAAACATTTTTCAAATATCAGTCTATTATTTTCTTAGGAAAAACTTTAGTTTTTCTTTGCAATTTAAAAGAAATACATTTTGAAATGAAATATCCAAATTTCCTTTAATTTGATCATTCTTTAAAAAATGGTTATAAATTTATCTTATTAACTTCTACATTATTTCATTTGAAATTTTTCTGATAACTGATAACTTCAAGTTATTTAATTAACTAATTTTTATATACAAAAACCTGATTTTAAATTAAATAATAAAAACAATAGACGTACTTATGTTAACTCGTGTGTAACTAAACTGAAATAAATTTTATACAATATTTAAGACCCATTCACAGTTATAGAGTACTCCACTCTACATAGAGGATTTTGCTCCCTGTTCTATAGCGTAGAGTAGTCCATCATTGTGAATCCTAGCTTTAATATTAAACTACTAAAGGATCAGCCAGGCGTAAACGTATCTCTGTATAGTTGTAAACGTAGCTCTGTGTAGTTGTAAACGTAGCTCTGTATAGTTGTATGCATCGAAAAACGTAAACACACTACGAAAATCTGTTTTGATTAGATTTTCGTTGTCTATTTACGTTTTGTGTATGTATTGTAAATGGTTTGTATATGTTCAATGCATAAGAATGACACAAAAAATATAACACATCTTCTATTCTTATTTAACTCATTGAATTTGCTTTACAGAGATACGTTTAAGTCTGGCTAATCCAGCCTTCATTTAGCCTTACGTAACGTGACGTAAATCCATATATTTGTGTCTTTTTAACTCATTAGTTAAGATTGAATCAGCTGATTCGTCACGTTACGTTACGTAACTACAACAAATTCTAATTTAAAGCATGTTCCGAACTGCTCTTTGTAATTTCGACAAATCTGATTCGATTTTTTAAATAAATAGGAGTGTCAATATGTTTTAAAAGTTTTTTTTTATCGAGAATTTATACATCATTAAATATTTTCGTTAAAAAAAGTTTCACAAAAATTTAATTGGACATTTTAACAGAAAATAAATAACTTTCATATACTGATGTCAAGGAAAAAATATATTTTATTTTTGTTCGTTTTCATTGATAAGCTAAAGTCTGTAAATTTTATTCAAGCATAGTAAGTTGTTGGGTTTCATGTGAAAAAAATTATTTCATTTCATACAAAAAAAAAAGATGATTTTTCACGATAATGAATTTCACGTAAAAATTATAAACAATTTGTTTTCCCTTAAATTTGAGATACTATCGTACAAGACTATTATTTTTTTGGTGAAAAACTTACATTAAAGTTTTGTGTTTGTTGTAAAATAAAAAAATTTCATTATTTTCATAATTTCAATGACCATTTGAGGCTTTTAAAGTTCGAGTAAAATTTCTTTAAGGAAAAACAACTTACTATGCTTTAAGATGAATACATAAATTTTAAAACAGAGAAATATTTTCTAAATCAGTTTGTATGAATTGGGGTACGATATATCCCAATGTGAGGTGTGACGAGGAAAGTTTAATTTGAATTTAAGGAAATTCTACGTCGGAAAAGTACTGGGTATAAGAAGAAAACCAACAATACATACAATTTGCCCGTACTTAAAGCGTAGAAACTTCTGTGGTCAAAATTAGAAAGTTAAATCGATCAAATAATAAATAAATATTAATAAATCAAATAATCAAACATAAAACAATTAGGTCGTTCACATGGGGACTGCTGTATGTTTTGTATCGTATTATTGGAAACAGAGATGTTAAAACTTAATTTTCAAAAATACAACAATAGATGATAGTACAATACAACATTTATAGATACCCGTAGAGAAAAAACATGGTTGCAACATCATCACTACTACTACTATATTATGATTGCTGCATTTTGGCATGGTTGTCACAATAAAATTGGTCAATACCATCATTATTATAGTAAATATTTTATTATTTCATAATTGCCACTTTCTATTTTATAATATGATTGGGTTTAACCATACTGTGGTAACAAAAATTCTAGCTATGATAAAAA
This sequence comes from Eustalomyia histrio, assembly GCA_949748255.1. Lineage (NCBI taxonomy): Eukaryota > Metazoa > Arthropoda > Insecta > Diptera > Anthomyiidae > Eustalomyia > Eustalomyia histrio. The sequence goes on along the minus strand of OX456527.1, from coordinate 20,102,144 downwards.
TATGATAATTATGGAATCATAAAATGCTGACAAAAATCAATGAATAATTATATATCAAATAAAAAATTACTTTGATATTTACAGTCATAATATTGTCTTATTTTAATAAAAAAAATTGTATCAGTTCAGTCACACATGTAAAAATGATAATATATTATCATTTTCACCTGGGGGGTTTTATTTTCGAAAATGCCTTATATATATATATATATTATTATAATTTACACTAATCACATCATTTTCGAAAAAATGCATTGTCAAAAAGATTCTACATAGATTAGATTATAAAGGTTGTGTACCATAATGAAGTACTCTACCACATCCAAAGGGATCCAGGAAGAGTTTGGAAAAAATTCTTTAAAAACACAATTGCAGTTCCTTTTTTTTTTTTTGTTTAATTGAATACACAATACTTTTTTATTTCTTCTATAGAAAACGTTCTCAGATGTGAAAAAAAAAATCTTCAAAATGTGTTTAAGAGTTAATTTTTCCTATTAAAATATCACAGATACTAAGTAGCTTTTTTATAGAAGCTCCTTAAAATCCTAGAGTTTTTAAGTTTTTCTAGGGTAATTTAATTGAAAGATTCTTCCAAAAATTGTATCTATTAAATAGGTTCATTCGTTTACTTTTCTCAGTCAAGTCCAGTAAGAATTACTCAGTAACAAATTTACAGAGAGTAAGACAAAGTGACTCTCAAAATAAAAATTTTCTAAAAAAGTACGCGAACAGAAAATTTGCAATAATTTACAAGTTTGTTAAACAGCTGATTGTAAAACCAAATGCAAAAATAAATATAACTGGTCAATATGAAAAAAAAGTAATATTGTTGTAAAATCTTAAGCAGAAACATTTTAGAAGGTTTTCTTATCTTTTCTATAATTCATTTAACAATATTTGTTGCTTTGCATTTTCATAAAACAACGTAGCTGTAAAATATTTTTTTTGTATTTACAAAAATTTAAACACATTTTATTCAATCATATGTTTTTTCTGCTTGTAAATTCTTGCTGGCAATAATTTGTCCAGTAAAAATTTGCAGAAAGAAGAAGAACTCTCAACATCAAACTGTCACTTTATTCTCTCTTTATACCCTCCACCATATATGGTGAGGGTATATATCAGTTTGTCATTCCGTTTGTAATATGTCGAAATATAGGTTTAAGACCCCATAAAGTATATATATTCGTGATCCTTATGCAATTTTAAGTCGATTTAGCGATGTCCGTCTGTCTGTCTGTTGAAATCACGATCACGACGCGAAGACGCAAGCGGGGGTGCCTATTTTTACCCAGATTATTGAACATCCTCCCGACCAGTTTGGTATTTAAAATGAGCAAAATCGGTCAAGCGGTTCAAAAGTTATGAGTGAAAATGTGAAGGTACCTCTAAATTTTCCATACGAATTTGTACAATTTTTGTGTATCTATTTTTTTTTCTGTTAAGTAAGTAAAAATGTTATTAAGTCTTCTTATTGTTCGATTACATTTATTGTCTTACATACTATGATAACTAAGTTAACGTAAAAATGAACAATGTTAAAGTCGCTAACAGAGCAGACCTCTGTAAATAACATTGCTAAAACTAAATAACAAAAGTTCGTTACATAAATTGACAAAACATATTCATATTACAGTTCATGCAAAATTTAGTATATACGTATATCATCTTCATCCCCTTTGGTGGAGGGTTTCAAAGATTCGGCACAGCCGAATTTAGCCCTTTTTTACTTGTTTTTCTTTATGTTTACTGAGTAATTGTGTAAACGAACGACATCTAGTAAAAATTTGTACAAGTTTGTACAAATTATTGAGTAAACGAACATACTTAATGTCTTAATATCTTCGGATTTAAATATTTTTATTTAAATATAAAAATTTTTAAAATTTGGGGGTCCGTCAGCCAGTAAAAATGTCTCAAGAGGTCCGTGAAGTGAAAGTTAGTGGGAACCGCTGCTCTAAGAACTATCTAAAAAAAAAATCCTTAGAATCTAAGAATTTTGCTATTAGAAAAAGTACATAGAATCTATGTTTTTTATTAAAAAAAGTCCTTAGAATTTAAAAATTTTCTTTTCAAGTATTTTTCTTCATATTATGACAACTATATTATAGTACGACTATGGTTGGCACAATCATAATCCAAAAATATATAATGCTCTTCGAATATGATTGCCCCAACCATGTTTTTTCTCTGCGTGTGCAAGAAAATACTGTAATTTAAAAATAATTAAATATGAAATACGTAAGAAAACATAAAAATTTCCAAATTTTTCTTTTCTTTAATTCCTTTTAATTTCTTTTTTTATTCTAAATATTGATGACACCTTTAGCTGTAATAACACACAAGCGACCTAGAAATCGAATGGTATTTGTCGACGCGTTATTTTAACCATGTTTACAAGTTATTTGCGAGTTTGATCCCCGAATCCCAATTTTCAAAATTCCGTATCTCGGGATTATATATAGTACATGATATGGTATTATATATATGACCATATATAATTATATCCAAACTTTTTTCATCGGGCTGTTAAAATCTCCAAGTTTTTGTTGTTGTACTAAAGATTAATTAATTTTATTTAATTCTTGTTGTTTTTTTCTTTGGTAAATTTGTTTACAAATTTTTTCCACCAAAAAATTTAAAATCTTATAAAAATCACTTGACGATTATTTTTTATTCCTCAACTATCGTTTGAATATTTGGTAAATTTACTAGTTTAACATGATGACGTTGTTAACTTGTTTTTCAATTTTTTCTCTATCAGTATAGTTTTTTTTTTTTTGTTTTTATAGCACAATAACGTTTTTGATAAACCACACTATGAGTGACAGGCGTTTTTTTTTACAAAAGCGCGTTTTTGTTGATTGGATGTTGTTACTTAAGCGACACGGCGAGTAAGACTGATTTCATTGAAACCCCGCAAACACAAAACAAGTCTCCAAACTATAATACTGTCCCATTTTGAAGGGGAGCAGATAACAAACATAAGTATTTTATTTATTTAAAAAGCTTGTTATGTTTGTTGATTATAGCCCGTAAAATTGAGTATATATGAGTGTATGATAATTTTCAGAGTTAAATGAGTAGGACCAGCTAGACAACAAGTGTATTGTTGAATTTACCAACCAACCAATGATGCACACAAAAATGAAACAAGTTAAGATAACCTGTTGTGGGAGCATAAATTATAAAAAGAAAAAACAATATTATTACAAAAAAAAAAACATCAAAATTAGTTTTTGATTTGATTGTGAGATTTATTATAATTCTTTATAATCGTTGGCTTTGCAAGGGAGAAAATTTCTAATATGTAGTAACACCGTTCGACAAAGCTTAATTTTTGGTGTTGCACCCATGCGGAAATCCAATAAATTCCAAAAGAAGGGCTAAAAATAAAATATCCATATTTTCCACTTTTTCTAAATCAATTTGTCGTTAAAAACGCGAATAATCGTTAAAAAATGCGAATTGTTGTTAAAAACGCGAATAATTATTTATATTTCCACAGACTTTTGCCAAAGAAATTTTTAAAGTATTTTATCCCTTTGTTGTTATAAATCGCATTTCTGAAATATAGGTATTTCTTTTTTCACCCCTGACACAGGGAAAAATATTTTATGGCTAAATATTGGGAAGTGGTAGTATGATAATTTTAGTTTACAGAAAAAATAGACAATTAAGACCTCAAATTTTGTGTTTCGAACTAAAATATTTTACTTATGATAAACTCTAAAATCTATCTATCATATTTGCAAAGGCAACTGAAAATTTTGCTGTTATTACGGGAAATTTTGCTAATTTGAGCCCAGCGATATTTTTTGCTAATCTTAGCTGTCGTGTAATACAATGAAATTTGTAGAAAAAATTAGCTGCCGCTACTAAATTTTAGTAAACTTTTTGTAAAGTGGAGTTTAAAATCTGTTTGCTAAAATCAGCAAAAAAAATTACTAATATTTAGTAAAAAATTTTAAATTTATTTTTTATCAAGCATCAACATTTTTTTATTTTATTTTTTTTTTTTTTAATATTTTAGACAAAATTTAAAAAAAATCAAAGGTTTAGAAATTTTAAAAACAAACGAATTTATCATTTTGCTTTAATTTGGTTATTTCTGTTTTGAAAAATATTTTAGTCATTTTTTTTAATTTTAAGTTAAATTTTAATTATTTTTAGGGCTGATTTTTAGAACTAAAATAAGTTTTTAGTGCTATTTAAGGTGGATGTCTGATTTTTAGACATAAGTCGGCATCTTCACTTCCGATCCCTTTTATTTAACCTATGTAACATTTTAAGCCAATTTAAGTTTGTAGGTCTTACACCTACAAACTTAAAAAATAACATTTCCTTCAATATCCACTTTTTTAAAATTAGTAAATTTTTTTTTTGCTAATTTTAGCAAATCGGTTTTCAAAAATTTACAAAATGATTTCTGAAATTAGCAACAAAAATTTGTAAATATTCTGTAAAAATTCTATAATTTGTAAAATGTAAATAACAAAAATATTTGCTAAATAATAATTTTTTTAATAAAAATCATTACGAAAATAGCAAAATGGGATTGAAAACTGTTTACAAATTTTTCTACTAACTTTATTTTCTGAGTGTATGGTATAGATTTTTTCCTGATCGGATAAGTAGTTCTGAACTTATTCGAAAATTTGTTTCAGCTTCTATACTCACCAAAAATAGTCTGTAATGACAACTGAAAATTTTGCTGTTATTAAGGGAAATTTTGCTAATTTGAGCCCAGCAGTATTTTTTGCTAATCTCAGCAACACATGTCTGCTGACGTGTAGTACAATGACATTAGTAGAAAAATTAGTAGCCGCTACTAAATTTTAGTATACTTTTTGTAAAGTGGAATTTAAAATCTGTTTGCTAAAATCAGCAAAAAAATACTTATATTTAGTAAAAAATTTTCAATTAAATTTTTTTAAGCTAAAGATCCTTTTTTTTATAAAATTTCTTATTTTATTTTCGATATTTCGCTAACAATTTGTTAGCATCTTCAGGAAAACAAAATTTTCAGTTTATTTTTTTTATCGAGCATCAACATTTTTTTATTTTATTTATTTTTTTTTCAAAAAATATTTTAGACAAAATTAAAAAAAAACTCAAAGGCTTAAAAATTGTAAAAACAAACGAATTTATCATTTTGTTTTAATTTGGTAATTTCTGTTTTGAAAAATATTTTAGTCATTTTTTATACTTTTAAGGTCAAATTTTAATTGTTTTTAGGGCTAATTTTTAGAACTAAAAAAATTTTTTAGTGCTATTTTAAGTGGATGTCCTTTTTTCAGACATTATTCGGTATATTTACTTCCGATCCATTTTTTAATCTATGTAAGTTTTAATTACAAATAATATTTCCTTCAATATCAATATTTCCTTCAATATCCACTGTAAAATGATGTCTGAAATAAGCAACAAAAATTTGTAAATATTCTGTAAAATCTCTGTATTTTGTAAAATGTAAATAGCAAACACATTTGCTAAATAATATTTTTTTACTAAAAATCAGTACAAAAGTGGGATTAAAAACTGTTTACAAATTTTTCTACAAACTTTTTTTTCTGAGTGTAAGTTCTGCCTACTCGAAACTACTTTATTATGAAATGATTTACACAATTTAAAAGACTTCACCATATATATCAACATTTCATAAAATTGGAAGCCTGTCATCAATTTGGAGTTTTATGAAGCGTTACTTTGAACAAAAATCTATAAAAAAAACTTCATAAATATGTATGATGATGCTATTTGCCTGAGTGTATAAAAATTTTATTATTTTTGCGAAAATGAATTTTAAATAAAATTATCTTTCATTTGAGTATAATCATGTCGGGAAGCCGACTAAAAAAGTTTATATATAATCATATATGGCCTTATATAATGATATATTAGAATATATAAATACATATGTATCTTGGCATGCATTACAATATTTTATTATTTTTATACCCTTCACCACAGGTGGAAGGGTATATAAGTTTTTCATTCCGTTTGTAATTTCTACAATATTGATCTTAGACCCTATAAAGTATATATATTCTGGGTCCTTATGAAGAGCGAAGTTGATTTAACGATGTCCGTCTGTGTGTTGAAATGGGTTTTCCGAAGAACCCAGACATGATGAGGACTTGATTGTTTTTTTATTTCTGTTACATGTGATCCATTTCTGTTTGCTATTAAAAATCAGACAGATCGGTTAATAAATGGCTGAGATATTAGCAAAAAACCAGGACAACCTCTAATTTTTTCCGTAAAATCCCTTTGTTTAATATGTATGTAGAATTTTACGCATAACAAACACATCCGTTTGTTGAAATTCTTTTCTTTCATCTCCACCTTTTATACACAAACAACACACATACAAAGATTTGTCATTTAAATAAAAACTAAACAAATCTCTAATGAACGACGACTTTTTGTATATGTACCTCAATTAACGATGATTTTGTGTGAGCTTCAATAGCTCAGTTGTCTAGACGCTATGTCACAAATACTTTTTTTTTCTAAGACCGCGGGTTCGAATCCCGGTCAATTCACTTTTTTTTTGTATATTTTTTTTTTATTATTTTCTTAAGACTTTTTTTTTTTTTGTTTATTTTTGTTTTTTTTTAACATTTAATAATTAATTTATACAAAATTTTATATTAATAATTAAATAATCACTAAATATGCTAAAAAGATCAAAATTTTTATAAAAACCCTCTGATACAAACAAAATACAAACGTTTTTATACCCTTCACCACAGGTGGAAGGGTCGCGGTCAATTCACTTTTTTTTTGTAATTTTTTTTTTTATTTTCTTAAGATTTTTTTTTTGTTTATTTTTTGTTTTTTTTTTAACATTTAATAATTAATTTAAATAAAATTTTATATTAATAATTAAATAATCCATAAATAGGCTAAAAACATCAAAATTTTTATAAAAACCCTCTGATACAAACAAAATACAAACGATTTTATTTCTATTTTTTGCTCCGATTTAAAAGAATTTATAAAAAGATTTTTAAACCATTTTATTCTCATATATTAAGAAAATTTTATACATAATTTCCCTTTGAGTGCAACTATTTTAGGTCATAACTTGTAATAATTTATAAAAAAAAAATTATAAACTATTTTCCTTCAAATTTTTAAAATTAAGCTAAAGAAATTAAAAATATTTTTAATAAACAAACGAAATAAAATCCCAAATGCAAATTTGCCAGCTAAATCAAACGTTTTTGTATAAATAAAACACATGAAGTTCTAGTGATTTCTTTTAACGATTTGTTGAAATTCTTTTCTTTCACCTCTTCACCTTTTATACACAAACAATAAACACTATTCTAGAGCTGTAATATGACATATGGATACGTCTTATATAGCAAAAGATCGAAAATCTTTAGTATAACATATTTGCTGAAAAACTCGGAAATATCGGTTCAGATACAAAAAAGTTATGCCCAAAACATAAATTTTTTTTAAATACCTATTTTCTGGAACCATAAATCTTCCCGAGTCCAAGTTTTATCACCAAACTAAATGGTTAATTTCCTCTTAAAGGCGTCCGTATATAAATCTGTCCATTCCATATATGTCCATATATAAACTTCAGTTTTTTTCCCAACCATGGTGAAGGGTATATAAGATTCGGCATAGCCGAATTTAGCCGCTCTTACTTGTTTTAAATTATTTTATATTGCGCCGTATATAATCACATCTAGTTATATATAGGTTTTTATAAAATTAGATATTATTTGTATCATGTAAAATTACATATAACACTATATGTAATTATATATGACTTATACCGAAGCCAATTATACTTATGTATGGCTTATACAGAATCATAAATATTAATGTATGCCTTTACATATTTGAGACATAATAATATATGGTCTACTATCAAATATTTTTTTTTTTTTTGGAATAGCAACCTGACAGCTTGAGCACAAACTGACAGCTTTGAAAATCGAAGATTGTTGCCAAAGGTAAATCTATAAATAAATGGAAAAAGGGTAATCATTCACTAACTGTGAAAAAGGAATTTCGCAGTCATTTTCCTTAGAGTGTGTAATATATGAGCCTGTTCAAAATCATGAGCTGATCCTTACAATTTGTTCGCCGGTAGGCTAGTTGGTAGCGTGCTAGCTTATCAGTGCGGGGATCGTGGGTTCGATTCCCACCACAGGCTCTGGTCTGTTTTCGCTACAACGAGCCAAAAGCCTTCGTTGCTAGTGCTCGGTTAGGGTATAATGTATAATTTGTAATTGAATTTTTAATAAAAACAATAAAATAATTAGTGTTTACTATTTGTTAGTAACCATGAAATTTAAAAACTTATAATTGCAAAATTATTTTAAAAATTAAGATAACCTCTCATACAAATATATTAACTAAATATAAACTCGCGATTCAAATAATTAAACGAATTGACTAGGCTTTCTTTCAGAATACGTTGAAGTTTTTCATTATGTAAATTTGTGTCGTTTGGTGTACGAGTATAAAGCCGAATTACTTGTTTGTGCCTTATGAATTTTTTGTGTTTTTTTTTTTATTATTTATTTATGCTTATTTTTTTATTTATTGAATTTTTACAATGGGATCCCCCCAGGGCCTCTAGAGTTGTATAAATGTTACGAAAATAGGTATTAAACAATATGCTGTCAAGTGTCTTCACATGCAATAAAATAATAGCAAGCAATTGTCAAACTGATATGATCATAAGTGAAGACATTTAATGTTATTGCAATACATATCAAGATGTCGTTGACATGCAATCAGCCATTATGTCTGCCAATAAATGTCACTTTTCGTTTTCATTTTAATCTAGCAATAAACAGCAACACAAATTTTAGAACAAGAAGGGAAAGTTTAATTATTTAGTAATGGTACAACAAAAAATAATTTTATATAAAATTACGAGTTTTAAGATATTTCTTAGCAGTGAATTGGGAAAATATTTTCCACTTGACATCATTTTGACGTTTTTTTGTAATCGATTTGTCAACTGCTTAATATATTGTCATTGCATGTGAAGATACAAATTTTAGTAAAAAAAGGGGAAATTAAAATTAGTTATTTTTTGTAAAAAAAAAATAATTTTTGATCAAATTTTGTACTTTTCGATGAAAAAACTACTATATATATTTCTTAGCAATGAAATTGGCAAGTATTTTCCACTACAGTGCAATTAAAATCAATTTGACATATGTATCTTTGTAATCGATTTGGAATTGCTATCATTTTATGGCATGTGAAGACACTGCGTAAAGATTACCATTTAAATTGAAAATAGACTAATAGTTTATACATTATACGAGCTGAGCCTAATTTAAATACAGCAAACAGCGATACACTGCAAAGTAGATTTTATTCCTTTCTCTTTTGCACTTAAACATATTTTGTATCATGCCATCTCTATTTTAGTACACTCCACTCTGTATTTCATCTATATTTATGAAGAAGTTTCATCATATTTATGAAGATGTTTCTTCATAGTTATTAGGAATTGTGTCAATTTATGAATAAGTTTATAATGAAGTTCTTTTAATTTGTATTAGTGTTTCCAATTATTCGACGCTGCCAGTTAATTGGTTAGATCATTATTTAAAATATTTAAAAAAATTGGCGATTAATCGTTTAATGCAAAATAAATGTATTTTTTTCATCAATAAGAACACAAAGAGCTGCTTTTTGCTGAAATATCAAGTTAAGTCAAGCATCCCGAGATTTTTTAAAGAATCATGACATATAATCTTAGGGTTTTTCAAAGGAATCTGACGACTCTTTAAAAAGAAAATGACAGACGTGTTCAGTAGTACAAGTAAACCCTTAAAAACGCAGTGAAGATAGTCGGTAAAGTTGGCTTTATTATCTTTATAAGACACTGGCCAGAATTAAAAAATGCCTAAATAAACAAAAGTTGCCTTCAAAAAAATTTAATAACATATTTTTTAAAATATGGTATAAAAAGTTTTTGCGAAATTCACAGTTTGATTGATCTGCCTCTGTTGCCTGACTCTTTCACTACCTGAGGGTCAATTCTCGTTCTGTGATAATGTGAAGTGAAAAAAAACTTTTCACTCGAACTTTTCACAAATACATAATTTGCGATTCTCGTATGTATTATGAAAAAAATGTTTCATTCGCACTGTACCCATGAAAATTTTGTAACTGTGTTATCCAAAATTTAAAGCAAATGTCAAAACAGAAAAACGTAAACAAAAGTGAATTAAGTTCGTAAAATTTATTTTAAATAATTATATAAAAATATCTGGATTAATTGTATCATTGGATATTACTCAAAGAATTCCGGATGAACAAAGGTAAGACAATGATGTTACAAGCATTTCATTGCAGTAAATAATTTAATAATTTATAGGAATTTTTTGAGTGTGCTGAGACGCATACTTCGTGCTGACCACAATCCATTCGAGATGACAACCGAAAAGCACTTCATGGATTTATATCGGCTTACTTTAAGTGAACTATATTTGGTGCACGTATGAAGTCTAATATTACTTAAAGAAAAAAAATTTCATAAAGAATATAAATAAACTATAAATAAATATGCCATACTTTTGCCATTTTTCACTATCCTTTTGGGTCCAACTAAAACTGTTAAGGCTCGCCGCTAATTCGTTACACTTTTCGTCTCTAAATTTGGCACCATCTGCAGTTACAAATCTGAAAATATGGGATTAATAAAAGTGTGATTATGGTTATTAAGCTACTTACTTATCGTTTGCAATGTCCACATGCTTTTCTTAATAATTAATTAAATACTCCTATTGGCTTTCACTGGCACGCTTTCCTCTTACAATCTTCTCCATGTTTATTTCACTTAAAAATAGTCTGTGTAAACAATTTTTTCATATGAAAATATTTTGACAGTTGTTTGCACTGTTACACAAAACAAGAATCTCCAGTGCTGTGCAATCGTGAAAAATCTTGTTTCGTTCCACTTTTTTTTTCATATGAAACGTTTTGATATTTCTTTACATTTTTTCACAGAACGCGAATCAAAATTACTATGAAAACGTGAAAAAACTTTTAATTTCACCGTTTCACAGAACGAGAATTGACCCTCTGGTGTAAGCTTTAGAGTTAAAGATGTTATCTATTAGAAAAAAAAATCATGCATATTCCTGACAAGTCCTCCATAATTTTCCTGTGTTTGTGCAATTAAGAATTCAAATAAGCGAATTCTTAAATATTAGTGACTAAACAACTTAATTCTACTGAAGTTCCTACTTCATCAACATTTGTTGACAAATCAAATTAGAAACAAAATTTCATGTTATTTTCCTGTTTTTATAAATTTTTTTCCAAAGAAATTTAAATGAAAATACAGTTTTCGAAATTTAAAACAATTTTATTTTATTAGTTTTTAACATAAGTAACGTCATAGTGCTTGTTAGGAATATGCCCAGTCACGTGTTTTATTGCTAAGGAGACAAATATATATTTTAATAGGTTTTTTGTTAAAGCTCTGCTTAAAAGCTGTAGCTTTTTTAAAACTTCGCATTCTGATGACACCTATTGTCAGCTCGAAATACATGTATACGGAGGTTGAAAGCTCTTTTTCAATTTTTTGGACATGAAAATATAATTTTATATTATTTAAAATTTATTTTTTGATAGGAATCGAAACAAAAATAAAAAATTGCCTATCATATTTCCCAAAGCCTACATAAAATTTCCTTTGATTCAGTTGATTTGAAAAGAATCTGATTGTATTTTATTTGATATTTTTTCTACGATTTCCTTGCCAATGTAAAGAAAATTGTAGTTAAAAAAAAACAGAAAAACTCATATTAAAAATTTAATCGGTTAATCGACCCATTTTAATAGATTATTCGGGTCGAATAATTATTTGAGTTTTAAATTTTTTGTTTAGACATTATTCGAAATGAAGGCGATTAAACACTAATTTGTATTAATTTGTTTTTTTTAAGTATTTAATTAAATAAAAATGGGAACTTAATGAGAACTAAAAACAGCAGTATTTTCCAACAGAATTAAATAATTTCTGACTTTTTTTATTAAATTTTTTTATGAACTGATAAGGATTTATAAAACATTTTATCATTTATATGAAAACTTCTTAAATATGATGAAGAATTTGATGACAATCGATTTATTTAACAGTTTCATCAATAAGATGACATTTTTTCCTTAAGTATAAAGTTGTGTTTACATAACGCTACGAGATCCAGTTGAAACTAGATTTCGAAATCTATGCCGTATGATCTATACACTACCGTATGATCATTTTTAAGTGGATTTCGAGTGTAATAAAAACGCCTTTACAAGATAATTAACAATTTTTAACAGTTTTTTACAACAAAAAATACTAAAATTTAGTTAATTGTATTAAAAACTTTAAAATATGTAATTTATTCGGGCATGTTCTGGATTTTACCTTTAGATGAAAGTGAAAATTTTATAATTTCTTTCTCGATTTCCTTTGGTTTATTAAAAAATTTAAGTGAATTATTATTGTAAAGTAGTTAACATCGAATAAAATTCGCACTAATTCCAGAACATACACGAATATATTTTTAAAATTTTAAATGTATATTTTCCGATTTTAAATACATATTTTATGTGTAGAAAACACTTATAAAAACATGAACTTCATTGATCATGCCCCAATCTTTATTCTTGGACAAAAACTACTAAAAAAAAACTTTTATTTTTTATAAATTATATTTTTAATAGCTACAATTTAACAGTAGCGAAACTGTTACGAAGCAAAAAGTATATAATTTTCTATAGAGTATGTTTCTCTCTCACGAACTTTTTAGTACTCTCTTAGAACACGAACATAGTTTGGCGGCAACAAGGGTGAGTTTTGGTCGGCAACTTTTAGTAGTGTTTAGCGGTGCTGCCATATAACCAATTTTAAGTATTTTTTGCCGTTTTTTGGGATGCTAGAGATTTTTCAGATTATTTCATAAAAAAATGTTTTTTTTATTTTATTCATGTATTTTTTCAGATTTTTCATATAAAAATATAATATTTGTTCAATATACTATTTATTTTTACTAAAATTAGACATGTCTAATAAAGTAAAAAAATACAACAAAAATTTGCAATTGTGTTAAAAAAATAGTTACGAATTCAAACATAACATTGTGACATGAAACATTGACCAACTATGTCTATCATATCCATTATTTCCCATTTCTATGGTAAAAATATATAATAAAGAGAATAAATATGCTATTAAAAAATTGTTTTCATGAAAAAACTGGTAAACAGTTAAGAATACCAAAAATTGGGATAAAAAATTGCACTGTTTACTGCATACACCAAATTTAATGTTTTTCAACACTTTAGCAACTTTGAAAATGTTGCCTTCTCATTTAAAAATGTTGCCGCTGAACTCTGTACCATGTTGAATTTCTGGTAGAGCGGGAAAAATACTCTATAGAAAATTATATACTTTTTGTACGAAGGCGTATGAGTAATTTTTATACCATGTACATATCGCTCATACGCTCACAGGAAAACATATTTATTCTTTGTGACTAACTTTTCGGCAATTAAATAATTTGACAACAGATGTATTTGTTTTGCGCGAGCAGAAATTCTTGTAATATTGCAACCAAAAAATTCTGCTTACTAGAAATTCGTTTACAATAATTAAACTATTTTCTAATTAATATTACTTATTTATTCAAAATAATAATCGTATAATCGTTAATAAGAAATAATAATAGTTTTTTTTACAAATCCACACTTACATCTCAGATTTTTATACCCTCCACCATATATGGTGAGGGTATATATAAGTTTGTCATTCCGTTTGTAACATGTCGAAATATAGGTTTAAGACCCCATAAAGTATATATATTCGTGATCCTTATGCAATTTTAAGTCGATTTAGCTATGTCCGTCTGTCTGTCCGTCCGTCTGTCTGTCTGTTGAAATCACGATCACGACGCGAAGACGCAAGCGGTAAATAACATTGCTAAAACTAAATAACAAAAGTTCGTTACATAAATTGACAAAACATATTCATATAACAGTTCATGCAAAATTTAGTATATACAGTGGTGGCCATAACAAATGCAACTAGCAACATAATTTTACAAAAGTTGTTTAAACTAGTATTAAAAATAAAAAAAAATTATTTATATACTTAAAATATTTTTTATTTTTTATTAAAAAATGAGAAAATAAAATTAAATGCATAATTATTTACATTGAAAAGAAATAAAATAGAAACAACTACGTAAAGGCTCATACTTCATTGGCCAAAACATATGCAACAAATTGTTTCGAAATCATTTTTGTTTATACAACTTAATATTGCGTGGCAAACCCCTTATTTTTGATGACGGCTTGACATCGACGAGGCATTGAAGCTATTAAATTGGCAATAAAATTGGCAGGAATAGCATTCCAAGCATCTTCCAACCTCTGAAACATAATATCAGAATTAGTGCAATTTTCGCGATCGATTCTTTGATCCACGATTTCCCAAAGGTTCTCAATGGGGTTTAGATCTGGGGATTGTGCTGGCCAATCCATTACAGAAACTTTTTCTTGAGCCAACCACGCTTTAACTACTTTCGAAGAGTGCTTGGGATCTTTGTCGTGCTGAAAAACCCATCGCAGCGGCATATTATCCTCTGCGTGTGGAAGCATAACTCTCTCTAAGATGTCTCTATACATAAATCTGTCCATTATGCCATTGATTCTGCGCAATGGGCCAACACCAGCAGCAGAAAAACAGCCCCACACCATTACGTTACCTCCTCCATGTTTCACCGTCTTTTTGCAGTATCGCGCTTGAAGCCGCTTATTAACTGGTCGTCTTACATAACACATGCCATCACTGCCGATGATATTAAATTTGGACTCATCACTAAATAGGACAGTCCTCCATTTCTTTTCTGACCAATTTAAATGCTCCTTAGCAAACTTCAAACGTTTCTTTTGGTTGCGTTTAGATATAAGCGGTTTTTTTGCTGGGCGACGTGCACGTAGGGATGCTTGGACGAGTCGTCTGCGGATAGTCCGAGTAGAAATTGGTAATTGAATACTTGCTGCAATCTTTGACGAAGTTGTAAATGGATGTTTTTTCGCCTGCTGGATTATTAAATTGTCCGATCTATGGCTTGTCGACCGTGGTCGTCCTCCGCGGTGGGTTACGGAAATTTCTTTACTTTTCTTAAATTTTGCAATAATGCGTGAAATTGAGCTTTTATGAATATTATACTTTTCAGAAATGTCCTTTTGTGATATTCCATCAGAATAATCACTTACAATTCGCTTTCTTAGCTCAAAGCCGAACTTATCACGTGCCATTGTAAAACTGAATTGATTTAAATCTTTATCAAAAATATTCAACTTTTATGCTGTTTAGTACAGGTTAAACATAAAAACAACACATAATAAAAAAAAAAACATTAACTGCACATAAAGAGAAATGGGAAAAATACCGTTATCTGAGAACAAATTAGAAGAGTTGTATTTGTTTTGTCCAGATGTTTTTTTGTTCTTAAAATAAAAATACAAAAATATGGCAACATTAGCAAAAAACAACGGATTTTTTTAATTAATTTAATTTCTTGGAATGTTATTTATTAACATGTAGTTGTTGTTGATATGCTTTTAAAAACAATTCGGTGAATTACAGATCAGTTTAACCTAAGTAAACCAGAGTTGCATTTGTTTTGGCCACCACTGTACGTATATCATCTTCATCCCCTTTGGTGGAGGGTTTCAAAGATTCGGCACAGGCGAATTTAGCCCTTTTTTACTTGTTTATATATTAAAATATTCAGGTATGCATTACGAGCAAGGATGGATACCTTAACCGCTGAAATCTGTAACCCCTAAAATACCAATTTAAATTAAAAACCGTTAGCGATTGAAATACCGTAACCGTTTTTTTAAACCTTCACCATAACCGAAATAAAAAATAACGTTATATATACAGTGAGCATCAAAAGAAAGTGTACACGCTAGGGGTATTATGTTTGCAATAAAATTTCAGCCGTTTGTAATTAGATTTAATTTCACATTTTATGATTTTTATAATAATATCATTCTATCTTTCTAAATTTAGAAAAGAAAACAAACCTATTCTCACAACAAAAAATATAACAAAAAAAAATTACTGTTTATTCTAAGCGTCAAAAGAAAATGTACAATTTGACCATCAAGTTGTATTTATACAGTTAAATTTAGTAATATATTCAAGACAATACGAGGGCGGATCAATAAGTCCGTGACTTTTGCAATGAAATACAGTTTTTTTTGCAAAAAAAAAAATTTTTTTTTCAACATAATCTCCTTTTAGCTCAATACACTTAGTCCAACGTTTCTCCAATTTTTGTATCCCTTCCAAAAAAAATAGGATTTTTCGAGGTCCATAAAATAGGCGTTTGTTTGATCAATAATTTCACCGTTGGAGCTAAATCTCTTTCCAACAAGCCATTTCTTTAGGTTTGGAAATAGGAAATAGTCAATGGGGGCTAAATCCGGAGAATATGGCGGATGAGGTACCAATTTGTAGCCCAATTCATGGAATCATGCCATTGAGACTACACTCGTGTGCACCCGTGCATTATGGTCAATTGAGAGCAAAAGCGACACCCATCTTGCAGGCAGCTTTCTTAAATCCAACTGATCATTTAAAATCGAAACCACTGTGTCATATGAAATGCCTATGGCATCAAGAATCTCACGCACTTTTACTCTCCGATCGGCCAACACCAAATCGTAGATTTTTTCGACATTTTAGGGTGTATTGGCCGTCTAGAACGTTCAGCGTTATTTGTACTTGTGCGACCACAAGGAAAGTCATTAAATCACTTGTTTACCATTGTAATCGATGGTGCAGAGTCCTCATGGTATTTATCAAGCTTTTCTTTGGTTTGATTGACGATTTTTTTTCGCAAAAAATAATGTTTAATAAGCACTCGAAATTCACTTTTTCCATTTTTAAAAAATCCACGAGGTTGTATGTTTTGAACAGCTGTTAAACCCGAAGTAGAGTTTTCAAAAAACCTGCCTTTTGAAAAAACTGGTTTCGGTTTTCTTCGAAAAATAGAATTTTATAAAAACCGGTTTCGGTTTTTGCAGAAAAAACCGGTCAACCGGTTTTTTCGGTTTTTTTTAAATTTGAATAAAAAGCTTTTATAATTTATTAATTGTTTTTTATTACAAAAAAACAAATTTAATATATAGGGTAATAAAAATAAAAAAATACATTCTTTGAAAAAAAAAATATATATATACATTTAAATTTAATTTTTTTATTGTATTTCATTTCAACAAAAAATTAACTTAAAACCAATATTTTTTAATATAATATCTTTTTTTAATATTACATTTTTAATATGTAAAAAGAAAATCTATTTTTCAGTTCTAAAATAATATGCAATTTAAATGTTTTGTTTTAATACGATTTTCTTGTTTGCTTCTGAAAAAGCTAGAAGTGGAAAATACTCTTTCACTAATAGTAGGTGTTGGACAAATAGTCAAAAGACAATTATATAAATTTTCCAACTTTTCAGTTTTTTGGTCGCATTTATCAAGATATATGAAATCATCATATAATGATGAATGATTTTGTACAGTCTTTTTTTATGATTTTGAATACTGTTTATTGTGTTATTTAGATCAGAAATTAAACTATTAGAATTTGGAATATCCAAAGTTAAGTCTTCATCGGAATCTATCAGACTTACATCTATATCTTCAAAACCAACGATTATAAAAGTGTTCGAAAAAAAAAGAGACCATGTAACCCAGTTAGTGATGTAATTAAAAAAAACCGGTTATTCAACAAAAAAGACCGGTTTTCGGTTTTCTTCGAATTTACAAAATATTCGAAACCGATCGGTTTTTAAAAATAAAGAAAACGGTTGACCGGTTTTTGAATACTCTAACCCGAAGTAAATGACGGAACTTGATCAAAATTCTACAGTAGTCTATTAACAGGTGGCAGTGTTGTATTTAATACAACTACGAGGGAGTTCGAAAAGTCACGTACTTATTGATCCGCCCTCGTATTAATAAATAATATTTTTCGCGATTGGAGCAAATCACACTTTTCTTTTCTGTTTTAACGTGAGCAAAACTGCTATAGTCCATATAAAAAAAAAATTTCGCGTAAAAATTTTGTGCAATTCGTTTTTACGCTATTATTTTTCTAGTGAAAAGTGATATTTTGGGTTTATTGTGATTGAGTCTTTCTTTTATAAGCGGCTCACCCTGTGTGAATTACAACATTTGCTGACATCAGTTTAAAACCCTAATTAAAGTTGCACTATAAACACAACCGAAAATAGTGTAGTTCGTTAATGGTTCTGTCGGTTGGCAAGCTAAAAAATTTACATATACAAATCTGTTTGGACATTAACTAAACAATTATTAAAAATTCAACCGATGAGAGTATTTGGGAGAAACTTGATATTATCATATGGAAAACCACAATATGTATAACATAGCTCTTAAAAAATTCAATTTAATGTACTCTTTCGAAAAAAAAAATTAAATAGAAAAATTATTCATTTAAGACATTTAAAATCTGTATGTGTGCGACAAGCTATCAACGTTAGCTTATGTTATTTCCATTTAAATTTGACATAAGCCAAACTTCAGTGTTAACACTTAACGTTACTTATGTCAAATTTGTATGGGAATGACATAAGCAAACGTTTATAGCTTGACGCAAAAACATAGCAAAAGTTTGAGTGAAATTGTTTCACTAGAAAAAATAATTTACTATGCTTTACCTTAAAGAAGTTTTCAGTTAAGGCTGCGTTTACACATATATCCTAAATTTTATCAAAAAGAGCGTAAAAGAGACACGTAAATAAGCGTAAATAAACACATATCCAAGTCCTAGGTGTTAACGAAGCCTAAGTGGTTTCTAACCTTCAATAATTATTATAATAAAGTAAAAATTAATTAATTAAAACTAAAATTAAAACATAGTTGTTATATATCTATGTCAGTGATTTCCACTAACTTTCACTTCACGGACACTTTGAGGCATTTTCACTCCCAAATTTTTAAATTTTTTATGTTTAAATAAAAACTTTAAATCCGAAGATTTTTTGAAAAAATAGTAGTAGGAGAAAATACGACAGATGGAATTGTAGAATTTTCAGAATTTAAGTTTTACCAGAAAAAATTAGAAACTCCGGATTTTGAGGGGTTTTCTTTAAAAAAAGCTTCTTAGTATCTGTGATTTTTTAATAGGAAAAATTGATTCTTAAACACATTCTGATAATTTTTTCGCATCTGATAACGTTTTCTAAAGATATAAAAAAATATTGTGTGTTTAATTAAACGAAAAAAATGCGACCCCAGGGGGTCGCGACCCCCATTTTGGAACCGTTGGTCTATGTCTTTCATTTCATATTGTGTTGTATTAATTAATTAAAATATCATAAATTTACTTCATTTTTTTAGTATTAAGCAAATCTAATAACACAAGCCAAC
This sequence comes from Eustalomyia histrio, assembly GCA_949748255.1. Lineage (NCBI taxonomy): Eukaryota > Metazoa > Arthropoda > Insecta > Diptera > Anthomyiidae > Eustalomyia > Eustalomyia histrio. The sequence goes on along the minus strand of OX456527.1, from coordinate 20,082,677 downwards.
ACATTTTTTTAACACATCAGGTTTTTTAGGCCGAGTTTTTGAAATCATTTTTCCTTTTAAATGTTTTTTTAATTATTCTCTGATACATAGTTCTTAAATATTCTAATGAATTCGCCATAAAAAAGTGTGAAGAAGTGATTTTTCACGATAACAAATTTCACCTGAAAATTTAGAACAATTTGTTTTCCGAAAATTTAATATAAAAGACTATTTTCTGGGGTAAAAGTGACATTTTGAATTAATTGCATGGTTGGCAAGCAATAACTTTTCATTATAACGGTAGTTGTCTATCACGCTCTGATTAATACCGCTAGAAAAATTTTAAAACTGCGATTGCAATAGTGATATGTGTCTTTTAATATTACGGGGTTTATTTCATAATAATATCTGTTAAATTTTGTTATATTTGCAAAATACCGTTATAAATCGGTGTTTCGGTAGTTTAGCGTTATTATAACAGTAGTTTAAGATATTTCAAAATTGAACCGGTAAAATAGCGCAATAAACACGATTATACGAAAAGACACATGTCTTTAAGGAAATCGCCATTTTAAAATTTTCATATCGGTCTTAAAGTAGCTGTGGTGGCCAACTACCGTTATTATGAAAAGGTATTGAATGCCAACCATTATTAATTGTGATGTACTTTTCTTAAAGAATTAAAAATTGTTAATTTTTACAATTAAAGCTACGTTTTGAAAGTTCGAGTTTTTTTTCGGGAGAAAAACAATTCACTACGCTAAAAACAAAGGCAAATTGTACCAAAAAAATTTCGTTTTTTTGTATTAAAGCGCAGTAAGTTGTTTATTTAAAAACATAATTTCTCACTATAATGAATTTTAGATAAAAAAAAAAATTAGTACAATTTGTGTTCACGCGAATTTATTATACAAGACTTTAAATTTTCTAGTAAAAAAGTGACATTTTGGATTAATTTTTATTGTGTCTGTCTTATCAAATAAAAAAAATTTACATATTTTTACAATTTAAATTATGATTTGAGGCCATAAAAGTTCATATGAAACTTTTTCGCGTAAAAACAATTTACTGTGCCTTATAGCAAAAATAAACCTGCCTATCCTGAGACTTGCGCATAAAGCTTAATTCCCGATGTTATGATTAGGTTTTTTCCGAATTCAGCTCACCTCAACCCTTTAGAAAAAGTACAGGGTATTTACATTTTTTCAAATTCTGTTTATGTTTATTCAATAAAAACTAATAAAATTTTAGCACGAATCAAATCCCTTTTTTTTAAAAGATTTTAATTTATTTTATAACACGTGTTATATTTAAGTATGTTCCTACTGACTTGGATGTCAAGAATTCTTGAGAATCAAATATTTAATTATGTACAAAAAGTTTCCATGGTTTATGGGCCATTCACATAACAGTGATAGCTAGGGCTCGGAAGTTCATGTAAGTACATGTTTTTTGCTGCTAGCTGGAGAACAACATGAACCAAATATCTGTGCGAATAAAAATGTGCAAGAAACTGGCATCTATTTGTTAATACATATTTTGCTATATGTATATGCATATTTTGCTATAAATGCATATTTTTGCATATTCTGAAAAAATTTTTAAAACTGGGTTTTACGCAATTTATATCTTTTATAGAAAATATATTAAATTTATAAATTTTATTGCAAAATAACATAAAAACGACAATGATTAAAGGTAATTTTTAAACCAATTTTTAAAACAAAAAAATACTGGAGCAAGAATGGAGCAACATATACCTTTTAACAGGTTTTTTTGCTTAAGCTCTAACTTCTTCTGGAGGCTCTAACTTGTCTAAAACTTTGCGTTCTGCAAAGATCTTTTGCTTTTACATTAATAGATGGAGGGTTAAAGTTCATTATTAAATAGAAAAAAAAAGATAGTAAATTTGAATTAAAAATATTGAAAAGTTTAAAATATCAATAACAATTGCATATTCTTAAAATTATATTTTTCTATAGTTCATATATATGTACCTTAAATATGAACATGATTATAAATACATGAACTTCCTTGCCCTAGTGATAACAAATCTCTCCGTCTTTGAATCTTTATTATTTTTCCACATAAGTTTTTGTAAGATTTGTTATGTCGTTCACGTGTATGGCATTTTACGGCAAAGGTTTCGAGATAATGGATGCAAAATGTGTTTATTTCAAAATCCAAAATTTAAAAAAAAAAAATAAAGCTTTTCTTTCTCGAAATCAAAAATCGAACATAAAAAATGTGTTTGGTAGATTAAAATCTATATTAAAAGAAAACATATATTAAGCAGATTTATTTATATTTTAATTTTATTAAAACCTTTTATTTGAATTATGATTCTTTTTGACGATACACGACAATAGGTACATTCAATTACTTCTCTCAAACAAGTCCATTAAGAATAACTCCGTATCAGGGATGGAAAAATTGAGTTTTTTTGGTATCAAAAAAAATTCAAAAGTACCTTTTTGACCTTAAGAGTACTAATTTTTTTTAACAAAAAATTACATTAACTTTATGTAATTAAAATAAAAATGAAATCAGCACGAAAAATTTATAAATATTCTGTAATTTGTAAAATGTAAATAGCAAACAGATTTACTAAATAATAATTTTTTAACTAAAAATCAGTACAAAAATAGTAAAGTGGGATTGAAAACCGTTTACAAATTTTTATACAAACTTTTTTTTTTCAGAGTGTATGAATGGGGTATAAAAGAAATTTACTCTCAATAAAAAAATTTATAAGTTTGTTTAACAGCTGATTGTGACACCAAATAAAAAACAAATTAAATCTGGTTAATATGGAAAAAGGGGATTCTTGATTTAAAATATTACGCAGAAACATTTTAGAAAACTTTCTTATCTTTTTTATAATTAATTTTACGAAATTTTTTTGCTTTGCATTCAACAACGTGACAAAAATTTGTCCAGTAAAAATTTGCAAACTCTCAACATCGAACACTCACTTTAATTTCTCTTTTTCTGTTTACTCAGTATTTGTGCAAACGAGACACTGAGTTTTCTGAAAAAAAAAGTATTTGGAAGGGGAAAGGAAATCATTTTCAATGGTGTAAAAAGTTTTTATGAAGAATTTTTTGTCGTGTAATGTATTTTTGAACTTAAATTTGAAGATATTTTGATAACCTGATTTTATAGAAAAATTAGAAATCCGTTAAAACCACTAAGTAAATTCTTAATAAAATACGTAAACTTAATAAAATACGTAATATTTTAGATGGAAATTGCATTAAAACTTTTTTTTTTATCTAAAATTTTACGGATTTTTTTAAGTTTTTTTCTTCTCCTATCAAGTAACAAAAAATCGAGTTAGGGCCTTTTTATATTAAGCCATCGGTATGAATCTTATTAAAGTAAATATGATACTAGTTAAAATAAAATTTTTCGTATTTAGATTTATATGTCATTTTATGTTTTCTTTTCGCATTTAAAAAATAAGTAAGAAGCATATTGGAAAAAATAAATTTTGACATTTAATTTTATTAACTGTTAAAAAATATAAAAAATACAAGATCAGCTAATTTATCACAGTATAACCAAAGGTTAATGAATAACCATAGTTATGAATGTCAAATTTATATGGAATTATCTGTGATTAACGTTTTACTCTGGTTATTTAAGATAAGTTACCCGCCATAAACTGTTATATTTGTTATATATATTTTAATGACAATACTAAATTTTATTTCAAACGGAAGTCTGTTTTAAAGTGATGCTATCTAATATGTACCATAGAAAAAACAAATGTCATTTAATATTAATAGCTTGGCATCACTATCAACACAAGAGTTCTAAATTTACCATACTTTTGAATACTCGAATCTTGTTTATTCTTTTTCAACTGAGTACTTGATATTATTAAATGTTAGCAGTATCAGCCACTGACCCACTGACCATTTTAGCAAAAATTGAACTAGGAATTGATTATATAGCAAATATTCTCTTTCTCATTACTGATGTCTTGTATCATGTCTAATCTAACCAGCATCGAATTAACTCTAATTTTAAAAATTAATCAACATTGGTTTTGCATACAAAAATAAATTTAAAAAAAAAATAATTATTGTATTGCTTCATTTGTGGCATATGCATCAAATTTGCATACAAAAATTTCATAATAAATTTTATAATTATTTTGTTTACTTACCATAACAACGAAAATAAATCGAAACAAAAAAAAAATAGAACTGATTTTAGCCGTACATAAATGTATGGTCATGCAGGAACTAGAGATGGGCACATGAGCGACTTTTGACTCACACTCAATCGCGATCCCAAACCAAAGATTACAATCACGTAAAAAAATTATATCTTCGTTCACGCTCGCGAAATACTAATTGAAAAAATATTCTAAAAATTAAACATAAAAGAATTTATTAAAATACATTAAGAAAAGAAAAAACAGTTTTGCTATACTGCCCCATTAACCGATTTAAAGGCCGCTATCCAAACCTTTTTCTGCTCACGGCCGGCCATATGACGCCGTCACATTTTTTTCCTTCATCCACCGACTACTTTGCTCAGCGCAGGCCTCCTGACACAAACATCAAAATTGTTAATTTTTGTTTAAATGTTGATTTTTCATTAATAATATATATTTTAAATTAAATTATGGAACACTCACCCAGTGGTGAACCAATTGATAAGAAACCCATATTAACTGCAGATGGTTCAATACAAACTACAAAACAAACACCAAACTCAACAAATACTACACCGGCTGGTAATTTGACAGCTTCACATCTTGACATTGAAATCCTGCCTGTTATTTACGATATTATACGTTGGTGTGTGGTTAAACATATAATTCTTTTTGTTTTGCATTTGTCGAATTTATTTTTAATTATTTTGCAAAGTTAAACGACCTTTTGTTTTTTAATAAAATTGTCACAAATTAATTGCGACTTTTTATTTTAAATAGAATTTAAAAGATAAAGTTATGTAATTTTCTATTTACTAAATTTGTGTAAACATTTTCTTTTATAGTGTGGAAAAGGATCCAAAAGATAATTCAGCCAAACAACGTGAATCTCAAGAGTGTAGTCAAAAGGTAAGTGCTGCTTAAAGTTTTGCTCCAATTCAATTGCTGGCTATTACGGTGCAATTTATAGGCCGTTGCTTAATAAAAAAAAATATGCAAAAAATTTGTGTTCTACCATACAATTAAAAAATGTTCTATTAAGGGGACGTGTTTCCAGGCCCTAAAAACTGTCACGTCTATTAATTAATATTAACATAGATGTATGGTTTATCAAATGGAACGTAATTTCCTCAGAAATTAAAAATTCATATTTTTTTGTTAATCTTATTATGTGGTTCCTCTCGAAGTTCATCAACTATTAAGGAAGGGTGCTCAACAACAAATATATATATATTTTTTTAAAAAGTCGCACATCTTATTTCTACTAAACCGAAAAAATTATTTCAAAATAAATATCACTTACTGGATATAATCAAAATTTTGTGAAAAGCAAATTAAATTACTAAATTAACCAAGTGAATTTAATTTTGTACAATCACCTCCATGCGTTAATCCCCGTGTAATGACAAAGTTATCAACTAAAAAGTGGAATACTGCTTTTACGGCGCATTATTGCAAAAGTCATTTATTTTACAGAACAATTTATGTAGACAAAACTCGCCAATTCCTCATCATATTGCTACTTGTCCTTCACTTTTGACTAAGTTTTTTAAGGAAACTAAGGAATAATACAATCCATTCGCTTAAAATTTTAAATATTCCATTATTCTTTTGTTAAGTGTTTTTGATGTACACTGCATAAATTGCAATCAGATTTTAAAACTAGACATGACTAAAAAAATTGTATTGAAGAAAGTCCTAAGAATCCACTTTTAGCTATGGAAGTATTTATAGAGTTTCAATATTTTTATAGAAAATTTCTGAGAACGTCACGATTTTTGTAATCTAAGTTTCTAATAATTTTTTTTTAAATGACTAAAAACTAAGGTCTTTAATAATTAACAGATTTACTATCAGTATCAGAATCTAAACAATTTTGTTTTATACATAAAAAAAATCTCAGTACCTATAACTGGTTTGGATTTTTGTGTGTTTTAAAATGATAAATGAAAACTTATTATATTAAAAAATACATGATTATGGCGAAATTCTTTGTTTTTTTTTTTCAAGTACATATTAAATGGACTTGTACCATTTTAAAAATAAAATCTATTCCAAAAAAGGTTGTAATTAGAATTTGGTAATAATCTTAATTGCTGGGACAAATGTCTTTTACAAAAATGAAATTGGTTCCTGTTGCAAAAATTTGAATAACAGATTTGGAATTTAGAGATCAAATTCTAAAAGGTTCAAACATAATTTTTTTTAACGGGAAATACAAAAAAAATCCCTTAAAAATTCATAAATTTTTAACGTTTTAATAAAAACATTTTTTAATTAATAGGTGCCAATTAATACTATGGAACACCATTATTTCTTTTTTGGAAAAGTGACTTTTAACACTTTCACAAAAACCCTTTGATTATTCTTGTGTACTTTTTTTTACTTCTACCACTATTTAATATTTCTATTTCAAACAAAAATTTAATTTATTTTATAGATACTAGAACTTCAAAAACGTTTTGAATCCGCTAGAGCACAAGTACGTTTGCTACCCGGTATAGACTACAACAAGGAAGAACAATTACAAAAACTTGAATTATTAAAAAATCAACTGAAATTAAAACAACAACTTATACGCCGCTACAAAGATATTCAATTTTAAAACTCCTCCCCTTTTAAAATAGTATTCTTAATTATGGTACTACGTATTTTAATGCGTTACTTAGCAAATAATGAACAATTAATTAATCGTATGGCCGAAAGTTATCCAATGCGTAGAGCTGCACAATTGGTAGTATCCATAATGTATCGTGCTAAACATTTAGCTGAGGATAAGGGTTTGCATGAAATGACACCAGAACGTTTTAAGTAAGTTTTTTATTAAGGTTTTCCAATAAGTAAATAAAATTGTTTTTTAATATAATGCTATCTTCCAGATCATTTATGAATGTTTTTAAAAGTAATATTAAACAAGAAATCGAAGGTGTTAAGGATGAGCTGAAGAAAAAGAAATTTTAGTTTTGTTTTAGAAATCATTGTAGAAACAAATATTATGGAATTTTTTAAAACTTTTTAGAAAATATTAAATATATATTTAAGTTATTCACAAAAATTTGTCTTGTTTTTTTTTTTGGAATTTCAATAGTTAACTCACAATAGGAAGTTTTCTATATATATTTAGTTTAAAAAGAATATTATATATCCCTGTATATGGTAAAATTCCAAGATTTTTAGTATAATTTTTTTAGACAAGTTTTAATCGTATTAAACTTTAAGAACATTTAGGAGCTGTAGTGATTATTTACTAAGCTAATTAAGGAAGAGAACTTGGAATCAATGAAAACTCTCCCTAAACGTAGTTTAGATGGCACGTCGGGTGGTTTTGGTTTGATATCTGATCCCTTACCTACAAACAAGCTTCCGTTCCTTATCCAAAAATCTGAAGCAGCTGTTGCTACACAACGTTCTGGGCTGCCTCCGCTGCTCAAGCTCTTATTGACTCAACAACGTTTGGTCGCAGCAAAAGCTTTTGCGCCTCATTAACAGCATTAGCTAATTAAGCTAATGCTCTTCAAAGTTTTGAGCTTGCTGCCAAAGCTGAAATACAAAAAATCTAGATTGGGGCTAATGGCTCGTAATAACAATGTTGAACATCATTTGACATTGACCAAAGATGCACATATCTTCCAATGCCTACGGACCTTGGTATGCAGCAGCAGCTGCTGCTGCTGGAGCTAAATCGGTCGAAGGTTCTGTAAATAAGTTAGACTCTAGATAATTATGCTCTCCATAATGTTCAAGAGTGTAAAGCAGATTGTAATTCTGCGGTAATTGTCAGGGTTGTTAGCATAACTTTTTTTTAATTTTATAGATATTGGCAACCTTTCAAAAATTTGGAAAAACACCCGTACGGTTGTTACCAAGATCCCTTTTAATGAATCGAGTACGAAAGAATAAATTAGGAGAATATTATATCGGGCAGTGGCTGATTGATTTCCGAGTAATGGAATTTCCAGCGAATAATTCAGCACGAAGGTTGGCCTTATCAACCGGGTCATCATTTATAAGATTTGGGTTAGAGGAACTATCATTATCCCTTTCTCTTTTAACGAATGTCCAAAAGGTCTTACTGCCGCAAGGGGCAGCAAAAACTTTAGCACATAGACGCTGCTCATGTAAAAGCTTTTCACGTCTTATTACTTTGGGACATTCAATTCTCGCCAGGCCAGCATTATCCTTTCTAATTTCACACCAATCACGGAATATTTATTCACTGAATCTGACTAAACCAACATTTACAAATGTTTAAGCTTAGCTGAAATGTACTCCAAAGGAATAAAATATTTCATTCCAATTAAAATCATGTTTTGAACCAGCCTTGTATCTGAATCAACATTGTCGTTAAAAAGAGTTTCCAGCTAAATTGCCGACAAAAATGTTTTCATAAATAAGAATAGAGCACTCGTGGTGGCGAGAAGCTTGGAGAATAAAAAGGATGAGGAAATTGTACACCAAGTTGCCGAGTGGTGAAAACGTCCATACTTTACAGGGTGCGAAGTGTAAAAAAAGGTCGATATTATTCTGAAACTGATGTTGTCTTATTTCGTAACTCCTCCAGGTGATTGTACGTATTAAAGTTTAAGTAAAGCTATCCCATACAAATGTTAAAATTTTACTGGTTAGTGTAATTTTTAAAAACTAATCCCACGGAAGAAAAAAAGGACTTTAACTTGGAATATTGACCACATCTCAAAAATTTAATCAAGTAAAATTATGCATATATTAGTTGGATGGGTGGATACTGTTCAAATGAAGAAAATATACATTAAACTTCTGTTCTGTTTTCGAAAACAATTGCGTTTTATTTTTAATTAAATTTTTGTTTTTAAACTTTTTTTAATGAGCATTCGAATGATTTCTTTCGTTGCCAACTTTAAAATAACACAAAAAATAAAAAAAAGTAACTTAACCTTAAAATAAAAAAACTAAAAGAAGAAAATCGTTATAAAAACAAATCTACAACAAAAAGTCAATTTTGAAAAAAAAGATATAAACAAAAAAAATTCATTTCTTTTTAAATAAAAGAAGAAAAAAATTCAAAAGAGAACATATTTATAATATTAAATAATTTTGTATGTTTTTTTTTCTTCTTTTTTGTTTGTTGTAGATGAATCAAATTCATTAATACATATTTTAAGTAGCAAAATAGTTTTATTATGTTGACTGTTAAAAATTTAGTTTTTTTTTTTGTTGTTGTTTTTTTGTTTGTACATAGTTTTAAATAAAGAATTTATGTAATATTTGTATGTAATGTATATTTTTAATAAAATTTTTTAAAGATTTTTACTTCTTTTTTTTTTTTGGGTGGTTTTTGTTGATGATTTTAAAGATATTTGCCTCTTTGTTTTTTTTTTTTTTTTTGTTTCTTGGTTAGAAATTTATGTGAATTAAAATTTGTTATATTTACTGGACTATACCAGCGATATGTTGTGTATTAGAAGATTGTGACGGTGCGTCATTTGCTGGAGTTATGCCCGTTGCTGATCCGGAGACAACTCTTTTATTCGTATTACGTTTGTTATGCTGTAGTCGTGTATTATCTCTTTTATCCATAGAAACATCCAAAACACCATCATTTTTATGGGCGGTTTTTAGTTCATTATCTGTAGCATGAGCAGTTGATGGTTTATTGTTGCTAGTATTAGCTGCTGCTTGGACATTCGGATTTTGGTTTTGATTTTGTGGTGGCGGATTATGAGAACTTCCTTGTCCCTGGGTACGAGCCTGCATTTTATTAGGTTTCGGTCGATTTTGAGCCGCTACTGAATTAGTTATGGGCTTTAAAACATTACCCACCGCTTTAGTGCGTCCTTCGCGGAAGACCATTCTTTGACCCGGCCTTATATATTCCGGATGTTTGATAAATCTAAACTTAACATGAGCCTTATCGCCTGTCCTTAGGCATTCTTTCGACATGTTAACTATGGAGGCAGTTTGTCTTATGCTGCCACAATGTACCATGGCTTGATAACGTGATGATATGGTGGTAGGATGATGTAACACTAAAATTTCACCTTCAAATTCCCAACAGGCTTGTGGTTGTAAATCTGGACTAACCATTACCATGCCTTTGCGTATTTGAGATCTTTTGATTTTCTTTAAAGCAAAACTGGCCGTTTGACCACCACGTACTTCTTTCACATTCATTCTCTTACGATGTATAGACTTAACGGCAATAGGCATAAAATTTCCCAGAGGATCCGGTCCCAACATTAAAACATCGTTCAGTTTTATTAAACCCTGTAAACATGTACCAGATACCACGGTACCCACACCCGGCACCGAATAAGTATCATCAATCTGAAATTCAGCTGGCAAATCATCTTGGCCGGTCATACGTGTTGTTAAAAGATTTAAAAACATTTTCAATAAATGTAAATTTTCTCCCGAAACATTAGATACTTGGAAGATGGGACACAACCTTTCAGAGACGAAATTAGTGGCACTCAATACAACCTCATCAGGTGTTTTAACCATAACGGGTACTTTACGGCAGCCCTGGGATTTTAATATTTTAAAAAGTAATTTCAAATTGTCTTGAAGAATATTTGGAGGACACATATCAATTTTAGTGACGACCACAAACACGGGCACGGATAAAGCCAAAGCTAAACCTAAATGTTCTTTGGTCATGCCAACAATACCAGCATTGGCACCAATCTTAAGAGTTTAATTTTTACATTATTATTAATTAATATTGATTTATATTTTTTTTTATTTTAAACTCACCATAAGCATACCAAAGTCGGGTGCATGGCCAGTCATGCCAAAAACGGTTGTTTTTAAATAACGTTCATGGCCAGCCAAGTCAATAAAGGTAATAACCTTGGCAGAATTCTCACAAATTTTAACCCAATCCAAGGTTCCATGATCTGGTTTATTGACCACATTACCAATGCTATCAAAACCTTTGAAATAATATCAAAAAACAAAAATATTTAAAAAATGTATATTAATTTTGATATTTACTAAGAATTAATTGAAATTCAGGATTTTATTTCGAAGAAATATATTTTATACACAAAAAGGTAATTTGTTTTCTTCTTAAACTAAAAAAGGTTTTTAAATTTTTCTATAAGAAATATTTCAAAAATTGATTTTTATAAGAAATATTCCTAAATCTAAAAATAAATAATTAAATAATTTTGTTAGAAAAATATATTAGATCGCAAACTTTTCTACAGGAAAAATGTAATAAAATTTTAGGCCCTGTGCGAGGTGACTAAACTAAATACAAATTGACAAAAAGGTTTAAAATTGTTTTGAAAAATATTTGAAAATATATTTATATTTCAAAGAAATTTAGACAACTTGAATTTATTTCGACATTTTATTCATAGCGATTGAAAAAAAAAATATTAATCTGTACACTCAGAGAAAAAAGTTAGTAGAAAAATTTGTAAACTGTTTTCAATCCCACTTTACTATTTTTGTACTGATTTTTAGTAAAAAAAATTATTATTTAGTAAATTTTTTTCCTATTTACATTTTACAAATAACAAAACTTTTACAGAGTATTTACAATTTTTTTTGCTAACTTCAGAAATCATTTCACAAATTTCCAAAAAATGATTTGCTAAAATAAGCAAAAAACCAAATACTAATTTTAAAAAAATTTAATAAAACTTATACATACAAACTTAAATTGCTTTTTTAGTTCTAAAGCCCTTAAAACAATTAAAATTTGACCTTAAAATCCTTAATTAAAAAAAAAATTAGCAAATTAAAACAAAGTGATAAATTCGTTTGTTTTAACTATTTTTTAAGCCTTTAATTTTTTTTTTCTAATTTTGTGTAAAATATTTTTTGAAAAAAAAAATATAATTTGTATATTCATTAGGCAATTTCAAAAAAAAATTAGCAGCTTTAAAGTGTAACACGTGTATCTAAAAATAATTAAGTTAATTTGTGCATTTTAATAATTTTTTTTTTATATATTAAAATGTTGCTATTTTGCAATTCATTATTGAGTTTACAGTAATTTATTAAAATATAGTAGCGCTTACTAATTTTTATACTAATTTGATTGTACTAATATTAATCATTTTTAGTACATTTTTTTGCTGATTTTAGCAAACCGATTTTAAATTCCACTTTACAAAAAGTTTACTAAAATTTAGTAGCTTCTACTTATTCCATTGTACTATACGCCAGCAGACACGAATTGCTAGGATAAGCAAACAACCGCTGGACTCCAATTAGGCAAAATTTCCCGTAATAATAGCAAAATTTTCAGTTGCCATTACCGACTTTTTTGGTGAGTGTATCTGACTTTGAGATTTTGAATGCTGCCAATTGCTAATTAAAACAAAACACAGAGTTGTACTCAATTAGTAGTATGCCTACACAGTCGATACGAAATATTAATCAGATTAAAAGTTGGATTAACTGTTAATCGAACAGATTAATATATAATTTAGGTCTTGTGAAGGTGTAAAGATTTCCAACAACCACATGAAAAATTTTACACAAACCTGACAATTTTGCACTACCCCCCTCAAATCAAGTGAAAAAATCTGGTCTCGGAAAAGTGTAACTTTTAATGGTGTTGCCACTATAAACCAAAAGGCATACAAAAATTTATAGACAAATATGCAAAAAGTAAAAGCACCAACACTTCATAATCATTTAACTTGGCAGCACTTTTTTAAGCATGTTTGTGAATTTTTCTTGGAAATAAATAAATTTATTTAATAAAAAAGTTGAATTTTCTTTTATAAACATAATTAAAAAATAGAAATAATTAAATATTAAATTCATTAACTACAGTGGGTTTTTAATAAAATAAATAATATAATTTTTTGAACATGTTGCTTTATTTTAAAAGGAGCGCTTACGTCACGGATAATGCAATTTTATAATTTTGGAAGAGTAAAATTTCTGACGTGAATACCGTTATATTTTAATCGACTTGTTTTACTTCGGGGGTTTTCCCATGATAAAAGCTAAATTTTAATGTTGTAAGAATAAGCATTTTTTAAATGCTTTTATACAATTCTATTTGACAAAAAAAACTTAAGTGCAAGTTACAATTTAGTTTAAGTTCTGTGATACTATGATTAAGCTTAACCTGCGACTTTATGTGTACTGTTCTACCAACTTTTATTTAATTATTTATTTATTGACAGTTATATGCAATGATGTAATGTTTTTTTTTCTTATAAATAAATTTTGTAAAATATTTCAGACGATGTAACAAAAAATCATTTAAAATAAATTTACGCTCCTGAAGAAGTTTGAATAAAGCAAACGAAACGTTAAGCAATAATATGAAGTAAATTGATTTTGATTTACAAATAAAAGTAATTATTGACCAGAATAGCCCGTGAGGAAACACCTTTTTAATCTAATTTTAAGTGGAAATAATTAGCTAAATTCTATATTTCTTTTTTGAGTTTTCATCAATTTTTCTTTTGACAAAACAACTTATTTTTTATATAATTTTTTCAAGAAACCGTTATGAGTGGAATAAAATGTCCAAATGATTATTATATATGAAAATTATCTACGCTTAGTTCTTCTAAAACTTGGCCATCTTTCCGATCGTCTTGCGAACATCACCTTACAACAGGTCTAACTAATTTGAAATAGCAACATATCTTAACAACAAAATAAAGAATTCGTATTAACGAACTGCAATCGATTCGTATTATCGGATAAAAATGACGCGTTTACTGTATAGACTTACCCAAAATATCATTTCCCACAGAACTAGTTCGGCCACTTTCCATTTCATGTTTGTGTCTAAATAAACGTTGACGGGCATAGCCACGACCATTATCCAATTCGCCATGAGTCAAAACCCCCAATAGAGTAGATTTACCAGCATCAACATTACCAACAACAGCGACTCTATAATAAATTCATAAAGAATTTTTAAATAATTTTTTTATTTTTTTTTTTTTTTTTTGTGGAAAAAAAGTTTTTTTAGAGAAAACAATTAAATCTTTCATACCGTCCATAATGTTGCTAATAATTTTGCATAAAAAACAAAATTTGAAAAGAAAATATTAGATGTATATGCGTCTGGTAAAAAATATGAAAAAATTCACCAATTTGTGTGAACATTTTAGAGATATATTAGTGAAGTTTTTATTTTATATTTAATTTTTAAAATTAATAGTATGTATGAAATTTATTTTAGTCTGGTTCGAGAAAATGGAAATTTTTTTTTAATTAGCACTTTCAAGGGCACGAAGATTGTTGATAAAGGTCGTACCTAAAAATGCATTCCATTCGCCTAGAGTAAATAAATTTTTCATAATATTTACAAATAAAATTTTTCAAATCGGAAAAAATTTTCCATGATTTCGAACCAGACTAAAATAGATTTCATAAAATTTTTAAGGTCCCTTCACTTTACCAATAATAACTAATGTCGCTACAAAATAACCCCACAATAGAATGACACCGCGTCAAGAAAAAAAGTAAAATAATACCCAAAAAGGAATAAAATTATCCCCAATAAATGAAATAACCTCCAAACTGTGGGGGGTTTGTTTCATAATGAAATAACTCACAAAGAAGAAATATAATTACCCCTAATGAAATATGTAAGTTTAAAGAAGTATTTTATTTATTTTCATTATGTAATGCCACACCATGACGATGTCGCTCATCGCGCAAAGAAACGTACTCTTGGTTTTTTTAATCTACACATAGTAGATTAAAAAGGTTTGGCACCTTTTCTAATTTATATTCTTAGTCCAATTGGTTTTTAGCAGATTTCCCAATGACAAATATTCGAAACATATTTTCGTTGTGTATTTACTTTTTTATATGTTCAATGCATAAGAATGAAACAATAACACAACACAACATCTTCTATTCTTATTTATCTCATTTAAATAGCTATAGAGAGATATGTTTACGACTGGCTGATCCAGCTTTTAAGCGTTAAAAGATTTCAATGTTTTTTCTAAAAATGATACCAAATTAATTTAGGATAAATTGTTACCTAATTTCCATAAAATCCGAAGTATCCACACGTTTACGTATCAAATACTGGCCAGTTAAGCCTTTTTCAACTTTACGTTGCCTAAGTAAAACCATATCGGCATCAATGGTAGTGGCCAATGATTGTAAAGTAGCAACGGCAGCTTCATATTCTTCCACATCCAAACCACTATCAACGCCATCTAGAAACAGGTTATTACAAGATATCAGTAAAAAGAATTTAGTATACGTTATTTATTTTTTTTTCTTACCTTCTCCTACGCCAATTTCGTATATAGTTTCACCACGACTATCTTGTGTTCTTTCCTCCAAACGTTTTTTTAATAACTCAAATTGTTCTTCCGAAGGACTAACCAACACCTTTTTACCTCTAATGCTAGAATAATTCGTACGGGGTGCTTCTATATCAGGAAAACTATTGTGAATACTGCCAGAACCTACTCCACCTCCACCATTTCCTATTGCCGGTTTCATTATGCTCGTTCACTTATACGTTATTTATACAACTTTGTTAATATTTTTTGTTGTATATTTTATTAATTTACTTTCGCCTAAAGAATTTCTGATCTTGTGAGGCAGAGTCAAACATTTCCTGATGTACTCCAGTAATGAAACGAATATTGTTTTAGTTTTTCCAATTTTAACTTTGAAAAAAATAAAAGGTTTTCAATAATTTTTTAGTTTTATTTTATATTTATAAAAATGTTTGTTATAATCGGTGTTGTAAGTCATCGTTAGCTTTAACTTATTGCAACTGAAAAATATTTGTGGTATTTCAAAGTATTTACTTGTTTCTCTTTACGGATTGTGATGAAATTAATTTTATTAAAATTATGATGCAATTTATACAATAAAAAGCAAATACAGAAATTCTATTGGGATGTAAAAAGCCTTTGTAATATATTAATTTTAACAAATTTTTATTGTTCATTTACGGAGTAAAATTTTGAAAACACAGAAAAAAGTTTTACAAAATTTTAAGTATACTTAAAAATATTTGTCAAATTTTAAATTCGATTTCTTACAATTTTTGTTTGAATTGTTGGTAAATTGTTATTTTTCATATAAAAATTCTTTGAATATAAAAATTGAAGTTGCAAAAATAACAAAAAGTTTTTTTGTATTTACAAATATGTTCTATGGAAGGTGTTCAATATTACAAACAGAATTTTGTAATTTTATTCTGTGTACTTTCTGAACGAAAAAAAAATACCTAAAACCGCTTTTTTTAAAGCGATATAAAAATAAATTTTACTTACTTATATTGAAATTATTTTTTTATCTTACGTTTCGTTTACGTACCGTTTTCGGTCCGTTATAAACGGAATCCAACTTCATTTGCGTATCGTTTTCTGGGTCTGTATGCGGACCAGAAAATGGATATAAGGAACATCGGAAGTGATTCGAATCCGTTTAAATACCGTCAATGATGGACCGTTTACGGACCGGATATATCGGATGAAAAACGGAGTTGTCCGTTAAAAGTCCGTCAATGACGGACTGTTTACGGACCCGTATTCGTACCGTTTTTTCAACAAAAAACGGATTTATGTAAATGACTAAACTTTTTAATTTGAATTATAGATTTTTTTCTTTTAATTTGTTTATAAGGATATGTAATAAAATAACAAAAAAAAAACTTTTACAAATTTAATTAAATAAAATATTCCTCTCCAGCATAACTAGCATCTCTATCCATCACTGCGGTAATGGCTCATTGAATATCATGAAAAAATAGAACAAAATTTTAATCAAGGTTTAATTAATGACGTTTACGAAATAATGTAGCATACAAATCAAATTTGCACATTTTTTTAACAAAATCTATTGGCAGACAATATTTTTATTTGCAAAATTGCATAAATTTTTGCACATCACCTAAAACATGTTCTAAATTTCATAAATATTTACCTCATAGATATCACTTAAATTTATTTTCGGTGTGAGATGTAAGAGAGCATCTGTTTTACTAAACTTAAGCGTGGGACTCGTATAATGATCACATACATGTTTTTATTATTCGCGTTTGACACCAAACCGAATTTAAAAGCAGCGGAAGAAAAACTAATGAAATCCGAGGAAGTCCGTATTTGACAATACAGAAACGGATGCTCCAAAACGGAGTCAAAACTTATTGTCTTCGAAAATTCAATTATACGGTCCGTTAATGTTCCGTTTACGTACAAACTTTGACTGATACATATTTACGGTCCGGATTCATGAATCCGTACGTGTCGGAGAGTCCGTAAAAATGTTTATTGGGTAGCTTTGTATTTGATATGCTAATAAGTCAATCAAATGAAAGTATGATTTCTGTCAATACTTTCTGCACAAAAAGTCATGAAATACATCAAAATCTTTAATTTTTCATATAAGGCTTAATAAAAAATAATTTACAAACCTCTCCAATGGTGAACAATTTTTTCTCATCGGATAATTACATTTGGAATTATACAAAATCAATTTTTACCTTTAAAAAAAGTTTATATTTTCGGGCTCCGAAAAAGTTCTGTTCATGGTAAAAATCATTGTGGTAAAAATGTTGAAACTATCGTTGTTCTGCCAATAAATTAAATTGCAATATAAATAAATAATTCGAGTTTTAAAAAGTACCCAAAAAGTACTATTTACTAAACCTTTTAGTACAATTTTAAAAATTTAATTTTCTATCCCTGATCCGAATGCTTGGAACTAATAAAAAGTAAATCAAAAGGCAGATGTGCAAAACAAAACATGTAAATACAAAAAAAAAAATAACAAAACTAAAACGAATAAATATATATAGAGAAAAACAAAAGATTATCTTTTTGTTTGCAAATACAAACACAAATTTGCACTTTGCGGAAACTAAATATGTATGCAAAAACAAGTTTAAAAAAATTAGTGTCGGTCAAACCCGATCATTAGATAACCTATTCCACAATATGAGTTAAGCCATATTCTGAAAAATAAAATCTTGGAAGGAGATCTGGGGGTTTATTACACTCACTATTTATTTAATTCAGGAAATAATACAAAAAGCCACCTAAATAAGATTTAAAAATCCTTCTATCAACGATGTTTTAATATCTTTATCAACTAGATAAAAACTTGGGTCCTTGAGCTAACACAAACATATTGTATACCAATTTTTGCCGTACTTTATACAATAATTGCGACCTGCTGTTCGATTACAATGATGAAAAGAAGGATTTAATAGAAATGAAAAAGTTCCCTACAAGAATAGTGACAGTTATTTAACCAATCATTAAGCCCGTATGACACTACATTTATTTTGTATTGAATTGATATTGACAGCAACATAATCAAATGGGAGCGCTGCGTTACCGACATTAGTTTGATACTCATTTATTCTCTATAGTTAAACTCCTTACACTCATTATTTTCCCATAAAAAAATTCATCAATTTTTCGTCAATACAAAATCTAGCAAGTGTCATACGGGCTTTAAACTGGTAGCGTAGAACAAAGTTTCTATAAAGTTCTTTTTTTATCGACAAAAAAAATGCAATATAAATTAGTGGTTTCACTCTTGCCATGAGTGAAACGACATATATTTTATTTTGCTTAAGTTCATTAGTTTCAGTCATCAATTTCCTGTAGGTTTATTATCAATCGCTGGTTCTATGTCGATAATTTTTGGTTGTTACAAACATCAGCACAAACTTATTATACCCTTTCAATTTACTGATGTAGTGTTTAAGAAGCGACACGAAATCAAGATGACAAGAAACGAAGAAAAGTGAAAGGAGTGGGCTGTTATTAAACAAAATGATTGATATTGAGGGAACGTCAACTTGGAGGGGGTAGAAATTAAAAACAAAAGCAATGATTATTATAATATATTCAGCACTTATACTACGTATGATCATAAATTTATACTTTTTATGCATACTATATTGCATAAAATATATGCTGCAATAAAAGTGAAAGGATTGTCTTGGTTTTTTTCTTATGTTTTATTACGATAAAAAACGTAATAGTCCATTTACCTTTTGGCAGTCTCCGTTTTTTAGTAGCGTAGGCAAAAAAAAAATTGATGAAAATTTGAGTAAAAAGTTTATGTTTAATGTGAGATGTCCAAAACTTTGCTCAGTATCACTTATTATTTATTTTTAGAACTGTTAAAACAATTCAATTTTATTTTTTAGCTATTTATTTTAATTTCTTAAGATTTTCGTTTTTTGCACTAATAAGAAGAGTACAACAAAAATATGTGACTTGACGTGTAAATGCATTTGACGTTTTGGTATTACCAAATTGAAATTTTAGTAGTTTTGTTTGACTTGACGTGTAAATCAGTGCTGCCAGTTTAGGAGATTTATCCCAAAATATTTATATTTACGTGGAAGGGTATAAAAATCCATAAATTTGTTGGTGATCCTAAAAATTTAAAGGATTTTTGGAATAAAATGTTTAAGCTTCTTCCCAATAAACATTGAAAAGTTAATAATTCAAGAGCTTTAAGTATTGCTTGTATAGGGCTTTATTTTATTTTTCGTTTATTGTTAATATTATAAAATAAAATTAAAACATTTGTTCAAATTTACAAATTTTCCTGTGGAGATTTTTATAAAATCCGAATTTCTTCCATGGATTTTAACTAAAAGGTAAGCCACATTTATTTGAAGCTAAACTCAGTCCTTATATACAAAACTAAAATTATAAAACTGTATAATGTATATTAAAAAAAAAGTTAATAAATTGTACCAAAACCAATCATTAACGTGTTTTTATTGCTTTGTTTAAACTTGAAGTTAGGGCTTGAAAACAAATGTTATTATGTTGTTTGAACTTGAATTAAGTTGTGATTCAAGACTTGAATAAATAAATGAAATGAATTGAATTATATTCCCACTGTAATGTTTGATTTGAATTCCAGTGTCCGTGTTGCAGGAATTTGCTATTAAATTAAAAAAAGAGTTGAAATTGAAAAACATGACATGAATAACACTTGATTTTAGCATTAATTCCAGCAAAAATGTTTATTGGGTTTATTAAAAGATTAGGAAAAATAAGGTAAAAAACCATTTATTTACTCAAAACGTATATTATCATAAAACTAATGGTAGTCTGCTGATAGCCACTTCTTTTTGGAAATTCTTAGCCCTTGGGAATGTAATAGTTCATCCGCCAAAACACGAATCATACTTACTGTTTATTAGCTAAAGAAATAAAAAAAAATTCCATAGATTCAATATATTTAAAATATAACATATATTTATTACCTAGGCCAATTGATGAATACCGCTTTGGAAAGTTTTCATTATCCAGTAAATTATAGTGTTGTTGGTAATAAGCAGTAAGTGGGTATGGATTTATTCGTGCGTCTTTCTTTAGTTCAACAAGTTGGGCGGTTAAATTGATTTGTTAATTATTAATTTTTCGATTTTTTATTGAGTGGAATCGCATTCCACTTATGTTCAATGGAAATGTTGTTTTCTACACAAAACTTAATAAAGGTATTGGATATCACATTTCGATTTTGGTAAAAACATCCATCAGAATATATAACAAAATGATGGACATTAGGCGTATTAAACTATTGTTGCGAAAGTATTGTTATGGGATTTTAGAGGACTATTAGCAACAAGATTCTCTTTAGTTTTATCTCAGACATGGTCCTCAGATTTATGAGTGATGACTTTATAAATAGTAAAGTTATGAACATAAAGTTTCATTTTGTTATAAGACGCATTTGCCTGTGACTGCAGAATAAACTTTACCGCTTGTATGTCCATGCATAACAGTGAGCATAAGCCTCCCCTAGCACTTTCAATATAAATTTCTCTCATGTCCTCCATTGATTTTCTGTGGTTATCATATTGACCATGTGATATATTTTTTTGATTCAAACAATATGCAGGTGTCATCCATGTCATTTCTTGGTTTAAAAATTGATTAATTATTATTCTTAAAGGCTTTCATGAAATTAGGTAAAGATACAATTTTTTTAAGTGATTCACAGTCCTGAGAATAAACTTTATATACATTTGTATAGGATTTAAAATCCTATTGGAAATACAATTTATTTTTATACTGGCGTCGGTAATGGGATTCTAATTTCGGGATGTCTTTCAACCATTTATTTAAATAATATAATCTAGTTTAGTACTCTTTTCCCCGCTTTATATATATTTTTTTTCAGCTTGTAAGATTTGTTTATTTTTCGGATCCAATTGGGTGCTATGTAGTTCACTGGAACTCACCCAAGTTTTTACCATAGTTTCCGTAATGCCGGGGGAAGACAAAAACATTTTACTGCACACTTGATGGCGCACTGTTTTATGTTGGAAACATATATAGACTTTTGAAATTTAACACCTGGAATTTTCTATGTAAACCCGCTTTTTAATGGAAACTTAAATACTGCTTTTGGTTTCATGACATCTGCCAAAATCGTTCAAATATTTCCTTTTGCAAAATTTTGGGAAAAAGAGGACAATTCCGAGTTGAACTTTCTACACAACACTTTGACGTGCACCTAGCTTATTTTCAACCAGCGGAATTGCTAATGGAAATTAGCAATTCACATTGTAGGGTATCCATCGCGTCTACTATTCATACAACACAATTTTATTGCATTTTTATTTGTTTCTTGATAAAACAGCTATGTTATTTTCTTTTTAAGGTTAGTTTTAATGATAAACTAAATGCCACCACTACATATATAGACTAAATATTATTTCTCAACCCATGGAAGTCTCGTTAAATTTTACATGCCAACTGGAATCCAGAAAAACTGTTGTTTTTAATGCTTATTTTCAACATAAACAACTGTTAATTATGCCGAGAATACAATAAAAAACGCAAATAAAACGTACAATTTTTTTTAATGTACCACTGTTAACATAATTTTAACATTTTGAGAATAGAGCCATGTATACTAGTTTGCCAAAAGAATTACCAAATAGAATGAGACTGAATACAAACAAGTCTTTAAGCATTTATGATGAGTCATATAGAGATAAAACTCACTTTTTCACAAATGGAAAAAAAGTTCAAGGTTGTTATTGAAATTTTAGATGGAAGAGAAATAATTTAATAATATCTTGAAAAAATATATGTATATAAATATCAATTTATAGTTATACATACATAATTTTACAGGTTATAATTTTAACCCTCCCCATATACCACCACGCTAAAGAAAAAACAAAGTATTTTTTTTTTTCTTCTGTGAAGATGTATATATAAAAACATTTACTACAGTGTGGGGTTAGATACATTGTATGCAATCTAATTATAGATTGTTTTTTTCCAAAATTATAATTATGTAGAAATATATATGTATGCTTGTTAGGTAGAGACTGACACCCCTTATTTTTGCTGTTTTTTTTAGCAAATGTGGTCATTTACTGGAAAATATGACCTTTGTTTTGTAGATAATTAAAATAAAAATAAACATTTTAATCAAATGTTGTTTAAAGTTTTGTTTTCTTTATTTACTAAAAGTTAAATTTATAAACTGAAAACATTGTTTTAAACAGTTTTGGTTAGATTTATTATGTTTTTTGTTCAAATAATGAAATTTTGCAGTTTTAAACTTAAAAAAAATATATTGGTTGAAGTTTAGGCTTCCACGATAAACAAAAAATTGATAATGAAATATATATGGAGATGAAAAATGATTTTTTTAAATTATAAAATTTAATGCTTAAAAACAAGGGGGTTTTCAAAATGTAAGGGTTGGCTTTGGCAAAGGGGTTTTTTCATATGGAACTTAGCAAAGGTTGGATTTTAAGAATTTCTAAACATTTTTGATTACATAAGTTATAAAATGCTTTAAAGACTAGGCCATTACG
This sequence comes from Eustalomyia histrio, assembly GCA_949748255.1. NCBI lineage: Eukaryota > Metazoa > Arthropoda > Insecta > Diptera > Anthomyiidae > Eustalomyia > Eustalomyia histrio. The sequence continues at coordinate 20,059,767 of OX456527.1, read as the reverse complement.
TATAACATTAGATTAAAATATTATACATCTTAATAAAAACGTATCTACCACTTAACTTCTCTACTGTAAAAATGTACTCATTTTCTTTTACATGACAATGTTTCGAAATTGGAAAGCCTTTAAATGGAATTGTTTAGTTTCATTTGTATTCAATTAAATGGGCACTAATTTGTAGCTTCTATTGTGTGTGCAAAGTTTGTTAAAATGATGTCAATCTAGGTATATCGAGTTTTCAATGTCTTGAAGTGATTTTGTTCGAAATTGTTAGCACATATTAGTGTTTTTTTTCAAAGTAGATTCTATTTTTGGGAAATTAAAATCTCCTCATTCTTTAGTGTCAACTACACTTGTGTATCATTCATTTTCATCTATATGACTTCTAACAAATATCTTTCTTATTTTAGTTTAACCATAATATTGTGTTTACGATTAAAGTCTTGTTTTTAAAATGTAGTTGAGATAGTAAATCATCATAGTTAAAACAAAACAACAATGACCGTAGAAACCCTCTTAGAACAGTTGATCCCCCCATTATGTTGTGTAGCAACATCATCCTTATGCATCCAGACTCTTTTTTGCTTGGTGTTATCCATATCCAAAGGATGTGTAGTGTAATAATAAAAATGTTGTTTAAATTTTATAATTATATGTATATAGTAAAAATAATGGTATTTTTGTCGTTTTGAATAACATAATTTTACCCCCCCATCTAGAAAAATAACCCTTCTTGCATTAAATTAAGCCACTGGTATTTCCTCTGGTTTTTTGGCAGCTTCAGTAGTTTCTGCAGGTTTAGCAGCAGAAGCAGCACCGGCACCAATAGCAACTTCTTCGAAATTTTCTACCAAATCGGGTACATCATCATCGGCGGCACTTGCCGATGAACCAGCAGCACCAGCTGCTACAGCACCGCTCTTATTGGCCAATTCACTAGCAATCTTTTTTAATTGTGTGATATCTTGGGGTCCCAATTGTGTTAAAATACCTGGTAACATTTCAGAAATCGATTTGTGTTCACCGTGTCCAGTGATGGCAAAGGTGTTGGTGGGCAATGAAGCTTGAGCCTTGGGGTTATTGAAATGGATGACGGTACCATCATTTTTGATAATGTTGACCTCCTCAATGCCGGGTATGGTGTTAACCGATAATTTTTTCAATGACGATTGCAATTTTTTATCATCTGTAGCGGGGGTAGAGTGTACAATCTTCTTCTTGCGGCGAGGAGTACCCTTACCACCAATGCGCACTTGAGCCTGCAACTTTTTCAATTTTTCGGCATTCATCTAAAAGTTCACAATGAAAATTAACATTTTTTCGAATTTTTTCTATAAACTTCACTAAATAATTACATTTTTATTTGATTTTATGAGGACGGTGCGTGAGAAAACACGTGCGCCAAAAGTAGAGTCAACTGTCAAAAAGAAATCGCCATTTTTTAAATGTCAAAAAGTCAAAAAGGCCGAGTTGGCCGAAAAAGCCGATATTTTCGATGATTCGGCGCGGTTTAGGTAGAGTTGTAAAAGTGTAGAGTATTTCACTACAAAGTACTCAATATCGCCCCATATACTCAATAGCTGTGTTTATGCGGCAGCTATCAAAGTTGGCATATGTCATTATCATATAAATTTGACATTAGCCAACGCTTAGTGTTAACACTTAACGTTAATTTTATAAAATTTGTATGGAAACGATAGAAGCCATCGTTGATAGCTTCCCGAATACGCAGCTAATAACCCATAATAACTACTAAATTATTGCCTTCAATTCTTGTTTGGTTCGACCGGAGAGAAAAGCAAACGGTGTAACACAATAAGCGCTGTTTTTGTTTTTCTTCTATGTTTTCGTTATTTCTCTTTTGCACACAATTTGATAAATCCACTAAGTAGTATCCTTAAAACGATGGAATTTTAATTTTGAAAGTGTACGAAGTGTTCGTGTTACAGTAGCAGTGATGCCAACTTGGTGTAAGTTTATAATCAGTACCGAAATACTCAGTAATTTTACAGCTCTACGCCACAGCATTATAGTAAAGAACACACTTTCAATAAAATTTTTGTTTTTGGAAATCAACCAATCAGAACAATTTGTTTTTGAATTATGTGTTGTGATTTGTTGATTTTCAAAAAACATAAATTTTGCTGATTGTGTTCTTCACTATAATGCTGTGGCGTAGAGATGTGAAAGTACTGAGTATTTCGGTACTGATTATAATTTTACTCCAAGTTGGCATCACTGCTACTGTAACATGAACACTTCGTACACTTTCAAAATTAAAATTGTATCCTTTTACAGATTCCATTTTATTGGTATTTCCAAATTTTAAGAAAAACCATATTTATAGTGATTATTTTTTATTTTACAGTAATTTGTATTTTTTTTAATAATACAATTATTATTTTTGAGTTTTATTTAATTTTATTTAGCACATTTTAATATAAAACCATTTACATGCATTTTTAAATTTTATTTATTTTTTAACAACAAAACAAATTTCAAAAAACAAATATTTCTCTATTTATTTATTTGTTTATGGGTAAAAACAAAACAATCTGAAAGTCACTCAATATTTTTATATACAACCTGACAGGTAGCTGATAAACTATGTCTATGCGGAAGCTATCAACGTTAGCTTGTATCATTCCCATTACAAATTTGACATTAGTAATGGTAAGCGTTAATACAAAACGTTGGCTTTTGTCAAATTTATATGGGAATGACATAAGCCAACTTTGATAGCTCGCCACATAAACACAGCTACTATTGGTGCTCCAGGACTTACAGGGCACGTTTTACAAATATCCCTCTAATTCAAAAACCAGTTAACAGATTTTTTGAAATTAAGCAAATACACTCAGATTTTACTAAAAAATAGAACTAACTAATATTTACTTATGCTTATTGCAAATTTCCCTAAAATTCGCGAAAATCGACTAGATCACTAGATCAACAATTTTCGCTAAAATTGCAAAACCAAAACTACTTGATTATTGAATTTTTCAATTTGTCTTTAACCTTTATTGTGTGGTATATCGCCTAAGTCCAGCGATAAATCAAAATTTTAATATCTTTTCCATAGTAACTTTTCAATGCCTATTATCACTGTGCCAATTATATATTATCGCTGTGCCATTTATATAGTATAAATATTTTCGATATCAGAAGAAAGCAGTAGAAGGCTGTTTTACATCGTTACTGCGGGTACCCACGATTTTTTTAATAGAAACGCTTTCTATTAAAATTGGGTACTCGCGGTAACGTACGTCGAACAGGGCTATAGTGTACAGACTTTCAATTTGATTGTAAAAGCCACCAAAAATAAGTCAATAATATTAATCGTCTATAGGGCACTTTTTAATGATTCCACATAGTAACCATCAGCTGTCAAAGTGAAATTTTCCTTCTATGAAGAGAAATTATTTCTTTTAATTACTTGCAAAAATACAAATTAAAAAAAAATATATATAGTTTTTTTGTTTTTATACTAGTTTATGTTATTTAAGAAATAGTTTGCATACTTTCAAGAAGTTGGAAGTTGTAAGGAAAAACAAAGGACTATCATCAAAGTGTTTCAATCTCTTTATCACTCCATTTGTAATATGTGCGTATCACAAAAAATATGGAGCTCTATAAAACAACACATATTTTTATTTGAGAAAGTTCTATGACCTTTGGTTATACATAAAATAATTCATTGAATGAAATTTTTTTGTCTTTGTAGATAATTGACGATTTTAATAAATAATTCACAAAACTCATCATGGATGCTGAAAAATCAAGCAATAGTTCTTTTGAAGATCTTTCCAATCTTAATGAGGCTGATATGAAAGCAGCATCGGAAGAAATGTTAGATAAAGAAAGACTGGCTGCGGGTACGGGTGAGGGTGCAGTGGAATCTGATAGTGACAGTGGTGCCCCGGCTTCGGTAGGCGATGATGCACCTTGTGATGTTTTGGGCAATGGTCAGTTAATGAAACGCGTATTGAAAAAATCTAAAGTTAATAAAAGACCCCAACGTGGTGAGTTGGCAACAATAAGTTTTACTGGAAAATTGGAGGATGGAACCGTAGTTGAAAAACAAGAAAATTTTCAAATACATGTTGGAGATTTTGAGGTAAGTCAAAAAAAAAAAAAAAAAAAATTAATAATGTGCTTTATTTTTAAATTTCCTAAAAGATCAAAAAAATAATATTAAATTAATACAAATATTTGGCTGAAATGCACTTTGTCAGGCGTTACTAAAAAAAAAAAAAACAAAATATATACATATATGACCCCCTCCTGAGGAAATTTCTTTTCATTTGGGTACCCACACTTATATGTTACTACGCTTACCAGTCTTTGGGACCTAGGGGGACTCACAGGCCCTGGCCCAAAAAATTGAAGATAAAAAAAATTTTTTTTTTTCTTCCAGAAGGGTCATATATTTTTTTTTGTTTTTAATAAAATAAATTTTTTTCGGGACCCCAAAGGTGGTCTTTAATTGATCTAGAGGGAGACACATACCATGCATCATATTTGAGATCCTGAGGAAACTTTTCTTTATTTGAGTACCCACACTTATATGTTACTACACCAGTCTTTGGGCCCTAGGGGGCCTCACAGGCCCCGGCCCGGCCCCAAAAATGGAAGATAGAAAAAATTTACTTATTTTATACCAGACGGGTCATATTTTTTGTTTATAAAAAACCAAAAACCATTTTACATTTGAAAACATTTTTTAACTTAGAACTTTTTGAAAAACTCAGATTTTATGGCTATTTTCCAGGAACTCTGTACAGTTGACAAAAAGCTGGAATATTGTTGCCAGAGAAGTTTTGAACCCTATTAAACTTTGCAAAGCCCGGACAGCCACAAATTCATTGTTCTGAGGTACCAACATCCACACGGGCGCAACAAGTCACAGAGTCTACACCACCCATTCGGAATAGGTATGCCCACATCGTTGAAAGTCCCTAATTCGGTCCTCTTCATAAAATTATAGTGGTCACTCCTATTTGATAATACTATATAACCAAGTTCCATTTTATCCAGTTTTAAAATTTCTTTATTCGGACCTCTTCAAAAGTGGTTTAGCTCCAAAAACCTAAAGTGGTTTCCCAAGAATAAAGACTTAACATTTTTTTACCATAATTAGAGGTAAAATTAATTGAACAGGAAATCTATTGAATTCCTAATGAACATTTTGTAATTTGGAAGCCTAGTGGCCAATTAATAAATTACAATATAACACACACTTAAGGTTACCTTAAAATTTAGAAATTAAAACCCTGATAACTATTTATTTGAAAGTCTATAAATAAAATATATAATATTTTTCTATTCTAAATGAATGAGAAAAATAATTATTGTAGTTATCAACCCTATTGTTGTTATAAAAAATTATCAAAAAGATAAGAAAATTGTTGTAATTATTGAAAGTTATTTAAAAGTTTTTTTTAAAAAAAAAAACATGATCACTATAATTGAATTGCCTTAAAGATGCTGGCAGCGCATTAAATAATAAAACTAAGCCTATGAAATGACCGAATTACCCAAGGATAAATAAACATTATCCAAGGATAAATATACATCCTGAACAAAATTATGTGAGGTCGAAAATAACATTGTCTTTGTCTTCATTCTATTAATTTATAAGTAATTACACTGCACAACAATTTCAAACTTTTTCCAAAATTACGGGGTTCCGAATATTGATTCTTGTTAAGGAGACCAAAAAAAAAAAAAAATATACGTGTGTCGGCGTTTTGATAGTTTACACCGGAATTTCATTTTAGAGGCGGTTTAAGTTTCTCAGCATTGGCCTGTTTTGCAGCATATCGGTATATAATACTATGTTTTCTTTACATCTGAGGTGCATGGTATGTTCAGCAACTTTGTAGATAATGGTATAAGTTCTAATGGCTAAATTCTAACTAATTGTAAAAATCACCCCGAAAAAGGGGAAGGGCGGGGATGAAATATTCTACAAAAATGTTGCCCATTAAATTCTACTATTCATGTCAGAACACACCAAAGCCCAAAACTCAACACAAATACCAAAAACCAGACAAATTCGAGATTGCTCATCAAATTTCTAGTCAGATTTTGGGATGACCTAAATATTATGTAGGTGATCCCAAAATCTGACTTATAATATGTTGGTCATCCCAAAATTTGACTAGAAATTTGATGAGCAATCTCGAATTTGTCTGCTTTTTGGTATTTGTGTTGGGCTTTTGTGTGTTCTGACATATATAGTAGAATAAATATGGCCAACATATTTATAGAACATTTCATCCCCGCCCTTCCCCTTTTTTCGGGATGTTTTTTACAATTTGTTAGAATAAAGCCAAAAAATGCCGTTATGAGGGGGAGTTAGAGGGTTAATATCTACAAAATTGCTGAACATACCCTACACCTCAGATGTAAAGAAAACATAGTTTTATATACCGATATGCTGCAAGAACAGGTCAGAGCTGGGAAACTTAAACCGCCTCTAAAATGAAATCCCGATGTAAACTATCAAAACGCCGACAGACGTATGTTTTTTTTTGATATTATTTTTTTGTGTTGAACTTTGATAATATTTTTTTGTGTTGAACTGTGTTATTAATCAAGCAACTTGAAATACAGTTTGTAGAATAATTTATCACAGACTGAAGTACATCTAATTATCCTTTCTACCACAAAATATACCATTACCAAATTTATTAATACAAAATTTTTTGGAATAGATTTTTAAGTTAAAAAAATTTATATTAAATCAAATAAATCAAAATAATCCAGCATTTCAATTTCCAACTACGTTAAACCACTTTTAAAGTTAAAACCCCACGCTATTTTAACTGTTTGTTATTAAATTTGTTTGTAGATAATACAAGGCCTGGATATGGTTGTACCACTAATGAATGTGGGCGAAGTAGCTGAAGTAAAAATAGATCCTCGATTTGCCTATGGTTCATTGGGATTAAAAAATGAGAAAGAATCTGAATATGAAATTCCTCCAGAAGCAAAAGTAAGTTGAAAGCTATTGTCCCCCAAACTATCCAAAATAAATTAAAACATCTTTTGCAGTTAACATATGAAGTGCATTTAATTGATACCACTTTTGAAGATTTTTCTGATTTAAAATCATTTGATATACGTAAAAAATATGGGTAAATAAATTTATCAAAATTTTTTTTTCATTTTATACAATATTACATTGTTTAACAATTTTAGCACCCGCAAAAAGGAACGTGCTAATTTCTGGTATAATCGCTGTGAATTTAACACAGCTATACAATTATATAGACGTGCTTTAGAATATTTGGATAATCGTGATGGTGATCCAGATGCTGAATTTGGTAAAGAAGATATTGAGGTAGATATTTATTTGTGTTAAAGCAAAGCATGCAGTAATGTATTTTTTATGTTTAAGCTTTCAAATACTGAATTACAAACTTTATTGGATGATCGATTAATTGTTTATAATAATATGGCTATGGCACAAATAAAAATATCAGCATTTGATGCTGCCTTACAATCAGTAGAAAATGTTTTACGTTGTCAACCTAATAATTCAAAAGCTTTATACAGAAAAGGAAGAGTAAGTAAATTTGTAATGGTGTTTTCATGTAGGGAATAGTTTTATCATTTTAGCTTAATTTTTTTGTAGATTCTTGAAGGTAAGGGTGACACAAAAGGAGCCATTACTTTATTACAAAAAGCTGCTACTTTAGAACCAGAAAGTAGAACTATACAACAGGTAATTTATAAATCAATTTTAATGTGACAAATTATTTTTTTTTTTTGAATTGATTACCAAAATTAAGCTTTTATTTAAAAAAACATGCAGAATTTTGTGTGCTGCTACGGTTAAAGCCCGTTAAAAATAGTATTTATCAGGACTTTTAATACAAAAAATACTACTAAATTCAATAATAAAAGAAGTAAAAAAAGGCTTAAATTCGGCTGTGCCAAAGGAATACCCTCCAAAATGTTCTACAGTTTTTAATACAAATAATGTGAAAAACTTTACAGGGACTGAAACTGAACCCGAACGGGTTCAGGTTCGCTGTTTATAAAAACTTTGAACCTGAACCTGCTGAACCCAAAAATTTAACCAGGTTCGGCTTCAAAAATATAAAAAAAATATTGTTGCTGTTCATGGCGTGAGAATTGTTTGATAGAAAAATCATAAAAAATATTATTTTTCTTGCATTACAGTTTACAGTGCTTGACACTATATCTAGTCCTTCTTTTAAGCAAATAATTAATCAATGCAGAGCTATTTACAAAAATTTCTTTAGCTAGAAAGCTAAACTTGAAAAAAGCTAGTCAAACTAGATGAAATTCCAGTTATGACATGGTTCAAGCTTTATTGGAATTAAGAAGTTTTTGTTCGGAATTACTGGATGCTGCATTAACTATAAATGATAATATTTGGAATTTTTGTAAAGAATTCGTAGAAGTTTTTGCACCTGTTAAAAAATTAATGATGAAACTACAAGAAGAACAGATGACTTACGGTGATTTTTATAGAGTCTGGCTTAGTTTTAAATTAGAGCTAACAAAAAAAGACAAAACAAAAACATTTTCATAAGAATTATATTTAAATATTATAAAAAGAGAAAACCGCTTTATCAATAATACACTTTTGATAGCAGCATCATATCTGGATAGCAGATTTAAGATAATGCTAAGTCCCGAAGATATTAAAAATGCTAAAAAACATATTTAACAAACAATTGAAATTTTTAAAAATTTGCAAATGGAAAGAGAAGAAGAGAATTTTATGAGAGAATCAAAATATTGTTCTTCAGAACGATTTTCTAAATCAAAGAATAAATTTAAAAGAAGAAAACTTAAAAATATATTAATTATAAAATTAAACAAAAATTTCTTTGAAAAATAAATAAATTTCCAATTAATAATTGACCCGAACCTGAACCCATTTTTTCAGGGTTTCAGTCCCTGAAACTTTATAAGTAAAATTAAGCTAGTGAAAAAAATTTTTTGAGTTGAAAAACTTTTTGAATGTAAAAACCAATTTTGTGATGGAAAAAATTTTGAGGTGAAAAAAATTTTTTGAGGTGAAAAAAAAACATTTCGTGGCGAACAAAAAAATTCTGAGGTGAAAAATATTTGGGCAAATAATTTGCCCGTTGCGATCTATTTCGCTTTGAGATATTGGCCATAAAGTTGCCTTTTATTAAATTTGTTCCTATAATCCTGGTAGCTAATATGACTCATTTTTATATTGCAGGATTTGGCTAAATTAATTATTAAGGCAAGACGCGAAGAACACAATGAAAAAGAAATGTATCAAAAAATGTTGGGCCAAGCTAAAAAATTGGAACAGAAAAATAAACAACCACAAAAACAACAAACCGTGGAAAGTTCTAAGGTTGTTATAAATACATCAATTTCTAAAATTCATATAATTTTTTTTTTTAATTTCTTTTTAATTGCAGTTAAAAATGCTGGGTTATATTATGGGCTCCATACTAATTGGTGTAGCTGGTGTGGCCATTTATCGTTATAAATACTAAAATAAGAAAGACACGTAGCTCTGCACTCAAAGCGATATAATTTTAAATTTATATACCCTCAATTCATAATAAACTCGGTAAATGTAAAAGGTTGGAATCAATGCGTACACATGCTTTTAAACTATATTTATAAAAATATCAATAATATATAACAAAACAAATATATATTTATATAAATTGTATAAAATTTGTATTAAAAATAATGTTTATAAAAAAAACATACGGTACACATACATATGACTTTATACACATAATTAGTTAAAATATTTGTATTTTAAATTAACTTTGGTTAGAGTTCAATTTATTATTTGATATATATATTTTTTTTTTTGCTGGGAAATAAGGTTAATTATAATATATTCTTTTTATTTTAGTGTTGTATTGTTATTATTTATATTAACCCTCTTAAACCATAATCGATATATAAAGTGAAAGTAGGTTTATGAAGCAAATTTTTTATGAAAAGTTTGTTTTGTAAATCTCCTTTAACATTATAAAGTCCTTAGGTCCGATATTATAGTGAACACTCACATTTGGTGAAATCATACACTTCAGATAATTTTTAGAACGTTTTTTACGCATAATTTACGAGCATTACCAAAATTACTTAAGTGTTCACTATAAAATTGGCATTGAAAGCTTATTTAGTTTCATATTAATTGTTTTGCCTTTAAAAATGAAGTTTGAGTTTATGTTCATTCCAAATTAATTAGAAAGAGCCTGTATTTAACAAAAAAAAAAAAAAAAAAAAACAAACAATTTTTATAAGTAAAATATTCTTATAAAAAGAAAATGAACAAAAAACTTGTTTTTTTTATTTAAACTTAAACCGAATTTTTGGTACAGATACCAAAAGCGCTGTGAAATTAGACCCCAAAGTGAGAATAAAAAAATGGCCCCAAAGCAGGAGGGGAAAATTTAGAGCACATTTTCATATTTTGGGGTTAATTTTCATTTTCGGGAAAAGAAAAATAAAAATGAAGAATGACCCCAAAAATGTTGGGACTAAAATTCATTTATGTAAGTGGGTTTGAATTGCATTATGAAATTTAGCCCCAATTTTTGAAAATGAAAAAATGATTATAAAATTGCATCTTCAATAAATTTGCATTTTTCAGAAAGCCACGAAATTTTATAAGGGTATTATTGAATTTATGTTTGTTTTGATATTCTTAAAGTTCTAACATTATTTATTAGAAAATAAAATAATCGAAGTACATAATATCGACCGAGGAATTGGTGTTCAGTTGGCGCCGAAGTCGAAATTTTTTTAACAAAAATCGAGCGATATCTTAAGAACAAATATAATTCTTAATTCGTGTGTTCCCCCAGCCAGTTTTTATTAAATTTGATGCTAACAATGGAAGAGCCATTTAATATCTTATGCAATTTCCTCGTGATCTTATAAAATTTAGAAGTGAATGGTTTTTCATGACATTGCGCCTTAGAGATTGACAATATAATAAAACCTGTTAAGAATTATATTTGTTCTTAATATGTGAAAAACAAAATGAACATTTTTTTACCAAAAATCCCCAAAATTTCAAATTTTGTTTGTCAATGTTTTTAAACAAAATGTTAAACTAATTAAATTTTTTTGTGACTTGCAAAAAAGCAAACATAAGGGAATACTTTTAGCCCTGATTTCAAAGCTGTTTCTATTTAATTGAATGTTGTTTCTGATTGATTTTAAAGTATTTTTCTAGTGTTACAATCAGCTGTTTGTCAAACTTGCAAAGTGTTGCAAATTTTTCGGTCGCGTACTTTCTTTTTAGCATTTTTTTATTGAGAGTAAATTTTTTATTAAAGTTATTCTTAATTTCCTGAGAAAAGTGCACAAACGGACCTAATATAAAAAAATCTACCTAAATCCTAAGTCCGTTCGTGTAGTTTTCTCAGTTAATTCCAGTAAAAAAAACTCACTTAAAACTTATTTTAATTTACCCTTAAAGTAAAGATTTGTGGGCATTAAAGTTCAAGTAAACAATATTTTCGCATAAAAAACGTTTTGTAGAAATAAATTAAGTATGGAAAAAGAAAATTATTGATTTAAAATATTAGCAGAATAATTTCAAAAGGTTTTCTTATCTTTTCCATAACTAATTTTATAAATTTTATTGCTTTGATTTGCTTACAACAACATAATCGTAAATTATATATATTTTTTTGTATTTACAAAAAATAATCATGCTTTTCTTACTGGCAAAGATTAGTCTAGTACAAATTTGCAAACTTAACATCGAACTGTCAGTTTATGTTCTCTCTTTTTATACCCTCCACCATATATGGTGAGGGTATATATCAGTTTGTCATTCCGTTTGCAACATGTCGAAATATAGATTTAAGACACTTATTAAGTATCTATATTTCGTGATTTTTATGAAATTTCAAGCGGAGGTACATCCTCCCGAGTGGTTTGGTATTGAAAATGAGCAAAATCGGTCCATCGCTTAAAAAGTTATGCATGAGAACGTAAAGGTACCTCTAAATTTTCCATATAAGCGACTGGCAAGTAAAATATTTTCTCTTGTTTTTTAACCAGTCCCTTAGAAATGAATAATATTTTGTATTCACCTTAAATAAATTTTTTTCACCACTAAAATATTTGTCCAACACAAAAAAATTATTTTACCGCAAATATTTCTTTTCACCACAAAAAATTTTTTTCACCTGAAAAAATTTATTTCACCTCAAAATCTGTTTTCACATCAAAAAAAAAAAAAGTTTTACACCTCAAAAAATTGTTTTTACCTCCATAATTTCACTTCTAAAGTTTTTTTTTTCATTTATTTGTATCAAAAACTGTGAGAACATTTTTTATAGGATATTGGTGGAGGGTATTCAAAGATTCGGCACAGCCGAATTTAAGCCTTTTTTTGCATGTTTTTCTTTCTGTTTATACTGAGTAATGTGTATACAAACTTTTATATTTAGGGTACTTACAGAAAACCTCATTGTAAATGACTAATATAACAGTATTTATTTGCAATAAATAGGGCTAGGCAGTTCATCTAGTTATAATCATGTTTTATGCACATTATTATTGATTTTTTCAACGTTTTCAATATCATCATTATTAATATTTTTTGTCTTAAGAAAGGCGGTGTCTTAGAATATTTATGTTTTGAAGAAACATTTATTTTTTTTCATAAATCTTAAATATTACAGATAAGGTAATTTTTGGAAAATTAACAGGAACATAATGCAAATAGGAGGAAAAACTCCCAACTAACACCTTTAAAAGTTGGAATCTCGAAAAAAATTTATTATTTATAATTATTACCTATTAAGTCACCTTGTATAAAATAGGGTGACTATAAATTTCTCGATGAGAAAACTTCTCGCATCAGATAAAGAAACGGTGTACAGAAAATAAAGAAATATTGAAAATTGGAGGTGGTTCATGCATACAGCCAATAGGTTATAATAGGCTATGTTTGACCATTAAAATGTTTTTGATTATTAAAAACATATTTCATAAAAGGGATTCTCGTGCCCAGAGTTTTTTTCAATAAACCTTTTAAAAACATCACATACATAAAGATCATGTGGCGTTATTCCCGATGGATTATAAATGAATTGGTTTAAATAGCGTTATTTTATTTATTTTTAGTTATTTTTAGTTTTTTACAATACAGCAGCTCAAAACATTTCATTCAAAGATTTCCATTTTCCTAATAATTATAGGTGATATGTTAACCCATATTGAAAAACCATACCTGAAGTTTAAAATATTTGTTATATGAATTATTTATTGAAGAATTTCTTTTTGGAACACATAGGAACGTAGTAAAATGGGGGAAAAAAGGAGAAAGTACCCTCAAACCGCTGGACTTAGAAATTTGACATTTAGCATGCATATTCCTCCTCCAGCATAGACATCTACTACGACGGAATTAGTGAAATTTTTACGGCCAGAGGCGAAAGTTTCCAACATGACGTCTTGCCCAAACTCCTTCGACTAGAAATCTGAGTTTTAAACTGTGTGATACCCAGGATTTACTTAAAAATTATTTTTATTAAAAATTAATAAAACCTAAACCGATAGAGCTGAAAACTTGAAAATTACCAACAATGCTCCTTCTCTTTCGTAGGTATTCACTAATAAGGAATTTATGGAAATTTCTACGGGGAGGGGGAAAAAGAGTTGAAGGGGTCTCTTAACGTGCTTTCAAATCCCTTGGGCTAGAAATATCAAATTTAAAATATACATACTTTGCCTGGTTTATGTACCAGTACACTGAATATACACTTTTTTTTAGAATTTCTTATAAAAACATCGTAAAAATAGGGTTAAAAAGGAGAAAATTATTCCCTTAATCATCCAACCTTAACCGCTGAAGGCAGGAACCTCCACTAAGAAATAATTTTGAAAAATTTTACGTGAAGTTGTTTTGGTTGGAAATCTGCAAGAGGAAAAATGTGGCCCATTAATTACCTACCTCAAACTTCTGGAGCTTAAAAATTTGGTATGTATTTTCTTCTCTGGCACAGAAAACCAGCATATCAGTATTTTTGGAAATTTTGACGGAGAGGGAAAAAAGGTTAAATATTTAAAATGTAAGGTATGTGTTCTCTAAAAATATACTTTTTAGATTTTGTTAAAAATGGGGTTCAAAAGAAAACCTGTTAAGCTAGAAATCTGAAACTTGGTATTAAAGCATTCTTAAACTATTTTTATCTGTATATATTCCAATGTTTACCTACTAAGTTACATCACACTATAGTTTGTTTTGATTATTAATGGCCGTACCTTATCTCAAAATAACCACAGTTTAGTACTTAACTTCTTGACGGCCTTGTTCATATATGTGGGCATTTACTTTTCGCTCTACAGTAAATATCCAAAAGCAGATATGGAATCTCTATAAAATTTGCTATAGCAAAAATTAAATAGTTTGTATATGTATATCAGATTAAATAGTTTATAGATATCAGATAAAAAGCTGTTTTTTTGTAAAACGTCGTCAAAATGTAAAATTTAATGTTTGTTTGGAATGTGCCTAGTATTGTCTACATCTCTCTCTAATTAGTTTTTTAGGATCAAATCTATATATATTTTTTTTTACTTTAATGGGGTTATTCCGTAACGACATGAAAAGTTCTCATATCGAAATATGCAACTTTACCATATTTAGTATAGGGAGAGTCACATAATGTTACATTTTCCTAAAGCTTTATACAAAAATTTGACTAATTTTAATTATGATATTAGTGTCTCAACCTGCGATAAATATATTAGAGTTGTCTATTTGAACGTAGCAAATTCTCTCGTAGTTGCAGAATAACCCCATAAATCTAAATTTTAAACCCCTACCACATTTATTTTTTTTCTCGAAATCGACTTTAAAACTTTTTTGTATTTTGTGCATTTTTATGGTTTTGTGAGAGAATTTTTTGCTTACTCTTATTTTACCAGACTTAACCCAAAATTACCTCGTACAGACCTAATATGTATTAAGTTCTTTAAATTATGAGATTTATAAGACACTGTGAGTACCCTTTATTATAAATATCGTATATAACAACCAAGAAATTTTTAAACAATAAAAAAAGTAATAAAGAAAATAAACCAAAAGAAAATAAAATGTTAGTAAACATTTCACCAACGTATAGACCAGATCAACGAATTTAAAGCAATTTACTAACAAAAGATAATTGTTTAGCGACAAATTGTTAATCTTAAAATTCACATAAAATTAACCAATATACTGTCTATACTCAACTTTAGTAGGAGGTGGTCATAAATCATTTAGAACTAAAATTTAATTATTTAATATTAAACATTGTTTCTTAGCAGACATATTTAGTAATTGTTGATCTGGGAACCAAAGCGTTTCAATTGTGATTTAATTTAAACTAATACTAATGAAAATTGCTATTAATTATTTATAAAAAATTATAAAATTATTTTATTTAATATTTTTTCTTTGTTTTAAATGCAAAGTACCGATAATGCTGAGACCAACAGAAAATATATCGTCTGAACTTGATGGTTAGTATATTTCAATTTAAATTAAAAATAATTATGAGTTGATGAACAAGTGTTTTTTGTGCATTATTATTAAATTTTTTTTTTAATGATTTCTATTAAAACAATAAAATTGTATTGGTTTAGGAATAGTGTATGTGTTTTAAATATAAACAATTGGCTGTTATTACTTTATAATTTCTTTCGTAAAATTTAGTGTAAAAAAAAACAATGAAAATTATTCTTAAGTTAAAATTTTGAGTAAAAAAATAAAGGTAACAATATTTTGAAAAACAAATATTAAGTGAAACCAAAATTTGAATTTATATGCTTCATGGGGTTATTCAATAAGAAATTTTGTCACGTTCAAATATGCAACTCTAACATATTTATCACAGGTTAAGTCATTACAATATTAGGTAAGTTTTTGTATATACCTTTAAGAAAAATTAACATTATGTGACTGTCCCTACCCTAAATAAGGGAGAGTTGCATATTTCGATGTGACAACTTTTCATATAGTTACAGAATAATCCCATAAGTTTGTCGATTTACCAGTCACGTTTCATTAACATTTGTTACTAAATCCAGTTTAAACTGGATTTAAATAATATGATGTACCATACACACAGGAAACATATTCATTATGACAATCGAATTTCTTGCCCTACCAATTGGTTTGGTTGTAGCAACCGAATTATTTAGTTGTCGCAACGAAATATTTTCCCGGGTCAATAGAAAAATTATGTTCCAACTAAAATTCTTTTGTATTAACCTAATTTTTGTTGGCACAAACCAAAATATCGATGACCACAACCGAACCTAAATTTGTTTTCTCTGTGGATGATGACATCTAGTTTACAACGGTTTTATTGTTAAATTTAAGGGCAGCCTTCGCTCGGGGTCAACACTTATCAATGATTGAAACAAGATTAATATTTTATTTAAGAAGGAAAGCCTTCAAAGAAAAATTTTAATTTTAAGAAATTTTTTGAGCATATAATTCGTGCACAACATACAAAAATTTACAAAAAAATTGGGTATTCGATAAAAAAACGGGTTTTCCGAAAATTAAATATTTCAGAAAAAATATTATATAAATAAATATTTCGGAACCGAAACTGATAAAGCGCAAGGAACCGGTTTCAAGCTGTGTAATAAGTACACTCAGAAAAAAAAAGTTAGTAGAAAAATTTGTAAACGATTTACAATCTGACTTTACTAGTTTTGTACTGATTTTTAGTAAAACAATTAATATTTAATACATTTTTTTTGTAAAATGTAAACAAATTACAGAATTTTTAAAGAATATTTACAAATTTTTGTTGCTAACTTCTGAAATCATTTAAAAATTTTAAAAAACCGATTTGCTAAAAGTTTAAAAATTAAAATACTAACTTTAAAAAAGTGAATATTGAAGGAAGTGTTATTTCTATTAATTAAAACTTATACCTACAAACTTTAATTGCCTTAAAATGTTATATAGGTTGAAAAAAGGATCGAAAATGAAGATACTTTTCACAGCCGACTTATGTTCAAAAATAGAACATCCACTTAAAATAGCACTAAAAACTTTTTTAGTTCTAAAAATCAGCTCTTATGTAAAACGATTAAAAATATTAAACAAAAATTAGCAATTTAAAACAAAATGAAAAATTCGTTTGTGTTTTTACTAAGCCTTTAAATTTTTGTTTTTTTTTTTTTAATTTTGTCTAAAATATTTTTTGAAAAAATAAATAAAATAAAAAATTGTTGCTCGATAAAAAAAAATATAAATTTGAATATTCGAATTCGTAAGGCAATTTCAAAGGAAATTTGCAGCTTTAAAGTGTATCTAAAAATAATTAAGTTAATTTGTGTATTTTAATAATATTTTTCTATAATTTAAAATTTTGCTATATTTTACAATTCATTGAGTTTACACCAATTTACTTAAATGTAGAAGCGCTTACTAATTTTTTATGCAAAAATAATAATATTTATTATTTTTTTTTTGCTGATTTAAGCTAACCGATTTTAAATATCACTTTACAAAAAGTTTACTAAAATTTAGTAGCGGCTAATAATTTTGTCTACTAATTTTAAAAAATACCGCTGGGCTCAAATTAGCAAAATTTCCCGTAATAACAACAAAATTTTCAGTTGCCATTACAGACTTTCTTTGGTGAGTGTAAAAGACTACTGTCAAATTTTGAGCAAGTTCCATTATTTAGTTTACGTTTAACAGCTGTTCAAAACATACAACCTCGTGGATTTTTTTAAAAATTAAAAAAAGTGAATTCCAAGGGGTCAATAAACATTATTTTTTGCGAAAAAAAACCGTCAATCAAACCAAGGTAAAGCTTTATAAATACTATGGGGACTCTGCACTATCTATTTCAATGGTAAAAAAGTGGTTTACTGACTTTCGTTGTGGTCGCACAAGTACAAATGACGCTGAACGATATGGTGTTGGCCGATCGAAGAGTAAAAATGCGTGAGATTGTTGATGCCATAGGCATTTCATATGGCAGTGTGGTTTCGATTTTAAATGATCTGTTGGATTTAAGAAAGATGACTGCAAGATAGCTGCCGCGTTTGCTCTCAAATGACCATTAACGTAATCGTGTGACTTGTGTAGCCTCAATGTCAAAATTCCATGAATTGGGCTACGAATTAGTACCTCATCCGCCATATTCTCCGGATTTAGCCCCCAGTGACTATTTCCTTTTTCCAAACCTAAAGAAATGGCTCGGTGGAAAGAGATTTAGCTCAAACAAATGCCTATTTTATGGACCTCGAAAAATCCTATTTTTCGGAAGGGATACAAAAATTTGAGAAACTTTGGACTAAGTGTATTGAGGTAAAAGGAGATTATGTTGAAAAATAATTTTTTTTTTTACAAAAAAAACTGTGTTTCATTCAAAAAGTCACTGACTTATTTATTCGCCCTTATGGTAAAACTCAGCGTATGTTAAAACTCATCATGGCTTTTTACCTTCTTTTTGAGTTAAGTACTAAAAACACTCAGAGAATTATGTCGATAAAGTCAACTGAAAATGAGTGTTAAAATAACTGGAATTTATATTAAAAAGGTTGACACTAAACAAATGCAGTAAAAGTAAAATTAACTGTAAAAACAACCGACGACAAAATTGACACAATCTACAGACTTTAATTTATTTTTATCTATAATAAAAAAACTTTAAAATTTTTATTTTTTTAATTCCATTTTGTTTGATGTCAACTTTTTATAGTGCATATCACATATTGCATATTGCATTTCTTTAAATTTAATTTGTTTTAAATTTTTTCCCCAAGAATATGCATAATTTAAAATTAATAAGCAATATATCAGAGGAAAAGGGAATTTTTAATTTCCAAGAAGCTTTAATATTATTAATATTTATAAAATATTTAAAACTAATAGGTCCACAACTGTGTACATGATATAAAAATAATATAACTAATGATATATTTATATTCGATAAAAATTTCCAATTTAGTTTTTGTGAAACTTTTGTTTTTTTTAAGAAATTGTTCAACGGTGTTTAAATTGAAAATTATTAATGCTACTAAAGCTTTGATAAGGTGAAATAAATTAAAATATCGAATCACATAATGTTTAAAATTACAATAAGCAGCCTGGACCATGCTTTACACAAATAGCTGACATGAAACAACTGACAAACTTTTCTAATTGAACTTTTATATACGAAATTTTGACAGGTGCTAATTATGCTTCAGAAGTGTACATAAAATATTTCTAGATCTCTTAATAAATTCGATTAGCATCCAATGGTGGTAGACATAAAATATTTACAAAACTAATAATACAACAATAATTAAACTGAAAGTTTATTGATCTTTAAGTAAAATATTTGAATTTGCAATAAACTAAAAAAATATTTACAGAAGTATTTTTAAAGAGGTTATAGCGAAAGAAATTTAAATTTAAAAAAGCAAATATTCAATTCTGAATAGTTGAAAGTTAAAATTGTTGCAATACAAGTTATTAGTTAGATTGTTACACAGAAGGTTGTACTATTACACAGAAGGTTGGACTATTACACATAATGTTGCGGGTTCGATTCCTTGCGACGGCAATATCAATTTAGAAAAAAAAAATGTGTGATTTTTGTATTCCTCATACATAAAGTCATCCTTCGGTGTTTTAATGGCACTTAACTCCTCCGAAGAAAAAATAACAATAATTTTCGCCAACTCCCTATCAGATGGCGAGCAATAACTGTTCTAAGATTTATCATCTCGCGCAATTACAGTGTTTGCCATATTTGAAGCCTTTCATCTTTCACCAACTTTTATGTATCCTCAATCCCCTTATCAAAGAAAGCAACACATTACGAGTAATAAGTAGAAAGAATTTCCTGAGTATTGCTTCTCTAAAAAAAGGTGTCAAAATTTTTTCAGTGTGTGTAAAAAAGTTTTTACTGTGTGAGAAAGTTTTCACCCTACATCGATTTGGTTGAAAGTCATCTAGTGTTTAAGTCCTAAATTTTTATGGATAAAAAAAGACTTGTGTCAATATTTGTATATAAAGCACAGTAAATTGTTTTTCACGTGAAAAAATTTCACTTGAATTTAAAATCGTAATTATAAAGATACGAAACTAAAATGTTACTTTTTCACTTAAAAAATAATAGTCTTGTATTATCACGTAAAATTCGTTATCGTCAAAAATCTTCAGAGTATAACAACGTGAAAACTGAACAACTTACCGTGCTTAAATTGGTCAACATTTAAAAAATCAACTAAAAATTTTAATTTTGTATGATGTTTGGTATATTTTGTAGAACATCGGGAATATGGACCATATGGGCACTAGGTTCTAGGGTATGCTACGTAATTATTTTTCGGATATTATTTCCTAAATATGAAAATTTGTCAGCAATAGTCGCATTAAAACACATTTCAGTTGACCTTTATATGGGCACTAAATATGCACTCACCAAAAAAAGTCTGTAATGGCAACAGAAAATTTGCTGTTATTATGGGAAATTTTGCTAATTTGAGCCCAGCGGTATTTTTTGCTAATCTTAGCAACACATGTCTGCTGATGTGTAGTACAATGAAATTTGTAGAAAAGTTAGTAGTGGCTACTGAAATTTAGTAAACTTTTTGTAAAGTGAAATTTAAAATTGAATTGCTAAAATCAGCAAACAAATTTACTAAATATTATTAATATTAGTGCAAGCAAATTAGTATAAAAAATTAATAAGCGCTACTAAATTTTAGTAAATTGCTGTAAACTCAATGATATGTAAAATATAGCAAAAATTTTATTTATAAAAGAATATTATTAAAACATTAATTCACTTAAAAATTTTAAGATACACTTGTTACATTTTAAAGCCGCTAATTTGTTTTGAAATTTCCTTACGAATTCGAATATACAAATTTATTTTTTTTTATTGAGTAAGATTTTTTTATTTTGTATATTTTTTTCAAAAAATATTTTAGACAAAATTAAAAGGCTTAAAAAATAGTGAATACATAAGCATTTTATTTTAATTTGCTAATTTAAGGCAATTTAAGTTTGTATGTTTAAGTTTTAATTATTAGAAATAACATTTCCTTCAATATCCACTTTTTAAAAAATAAGAAATTATTTTTGCTAATTTTAGCAAATCGGTTTTCAAAAATTTGTAAAATGTTTTCTGAAGTTAGCAACAAAAATTTTAAAATATTCTGTAAAAATTCTGTAAATGTAAATACCAAAAAAATTTACTAAATAATAATTTTTTTTACTAAAAATCAGTACAAAAATAGTAAAGTGGGATTAAAACCCGTTTAAAAATTTTTTTAATAACTTTTTTCTGAGTGTAGAGAATTATCATGTATTCTCTAGATGAAAATCATTCAAAAAGTACCTTTGTAGAGAATTAGCATATACTCAAGGGAACATACATTTTAAATTTCAAAGTACACATATTTTAAATTTCAGGTTTCTAGCCAAAAGAGGTTTGCGCAGGCCGCAAAAGGGTAGACTTTTTCCATCCTCGTAGAAATTGTCAGTAGTTAGAAACAGGTACATCAATATTCAAATTCTTAGCCTTAATGTAGGAGTTTCCAAAAAAAACGTCTGAGCAGATGTCTAGGTCGGAAGAGGATCCTTCATACCAAATATCAACTTCCTAGATCCAGCGGTTTGAGCAGGCCGTTTAGAGGAATACTTTGAGCCCCATTTTCAAAAAAATTCACTGAGTAGCCAAAGAAGTTTGTACAGATCGTCCCCCTTCCCGAAGGAATTTCCTAAATTCCGACCGAGTTAATGTCTACGACCAAGAAGGAACCCATGTATCATATTTCAACTTTATAGCTCCAGCAGTTTTGGCAGGCCGTCAGGATTTTCAAAAAATCCCGTCTTAGCCGATGTCTACACCGAAGGCAAAACCTTAATACCAAATTTCAACTTCCTATTTCCATTGGATTGGGCAGGACGTTAAGGAGGACACTTTTCGCCTATTGAAATCCAATTTTTTAAACGTCTCTGGCGAAAATTCCAAAATATACCTTTTCAGTAAGTGAACCCATACTCCATGGAATACATATTTTGAATTTAAGGTTTTTATCCAAAGAGGTTTGGCAGGCCGTCAAGGGGAAAACTTCCCCTTTTCGCCCCTCCCAGTAAGAATTTTCAGTAATCTTAGCGGATGTCTATTCCGAAAAGGGGAACCTACATACCAAATTTCACCTTCCTAGCTTTAGTGATTTTAGCTGAGCGATGTTGAGGGTGTGAGTGAATCAGTCAGTTAATAACGTTAGTGCTTTATAATGCTATGAATGTCAAAATTGTATGAAGTTAATAATAGGTGTTTTCGACGTACGTTACCGCGGGTGCCCGCGGGAACCCAGTCTTACCAGAAAGCGTTTCTTGTAACAAAAATTGGGTAAATGAGAGCGTTCATGAGAGAGTAATTGTGTTTCTCTTTTTACCAGAACTTACGCGTACTTTTTGTTTGGGTAAAATGGTAAAACTGTCAAAACATTTGCATTTTTGAAAAAAAAAATTAAAGTTAAATAAAAGTTTACTATAAACAACTTTTTCTTCTTAATAATGAAAAATACATTTGAAAATGTAAATAGATATTTGCCATTTCAAATATATTTATTAATTAAGCTGTTTTTTAATATGAATAAATTTGACGTTAATTTTTGGGTATGAAATGTGGTTTTGTGCATTCGCAGTATTTTGGGCATTTTTATGGTTTTGTGAGAGAATTTTTTGCTTACTCTCATTTTACCAGACTTTACCCAAAATTACCTCATACAGACCTAATGGTTGGTGTTAAGCTCTGATTATATTTTAGAAAAGTAATCCACCCTAAAAGGTAACCAAAATTTGTTGATGTTTAAAAGTTTTGAAACAAAGTTGGGATTTCTCAAATGAGCAATTAATATTCTTATCGTATTATAAAAATTTTTTATAATTTTTAATTATGCGACTTTTTTGGATACTCTATAAAACTAAATGGTATATTAAATTTATCGTTGCGTTTATTTAACGAATAACCTTTGCAAACTTGTAGCTCTGGCACGATTACTGGGTTGGGCAATGAAACTCGTTTTAAAATGGGAAATAGCAATATATTTCGTCGATAATTGAAGTAAAGAAATTAAATGATTAAATGATAGCTTTGCATATTTGTAAATGAGAAATTTAATTCTTATAATTTTTGTGTATTTACAGAAAATTTATATAAAGAAAAAATACCTAATATTGGTGCTAAATTAATAGTAGGTGCTAGGGGTTGTTGCCAATTATCAAGCAAGTTTCCCATTATCTCATGGCTACCCAGATATGAAAAACGTTTTTTATTGCAAGATTTTATAGCCGGCTTTACTGTAGGTCTAACAACAATACCTCAAGCGATAGCATATGGTGTGGTTGCCGGATTGGAGCCACAATATGGTTTATATTCAGCATTTATGGGATGTTTTACATACATATTTTTTGGATCATGTAAAGATGTGACCATTGGTAAGTAAAACGAAAACAAGCATTTCGTTTGAATGGAATAATAAATTTACGTGAATTGTTTCTTTTTAGCGACAACTGCAATAATGGCTTTAATGGTCCATCAATATGCAACTCTTAGTCCAGATTATGCTGTATTAATTTGTTTTTTAGCTGGTTGTATAATTGTTATTTTGGGCATATTAAATCTTGGAGTTTTAGTGCGTTTTATTTCAATGCCTGTTATAATGGGTAAGTATCCTATTCATGTTTGACGCCTAAGCATGCCTAAGTTTTAACTTTAAACTTTTTTTTTTTGGCAGGTTTTACTATAGCTGCTGCTACCACAATTGGAAGTGCTCAAATCAATAATCTCTTTGGCTTATCCAGTCCCTCGAATAATTTTATACCAGCATGGAAAAATTTCTTCACCCATTTAACGTCAATTCGTTGGCATGATGCAACATTAGGAATACTTTCGTTGATGTTTTTATTAATAATGAAGGTTTGTATTAAAATCAGTAGCGTTTGTTTCAAAAAAAATTAAGAGTGTCGTGATACATTTTTGGAAAGAGGCGGGCACGCCCGCGGTGGTCTAGGTTTTTTAGATTTCACTATATCTCTCTAAGTTTAAAGTAAAAGGACCAAATACAAAATTTTTGTAGTATAAAAATTTGTGTTTTCAATTCGGTTAATCGATTAACCGATTTTTCGATTTATCGCTTCTATTTTGGTTAGTTCGAAATAAATAGTTTAAAAAACAATTCATTTCGCGGCCCGAATAAATTTTTATTACGGACTTTTGTTAAAACTTCTTAATTGTCTTAGCTTTGGGTACAAAAAATGCCAAGAAATGCTTAGAAAAAACACTTACTAAAATATAATTAAATTCTTTTAAAATCGAGCGAAAGAGATCCTTAACCCTTTAGTGCATATGACCGTCTACAGACGGGCATAGTTTAAAAGCCCATAACATTCAAATGAAAATACAGGTAGTTTGATTTTAAAAAAATATAATCTAGTTATCTAATCTATTTCATTTTTGTCTATACATCAACTCAGCAGTTCATTGCGATTGCAAACATTTTTTAGTTGTGAGACAAAAAAGCGGTAAAAAGTTATAAAAAAAAATTTTTCAGAAGGTGATTTTTATGTAAATATTGAAACAATGAATAATTGAAATATTTGATTGGGAATTTTTTTGTAAGTAGGTTGAAGTGTTTTGAAGTGAAATAAATTGTTAGACAATGCATTTTTATGTTTACAACGCCTACCAACGCTTTTGACTCCACCAACCGTCTGTAGGCGGGCGTATGCAGTGTATTATGACTTTGATTATGTGCTTCCAAATGAAAGTGACTTATTTCCTCAAGAAGTATAGTGAAGCATAAACGTGTCAGACCTTGACATTCCCTTAGCTACATCTGCTCCTCCTCCTCCTTCAGAAACTTCCTACTTTTGAAGCAGGTAAGCAGAATATTACCGCAGAAGAAGTTAGTGTTCAGTTTGCTAGTCGTTCGCGGAAAATAGCATAAATGGCTTCAGTTGAAGATTTCCAGGAAGAATCAGAACTGTCCTCATTAGGTCACTTGCAAGGTAATAATATAGCAGAACTTCAAAAATTGATTTGGCAAAAAAGGACCTTCAAATTCATGTTGGAGAGTTAGTATTTAAGAACCCAGACTTAAGGAGTTTTTTTTCCCACCTTACGATTGTTTTGCATACTTTGTTGATGAAGAATTGTTAGAACTAATTTCTTCAGAAAGCAATCTTTATACACGACAGAAAAAAATTTAATCGATATTCTCCTGCAAGGCAGAAGATATAAGAAAATACATAGGTACACTCAGAATATTATGTAGTTGACTGTTTGTAGTTTAATAAAAAAGTTTTCCGTTCCATTTAAAAATAAAGGAACATACATTTGTTTTTCAAAGAAATATCAATTTTAACTTATACATTTGTTCAAACTAATTTACTATCATTTACTGATTTTTTTTCAGTTTCATTTATTTTTTTCATTTGTTTGAAATTTAATAAAAATTTACGCACAAAACGAAAATTTGTGGTTTATTTGTGTCCGTAACAGTTATTACAAATTTAAATTTTGTTTGCTGTCTGTTTCAAAAAAAAAAAAAAATATTCAAAAAAGTTCAATTTGTTTTCTTATTTAAATTGGTTGTATATATACAAAATTATTTCAATTCAAATTACAAGAACTTTATAAATTCACATACATACACAAACACATTCACACAAAAAGTGTCTATAGCTATGCATACAGGGTGGCGCAAAAATAACCTTCCGAGGTTTTTTGGCTGTAATTTAAAAAAAAATTAAAAACTTTGATTCTTCTTGTGGATTATTTTTATTTGGTCTTTTAATTTTTTTTACATTAAGTCGAGAATATGATGTCATGTAAATGGCCGCCGTCACAGTTGATTGTCATTTGAGCCCTTTTTATGGCATTTTCCATCACTTTGGCCAAAACTTCCGGCGATAGGTCCTCACATTCTGGACGGATATTGTCCTTAAGAGCTGCAAGAGTCTGAGGCTTGTTGACATAAACCCGCGACTTCAAAAAGCCCCACAAAAAGAAATCTGAAGCGGTCAAATCAGGCGATCTTGCTGGCCAGTGCAAATCGCCAAAACGGGAGATTAGGCGCCCGGGAAATGCATCCTTCAGCATATCGGTTGTGGCACGTGCAGTATGTGGCGTTGCACCGTCCTGTTGGAACCACATGTTTTCCAATCCCAATTCATCAAGTTGCGGCAAAAAGAACTCGTTGATCATTGCTCTGTAGCGCTCACCATTCACAGTAACCGTTTGGCCCGCGACGTCTTCGAAGAAAAAAGGTCCGATGACTCCTCCAGCGAAAACAGCACACCATACAGTGACTTTGAGCGGGTGTAATGCCTCTTCGTGGGTTACACGCGGATTTTCAGTGCCCCAGAAGCGTAAATTTTGCTTATTTACGTACCCGCTAAGATGGAAATGGGCCTCATCACTCATGATTATTTTTGATGAAAAATCATCTTCATTATTGCTCAAATAAATAGTCACCAATATTCCGCGTTCTGGAGCAGTGTAGCGTAACATTGTTTATTAACGTGTATTTCGCATGTGTTTACTACACAAATGTCAAAACAGAACTGACATTAGGGGCCAATCGCAAAATTTATAGCATTTTCTGATAGGAGGATTACTTTTGCGCCACCTTGTATATACATTTTGCAGATTAAAAAAAAATCAAAAACGGAAACAATTTCAAATAAATGATAAAATCATTTATTTTTTAAGGAATTGGTAGGTAAAATTTTTACATTTATTTTAACTGATTATATCATTTGCTTTAACATTTAAAAAAAAAAATAACAAAGGGTATTTAATTTAAATGAAAATTTAGTATAACGGTTTATAAATGAAATATCATTTCTTGTAAATGACATTTTCTGTTATTTTAACTTACAAACTATTTTAAGTGTACAATTGTGCCACAGACAGGAAAACAAATTCCCAATTGGTTTTAGTGATATAGCCGTGAGTATAATTGCATGTTCTTCGGAAAAATCAAGTTTTAGCCGAAATATGCATGAGGTCAAACCCAAATGGCGTGTTGATAGTTTCGATAAGTACTTCGAAAAACGGCACACGAGAAGGTGTTTGCATTTCGAATAATGCCTTAACAGGTTAGTCTACAGGGTCAAATAATTGGAAACACTAATTTTATCCCATTAAAATTTCGGACCCAAACATTAGTTTAGTATATTAGACATGCCCGACTTTAATTTCGTTTTGACTTCAAAATTAGTAAACCTTAAAGATTTTTTTTTAAACTAAATAAAATTGACTTTACTTTAATTTAATTGAAAATTTGTTAATTTAATTGAAAATTTGTTAATTTAATTGAAAATTTGTTGATTTCAACAAATTTTATTTTAACAAAAATCTCTTAGAATGTTACTTTTACTTCAATTTTAGAAAGCCAAGGATGTACCATATGGAAATCGTGTATTTTGGAAATATTTATCGTTGTCTCGTAATGCAATGACTGTAATAATTGGTACCTTCTTGGCCTACATACTCAGTCGAGATGGTACACAACCATTTAGAGTGACAGGAAATATAACAGCCGGATTACCACCATTTCGCCTGCCACCCTTTAGCACACATATAAATGGTACCGAAATACCCTTTAGTGAAATGATGAGCACAATTGGAGCGTCTTTAGCCTCAATACCAATGGTGGCCATATTAGAAATAGTAGCAATAGCTAAAGCATTTTGTAAGTTCATAAAATTGAAAGAATAAAAATAAAATTTTAATTTTTATATATTTTCAGCTAAAGGCAAAGTAGTTAATGCCTCACAAGAAATGATTGCCTTGGGTATGTGTAATATAATGGGTAGTTTTGTATGCTCGATGCCAGTGACAGGATCATTTACTCGCACTGCGGTTAATAATGCCAGTGGTGTTAGAACACCTTTAGGTGGCGCTGTTACTGGCGCCTTAGTTTTAATGGCATTAGCTTTTCTAACGCAAACATTTTATTATATACCAAAGGCAACACTGGCTTCCATTATTATAGCTGCTATGATATCATTGGTGGAATTAGATAAAGTGCGAGATACTTGGAAATCAAAAAGTATGAATTTAAATAAATTTCAATATATAAAACTTTTCAATATCGTGAGTTAATGTGTATTTTAAAATTTCAGAAAAAGATCTCTTTCCCTTTGTGGTAACCTTATTAACCTGCATATTTTGGAGTTTAGAATATGGTATATTATGTGGCATTGCTGCGAATATTTCTTATATTTTATATAGTAGTGCTAAGCCTCAAATTAGATTACATACAGAAAAAGTTAGTGTTATGTTTTTTTTTTTTTAAGAATTGTTCAAATATATCTATAACTTTGTATATATTTCTAGATATCTGACATTGAATTCGGTATTGTTAATGTTAAACAAAAATTAGATTTTGCTTCAGCTGAATATCTCAAAGAAAAAGTACTAAAATTTGTTAACCTGTATCATAAAGACGGCAGATATTTGATTGTAATAAATGGCCAAGAAATTAATTGCATTGACTATACAGTTGCTATGGTAAGTTTTAAATTTAAATTTTAATATTTTTTAACAGATTAATTGAGTTTATAATCTCAGAGATAATAGTACACCGTATTAATTTTGGTATTTATTTGCTTTTATTAAAAATTCAATATTTTTTTTCTTTTAATGGACAAAAAATTATATTTTTATCTAAATCTAATTTATATTCTCTAACATAAATTAAAAAGGTGATTAAAAACAGGCCTAATGATTTTTAATGTTGATCGTTTAAACTGCTTGAAAGTATTATATTGAACAAAATTTGATATTTTAGAAGACCTTCATATTTTACCACCTTTCACATCTTCTTTCACATCTCCTTTCCAAAGTAAGGAACACATTAATTAAAAGGAATGGAATAAATGATATACGCGTGAAAGAGGAGATCATATAAAGAGACATATGAGTCACAGTTTTTCATTATCACGTCAGATCTATTAATTGTTTAGTGACATTACTAAAAAGTTCAGAATGTTATATATTCTGAAATAAACAAATTTCTAAAATAAGTTAATTAACTAGCATTAATTTGACATGTAATGCATTTTTTGAAAAAAATGATGAAAAACAGATTAAAATATTAAATTACATACCATTTATATCCGACTTACAACAACGAAAGACAAAAAATAATGAATTGTCTGACATCACGTCCCTTCGTGAAAAAAGGGGTCAGTTGGGAATCGGGACCTGTTCCGGGATAGGTGAAAACTGAACCGGTTCCGAAAAAACATATCACGAGATAGGTGAAAAGAGCACCGGGTCCTAAAGTACCTATCACGTGACCGGTTTGAAAGTCACGACATGTCCTTTTTGACCAGTCCTGTGACATGTCATGGAGGGGGTAATTCTAGGACAAGCCCATGTTAAAGTGATCGGTCCCTATCACAATGAACCGGTCATGTGACGTGTCCTGGGATAGGTCCTTTTCCCGCAGGGGTACTACCCCCCAAACAAATGTATTAATTTTTCCTAATAAAATAACGTTTGGCTAAAAAGTTCGTAAGATAACATCACTCAGAATATTATGTAGTTAACTGTTTGTAGTTTAATAAAAAAGTTTTCCGTTCCATTTAAAAATAAAGGACGATACATTTATTTTTCAAAGAAATATCTATATTAACTTTTTTATACATATATTCGAAATAATTAACTATCATTTAACGATTTTTTCAGTTTCAATTATTTTTTTAATTTGTTTGAAATTTAATAGAAAATTACCCACAAAACGGAAACTTGTGGTTTATTTGTGTCCGTAACAGTTATTACAAATTTAAATTTTGTTTGCTGTCTGTTTCAAAAAAAAAAAAAAAATATTCAAAGATTTTCAATTTGTTTTTTTATTTAAATTGGTTGTATATATACAAAATTTTTCAATACAAATTACAAGAACTTCATAAACACACATACATATACAAATACATTCACACAAAAAGTGTTTATAGCTTCATATGCATACATACATTTTGTATTGTACGAGTATATTTAAAAAAAAAAACAAAAAATGCAAAAACGGAAATAATTTCAAATAAATGAAAAAAACATTTATTTTTTAAGGATTGGTAGATAAAATTTTGACATTTATTTAATTGATTATATCATTTGTTTCTTACGGATGTGTCAGTTGATTAATCAACATTTAAAAATAAATAACAAATGACATTTAATTTAAATGAAAATTAAGTAGACCGGTTTTTAAATGAAATACCATTTCTTTTAAATGATATTTTCAGTTATTTTAACTTACAAACTTTTTTAAGTGATAGAAAAAAATTCTTTTGATAAAATTTTATTTTATTATTCAATATAGTTGCCTTTTAGGACAATGATTATATCGGCCATACAATTTTTCGATACCATTTTCATAGTACGATTTGTCTTAAGCCTCAAAGTAGGCCTCAGTTTCGGCAATTACTTCTTCATCGGCGCTAAATTTCTTTCATATAATTTTGCCATCGTTTTCATTGACTTGTGACACTGTAAATTGTCTTGATGAAACAGCGCTTACTTCTTCTTCAAATAGGGCAGTTTTTCCGCGATTTCGTACTTAAAAAGCTCCAATAGACGCTGTTGATGGTTTTTCCCTTTTCAAGATAGTCGATGAATATTATACGAAGCGTATGCCAAAATACTGATGCCATAACCTTGCCAGCCAACTGTTGCGTCTTTCCACGCTTTGGAGTTGGATTATTACTTGCAGTCCCTCGGCTGACTGTCGATTGGATTCCGGTGTGAAATAATGGAGTCATGTTTCGACACATAAATTCGGGCTTATTACGATTAAATAGGTTTGATTGTGAGCTCCCGCGCCACCCACTTTGCACAGTGCTTTCGCATAGCCAAATATTCATTCACGATATGTCGAACACGTTCCTTTGATATCTAAAGATTCTCATATACAGGTTGGTTGAAAAGTTCCTGCGCTCGAAATGTAAGAATACTGTTTTTGTTACGAAATATATTTTTTATTCAATATAATCTCTTAGAAGCTCAATACACTTGTTCCAATGATCTTCCAATAGTTTTATCCCATCCTTATAATGGTTTTCCGGAAGCTCTTCAAAATAACCGTCTACGGCTGCTATGGCCTCTTCATTCGACAAAAAATGCTTTCCACGAAGGAATTCTTTGAGATTTCTGAAGAGACAGTAGTCACTGGGAGCCAAATCTGGTGAATACGGTGAATGTTCAAGCAATTAGTACGTTAATTCTTTGAATTTAGCCATCGTCAAAACACTTTTGTGAGCAGGTGCATTGTCTTGATGAAAAATGATTTTTTCTTTTTTAAACCAGGTCTTTTCTCACGAATTTTTTCATCCAGCTGATTCAAAAGGCTGTAATAATATTCAGAGTTGATTGTTTTACCTTTCTGAAGATAATTAATCAACAAAATTCCTTTTGTATCCCAAAAACTGATGCCATAACCTTCTTTGCTGATCGTTGTGACTTCACCTGCTTTGGAGCTGAACAACCAGCTTCAGTCCACTGTAAACGTTCTTGTTTCAATTTAGGATCATGGTGGTAGATCCAAGTCTCATCCATAGTTATAAAACGATGCAAGAAGTCGGTTTTATTCGGCTTAAAACGCTCCAAATTACGCTTGTTAATGTGTGCGGCACTAACTTTCCAAACAGTTTTTTCATACGTAATTTTTCATGTAACATATGGAGTACTCGTTCGTCTGAGATGCCTATGGCATAAGCAATTTCACGCTTGGTCAAACTTGGATCTTCACTAACCATATTATGTACCTGCTCAATAATTTCTGCTTTGGTTGCAGTTTTTGGTCGTCCTTCGCGTGGATCGTCTTTAAGGCTGGTACGATCACGTTTAAATTCACCAGCCCAAAATTCAACGGTGCGTTTTGAAGGTGAGGACTCCTTATACACTTCTAACAATTGTTCATAAATTTCTTTTGCTTTTAAACCCTTCAAAATAAAGAATCTAATGACTGCACGATATTCAATTTTTTCCATATTAAAAAAAAATTAATGACACGTCAACTTCAAATGGCTTGTAAACAAAGAAAGAATTGACAGAATGACTTGCAACTTTGCATGTGTTCTCAGGACAGTTATACCAACTTGAGAAAAAAAAAGTTTGGAGCCAGCAGTGCCATCTCTTGGTGAGCGCAGGAACTTTTCAACCAACCTGTATCTCAATTAATTTCACTTTACAGTCATTCAAAACTATTTTGTTTACTTTTTTAATGTTTTCTTTGGTAACAACCTCTTTGGGGCGCTGTGTGCATCGTCCTCGGTGCTCATTTCGACTAGTTTAAACTTAGCAAACCACTTCTCAACGGTTGATTTTCGTAGTGCAGAGTCCGAATAATGTTTATCAATGCAAACCTTGATTTCAACAGTGTTTTTTCCCTAAAAAGCAATGCTTTTTTAACACACGAAATTCCTTTTTATCCATTGTTTTTAAAATAATAAAAGTTGCTTCACCCAAAATACTATATCTCATAAACTAATAGTCCGACAGCTGTCAAATTTATACACGTGTCTTTCGAATGTTAGGGCTAACTAATAGTCATATGGGTTTCATAATAGTTGCGCCATTTATGTGTCACCCTACGAGTTTTTCAGCCAAACTTACTGCTTTAAAAAAATAAAAATTTACATAAACCCAGCAAAACCTTTGTAATATGTTGGTATTATCATCTGATAATACAGAAAACCACTTATACGCAGAGAAAAAACATGGTTGGGGCAATCATATTCGAAGAGCATTATAATTTTTTTGGGGATTGTGATTGTGCTAACCATACGACTAGAATATAGTTATCAAATTATAATAATAAGGTAACCATAATTTTACTAAAATATAGTTCCTACGGTTATATTATGATTCAAAACTATGAAAAAGTTTTTTTTTTAAATTTATGCATATTTCTTTAAGAAATATTTTTCCTAAAGAAAAAATATAATATTAAGGACTTTTTCACTAAAACTTCTTTAATTCTATAGACTCTTTTTTAAAGAACACTACTTCCAAACAATTTTTAAATTCTAAGGACTTTTTGATCAAATAAAATCATAGATATTATGAACTTTTACTTTTTTTAGATAGTCGTCAGAGTCTCAGAAAGTCCTTAGAATCTAAGTATTTTTCATGATGAAAAGTCCTCAGAATAAGAATATAAAAATTTGAGAATTTAAAAATTCTAAAAATATATTTTGTATAAGAATATATATTTTGTATAAGAAACCTCGTACAAAAAAACTCTGGGGACCTACAGATTTTTTCTGATAAAATATTATTTTATTAATGTTCTGAGTACTTTGTCCACAGGAAAGTCGTTATTTTAAAAGAAATTAATTATTAAACATATATGTTTTTTTTTTAATTATTGTTAGAGTTTTTTGTTCTCTAGTTTTTATATACCTCCAGGTTTTTTATACCCTCCACCATATATGGTGAGGGTATATATCGGTTTGTCATTCTGTTTGTAACATGTCGAAATATAGGTTTAAAGATTCCTTATAGTATATATATTCGTGATCCTTATGAAATTTTAAGCTGATCTAGCGATGTCTGTCTGTCCGTCTGTCTGTCTGTTGAAATGGTGATCACGACTCGAAGACGCAAGCGGATTTTTACCTAGATTAATGGACATCCTCCCAAGCAGTATTGGTATCGAAAATGAGCAAAATCGGTCCAGCGATTAAAAAGTTATGAGTGAAAACGTGAAGGCCCATTTGTTATACCGAAATATTCGTTATATCCATTTCCATTTGTAGCAATTTTAAAATTTTTGAGATTACTAAAAATTTAAAAAAATACTGCAATAATGATACACGCTTAAAGTAGAAAGTTCAGAAGCAAAAATCTCAAATTATTTTCATACTTATTTTTTTTAATTTTTCGTTATATAAGATATTAACTAATTAGGTCGTACGTTACATCGCGTTTTCGTAGCATGTTTTAAACTTCATTTTCTTTGTACTTGCATTACGCTTACATTATTAAAAAAAATCCAAATTGTTTTTAACATGCTACTATGCAGCAAAAATAGTGCTTCTATATAACATAGGTAAGGAGTTACCTCAATGAACATGGTCTTCTTAAAATAAAAGGTTTTATAACAGAAAATAAGGGGTTATCAAAGATTTCTGCTTAAAAAACTCATTAACGTCTTATAGAAGGTTTCGCTAAGAAGTTGTCTAAATATTTCCTGCCCTATTTATTTCTAATTTTATACGTTTTTATTTTTCTTTCAGAATATTGTTTCTTTGCGAGAAGATTTGAAAATACTCAACTGCGATTTAATATGTTGGAATTGGAATATATCATCAGCTGGTGTGGTTTGTCGTTTGAATAATAAAATGCGTGATATGTTTAAGTTTGATAAATCGTTAGATGAAATTATCGAAGAATATCAAGAAAATAGGCATTCCAGTAATGCATCTGCAGATACACTTTATTCCGTAACTTAAGTTTTTAGGCCTAAATTTATGCTAAACTAAATAGAAATTGACAAAAGGATTTATAATTTCTTGGAAAATTATTTGAAAACATTTTCAAAATATAAATTTATAATCCTGCATTTAGTTTAGACGCGACGCACATACCCTTAAGGCCCATTCACAATTATCGGGTACTCCACTCTGTAGAGTAGATTCCTTCCCCTTTTGCACTTACAAAATTTTTGTATAATGTCATTTGTATTTTAATACACACCACTCTGCAGTGTGGAGTACTCCATTATTGCGTAACTAGCTTTAGTATTAAAAAATTAAATTTAACTTTTATCAGGCGGGACAATTGAACCACAGCAAATGACTAAATGAGGTACAAATATACCTGAAAGGATTTTTGTTTAATAGCTTTTTTAATTATTGGAGAAAAATAAAATATTTTTGAAGTATCTCAAATTGTTTAACTGTAAAAAGTGCACAAAGGTGGAATTAAAAAATCTATA
This sequence comes from Eustalomyia histrio, assembly GCA_949748255.1. Taxonomy (NCBI): domain Eukaryota; kingdom Metazoa; phylum Arthropoda; class Insecta; order Diptera; family Anthomyiidae; genus Eustalomyia; species Eustalomyia histrio. Next base: position 20,024,787 of record OX456527.1, on the reverse strand, counting down.
TTTTATTATTGTTTCCATAACCAAGGGCAAGGAGATTCGTGTTAATATGTACATGTTCAACTAAATACAACATCAACTAAATATCATTGCAAATAAACAATTTGTAATAAGAATGCATCGATTTCTAAGTACATAATTTGCTTAAAATACAGGGTGTCCGCCGGGAAAGTACCAACAAAACGCACTATTTATCGAGTAGTGAATGATTTCGAAGAAAGAGGGTATGTAGGTGATAGGCACAAGCATGGACCGCAACGTACTGCAATATCGGCTGAAAACATTACTGCTGCTCAAGAAAGTGTTCAAAAAAATCCATCAACCTCAAATCGACGCCGTGTTCAGGAGCTTGGTCTTCAAAGAACAACTTTGGCCACAATTTCGCACAAGGATTTGCATTTGTTTCCATTTAAGATTCAGTTGGTACAAGAGCTTCTTTCACAAGACCATTTACGCCGCCGTACATATGCCAACAGGATGTTACAGCTCGCCCATGACAACACCGATTACAATACCTATACAGAATAAATGGGGTTGGGCAAAATCTACATCTGATTTTCTTTCACTTTAACTTTTGTTTAATGTGAAAACTCATTAGATTTGTAACTTGTTAGCTTTATTTGTTAAATTTTGTTTCAATTAAATGCGGAAAATTATGTCCTACAAATGGCTGCCGTCGGCCTTGATGAAAATTTGGGCTCTTTTGATTACATTTTTCTTAACTGTGTGCAGCAATAATGGTGTCACGTTGTCAATTTCGACTCGAATGTTTCTTAACTCCTTCAAAGTGAGGGACTTCTTCGCGTACACCAACGACTTCAAATATCTCCAGAGAAAAAAGTCTGAGGCAGACAAATTGGGAGATCTGGCTGGCCAAGACAAATTACCAAAACGCTAGATAACAAGTCTTGGGAATGCATCCTTCAAAGTACACATTGTGTCACATGCTACTCCATTTGCTTTTAATGTGAGTACCTGACTTAACCTCACGGTGTCCTGCAAACCGGATCAATATAATGCGTCAATCAAGGCCCCATCGCCGGATACAAGTATCTCATTCTGGTTCCAGTTTAAAGAAATGTATCTGGACATATGCACCCACCACTGGTGGGGAGCGAGGTCTATCCAATCTTACTGTTCTATGGGTCACAGCACCCGGTTGAGAATAACAATTCCATACCGAACAAAATTCTCGGGCTTACAAGGCACCGATCACCCGGGTCCATAATTTTCTTCCTTTTCGTTCTTCTATCAACATTTTCCAACGGCTTGCAGATCTCCAATAACCCAGATCATCCTTCTTTCAACGTTTTCCAACAATTTTCAACATTTTCAAACGTTCAGCTCCTTCTTCCATCCAACCAACTTCACGGCCACCACACAGCATCGATCACCCAGCTCATCCCTCTTCAAACATTTTCTAACTTTCAACTCCTTCCATCCAACCAACTTCACGGCCACCACACAGCAACGGCTTGCAGAGTATCGATCACCCAGCTCATCCTTCTTCCAACTTTCAACTTCCCCTTCCATCCAACGAACTTCACGGCTACCACAATGCAACGGCTTGCGGAGCACCGGTCACTCCATTCAATTTTCAGCCTTCACATCCTTCTTCTCTTCTTACATCCTCACCGACTGGCACCACCTTCTGAACGAACTATTTGGCTGTATCTGCTGGTATGATCACTGGTATCATGTGCACTCTGGACGTGTCAAAGTCCATGTTGATTTACAACAGAGGCTCCCTCTAAAGGTACTATATACGGAGGGCTATAATGGCTCCCCTGGTGCCAAATTAATGGTCTTTTGGTAAGACTTTGTATTCAGCATGACTCTTTAGCGGTCGCCGAACACCGTAATATTGAGAGGGTGTAATAGAGCTTCATAAAATATGCGTGGTTTTTCCGTTCCCGCTGAGATAAAAATGATTAATTTTAATAGAAAATCCTCCACTTTGTCGTTGAGTCTTAAAATCTTACGGCTTAGGTGTATAGCGATTCATTGTTATTCACTATAAATTTCACTCGTGTCTAGTTCACGAATGTCAAAACCAAACTGACATACGATGCCATTTGCAAAAATGCCAGCACTTTCCAACAGGGTAATAATTATTGCCCCACTTGCACCTTTTCTGAAATAAATTAAATATCGTTATTCTTAAAATAGCGTTACTGTTATTTTTAAATTTCTGCTTTCTGTTGATTTCACGCGGTTTTTGGGTATTTTACATACATTAAGGTGGTGTTTCCAGATCACGTTTTGCTTCAAGGGAACGCAAATACAATGATAGAGCACAAGCAATACAAAACAAAACAAAACAAAATGCTTGCAGTTCCTCATTCGTCTATCGTCGAACGTCTTGTAAAAATTAATGAAATAACTTTACCCGTAAAATACAGTTTCCGAAATAATCTCTTATAACATTGCTCTTACCGCTAAGTGCTAACATACATAGTTTCGTTTACCAACCATGAAAAAATATCAAAAATGCTTATAAACGTGAATTTTTAGCAAAATATGCATTTATAGCAAAATATGCATAAACTATGCATTTATGCAAAATATAAATGCATATTTTGCATAAATTTATATAGTAAAAAATATTTAAAAATATGAAGTAACATATCGATGCTATTTTTTCGTTTATTTTAAAAATGAACATGCATTTACATGAACTTTCGAGCCCTTTTAATTAACTATTCAAATTTAACTAATAAAAAACCAATAAAATATCTGCAATAAGATGTCCCTAAAATTCTAAATCGTCGAATAATAATGATAAAACCCTCCAGTTTTTCTACTTAGTCTCAAATATATGAATTTGAAAAAATGGAAAACTTTAACCCGTGTAGAATCGCGTCCATAGTTACAGATTTTTGAAAATTTCCAAAATTAATATAGAAGTTTATTGTTGATTTGTGTAAATGTTATGTGAGATCAAATAAGCAGATTTCCAATTTTTTTTTTCGTTGTTCAAATTCGTTCATTTGAGACAAAGTGGAACAAAATTAGGTACATCTGTACCTATCCCGCCTGAAAAAGGTTAACATAATTTTTTTGCCTTAGCATAAGTCTGCACAAGCACTTGTTACAATATCAGGCGACCGATAGTCTGGTGATGCAACGTGAAACCCTAATTCTAAGAAAATTTCATATGCAAAGTCACAACAATTCAATGACCATAAATTGAGTTATTAATATTAATTAAGGCAGACCAGACATAGTGTCTCCTAAAACAAAAATAATAAAATGTTTAAATACATACAAACAAAGGGTATGTAATTCTCTCACACTCTGTTAACACCTGCTGTGCCTGCAAATAGAAAACGGGACATTTTAAAGGAAAACTAAAGATGAATTAATAATGTGTATGCCTAAATTTTAATAAAGATCACAAAAACTATCAGAAGAAAACTTAAAAAAAACAATTTGTTGTCGCGAAAAAATTTCAATTTCCAATTTGCAGCCACATTTTTTTATACATATATATTTCCTCTCACTAATTGAGAGTATTACATTCTCTTTATATTCTAAACTCTATGATATAACTAAAACCTATAGATAATTTTAAAATTAAGTGATTAATTAAGATATTCAAGTACTTAAAAAATCTTAAAAACCAAAAGGAACAAACATTTTAAATTTTAGTACTCTGCAGGATAATAATTATTTATTGTCAAACACTTAACACATTGGTCTACCTCTTTTTGTGTATATTATTGGGTCGACTACAGTAAACAAACACACTTCAAACTACTTTAGTTAAGGCTTCAGTTCGTGGAATTTTTAGTTGATGACTCTCAATTGTTATGAATAGTTTTAGAAGTCATAAAAATATGAAATAAATAATTGTAATATAGTATTTTAACAATAATCTTTATTTATATTTTTCTTGCTTTTGCATTACATTTTAATATTTACCCAAAACACGTTTGCCTTCGGAATCAAAAGGACTTCTCAAATGACACTTAGCCTTATAACGTTTTCCTAGAATATCAATTTCATATTCAGCCGATTTAATATATTCATTATTGATATTTTGGCCATCTGTTCTTTGAATATAAGTTTGTCCTAATGGTTTGCCTAAATAATAGGCATACTCAGCTCTTCGCAGGAAACCAACTGGCTTACCATTCCTATAAACACCCTCCAAGCCCCAAATAGGAACTTGATCATCTAATGTTAGATAGACTAAACGTTTTTGTATGCCTTCTTTACGTTGTTTATCAATAGCATCTTTACCCTTATAGACACCGTTCTTACGGCAAGTAAATCCAATACCAGCTTCTAAAGGTGTATCGTCAGGTCTTAAATCAAAACTCCATAAATGATAACCCTTTTCACTACTCAAGGAATATAAAGCCCTATAACCAGCATTTCTCAATTGTTGCGGCTCTCCAGCTTTCATTAAAGTCCTATAAACTTGGGAACAATAGTCCTGGGGTACATGTAATTCATAGCCCAGCTCTCCAACGAAACTGACACGTAGCAAACGTACACCGTAACCGTTGCATTTAGTTAATACTGTAGCATTTGGTGGTATATTTTCATCGGTTAGCTCACATTCAACAATTTTTTGTAATATCTCTCTCGATTTGGGGCCTTGTATGGAAATAACACCCATATCGGCTGTAACATCTCTAACGCTGCAATTAAAACCTTGTCTACGTATTTCATCCATCATCATGGTATAAGTGTAATAGGCCGAAGCACCACCTGCTACAATGTAGTAACCTTGACCTTCAAATTTGGGATCATATACAGCACCAGAACCGGAATTTAAACGTGATATAGTGACATCTGCTTCTACACCGCCAGAATTGTTAAGAGCACAAGTGTAAACAGTTCTGAAAATTAAAAAAAGTAGATACATTTGCTTAAGCAATGTGGTTTATAAAATTCGCAGTCCATGGTTATAAAATTTTTGACTTATTTCCGCAAAATATTTTCTGAAAATTAGTTCGCACATTAATAGAAGATAGTCTGTAAATTTGTTTTACAAAGTTCCTTAAAACTAATTCAGAGGATTTTGCGAAAAAAACTAAATTAGGTAAATATTTATAAGAAGATATCATCAAAAATGGAATTGTTAAATATACAACATTTTTGTTATAATAGAGCACAGACTACACAGACAGGAAACACCTCATTGAATCAAAATGGCGACTAGAAAATGAGTGAAAGAAAAAGTCAAAATTGCGGTGATACAAGGGATAGATATAGAAAAAATTAGTGCCATACAATTTTTATGGAGTTTATTTTTTCATTCTCATTTTGCAAATCACTGCAATGTCAAAATAACCATACGGTTCGAGAATTCTCGTTTGACACATGTTATTGGTAGCCTGTCTATGTAGTCTGTGTAGTAGAGTTAAAGTTTAGTTAATTGAAAATGACAATTTACCCTGTTAAAATCAGTCAAAAATGTTGCTAAATTTTAGTAGACATAAGAATCAAAAAAAAAAAAAAAAAACAAAAAAGGTTTTTTTTTTAATTTTTTTTATACACATTTTGCACTTTAAAGCAAAACCTACTTTTAAGATCCAATAAGTTTGGATAAAAAATCGATATAACTTTACAATAACAGGCATGTGATAATTTGAAAACTTGTTATTATTCCAAGATTGACAAATGAAGTTTTTAAAAACTCAATTTTTTACATTTTTTATACTCTCACCAAAAAAAGGCTGTAGTGGCAACTGAAAATTTTGCTGTTATTACGGGAAATTTGGCTAATTTGAGCCCAGCGGTATTTTTCGCTAATCTTAGCAACACATGTCTGCTGACGTGAAGTACAATGAAATTAGTTAAAAAAAATTAGGAGCCTCTACTAAATTTTAGTAAACTTTTTGTAAAGTGTAATTTAAAATCGATTTGCTAAAATCAGCAAAAAAATACTAAATATTATTAGTACAATCAAATTGGTATAAAAAATTCGTAAGCGCTACTTAATTTTAGTAAATTGCTGTAATCTCAATAAATTTATAAAAAAAATATTAAAATGAACAAATTAACTCAATTATTTTTTTTAGATACACTTGCTACAGTTTAAATCTGCTAATTTCTTTTGAAATTGCCTTACAAATTCGAATATACAAATTTAATTTTTTTTAATCGAGCAAAATTCTTTTATTTTATTTAATTTTTTCAAAAAATATTTTAGACAAAATAACAAAAAAATCAAAGGCTGAAAAAATTAGTAAAAACATAAACGAATTTATCAATTTGTTTTGATTTGCTAATTTTTGTTTTGAAAAATAATTTTAGTAAATTTTTTGGATTTTTAGGTCAAATTTTAATTGTTTTTAGGGCTGATTTTTAGAATTAAAAAAGTTATTAGTGCTATTTTAAGTGAACATGAGTCGGCTGTGAAAAGTATCTTCATTTTAAGTTTTAATTATTAGAAATTACATTTCCTTCACTATCCACTTATTAAAATTAGTACATTTTTGTTTTGTTTATTTTAGTAAATCGGGTTTTCAAAAATTTGCAAAATGATTTCAGAAATTAGCAACAAAAATTTGTAAATATTATGTAAAAATGCTGTAATTTGTAAAATGTAAATAGCAAAAAAAATTACTAAATAATATTTTGTTTACTAAAAATCAGTACAAAAATAGTAAAGTGGGATTAAAAACAGCTTACAAATTTTTTACTAACTTTTTGTTCTGAGTATAGTACATACTTTTTTGAAAATTTATTTAAATATAAAAAGAAAAGAGGTTTGGTAAAAGTGGTACTAAGGAAATTTATTTTGGGTGAGAAAATTTCTGGTAAAATTTTTTAGATAAAATTCACAGATCATATCGAGAAAACATTTTGTACTAAATTTCTACTAAGTTTCGTTAAAAAAATCTTACACAATCCATAAGTAGTAAAAAATGGCATAATGCGAATAAAAATCTACCCTTCAGGAATCATCAATCTACTATTTTCTTAACAAATATTTCTTTTGATTTTAGCAAGAAAAACTGCTATTTAAATTTAACTCAAATGTAACTAAAAGTTTGTAAATATAACAGTTTTTTTCTGTGGTGTTTTTTGTCTTCTAATATTTAGCAACGTTTTTTTTCTGATGTAAGCAGAGTAATTTGTCATTTTAAATTAATTTAAATTTAACTTAAAAATAACAAAAACTTAGTTTATGTATCAGTTTTATTTTTGCTACTAAACAATTTCAAAAGGGGCCGCAAATAGGCGTTCGACTGTATATATAGCGCTGAGTATTGGAATTTAATTCCCGAAATGTGACTTAAATAGTACTGCGGGCCATATTTAAGTGAAGAAATTCTACAAAGAGAAAACAGATTCGTGGTGACAACCGATTATATTGCAAATCGAGCAATTCGGTTGTGGTAATCGAATTTTTCGGATGTGACAATAGAAAATCAGCTTCGACAACAGTTAATTGACTGTGACAACAGAATTCTGTCTACCTGAATAAAATTTAGTCAGTAATAACAGAAAAATTTGCTTGCATCAATTCAACCAATCGATTGGCAAAAAATTCGGTTGCCAGCATGAATCTGTTCCTGGGTACTTTCAAGCGAATTCTCCAACGCCTACACGCCGATTTTAATGAAATTCGGAGGTTGACCTAATATTCTTTAGTAAAATCTTTGCCATTTTTTCGCATCATGTCGAAAATTTTCTAAATTAAAAAAAAATCATCATAAAGATGATGAATTCGTCGAAAGAGAAAGTTTGATATGTTATTGCTTGTTTTTTGCACAGACTTGCAATATTGTTGAAAAAAGTAGTAAGAAAAGATCTTCGGTAAAAGTTCGTTAAAATTCGAGAAATCACGAATATCGGCAAATAAAAAATATGTACGCAGATCTTTTTAAAAATTCAAATAAATAAAATAAACTGAGATTAATTTATTTTAGTATATTATGGCTTCATTAGAAATAACAAATGCTTACATTATTAATGGAACATGATTTCATCGTCAAGACGGCTGATGACACGATTACCGAATTTAGTGCGCAAAAGATCGATTCAGTTAATCAACTACAATCACCAAAAAAAGACTGCCATGGCAAGTGAAAATTTTGCTGTTATAGCGGAAAATTTTGCTAATTTTAGCCCAGCGGTTTTTTTTTTTGCTAACACATATCTGCTGACGTGTAGTACAATGAAATTTGTAGAAATAATTAGCTGCCGCTACTAAATTTTAGTAAACTTTTTGTAAAGTGTATTTTAAAGTCTGTTTGCTAAAATCAGCCATAAAATTTATTAAATATTGTTAATATTAGAACAAAGTTTCAAATTTATTTTTTTTTATCGAGCATAAAAATTTTTTTATTTTATTTATTTTTTTTTTTTTAAATATTTTAGAGAAAATTAAAACAAAAATCAAAGGCTTAAAAATTGTAAAACATAAAGGAATTTATCATTTTGTTTTAATTTGGTAATTTCTGTTTTGAAAAATATTTTAGTATTTTTTTTTTTACTTTTAAGGTCAAATTTTAATTTTTTAGGGCTGATTATTGAACTAAAAAAACTTTTTAGTGCTGTTTTAAGTGGATGTCCTATTTTTAGACATGAGTCGGTATATTCACTTCCGATCCCTTTTTTTAATCTATGTAACATTTTAAGACGTAAGTTTCAATTAGAAATAACATTTTCTTCAATATCTAAATTTTAAAAATTAGTATTTTTTTCTAATTTTAGAAAATCGTTTTTCAAAAATTTGTAAAATGATTTCTGAAATTAGCAACAAAAATTTTCTGTAATTTGTATATTCTTTAATTTGTATATTCTGTAATTTGTAAAGTGAAAATAGCAAAAAGATTTGCTAAATAATAATTTTTTACTAAAAATCAGTACAAAAATAGTAAAGTGGGATTGAATCTCGTTTACAAATTTTTCTACTAACTTTTTTTTCTGAGTGTATGTGACATGGTGCGCCATCCTGCTGAAACCAAAGATTATCCCAGTTAATGTTTTCCATTTCAACTCATAAAAGGGTCGTAATCATAGCTCTGTGGCGTTTCCAGCAGCATTTTCGAAAAACGGGGAAAATGATGCCACCACTCCAAAATCCACACAAATCTTTAAATCTCTGTGGATACATTGGCTTCTCGACAATAACGTGCGGGTTTTCCAATACCTAGATGCGGCAATTTTCCGATACCTAGATGCGGCCAAATTAAATGTCCGATTGGAGCTCATTGTCATTGTCAATGTCCGATTGGAGATCATTTTGAAAAATTCTCATTATGCTGGTGCGTTAAATACCGAATTGTTGATACTTTTCACATATGACATCCACTTAAAATAGAACTAAAAACTTTTTCTGTTTCAAAAATCAGCCCTTAAAATTTCACCTTAAAATAGAAAAAATTTACTAAAATTAGCAAATTAAAACAAAATTATAAATTCGTTTATGTTTTAACTATTTTTTAAGCCTTTGAATTTTTTTTTAATTTTGTCTAAAATATATTTGAAAAAAAAAAAAAATAAAAAATGTTGCTCATTAAAAAAAAATATAAATTTGTATATTCGAAATTGTAAGGCAAATTCAAAAGAAATTAACGGCTTTAAAGTGTAACAAGTGCATCTAAAAATAATTAAGTTTATTTGTGCATTTTAATAATTTTTTTTTATAAATTCAAATTTTGCTATATTTTTATACTAATTTCATTGTACTAATATAAATAATATTTCGTATTATTTTTTTGCTGATTTTAGCAAACCGATTTTAAATTCCACTTTACAAATATTTAACTAAAATTTAGTAGATGCTCCTAATGTGTTTCCATTATACTACACTTCAGGAGATATGTGTTGCTAAGATTAGCAATTTCCCGTAATAACATCCAAATTTTTAGTTGACATTACAGACTTTTTTTGGTGAGTGTGGCCACAGCAGCTAGTTTGGGCAACACAGCACTCATTTTGGAAAAACTTTTGCAATATTTTCCAACTTAAAGCAACTCATTTTGTTCCGCGGAAGTATTATACTGACTGATAGCCAATAATTCAGACAAAAAAATCTTTCAGTGTCAAAATAACATGCGATTAAAATAGACACCTATATTTGATCATGTATGTAAATATAACAAAACTAAGGTGATGGTATACGGTACTTTTTTATAACTTTTTTTATACATTTCTTTTACAAAAAATTTACAAACAAAAAAAAAGTACCAACATAGTACCGGGCTTTAGAAAAAACACCTCAGCATCTAAAAAAAATCTGTTAAAATGTTAATCGAAACTTACTTTTTAATATCACAGTTTGTATTTGCTGTAAATATCCAATCGGCTGCTTTTTGAGCATCTGGACCTTCCAAAAATAATTTACAGAAATAGCTCATATTAAATACTACAGCATTATTACGACAGGCCATTGCCTCTTCACCAATCTAAAATGTTTTGTATGCACGGAATACATGTTAAATAAAACACTTTAAGTGTATGCAGTGGAAGTATGGTATGGTACAAGAAGGAACAGTTGTGTTGCATCAACAGTTTTTGTTTAAGAAAAAACATCCGCAATCCGTGGTTAAGCAAATATCACACAATTTTGCGTAAGAATAACAACAGAAATGTATTAAAATCCATGACACGCATCGCATATGAATGAGAAAATAAAAGAAAATAAACATAAAACAATAGTGTGTTTTAGAAAAATATTTAATTATGCCTAACAATACTATTAACATAGATTGATGATATATTTCTTACCAAATTGTGATGTGCCGAAAAACTACCGTATTTCAAATCGCCCTCAAGCACACTTTCATAAACACAATCCTTATGACGTTCATTACCATAACTACCATACCAATCATAGCGTAAGACAGGAGCGGGTTGTTGTAAAAAGAAACCAGGACGTTCCCATCCCTGCTTTTCTTCCATGAAGGCATTATAAATTAACATATCATCATGCAAAGGATCTTTTTGGAAATCTCGACCCGCCAAAGGTTGATCATATTTAAAAACCATACTATAATTCTTAGCATAACTTTCATGTGATTTTTCATTTATCCATTGAACAGTTTGACTTTGTTTATCGGTGAAACGTCTTAAATCGAAACCAAACATGGGTAAATCTGGTTTACCATTCATAACCCATAAAGCAGTTTGTTCACCACAACCACCACCAAACATCATACCGGCAGAATTTAAACCACAATTATGATATAAACCCGTTACAACACTATCCGGACCCATTAAGGGTTTATGATCGGGTGTAAATGATTCAGGACCACATATAGTACTCTTGACACCATAATTAGCATATGAAGGACATAATTTTACCGCACCATTTATATGAGCATCAAATACTGACCAATCTAAATCATATAAACCAAAGTGGAAGTCTTTCTCAACCGGATCTAATAATATTGGATTTGGTTCATAGCCACCCATTTGTATGGCATCACCTTGTATTCTAAAATATATAGAATAATCATGATCACGTATATTAGGGAGTCCTCTAACGCCGGGTATAGATTCCGATAGAATATAGGCATGTTTCATGGGTATCAGGGGCAAAAATGAACCATGTTTCTCTATTAAATCTCTACCCCACACCCCGGTGGCATTTACTACCGTATCAGTTTTGATAGTACCATAAGGAGTGGATACACCAACTAATTTTTTGCCTTTGCCAGTATTCTCTACCACTAATGCATCTACCGGACAATTTTCAAAAACCTTGCCGCCATTTTTAGAAGCAGCACGTGTCAATGCTGCACATAACATTGCCGGATCTACAACACCATCACCGGGTGAATATAAAGCACCAATAAAAGATTTTGGATCTAAGAGAGGGAAAACTTTTTGGGTTTCTTCAGGGGTAAGGATATAATTTTCAATGCCCAAACTATTTCCTATGGTAGCCAAACGCTTATATTCATCTAAACGGGTCTATAAGAAATATAAATGAAAATAAATACAGAATTAATATAAAAATAACCCGAGCTTAGCACTAACTATTGTTAACTGCATACAAATTTTACATTCATAACTAAGCTCTGGTTATTAACAGGCATTAGTGTAATATTCTAAAAAAAAGTTTAGAAATGTAGCTACTACAGATTTCAAAAGCTCTGGCTTAATAACAATACTCAGGAAAAATCTTTTTTTTTTCGAATTCATTTATTTATTGAATCTTCATTTAAAAATAGTGAACTAACAATAAGTATTACAAATCTTAAAAGCTAAAAACTAAGTTACTTAGTCCAGCCAGTGCCAGACGAAATATCATTTATTCATGTATTATCTCAATTTTCCCCAAAGCATAGGTCCTTTGTACTAGTATGCCAAGTCGGCTGTGGCCCTCCTTCTCAGACGCTGGTGGCCGCGATTTCCAAGTAAATTACGCGCTAGTTCATTTGGATGAGTCTCCAGTTTACCTAAATAGCTTTGGGTAGATTTCACGGCCTCATCTTTAACTAGAGGAACATTCAAATCTGAGTGTATATTTGAATTTCTTACATACGTAAAAATGTTGTTCTGCTTTCTTTGAATTCACTGAACATTAGAATGGGAGGCCGTTGCCCAGAGTTGAACTCCATAACACCATATGGGTTTAATTATCAAGTTGTACAGCAATAGTTTACAATCGAGGCTGAGTCTGGAGTTTCTTCCGATTGACCAATTAATTTCAATGATTTTTAATTTCATCTGAAGTAATTTTGCATCTATATGACTCTTCCACATAAGTCGACGATCAAGATGAATGCCTAAATACTTGTATGTTGGGTATGTTTTGATTATTTATTCGGATTAAAATGCAAGTTTCTCTTCTTAACGTAAAAGTAATATGAACACATTTCTGCTCATTCACCTTTATTTTCCACTGATTTAGCCACACTTCTAATTGACAAACGTGATTCTGTAAAATTCGAGAAGCCTCGAGTGGGTTACTGTGGCAACTTAGGATCGCCGTATCATCGGCAAATGTGGAAGTATGTGTGTCACTATTCGTTGGCATGTCAGAGGTATATAGGATATACAAAAGTGGTCCCAATATACTACCTTGTGAACCAAATTTAAAATTAGTTCGGAAAGGCGAATTGATCGCCTTTATCAATTGTCGGCCTTTCTTTTTATTATCACTTTACTCAGAGAAAATATAATTTTAGAATTGGAAACGATGGAAAAAATTGTGACGATCAGCGCCGGACACTCCCACACTTTCGACCTAAGCGACTTGGTTATCGTCAGCCTCATTCTGAACCACTTACCAGAACAACTAATTGTTTGACTAGTCTTATGTATACCAACCACTCAAAGAAAAAAGGCTTTACGAAATTACTTTTCCACAGTTAATGAATGAATACTCGTACAAATGAAGAAACAACACTCAAATATGTTGTGGAAAATATTAGTATACATGATCACATTAGCATTTGGAATTGCAACGCTGTCTGTGCTTTGAAAATCAAAGATTATTGCCGGGGTAAATTCTAAAACTAGATGGAAAAAGCTCATTTAGCATTAAAATATCGTATTAGAAAAAAAACGAGTTTTCAAAAAGTTGGATTAAACGATTCAGACATTTATATTTTGGGATCATTCTTTTATGTAATGTTTGAATTTTAGTAGTCTACTGAAATTTGATTTGAGAAGAAAATGGAAAAAAGTGAATTTCGTGTGTTTATTAAGTATTTTTTTTTTGAGGAAAAAGATCCATAAATCAAACTAAGGCTAAGCTTGATAAATACTATGGAAACTCTGCGTTCAATGTGAAAAAGTGGTTTACTGAAGACACGGAAAATGCCGACCGTTCTGGGCGTCCAGTTAAGGTCTATACACCCGAAAAAATTGAAAAAATTCACTATATAGTGTTAGCCGATATAAAACACTGGTCCCGTGTCCGGTCCCTAACACAATGAACCGGTCACGTGACGTGTCCTGGGATAGGTAATTTTCCCGCAGCGAGGCCACATCTTGAAAACTAACAGCAAAATAAATAAATGAAAAATGGTAAGTCAATGAAATATGTATTAAACTGTAATACCATATCGAACAGGCCATGGGAAGTAATGAAGAAAAATTTAGTAACTTTATGTACGATCCATTCTGGGCAGAAGTTTGGAATAAAGGATTTCTTAAAGCCTTTTAATAAAATGTTTAATGAAATTCTCGATAGCAAAAATGTATTAAAATTTAACAATTTTGAATGATTTAATTTTAACCCGAAATCTGTAAACTTTTTAGCTGCTACTGACTTTTTTCTTTAGGTGTAGAAATAACTTTAAATCAGTGAATTCTTCTGCTAACAATTTCAATCTTAAATATTAACATTCCACCTGTTTTTATAAAAAGAGGAATTGTATTTTGTTTTTGTTACAATAACAAAATACACTCTGGCGGAATTATTCCGTTCGCTTTATAAAACGAGGGGTAAATTTTTATTTTATTTTTACATTCTTATCATTTTGTTAAATCAAATTAAAGTTCAATAAAGTACATTCAATATTTTTTTTTGTTTGTTTTTTTTTACAACAATCTTGACCTACATTCGAATGCGCTATAAATACGCCACCATTTTGTATCCAACCAGGATCTAAACCAGTCTCCTCTTCCAATTGCATCAACATATTACGTGAATTAGCTAAAAGTTGTATATCCACATCATTGGGTCGGAGACGCCATACCAAACCCGCTGTATGCCAGGTGGTACCAGCTGTTAGTTTGGCACGCTCCAATAAAACACCCTTAATGCCACGTTTAGCTAAATGATACAATGTATGACAACCAGCGGAGCCACCACCAATTATTACAACATCCGCTGATGAGGGAATTTGTGGTGGAGGCAATTTATTAGCTGTCACTGATTGGGTAGAATTTGAATGTAATTTTTGTATTAAAGGTACAGTTTTCACACAATGATCCTTTTGTGACAATACACGATCCACAACATTTTTACTTATTCTCCACATATTTTTTTTTTTTTGAACAAACCCAACGAAGTGTTTTTAAAGACAGCGCGTTTAAAACTGAGATGTTTAGAAATTTTTAACTTCCAAATTAAAGCTTTGATTTGAAATGTGAAAAATCAACCTAAAGGGTCAGTTTAAACTGATAAGAATTTTTAAAATATTATTGATAGAGTAAAAGTTTTGTTTTATTTGAAGAAAAAATATGTAGTTGTTTAATGAAATCTTGAAACAAAAGCTATTGTTTTAACGATAAGAGGGGCTTGTCCATTTTTTTTTTTTTAGAGAATTCAATTCATTAATACTCAAATTTACCGGCGATTAAAAGCTAATATAAAGTAAACTTGAAAAATATACTAATTAAAACAAAATATACTAATTCAACGAAAATCGTTTTATATGTGACAATTGAAGTAAAGAGCTCAAATTTATAATCACTCGTTAATAACAAATAAGATCTTTAAAAAAAAATATAAATATAACATAACAGTTAAAAGGTTAATAAATATTCTATAGATAAAGTTGCTGAGAAATTAAAAATAAAATCGTATTTATTTACAGTATTATTAATTTAAGTATTTATTAATTAAAAATATATCATAAAACAAAAAGAGTCAAAATTTGAGATCACTTTCAATTATATGAAAAATTAAATTTGAAAAGTTGGTTTGATTTTAGTTTTTCTAAATTAAATTTAATTTCTAAATTTTTTCAATTCATTAACATATTTATATAATTTATAATATCCATATAAAATCCTTAACAGTTTCCCACTTAATTTCCTCTTCCATAAATCATCTAAATATTTACATTGTATGTCAAAACAATATGTTCACAATCAAACAATTTGTTTTTCTTATAAACAAACATGAGTATTTTCAAAAGTACCACCAAATGGACCAATATTATAATTTTCTTTAAGAATAACAAAACAAAAATTTAAAAAAATGATCTACATTTACATACAAACAATAACAATAATATTTACCCATTTATTTTAACTCTCTCCCATACTCATTTAATTGGGAAAGAGCCTTCTTTAGCCCAAAGGCCTGAGATTTTTAATTTTATTTTTTTTGTTGTTTATCGGCCATTGTTAATTTTGTGTACCAATAGAAAACATTCAGTTTTAAAATATTTATTTAATTTGAGTATTACTCTAGTTCAGCTAGAGCATATTGTCTCCTCCCATATATGACTAAAAATAGTCCTAGAGAGTAAAAGTAGTATTTTTTTTCACATTCAAATAATTTTCAAAACATATGTAATATTATGTTATGTGATTTTTTTCTAAAATTAAGAGTCTAAATAGATATGATCTTTAAGAGATTATTTCAGTTCCATACAATTCATTATCCCTAGAGGTTGTTGAGATATATGAAAAAATATCCGATAACGTGATTTTAAAAAAATAATATACTATTAGCAAAATAACGTATATAACGATCATTAAAAATAAATTTAAAATATCGCATAAATTTCGCAAAAAAATCCAATTCTTGTGATAATAAAAAAATTTATTTAAAATTAATATAAATTAGTAAAATATTTTTAAGAGTTTTGTGTAAAAATGCCTCGTAAAAAGCGTTGCTCCAGTCCTTTTGAACTTATGGATGATGATTTTGATGATACTAGTTCACAGAGTAAGTAATTATTACAAAAAAGCTGCAGTCCTTTGCTGTATACATTTCAATTGAACTTAAACCGTTTTCTAAGGCTCATAGAAATATCGTGGAAATTTGTTCTGGGTTCTCAATAAGTTTTGTTATACGTAATTATGACATTGTGCGGATTTCGTGAAATTTTTAGTTCAGCCGTGTGCTATGAACACACACTAAGAAAGAAAGTTAGTAGAAAAATTTGCAAACAGTTTTCAATCCCACTTTACTATTTCTGTACTGATTTTTAGTAAAAAAAATTGTGATATAGCAAATCTTTTTCCTATTTACATTTTGCAAAATACACAATTTTTACAAATATTTGTTGCTAATTTCAGAAATCATTTTACATGTTTTTGAAAACCGATTTTCTAAAATTAGCAAAAAAAATTACTAATTTTAAAAAAGTGTAAGTTGAAGGAATTGTTATTTTTATTAAAGGCAATTTAAGTTTGTAGGTGTAAGATGTTACATACGACTCATGTTTAAAAATAGGACATCCACTTAAAATTGACCATAAAAGTAAAAAAAAAAATTGGCTAATATATTTTTCAAAACAGAAATTACCAAATTTAAAATTAAAATGATATTTTAAATTTGTTAATGTTTTTACAATTTTTAAGCCTTTGGTTTTTTTTTTTTTAATTTTGTCTTAAATATTTTTTGAAAAAAATAAATAAAATAAAAAATCTTTTTGCTCGATAAAAAAATAAATTTAAAATTTTGTACTAATATTAATATTTATTAATTTTTTTGCTGATTTTAGTTATCAGATTTTAAATTCCACTTAACAAAAAGTTTACTAAAAATTAAGCTAATTTTTTTTTACAAATTTCATTGTACTACACGTCAGCAGCTAAGATTAGCAAAAAATACCGCTAGGCTCAAATAAGTAAAATTTCCCGTAATAACAGCAAAATTTTCTGTTGCCATTGTAGACTTTTTGGTGAGTGCACGCGAACATGAGTTGATCCGGTTGTAGGTCATCCATATTGTATGGTTGTGGCTTAAAACATGTTTTAACAACCCTCCTCCTTTTGCTTCTCAACCAAAAATTTTATTTTTGAACGGTTTTAAATTCGAGACTTCCCATAAACCTTTCACGTAAAAATTCAGCATTAAATTCTTTATTATAATTTAATGCTGACACTTTGTGTGTGTTATTAATGGGTTAAGACTTTTTTTATTATTTTTTAATTTTTTTTTATTTATTGAAAAAGCAAATATCACATACAAAATTTGATCTATCTGCTTTTAAAGTTTTTTTTTTAAATTATTTAAAAATTTTGGTATTTGTAATATGGCAAAATTGGCTGGACAATTTTTTAAAACTTTTTTGTTTGTTGAAAGAAAACAGGTTATTATTTACATTAGTAATTTTCAGCATATTAAAAATTTGGAAAAATAATACACAAACAAAAATAAAACTTTTTCTTAAAATTTTTACAATTTTTTTACTTGTTTTTATATACTCGCGGATTTTTGAGTAAAAATAGTAAAAATGTATTTTGGTATATTATTTAATCTATCTGTTTTAATTATATATTTTTAATTTTTTATCAGGCTCGCCATCATAATTTAATGTTACTAACGAAAAATTGTAAGGATCAGCGCTAGAGGGAGTGCACACTTTCCTTAGAGTGTGTGATATAAAAGCCTATTCAAAACCATGAGTTATTTGTGGGTTGGGTGGTTCATAAGGAGGCTGAAGATGACCTGGTCGCTTGGGTTGAAAGTGTGCACTCCCTCTAGCGCTGATCCTTACAATTTTTTCCATTTAATAAAAAATTAGTGTTTACTATTCGTAAGTAACATTAAATTATGATCTCGAGCCTGATAAAAAATTAAAAATATATAATTGTAAAAATGTTTTCCTGTATTAAGTTATCGGCGTATTTTTAAAAACATCAGTGCGTGCCTACACTCATTTATCGACCGACAATTTTAGAGAAAATCTTATCACTATAATAACTACAATTCAAAAATTAAATTTTTATACAGAAAAAAAACTAAACACCGATTTTTTTTGCTACAAAAATGTATAATATGTCAAGCTAGAAAAATACAAACGACACAGTAGTTACACTCAAAAAAAACAGTTAGTAGAAAAATTTTTAAACGGTTTTCAATCCCACTACTATTTTTGTACTTATTTTTAGTAAAAAATTATTATTCAGCAAATCTTTTTGTTATTTACATTTTACAAATTACAGAATTTTTACAGAATATTTACAAATTTTTGTTGATAATTTCAGAAATCATTTTACAAATTTTTGAAAACCGATTTGCTAAAATTAGCAAAAAATATTACTAATTTTAAAAAAGTGGTTATTAAAGGAAATGTTATTTCTAATTAAAACTTACACTTACAAACTTAAATTTCCTTAAAATGTTACATATATTAAAAAAGGGATCGGTAGCGAAGATACCGACTGATGTCTAAAAAGAGGACATCCACTTAAAATAGCACTAAAAAGGTTTTTTAGTTCTAAAAATCCGCCCTAAAAACAATTAAAATTTAACCTTAAAAGTAAAAAAAAAAATTGACCAAAATATTTTTCAAAACAGAAATTACCAAATAAAAACAAAATGATTAATTCGTTTTTTAAAAAATATATTCAAAATTTTTGATGCTCGATTAGAAAAATAAATTCAAAGCTTTTTACTAATACTAATAAAATTTCATAATTTTTTTTGCTGATTTTAGCAAACAGATTTTAAATTCCACTTTACAAAAAGTCTACTAAAATTTAGTAGCGGCTACTAGTTTTTCTACTAATTTCATTGTACTACACGTCAGCAGACATGTGTTGCAAAGATTAGCAAAAAATACCGCTGGGCTCAAATTAGCAGAATTTCCTGTAATAACAGAAAAAATTTCAGTTGCCATTACAGACTTTTTTTTGGTGAGTGTACTGTGAGTCACTGTATGGCAATGTTGGTACACCAAAACAGTTTGTTCTTCCCAAAATAGTTTGTTCTTCCCAAAACATGTATAGTAAAAACATGTGTAGTAAAAAAGTCGCATTAAAGTTCTCAAAAAAAAAAACCGCCGTAGTCACACGGCTGCCACTTATATGAAACATTGGTAGAAAAAGCTCTTCGAAAAAAGTCGCATTCAAGGCGAAGTGAAAAACTGTGATACCCGCTCCTTTAATTATATATGCATTATAACATTTAAATTTGAACTCAAACCAACAAATTTCCTATATTGAATATTTTTCCTCTATTACATATCTGAATTTCTTAAGTCAGTGACGTGGTGGTAATTTTTGCGCCTTTTAATTTTTCGAAAAAATTTAATGAAAACATTTCTTCACAACTATTTTTTTTTCTAAAAGCTACTACATTTTTAATTAAAAAATAAAAAAAAATTAAATACTTTTTTTACCCATTTCAACAACTTTACTTCACAAACCTTGTTTTAATTGCATAAAAATGTAGAGAGCGTAAATTTTACTACCGCATCCACAGTTAAAGGTTAAGAAAGAGAAACCATTTTTTATAGCTTACAGCACTACGTAGTGAGAGTACAATGAGTTTCCCAGCAAAACTTTGGTAATGGGTGCGATATTCTCATGCGTTACCTTGTAATGATAGCTCGTTACCTTTTTCATTATTTGCTAGCATAAAGTAATAAGTTACTCATTATTGATTACGTAATATATGATTTATAAATGTAAAGTAATAACTAAATATTTTTGAAAATCTATTTTAAGATACATTACTTTGTGTTTTTTTGTAAGCAAAAGGGTAATGTATGTTTGTTTTGATAACACTAGCGAAAAAACGAAGCGCAACAATTCATTTAAGTTTAAAGCAATCAAATACTATATGCGTCAATAGCTCAGTGGGTAGAGTTCTTGGCTGGCAACCAGATTTCCCTGGTTCGATTCCCATCTTGACCACATTATTTTTAATTATAAATAATTTAAATAAAATATTTGTAATAATTTTTTTTTAATAAAAATTCCTCTTTTTTAAAAATCTATTTTTGGACACATTACTTTTTTCATTCTCGTAACCATATAAGTAACCCCTTACATTATCACCTCTAAAGTAATGAGTAATTTGTGGCTCATCTCCTGTAAAATTCATCAATGAAGTAAGGTGTAAAGTAATCCATCGGCCCCTATGGCTATACATTACTTTACCCATTATTTGGTAATATGTGGTTTTGCTGGGTTGTACTGATGTTTGCTACTGTCAAAAATATGGGTCTGAGACCACCTTATTGCAACGAATCGATTTAAAATCTCTTCCTGATTCGATTTAACGATTTCCGTCCATCCACGTGTCCATGTAAACCTTATAATTAAACAACTGGTCGCAAGTATTGAATTGGTTAGAATGGGTTCAGATTCAGAACTATTGTAGATACCGGATTGAAATATGGGTTGAGAATGTTAAATGGCCTGTGAATAAAAAAAAAATTGTTAAGAATCGCTCCACATACAAAAAACTGTTTTTTATTAAAATACCCAACCAATTTTTGTAAGTTAAACTAACTTTATTTTTAGTTATTTTAAAAGTACATTTGTTGCCTTTTTAACTGTGCATACAGAGAAAAAAATCATAGTTAAATCAATTATGATATCATATTTGAATTAGCATCTAATTTTTTTTAAGAACATTTTTAAACTAACTATAAATCTTATAAAAGTAAATATAAATTTAGCTAAAATAAAATTTTTCATATTTAAATTAATATGTGACCATTTCAGATATTGTTTTCGCATTTTAAAAATAAGCGGAAACACAATGAAATTAAAAAGAGCACAAACATGCACTCATCAAAAAAATTCTGTAAGGCAATTGAAGATTTTGCGGGAAATTTTTGCTAATTTGAGCCCAGCGGTATTTTTTGCTAATCTTAGCAACACATGTCTACTGACGTCTAGTAAAATGAAATTAGTAGGAAAAATTAGTAGCCGCTACTAATTTTTAGTCAACTTTTTGTAAAGTGGAATTTAAAATCTGTTTGCTAAAATCAGCAAAAAAAATTACTAAATATTGGTAATATTAGTACAAAATTTCAAATTTTTTTTTTTCATCGAGCATCAAAATTTTTTATTTTATATATTTTTTTTCAAAAAACATTTTAGACAAAATTAAAAAAAATCAAAGGCTTAAAAATTGTAAAAACATAATTTATCATTTTGTTTTAATTTGGTAATTTCTTTTTTGAAAAATATTTTAGTAAATTTTTTTACTTTTAAGATCAAATTTTAATTGTTTTTAGTGATGATTTTTAATACCAAAAAACTTTTTAGTGCTATTTTAAGTGGATGTCCTATTTTTAGACATGAGGCGGTATATTCACTTCCCATCCCTTTTTTAATCTATGTAACATTTAAAGGAAATTTAAATTTGTAAGGGTAAGTTTTAATTAGAAATAACATTTCCTTCAATATCCACTTTTTTAAAATTAGTAAATTTTTTTTTGCAAATTTTAGCAAATCGGCTTTGAAAAATTTGTAAAATGATTTCTGAAATTAGCAACAAAAATTTGTAAATATTCTGTAAAAATTCTGTAATTTGTAAAATGTAAATAGCAAAAAGATTTGCTAAATAATAATTTTTTACTAAAAATTAGTACAAAAATAGTAAAGTGGGATTGAAAACCGTTTACAAATTTTCCTACTAATTTTTTTTTCTGAGTGTGTTTTTATTTCAATGCTGTTTCTATTTAATTTAATGTTGTTTCTACTTGATTTTAAAATTTAATTTTCTGTGTGTATTTTTGCTTTAACTGTCATTTTTAGTTAATTCTAATTTTTTTTGGCGGTTAAAAAGTGGTCTTCAAATCTTAAATAGATTTCGGCTAAATAGTAAATTTTTTGAGCTTTTTAAAATTTGATAATTTTAAAGTAATATTTTTATTTATTATATTTAATACAATTTCATAGGTTCTCGTAATGGTAATCCTCCCATCCAGCGAAATGCGGCCAATGCCCGTGAAAGGGCACGCATGCGTGTCTTATCATCAGCTTTTGGACGTCTTAAAACAAAACTACCAAACATTCCAGCCGATACTAAATTATCCAAATTGGACACATTACGATTGGCAACAATGTATATAAAACAATTGAAATCTGTGGTGGAAGGAGGTCCCTCATCACCTACATCCACAAATGGCGAAACAATAGAAGGTTCGGTAAACAGCAGTCCAACCAATTGTTATATAAATTTACACAGTGGCACACAAAGTATGGTAAGTAATTATAAATGCAATAATTTTTAAAGTTCATGACCATGATTTGAAAGCAAAAAAAAAAAAGGAATGATGTGGTTTATGGATGTATGTTAATATGTGGTGTAATGGTTCTTAAGTGATGTCAGTGCCACCACTTATGCCGCTCTGTCAACTAAGCAACCAACCAAACAATATTACAGCCACCTTGCAAGCTGCCTTTTGTCAACAATTTTTTTTTTTTTTGGTTGACAGTAATTTGTAAATGGTGTCATTAAATTTGTTATATGTAGATATGTACACATATTATGCAATAGGGTGACATTTATTTAATAGTTTTTTATAGATAAATTGTCTAAGAATTTAAAATTTTTCCAAAAGAAAATAATCCTTAGCATTTAAAGGTTTTTTTAACAAGAAAATGCCTTTAAACAAAAAAGTCGCATGATTCAAAAGATTTTTTGATAGGAACATTTTTTCAGACAAATGTCATGAGAAGAATTTTTAATAGAATTTAATATTTTCTGATGCAAATGTACTCAAAATGTTGATTGAAAAAGATTTTTGAAAGAAAGTTTTAAAGCTATGAGCAGCTAAACGTCGTTAACATACGAGTTTAGATGAAGAGAAAAAAATCAAGGGGACGAAGAATGTTGATGAAGGTCGTGGCTGAACAAAAAATACATTCCATTCGGCTTGTGTCTAAATAACTTTTTCTGTGTATTCTTCATGATTACTAAATAAAACATAAGAAAAATTTTTCATTTGAAAAAAATTTTTCTATTTTTAATTTTTCCTTATAATTTGTTGAAATTTATTTAATTCTTTAAAATTTAATAATTTTTTGTTGTTTTTCTATCATTTTTTTTTATTTGTGGCGTCTTTTTATAATTGTCAAAATAAAATTACAGCTAATTTGACGTTTTATCTTAGTAATAATTGCTAACGAATACTGTTTGAGAGTTATTGCGAAATTTTTGCCGGCAATAAAAATGTACGAAATCGAGTGGTCCACAAAAGCGATTTTTGAATTTTCACATTTGCTGCAATTGATGTCAACATGTTTATTGCTAGTCTAGACTACAAGTTAACAACATGGCGCATTGAAACTTAAAACATAAATTTTATAAGGTTGCCATATCTCCACTTTTTATTCAAAAATAACAATAGTAATTTCAAACTTGCAATTAACATTCAAAAAATTACAAATCTAACTTAAAATTTGCAAATAAAGTTTAAATGATTATTTTTGTGATTCAAAAAATAACAACTGTAATATTAAAAATGAATTTGTAACATATGTTTTTTAAAAAAATATTGTTTTTTATTAAAAAAATGTCATTTGCAATTCAAGAAAAAGTACTTATAGGAAAATTGAAAAAAAAACTACTCGAACTATATTGTGGATTGAAATTGTTTAAATTATTTAGTATTTTTTTAATGTGTCAGAGTCAGTTTAAACTCACAGAAATCTTTTCGGGCTTAATCCTGATTTAACAATATACAGTAATTAAAATAAATGTCATCCTACTATAAAATCACGGAAATATATTGAGACATAATTTACAAAAGGACTCTGCATTTTTAAGATTTCTTAATCTATAAGAGATTAAATAAATAATTTATGTGATAACTAAATTCTAACTTTTCTAAAGTACTTCCACAAATAGGCTCCCAAATGTGGGGAAACAATTTTAAAACAAATTTTCTTTTCTTTACATATTTTTCCTGTAATGCGATACTTTAGCGTTTAAATTTTTGTTGTTCGGTCGATTGTCTACACTACATATACACAAAAAGTATCTATCAAAATTTATGACAGATAATACTTTGCTTCACGTATATAAAAAAAAGTACTTGGATTTTGTATTAAAATATATTAACGTATGACAATTTTTCCCTTACGTTGTTTTATATAACATACATATTTTACAATTTTCTTAGGTGTTTTATTTATTTTTAAACAAAGATATTATTTCTAGATTTTCTGTTTAGTTTTTGAGATGAAACTTTGACAGTCTTGACTAGTTGAAGTACTTGTCTTTTTGGCATTATTTTGTCGCCGTTTTCTGTATGTTATTTTTGGGACACTTTTAATTTTAAATGTTATTTTTACCATCATAAAATAAACAACAATTGTTAACCATGAGAACTGAAGACAAATGTCTAATAATTAAATATGATATTCAAAATAATCATAAGTTTTTAGTTTGGACAAAAATAGATAAAAAAAAATGTATTACATTGCCCCAACTTTTAATAACAAAACTATTTAGTACAATGCTAACTTAAAGATATAATTTTTTTAATTATTCACGTATAAAGGTTTTTCAATTTTCCCGCTTTCTAAAGAAACAAAAATTAAAAAAAAAAAATTGCATTTTTCTTGTGCTATAAGAATGTACTATATTTTAATTTATAGATCGTTAGCCAAATATATCTGCGAAGCAAAAAAATGTTCAAGAAAATGGCATCGAAAAAATAATTTTTGTATGCATATTTTCAAAATTTTTTAAAAACACAATTTATATTTACCATTAAAAAAAATAATATTCAAATTCTATTAATATATTTTATTATTATTTTTATCACAAGGACAAAAATATCAGGATACCGATTCTGAGTGGTTTTATCACTAGGAAGTGATTAAAACTATCATTTATTATCATTGCTCTTAAATGAGAGAATCGAAATCGGTACGCAGAAAAATATAATTCAGTGTTTACCACTTTTTTAAATAATTATTTATAAGCATTTGTTGGATAATGTTTGAATAATAAGACGTGAACACTTTGTGTAATTTCACTTTTAGAAAAAATTTTCCTTAATTTCGCTCTAAATTCTTATTTTTTTCCACATAAAATACGCTAAATAATATCGAACGCTCACGAATACAGGAATCTAAGTCTTAGAAATTTTTAACAAATAAATTAAAAATTGTCGAGTTTAGTTAATTTGAATTTAAATTTTTTATAGCAAGAAAAGGGCCTTATATTTATTTTATGTTTTTTTTTTATATAAAAAATAACCGCTCATTAAAGTAAAGTGCAACTTCGTATGGTTTTGGATAATTTTTGACCTAAATCTGTGTAATTTTTTATTTTACTGGTGGCAACACTGATACAATTACTAGAGTTCTAACAATGATTTGTTAGTTCTTAATTTTTAGTTCTTAAACTACTGTTTAAAACAAAAAAATAGATTAATATTTTTAGAATAGTTTTTTTTTTCAAATTGTTCTCTAAAAATGAATTGCAGACTCTATTTAGAATTTGTGATAATATGATTTTTCACTTAACAAAAATAACATTTAGTAAAAAATATTAATAAAAATATCGAATTTAAGGATGAACAAGTGAGAGTATCACTTATAAGAAAGACCGTTGATTTATAAATGTAAAGTAATAATTGAAATATTTTCGAAAATCTATTGTATTTTTAGATACATTACTTTGTGTATTTTTGTAAGCAAATTTGTAATGTATGTTCTGACAACACTAACGAAAAAAAATTATATGCGTCGATAGCTCAGTGGGTAGAGTTCTTGGCTGGCAACAAGAGTTCCCAGGTTGAATTCCCATCATGATCACATTATTTTTAATAACGTTTAAAATATTTGCAATAATTTTTTTTTAATAATAATTCCTCCTTTTTGAAAATCAATTTTTAGACACATTACCTTTTCCATTCTCGTAACCATATATATAAGCCCTTGCATTATCACCTCTAAAGTCTATACATTACTTTGAGGCACATCGCCTGTAAAATTCATCAGTGAAGTAAGGTGTAAAGTAATTCATAAGCTCCTATGGCTACACATTACTTTACACATTATTTGGTAATGTGTGCTTTTGCTGGGTAGGTATTCAAAAGTATAGAACAATTGGCTAGCAAATAAAAGGTTTTTTAGATGCATCTTATGGAATATACAATTGAGCGTACCACCTTACAGGCAAACAAAAAGTGCACCGTACACCTTCGAATATAAAGTATTGTTTCAAGGCCATTTTTTAATTTTTTTTTATTTCTTTGCCGAATGTAGGGTCGCCTTTTTAAGTTGTTCGTTATATCTTAAATATTTACAGTCCGATTTTAAAGTGTGATATATCGATTTTTTTGCGAGCTATAATTTTCTGACATTAGGGTCGCACATTAGGATTGTAGGAAATGAGATTTGAGGGTAAGTATTAGAACGGAACACTTGGGGTCAATGGAGCTTAGAGCAAATATTGGTCTCCCTGAGACACAGAAATCGACATATCACGCTTTAAGATCGGACCGTAAATACGGAAGACAAAAAAAATATATATATATTTTTTTGAAATTGCCGTTGAAAAACACTTTTAATTCGCTGGTGTACGGCGAACTTTTTTTCTGTTAGTTTACATACCAATTTTTACAAGTTTTTTTTTTCTAAAGTTCAGCTTTGACGTAAAATTTCCTGATTTTTTAATAAAGTTGTTTCTATTTACCATGTTTGATATTAATTTATTTTATTCAACTTGGAAAGAAATTATTTTTTTTTTACAATTTTTTCGTACTTTCTAGGTTTACTATCGTGTATGTTCTGGAATACCATTACGCGTAAAATAAAAGGAATTTAAACATTTTGGTGTTCTTAAATTCACTTTCATTACTTGTTTAGTAATTGAATTCGCCAGATGTTAAACAGGCAAAATCAATTAGCAACAAAAATGTGTAAATATTCTGTAATTTGTAAAATGTAAATAACAAAAAGATTTACTAAATAATATTTTTTTTTTACTAAAAATCATTATAAAAACAAGTAAAAAACAGCTAAAATTCGGCTGTGTCGAATCTTTGAATACCCTTCAGCAAGGTCCAAATAATGTAAAAAACTTTATGTAGAAGTTAAATTATGGAGGTTAAACAAATTTTTTGAGGTGAAACATTTTTTTGGGTGTGAAAACAAATTTTGTGGTTTGAAAAAAATTTTGAAGTGAAAAAAATTTTTTAAGTGAAAAAAATTGTGTTGAAAAAAAATTTTGGTGGTGAAAAAATTTTTTGAGGTGAAAAATATTTGAGGTGAATAAAAAATATTAGTTAATTCTAAGCGTCTATGAAATTGTACTAAAATACACTAATTTGTATAGAAAGTTTAGAGGTTCCTTCACATTTTCACTCAGAACCTTTAGCTCATTTTCAATACCTGCTCGGGGGGATGTTAATTTTTTTAGTAAATTTTTTAATTATTTAGGTAAAATTTCAGCCCTTAAAACAATTTAACTTTTTAGATCTATTTTAATTGTCTTATTTTTAGACATGAGTCGGCATCTTCACTTTCGATCCCCTTTTTTTGAACCTATGTAACATTTTAAGGCAATTTAAGTTTGTAGGTGTAAGTTTTAAGTATTAGAAATAACATTTCCTTCAATATCCACTTTTTTAAAATAAGTAAATTTTTTTCGTGCTAATTTTAGCAAATCGGGTTCGCAAAAATTGTAAAATAATTTCTGAAATTAGCAACAAATATTTTGTAAAAATTTTGTAATTTGTAATAATTTTGTTACTAAAAATCAGTACAAAAATAGTAAAGAGGGATTGAAAACCGCTTACAATTTTCCACAGGGAAATTCTTTATTTTTATTTTATTAACTTCGGTTTATTTAAATTTTAATTTTGAAAGTTCAGGAATTAAAAAATTACAACTTGTTCTAATAATTCTACCCGAATTTTTACATGATTATCAAAATCGGACATGTCGAAACTTTCCATACAAAATTGTATATATCAGTACTTTGCTAAAGCAGACATTTCAAGAGACCATAAAATAAAGATCGGAGCTAACTTTGCAAAAGCTTTGAGACTGAAATTTCTTGTTGCACTGTGTAATTTGCTACTCTAACAGGAAAACCCCTTAATTGTGTGAATATAAACAACAAAAAAAATAAAAAAAAATTACACGCCATCAGTGTTATATTAAAGACCATATGGACTTGTTTTAAGACTATTTAGCATAGTTTGTTTAGGCTGTAAAAATACCGCACCACATATTATTACCCACAAAATACGCGTAGTGATAGTGATGATAATAATGATGATACATTATAATTAGCATGTGGCAAGTATCAACATAAAACACAAAAATGTTTTGGTGTTTTTATGCTAAATGGTGATGAATTCCTTTTGTTGCTTTATGGTTTTCACAACAAATTGGTTACGAAAATGTCTAATATTGTATGTTACATGCATTATTTAGAAATTTATGTATGTTTTATAATTATGGAATAACAAAATAATAACGGGCAAACGAAGGGGCGAATGGAAGGACAGATAGACATACTTATAAACACTTAAGTGGCTTCGACATTTATAAAAAATAAACTTATAAACAAATTTAAATTTAGATCTACATTTAATAGATAATTGATTTAAATTTTTAATTTCCTTTATACTTACAGAATTGGCCTTTTGGTTTTCATCATCATTTAACAAACTCTGCCCCTGGACGTTCTGCATCTTCTTCATCTTTGCTAAACTCTTCAAGTTGGTGTCAAAATGATATTCCAGAATTAAAACCAATACGTTATGAAATGGAAAATTATCATAATTATCATGAAACTGGACAGCAGCAGCAGCAACAACAACAACACCAACAACAAAATCCCTTATATATTCAACAACATCATACAACATCATCACAACACAATACCCATAACAGTCATGAAAATCACTGGTATTCAGAGACACCATCACCAGAATTAGATACTTCATCGAATTCAACTTGTTTGTGTTTTGAAAATTCTCATTTAAATCAACAGCAGCAGTCACACCAGCAACATCATTTATCACATCTACAACCTGCGATAACACATTCCTCAACATTTCATCTACAACATAATTTTCAACATCATCAACAACACCCAACATTTACAACATAATTTTGTTAAGTCATCGATACGTTAAGTTTTAATTTGTCGTACACGCAAAAAAATAAAAAGAAATATTTGCCAACAGTTTTGTAAAATAGGATCAACCCTACTACACACACAAAAAATCGTTACCAAGTTCCCTGCCTAAAAAAAGGGTCAGTTGGGAATTGGGACCTGTACCCTGATAGGTGAAAACTGGAACGGTTGCGAAAATACATATCACGGGATAGGTGAAAAGTGGACCGGTTCCTAAAGTACCTATCACGTGACCGGTTTAAAAGTCATGATATGTTCTTTTAGACCAGTCCTGTGATACGACACAGAGGGCAATTGAAAGGGACAAGCCCATGTTAAAGTGACCGGTCTCTATCACAATAAACAGATCACGTGACGTTTCTTGGGATAGGTCCTTTTTCCGCAGGATTATTAGAAGCTTTTCAATAAATAAAGTTTTTTTTTTTTTTTTTTAATTACTCAAAAATAAAGTAGAAAAAAACTTAAAATTTGGCAAAATAATACTATTTTTTTTAATGCTCCTAATTACTTGGCAAAAATTTTGTGTTTGTAAGTTTTTGTATAATGTATGCAAAAATTTTAGAAAATTAACTAAATTTTTAGTTAAAATACAATATTTGTAATAATTTTTTTTAATAAAAATTTAGTTTTTAGCTAAAAAAGAAAGTAAAAGCTTTATAGATTTTCTAAGTTTTAACATAATTTATACAACAAATTTGAGTAAACCCATTTTTTTCAATCATTTGGCAAACATTTTTGTGTAAATTTATGTATGTAGATTTTATTTTTTTGTATGAAATAGTCATAAGAGTATTTAAATTATTTAGAACCGTGTTTATAATAAATTTATAATTATAAAAAATTATAATTACTAATTTTCCATAAATGTTTATACACTGAAAAATAATTTGTCAGTTACTAATGCCGTTTTCTTTTCTGACAAAAAAATGTTGCCTTTTTTCTGCCCTTTTTTACAAAATGTCTTCTTGTGCATAGTAGTAAAAGGTAAGAGCGGGTCTAAGAACTATATTTCGACTTGTTACAAATGGAATGACAAACTGATATATAAGGTGATATATAAGTAATGGGTGCGATATTCTCATGCGTTACCTTGTAATGATAGCTCGTTACCTTTTTCATTATTTGCAAGCATAAAGTAATAAGTTACTGATTATTGATTACGTAATATATGATTTATAAATGTAAAGTAATAATTGAAATATTTTTAAAAATCTATTTTTAGACACATTACTTTGTGTTTTTTTGTAAGCAAAAGGGTAATGTATGTTTGTTTTGATAACACTAGCGAAAAAACGAAGCGCAACAATTCATTTAAATTTAAAGCAATCAAATACTATATGCGTCGATAGCTCAGTAGGTAGAGTTCTTGGCTGGCAACCAGAGTCCCCTGGTTCGATTCCCCATCATGACCACATTATTTTTTATTACAAAAATTTTAAATAAAATATTTGTAATAATTTTTTTTAATAAAAATTGCTCTTTTTTAAAAATCTATTTTTGGACACATTATTTTTTTCATTCTCGTAACCATATAAGTAACCCCTTACATTATAACCTCTAAAGTAATGGGCTCATCGCCTGTAAAATTCATTAATGAAATAAGGTGTAAAGTAATCCATCGGCCCCTATGGCTATACATTACTTTACCCATTATTTGGTAATGTGTGGTTTTGCTGGGTATATGGTGGAGGGTATAAAAAGGAGTTTCTTGCTGTTTCCATATGATGTTCATAGTATTTTTGTATTGCATAATTTTTTTGCTATTGTATTTTCGTTGAATTGAAGCAAAATGTGATCTAGTAACACGACCTTAATGTTTGTTAGGTTATTTAAAAAAATAAAATTGTTAAGTTGTCTTCAAAGTTCTTGTTTAGTAAATATTCGTTATTGCCATGGTTGGAAAACAGTAGCCCTAAAATACCATTACCGATTTAAAAACCTTTGAAAGGACTATTGTTAACCTTAAAATACCACCAACAAAGTAAGTTAAAATACCTTTAACCCTAAAATACTCTTAACGAAATTACTTAAAATACCATTAACTTGGAAATACCACTAACGAAATAACTTAAAATTTCATTAATCTTAAAATACTCTAAAGCGAATTGACTTTAAATTTTACTCTTCTTTCAAAAACAATCTTATTAATAAAAATCTTAATTTTGGCTTTAACTTACGTTACTTACACCCATAGTCAGATCTTTAAAAACATAATCTCTTAGATCAATTTTCAAATCTGATTTAAATTTTGATGAATTAATTCGCGGATTCATTTTTCATATTGAATTATTTACTACCATGATTCAATTTGTATCTTATTAAAAGAATCAAGTTGATTTAAAGTATTCTTTTTATAAATCAAACGAAATAATTATTTTTTAATAATTCATTTTGAAATCAAAGAATCAACTCAATTTTCATTTGATTCGCGAATCAAAAAAATAATTATTTTATATTGATGCCTATGGTTTCAAGTTGGAACAAAGGGCCGTAAAAAATAATAATAATAATTATATCGATGCTCGAATATTATTTGATTCGCGAATTAAAATATTTTTTTTTTAATTACGATTAATTTAATTTTAAGCCCGAAGGTTTTTATAAAACAGCCACAGAGTGACTATTTTTTTTTTATCAATTTATATGATAATATAAATTAACACTCTCCGATAATACAAATTTCGTTTTCCGTTCCATTTCGTTCGTATAAAACTGGGTCACCCTGTGGCCCATCTGGATGTCTTTTGGACTTGGCTTTTTTTTATTATTATCACAGTGTATTTATACTCTACTAGAAAACAAATTTTATCAATTTTATCCGTCTTAACCTATCTCTCTTAGTTTTCAAGATGCTGGCCATTTTAAAAAAATAACATTTTACAAAATGGCGAATATCTAGAAAACTAAGCGAGATTTGCAGTCAATTTTAATATTTTTTTTTTTAATTCGCAAATCAAATCAATCTATTTTTAATTGGAGAATTAAAAAAATAATTATATTTGAAATGATTGATTCAATTGAATCAAAAAGATTCAAATGAAGTTGATTAATAAATTAATATTTTAAATCTGATTTAATAAATTGATTTATAAAATATTAAATTAACTCGCTGATTTACAAAAACAATTATTTTTTTTCGCAAATTAATTAATAAAGATTTATATTTTTCAAGGTCTGAATTCAATGAATATCTATTTACTTTCGGGATTTCGTATAAAAAAGAAAAAGAGCCTACTTTAATGACATGTGCAAACTCGTGCTAGAAATCTGAATCTTCCACTATGAAAAAGTTAAATGTATTAAAAACAGGAATATGCTTCCACCCATAACAAAACAAGGTAGTTTTCAATGAGTTTTCTAAGAACGCACAAAAAAAGTAAAAACCACTATTGTTTCATCAGCCATAACGTTACAAACATGCGATAAGTTCTTTAACTTACCCCCATATCTAATCTTTATGGAAGCACTTGCACTTTGAATTAATTTAAAAATAGAAAATATAAATTTTTTGTTAAGTGCAACTATTATTTAGCACATTATAAAGTAGACTTAAAAAAAAATTTTTTTACTCTGCACTACAGACCAGATTTAAGAAATAAAACATATAGAAGATACTCCATAGGCAGAGTATTTCAGTGATATGTAAGAATTGTTTTTATTTATAAATTATATCTTAATACCCTAACGGAGCACTAGCAACAAAGGCTTTTGGCTCTTTGTAGCGAAAACAGAGCAGAGCCTCTGGTGGGAATCGAACCCACGACCCCCGCACTGATAAGCTAGCACTAGCCTACCGGGGCGCTCGTGTTAAAACAAAAGAAACTATAAATTTCATTAATTTTCTTTCAAACTGAAATTTTTACCTCAATTGTAATCTTTAAGTTTTCATTAAAAAAATCCTATTTTTTTTTATAATTTATTTAAATATATTTATTTTACTTATTCTGGCTTTTTAATTAGCATTATCAAAAAGATGAATTAAGATTTAATATAAAAAAAACTTCCCAATTCCTTACAACAAAATATTTAATTTTTAAATTATTTAAATTATGGATATAAAATCCATAACACAACTTTACATAATTACAATATTTAGAAAAAAAATTACTAAAATTTAACTACGATTTGTAAAATATGAATTAGACACTTTGTAAAGAGCACTCTTTAAATTTTATAAAATCTTAAATGCAATTCAACCTGAAAAAAAAATTAAACAAATTAAAAAGGAAAATCTATTCAAACAATTTACAAAAGGAATGAATTTGTAGCTAATAGAAAGAAAAAAATACTATTAATTCATAAACACTTTAAGAAATTCAAAGAGGTTTTGAAAATATATTTTTCATACAAAATGATTAAGTGTTTATGAATTAACATTTTAAAAAAAGGCTTTTTTGTATGTTACAAATAATGTGTGCTGTGTTTTCATTACGGTAGGATTTAAAATTATTGGGATTTGTTGCCAAAGAAATATTTATAGACTAAGGTTGCAATTAAACCCAAAATAAAGGGCATCAACCATGATTTCATGGAGGCTTCTTCCATTTTTTGTTCACTATTCCATGTGGGTTCAGACTTTTCAGGGATATTTGTACGTTCCTCAGCTACTAATTCACCAATTTTATATTGTTTCATCATTTCACGGGCATCCGAACTGTGGCCAACATCTTCAAAATTTTCTGTAGCATCTTTGCCGGCTTGTTCAATCAATACTTCTTCACCACCGGGATGCTGAAATGGAAAATAAAAATTCAGTAAAAAAAATATATATAGTAAATACATTGATAAAAACAAAACTACAAAATTTATTCAATTAAGTCACCCGTCGTTCATGTTTTATTTATACCAATTGACGACTTTATTTTCAACATAAACTTGAAAATTAAAGTGTGAATTGTAATTTACAAAAAGAAAAAAAAGGAATAAATGTGTTCTTTTAAATTTACAATCAAGGTCAAGTAACAAATGTAAAACTTTAATCTAAGTCTAACAAGGAAGGTCTGCGGAGTGGTTCACTACAATTTGTATGAAATTTGGAAATTGTAATAGAGGAAACAGAAAAATAAGCATGTGCATCTCTTTTGCGGGTTAGAAAGTGGGGTAAAAAAATGAATCGGATTTTTAGGTTTATTTAATATTTGTTCTAAAGAAATACGAGGGCGGATCAATAAGTCCGTTACTTCGAACTTCCCTCGTAGTTATATGAAATGCAACACTGCTCCCTTCAAGTACCACCTTTTAATAGACTACTGTCAAATTTTGAGCAAGTTCCGTAACTTTGAGTTTAACAGCTGTTCAAAACATACAGCCTCGTGGATTTTTTTAAAAATTAAAAAAAAAGAATTTCGAGTTCTTATTAAACATTATTATTTGCGAAAAAAAACCGTCAATCAAACCAAGGAAAAGCTTGATAAATGCTATGGGTACTCTGCACCATCGTTTTCAATGGTAAAAAAAAGTGGTTTACTGACTTTCGTTGTGGTTGCACAAGTACAAATGTCGCTTAACGTTCTGGACGGCCAATTGAAGTCAATACACCTGAAAATGTTGAAAAAAATCCACGATATGGTGTTGGCCGATCGAAGAGTAACAGTGCGTAGGCATTTCATATGACAGTGTGGTTTCGATTTTAATTGATCAGTTGGATTTAAGAAAGCTGTCTGCAAGATGGGTGCCGCGTTTTCTCTCAATTGACCATAAACGTAATCTTGTGACAACTTCAAAGGATTGTTTGGAGTTGTTTAACCGCAAATTCGAATGAGTTTTTGCGGCGTTTTGTAACTGTGGATAAAACATGGGTTCATTACAACACTCCAGAGACCAAGCAGCAGTCTAAACAATGGGTTTTTCAGGGTGAACCGGATCCGAAGAAGGCCAAGGTAAGTTTGTCGGCCAATAAGGTGATGGCAACAGTTTTTTGGGATGCACGCGGGATAATCCACATCGATTACCTTCAAGAGGGAAAAGGGATTTTTCATTAAGATAATGCACGGTCTCAATGTCAAAATTCCATGAATTGGGCTACGAATTGGTACTTCATCCGCCATATTCTTATAGCCATATTTCCTATTTCCAAACCTAAAGAAATGGCTCGGTGTAAAGATATTTTGCTCCAACGATGAAATTATTGATCAAACTCGAAAATTCCTATTTTTTTGGAAGGGATACAAAAATTGGAGAAACATTGAATCTATTGACCCATTTAGAAAAGGGAAACGAATTTTGTATTATCGGAGTGTGTTAATTTATATTATTATATAAATTGATAAAAAAAGTCACTATGTGGCTGTTTTATAAAAATTCCATAAAACCCTTCGTGTTTAAAATTAAATTAATCGTGAATTTTTAAAAGTCTGTTTCTACGTATGCATTTTTTGTAAAAATTAATGTTTTTCGGATTTTTAGTGTACCTTGATACCTCGGTAAATTTTTTTTTCAAAAATTCGGAAAAGAAAACTGCAAAGAAATATTTTTTAAAAACAATTTTTTTTTTAATTTTTTACATTAAGTTATTATGTTGCATTTTTAAAGCGTTTTTTTAAATAATTATAGTCTAGTGTATTTTCCATATCATATACATTTCTTCTTTCACTCACTTTACGGAAGAAAAAAAAGTGCTCCGATTTTAAAGAAAACAAATATTTTACAATTTGTCATGTACATATACAGTGGTGTATAAAACATTAGGAACTTATATAACATTTGAGCTTTTCTTTGTTTTATTTTCTTTATGTGACTTCCAATAATATGATTCCAATAAATAATATGATTCCAATAAATTAGTACAACAACAAATTTTTATTAAAAGAACTTGTCGAAATTTAAATGTTTAAATCATTTGCAAGAGGGCAATTAACACTAAAATAACCCTGGATATAACGGTTACCGCATTCTTTCTAATTATTTAATATTTTTAAACGATTTTTAAAATGGACTTTCTCAAAAAAAAAATTATTTAAAATATTTATTTCCAAAATCAACGATTTGTCGCAAAGTTAATAATGGCAACATCCATACAATTCCCCAGCAAAAATAAATGGAAGTGATTCTTAAGGAATTAATTTTTCATTGATTCTAAAGTATCGTTTAGTTCTGATTTTTCTCTTCTAAGAAAGTTCTTTTTCACAACTTATAAAAATGTGATTTTTAATGAAATTAAACACTTTTCAAATCTATGACGCCACAAAAAGTAAAAAATTTATTGTAGTAAAAGTTGCAAGCATTTCGAATAGAGATAAAAAAGCCCCGATGGCTGAATTTCCCACTAAAATTTAACGAACAGTAAAACCCATACTTTGTACAACAACAACAAATGTGTCAGTTAAATTCCCAGGTAGAAGCTAACGGGAGATTGTGAAACTGAGGCTAAGGCTCGATTACTTATGTCCTGTAGAAATCTAAATTAAAAATTCAAAATTTATTTGGGAAGAACAAAAGATTTAATTTTTCACTAAACCATTAGAAGGGCTTTAGATGCAATGAAAAAGGATCATAAAGGAAAACTTCCACCCTATGACACCCCTATGTAAAAATCATTGGTTCCGATCCATATTTTCACAACACCGGAATCAAAATCACTGCTTCTTTTTCTCTTCTTTTGCTACTTTTTTTTTGCTGGGTTCATAAAGGAGAAAGACCCCGGGTAACAACTGTTAAATATTGAAGAATAAAGACTTTATTTCGCTAGATATCAGTTTAACGATAATTAAATGAAGAGCCCTAGAATACGGCCTCACAAGTTATTACAAGAACGCTGTCAGAAATAAATCGAAAAACTCGGCTTGACACTACACGAGCCCAATTAAATTGCACACAACAGCAATGAACAATTATTTTATGGTCAGATGAATCAAAATGTAACCTTCGGGAATGAGATGCGACGACCTCAGTGGAATTGGTCCAATTCATTCAACGGCAATGATTGTGAAAGCTTGCTCTTAGAGAAAAATAATGTTAATGTCATATCGTAAAAACATGTGTATGATTGCAAAACGCAATGTAGGTAATAAAGTAGTCCAAAATTTGAGAACCAGTGGAATGCAATTTCTACCGATTATTTTGAAAAGCTCATAGCATCAATGTCTAAGAGATGCTCTGTAGTAATTAAAAATCATGGATATGCCACAAAAGTTTTTTTTTGTACTTTTTTTTTTTAATTTTTTTCAGAGTTGTGAATGTTTTGAATACTCGAATAACGACATTTTGTAAATAGTTTAAGTTAATTAATATTTTTTATTTATTTTTATAAGATAATAGAAATAAATGAATTTAATAAAGAAAAAAAATAATAAGAACCTAAGTTTTTTATTACTTAGTTTTTATATACCTCGAAATTTTTTGATTGTTATTATTGCTTGTTTCCCGAACAGGCACAATGATGATACTAAAATAGAAAAAACCAAAAATGTTCTATTGATTTTTAAAAAAAATTATACAAATAAAAATTTTTTCCGTTATTATAAAAGTCTTTTTGTTATTCTAAAAGTCTTTTGTTAATAAATACTAAATTTTTTATTAATATGAGTTTTCAGTTGCAATGTTTCGTCCACCACTGTGCATTTTTTTTTTTTTTTTGCAGTATCTAATTGCTAAATTCGGTAATTGATGGCATTAAGATGTTTTGCTATTACACCTTCGAATTTTTACACACCATGTCGATATCGCTCACGAAATAAAAAACGTTCTCTTGGTTTTATATGGGCAAAATACAAAGGATCGGCATCTTTTTAAATTGTTTTTTTTTTTTTGCGATTCCAATTGATTTTCTTTGCAAATCCAATTAGTTTCGAGCATATTTTCCAATTGGATTTAAAAAAGATTTAAAAAAAGGGAAATTTGCTGAAATGTTTGCAAAAATCAGGGAAATTTGCTCAATTGGCCGCTGCCGGCGTTGCAATCTCTATACTATTCTTTCTCTATGTTTTTTTGCGGTTAAACCGCATATAAAAATGATAAAAACAAGGATTTCAATCGAGATTTCCTCGAAATTATTATGTAATAGAAAGATTTTGAAAATAGATTCAAATTAATTATTTTTTGGACTAGGTAAGTAGATTTTGTGTTCTCGTTTTTTTGGGCAATTTTGTCAATTTGTGAGATCATTTTACCAAACTTTACCCAAAACGTACGGGAACGCACTTACTATATTTATTACATAAGAGAGATATTTGATAGATAAATATGTATGCATATATGCTTGCTTGTTAAGAGAGTTAAAATTTTTCTTTAAATAAATGCAAATGTGTAAAATAACACAAAACGGAATACGAAATAATTTGATTTTTGACCTAAAGACAAATGTTGATTTTATTGTTGTTGTTGTTGTTTTTACTTTGCAAGTTAATTTTTAAGGTTGTCTATAAATAACATTATGATAATGTTTACAATAGCTGTGTTTATGCAGCAAGCTATCAACGTTGGCTTCTTCTATATAAATTTGCCATAAGCCAACGTTAAGTGTCAACACTTAATATTATTTATGCCAAATTTGTATGGCAATGGCGCAAGCCAACGTCGATAGCTTGCCGCATAAACACAGCTTATATTCCATAAGAAAATGAGAAATTAATTATTAATGACTTAAGCTTAAATACACACTGAAAAGTTAATTTTAATTTAACTATAAAGGTTGTCTAACTTATCTTAATGTAAGTTTGATTTAAAGCTATCCGCAGTTATTTTAATGTAGACCTGATTCTTGGTTAAGGAAGCAAAGTAGGTCCTTAACATTAACCATAAATAACATTTGCATGAAAGTTACCCTGGATGGGATTAAATTCAGCGTACTTCTAAATAAGTTAGTCGACCTATAGGTAAACAAAAAATTATATACCTACAAAACAACAAAAATATTGGCTTTAGTTAACTCAAAAACATTCATCATAAAAGC
This sequence comes from Eustalomyia histrio, assembly GCA_949748255.1. Classification (NCBI taxonomy): domain Eukaryota; kingdom Metazoa; phylum Arthropoda; class Insecta; order Diptera; family Anthomyiidae; genus Eustalomyia; species Eustalomyia histrio. Next base: position 19,985,215 of record OX456527.1, on the reverse strand, counting down.
CAGATTTTATATGTCTCTTCCCGTAGTTTACCACGGGAACCTAAACTTATCCAATAGCCTTCTTGTACTCTAAGTTGTGTTAATTGTTGCTTGAGCTGTTTGGTTTAACGCGTTAATTTACTGAAATGGAACTTACATTTCTGTTTAAAAATAAATTCAAATTTATATATCAGTTTAAAAACCAAAATCTAATTAACAATTGTTAAATAAAAATTTGAAAATAACATTTTATTTAGTTCATATTCAAACGTCTAAGTTATTATTAGCTATTGATATATGTACATATTTTTATAATAAAAAAAACCCTTTTTTAAAATTAAAATAAATTTAAATACATAATTACTTTGGAAAAATTAAAGCAACACGTTTCAGTATGTCGGCTTTAGAGTCATATTCTTTGCATAAAAGTCCTCTCCAACTATTATATAATTAAAAGTTTAATAAATTTATGATGTCTATAATATTGCAGTTAATAATACACAAAATTTTGTTACCAACAACGGTTGGTTGTTTTTTTTTAGTCAACATATGACTAATAAAAGCTCGACATGGCAAAAAAAAAAAAACATAAAAACATTATTTTGCGAAGTAAAACTAACATTAATATTATTAAAATTCATACGTTGGATATTTCAAAATTATTCCAATACTTATAATTAAGTTCAATATGTTGTTTGGACTCTGTATTCGAATATTATGCATTCTACTGTAAATTTATTCTATTTACAATCAAAATGTAACAACTAAAATAAAACATACGGGAAAGCACTGGCTAGGCACTCTAACAGGTGGTACAAGTGACATAAAGTGTTTTCCCAATCTGAAAATTTAAACATCATCAGACATTTGAAGCCGAGCCGCGAATAACGTTGTGACAAAATTGGAATTGTTGAGAAATTGAAAAAAAAAACGTTTTAGAACTTGTGGTGTATCCCACTGACTGACTTCTTTAGATTGCATTTTGATAACGAAATCCTGCATAATTTTGACTAATTTCATTTTTAAGTCATAAAAGAGAGTTATTCTAACTGTAATCTGGAAAAACAGGTTTTGTAAAAATTGTCACTTAAAACGTTATTCGCGGCTCCGCTTAATCTATTGAAAAAAAATATCTGAAAAGCCACTGAGGAATTTTGGAGTTTGGTAAAACAAAAAATTACGTGATCTCATAATAGATTTTCAAATAAAATTTAAAATAAGACCATTTTTAATTTGTTTGTCATGCTGCAACTCGAAGCCATTCCGTCAGATTGGCATACGAGAACTCTACCCTCTAAGCTTATGAACGCACCCGCGGTTAGCCAGAAGTTAATACTCATTATATGTGTCGTTAGCTTTATATGAAAACTTTCTTTGGGGATGAGACAGGCGAAACTATTGGTCAACCTCTTTTCCAATGGGAACATTTTGGACCTTGCTAGGAACGATATTAGGTTACGAACAGGGTTTCTTACCGGACACTTCGGATGGAACTACCATTTGTGGAAGATGAATCCGTTAAAATGCCTCTGTGTCGGTTATGTCTTGAGGGAGACCAAACAACCATCCACATTCTGGGTGTGTTGTATTGCATAGGAACAGCAGGAAAGTTTTTAATAAGGAATTTTTAAGCCCAGAAGATATAAGGAACTCTTCTCCATATTTTATATTAAAGTTCATTGGGAATATAATACAGAATTTGGTTTAGTTTTATGATACTTGGTACAAAGGATCAATATGGGTTGCAGTGCCGGCCGTGGGGCCAAATCTTGACTTAATAATAATAATATGCCAACTTTGGTAATAGTAAAAAAACAAAAAATCTTTTTCACAAACAAAACAATTTTATAAAAAAAAATAATTAAAAATCGGACTCGCACTTCGAACTACAAACTTTATTTAACAAAGCGTCTTAACTTTTATATTAATATTTTTTTAGTTGTACTAAAAGCCATCTTACGGGGAAAAAATTAATTACAAGATGAAATTAATGTTAGCACATAATAAACGACTTATTTACTACTTAGAAATTATATATAATTAACAATTACTATTTCCTTAACACCGACAGTCAACTTTAATAATGTAAATAATATAACTTGGGTTATAACAATGGAACTTTACCATTCCTAAGTATGATTTATAGCCAAATCAGAAAATTGCTTAATTGACTTGAAAAAATTTCTTTCCCCATATGGGCTAATATCGTTATATATTCTTACGACACTTAAATTAGTTTTTCATAATCAACAAATTAAAAGTAGGTATTCTAAGTGAGCAAATCCTCGTAGAATTTGAGAAGTCAAATCTAGACGTAAGATATGCCGGTGAATTATACTTTAAGGCATTGAAAAACATAGTTTTAATTATTTAACACATAGGAAATCGTCAAAAGTAAATTAATGTCTACCAGTCTACCAGTCTACCAGTGCATGTCTAATGTCTACCAGTGCATTTTGCAAAATCTGCTATAGCGGTCTAAGACAATTATTAACCAATATTTTTTTAAATGCTAAAATTTTTGTAAAACAAATGCTGGCATCTCAGGCCGATGTATAAGGAGCTACTAACTTTTCATTATGAATACCGCTGTTAATAGATATAGACAATAGGAAAGCTTAGCGAAGCCGGCTTAGGAAAAACCACATAGTAAACAATAAACAAGATGGGCGTAAACTCAGCTTGGTCATCCAAATTTTTCCAAAAAAAAATTTATTGTCGAAATTGTTTGCTTTAGATAATTTGAGTTCCCGTGGGTAACTATGGTAATGACAAATTTTCTCATTTGCTAAGGATTATTATATTAAAATTACATACATCTTCTAAATGTGTATATTAAAACATTCGCTTACTGTACATATTTTCCCTAAACGCTGTTATAAAAACAAAATGTGGAACCGACCTAATATAGTTAGCAATTGAAACTTTGTACAAAGGGCACTTATCATAGTTATGTACATATTAGTAAATAATAAAAAAAATGATAAGAGAATTTTTGAGAAAAATCCAAATATTCAATTCAAAAAAAAAAACTATCTCCAAGTTTAGTTAAACAACACGAATACTAAAAAACGACCATACCAAGTTATCTTGTGATAGAAAACGACTAAAATGATTAAATAGAAAGTTTAAAAATTTGATAAACAATATATTACCGCACAAAACAGCGACAATTTATTTTTTTTTTGTGCTTAATCATTATGATACAGTTTTTGAAAAAGTGCATGTTAATGAAACGAGAATTTAGTATTACTTAATAATAAAATACTAAACGATATAAGCCGCTTTCAATGTTTAACAAGTAAATTTTCCCGATAACGCTTCTTCTCAAAAGAAAAAGTGATTAAATTTGTCCCCCACCCTATGTCCATTTTTTTTATCATTTATAGATTTACTACGTGATAATTATAGACAATATGCCTGTGTATTCTTTTTATTCAAAAAATTCCTTAATTTTATCATTTCAATTGTTAATTTCCCCTCCATCTACTTACCTCATTTAGAAAAGGGGTCACGTCATACACGTTGTTATGAATAACGAACCAATTATTTTCCTTGCTATTATGTTCAGCAATTTCGGCGCGTGTGAAGGTTTTAACATTTTCCGATGACATTATGATTTTAATAATTTATTTAAATTTTGAATATTATTCTTGAAACTACGTATTATTTTACTATTTACTCTTTCCTTAGCTACTCTGGTCACTGTTAAATTAGTAATGTATGTGTTTAATTTTTTTCCTATTCGCTAGTAGCACATACACAAAGCATTATTTATTGGTCACTGTTATGCTAAGTTAGCGGTTTTGGAATATCCACAGAAATTATTAAAAAAAAAAATCTTTTTTATTTTTGTTTGGCGCCTTTTTAGTAAAAAGTTTAAATAATAATTTAAAAGTTGAAAGATATAACAATTATGTTGGAAATATATCAAAACAAGTAGAGAAATTTGTCATTTTAAAGCATAGCATTGCTTGTCTCGGGAAAAAATAATATTTTTTGTATATTTTGTATGTAACTTTTAACTAGAAAAGTGGTAGTCTTGTATATTAAATTTAAGTTTATTATCGTGAAAAATCATTTTTTTTATGAAGTATAACAGTTTTTTTACGTGGAACCCAAACAAGGTACTGTACTTACCATTACCAAAATAACTAAAATATCGTTATACTCAAAATACAAAATAAATAAAAAAAGCCTTGCTTTTAAAATACCGTTACTAAAAAAAACGCATCGTTTTGGTTACCAACCATGCAAAATATTATCAAAAATGTATACAATTTCAATTAATTTTTTATTTAGCATGTTTCGGTTGCGTTTTTGCTTATAAAAAGTTGGCATCACTTATTGGGCAATTACTTTCGAACAAAAGAGATACGTCTGTTTTCGAAAATGAGTTGTGTTTAGTAGGTATGAAATAAAACTAAAGTTCGAGCATTACAAGTGCTAACGAATGGTTGCATCTCTATATATTATTTTATTAGTGATATAAATGTTATGTAAATATACATTGGGAAAGTAAATATCCGTTAAATTTAAATTTGCCCACAGTGGCTAAAAACAAAAAATGGTAATGTATGGATTTTGAAAAAATTATTGACATTTGGTTTAATACAAACTAAATGCCAATAATTTTAAGAAAGCAACGCTGGGTCTTACACTAAAGAATTATCCTTAACTTAACTACGCTCACAAAAATTTGTCAATAGAATCTACTAAAAATTACAGTTAAAAAAAGGCGACAACGGTATTTACTTCAAAATACCTAAAACAACACAATAATACAATTCCTTCTTTTAATTGCAAAAAAAGTGTGTACTTCATCATACTTAAAATTTGAAGTCATTGGAGATACAACAAAATTTTCTGATTTTTATTTCCAAACTAAAGGCCTTTTGTTTAAATATCAGAATCATATCACCTAATAATATTTTTTTTTCACATAAATTATGCAAAGAATAGTAAGATTTTAAAAATTTTACTATATTTTCTACTAAATATTAGCATAAATTTTGCGAAAAACCTTCATAAGTTGATATTATATCAATTACCAACGATATTTTTCAGTACATTTGTATTTTGAATGTGGGAAACAAAAAGCAACTCTTATACTAATGAAAATGTGATAAATGTTAAAAAGGTTTAGGAATATATCAATAGAATTTAAAAAAAAATTAACAAAATTTTATACTTTTTAAATAACTAACAAAAACTGACATCTTAATGCAATAATACTGTTTTATTTTAAAAACTACAGCTTTAAACAGCCTTTACAAAATACATTACTTTTTGTTGTTCTACTAACAATCTTTTTTGAGTGCACTCAAAAAAATTAGACAATGTGAGCGATAAAATAATGATCTGTGAAATTTTTAATCCAATGTAAATACGCTATAAGTTTACGAAATAACATTTTTTAAAACTACCCTCTATGGGTTAATTTAATTTTCTCTTTGCTATTCCTTTACTTCCGTTACTCATCTTCCATTTTCGAGCATGCGCCCTAATTACTGCTACATATTTTTGTTGCTTCGTAACTGTTTGTTTTTATATAAATTCTTCTTTACTATCATTATTCTAGTTGCTTGTTGGTGGTTAGTTTTCGTTATATTTTTGGCAAAGGATATTTCAAAGTCAAATTAAAAATTTACCTTTTATCTTTACAGAATAAGACGCACTTTATCTTTATGCGAATTCAAAAGTGTTTAAAAAAGTTTAATTAATTGCAAAACTCTTAAACTGCCAGGATTTCAATTAAAAAAGGCTACAAAATATTCTTGGTGAGTACAGATAATGTGAACAAAATGATTTAAAACTTATCAAAAAAAGAAACTATTACGCAACTTAAAAAGGTTATTTTTTTATTTAATTTGTATTTTTTTATACATATTTAAATTTAGTTTATTTTGTCTAGAAATGTGTTAAATTTTAAAAATTGATTTTTCATTGAGGTGCTTTACACCACGAAAATTGATTAGTCCAAGTAACGTAGATTTTTTGTGTTATTTTTTGTTTGTAATTTTAAGTAATTAATTTATATTTAATAATATATTAGTGTTAAAAGGTTATTTTTTTTTTTAATTTTTTGAATAATATTAAAGATAATTAATACTAGTGAAGTTTAAAACTTTTCGCCTAGACTAAATAATGCGTAAAATCTTTCTCTAAAACAGCTGTTAATAAAAAAAATAATTTTTTATTGTGGTGGATTTTTTCGCATAAATTTAATAGACAAAAACATTGGAAAATGTAGCGAAAAAGTGACATTTGACTTTCTTATTAATGTAAAAATTGGAATTTTTAAAATTTGTATTATAAGTTTTTGACTTTAAAGATAGCTCGAAAATTGTTTTTCACATGAAAAAAATTTCTGTCGGACTTTACTTGCTTCAAATCTTATCTTAAATTTTAAAAATAAATTATTTGTTTATTCTAAAAAAAAAGATGCAATCAGAATAATCCCAAAATATCCCTTATTCACTAGAAAAATAATAGTCTTGTTTATTCAATTTGCGTGAAAACAAATTGTATTGAATTGTCACTTGAAATACATTATCGTAAAAAATGATTTTTTATATGGTCCTTAGACGTTTTTGGGGGTTTTGACTACAATTCACCAATTTTTTAATTATTGTAAATAAAGCAAAAAGAGTTTTCCATAAAAACGTTATACAAAGTAATTTTTGGATTTAGTGAATTTATCATAATTTTTTTTTTAAATGCAAAAAAAAAAATATTTTTGAAAAAGACTCCAACAATGGAATTTGTAAATACAAAAAACTTTTTATTTTTTGTAACTTCAATTTTTATTTTCAAAGAATTTTTATATGAAAAATAATAATTTATAAACAATTAAAACAAAAAATTGCTAGAAAGCGAATTTGAATTTTAACAAATATTTTGAATACTTTTTTCTGTACACACTCAAAAAAAACGAACTAGAATTTAGAAAAAATAACTTATTTGAAGGAAAAATTGAAATGAAAACTTATATTATAGAAAAATTTTACTACTGAGATCAAAATTTTTATTAGAAAACAGTAAAATTTCCTGCTTATTAGTTCATACATCATGTAAAATTTTACTGTTAGGAAATGTTTTCTTGGTTTTAATAAATATTTTAAATAAAGTTCATTAGATAGTTTTTTTTTACTAAAAAAATAGCACTTAACTTCCTAAAAATAAGAAAATTTTTTCTAACATCAAGTGAAATAGCACTTCTTTTAACTGAAAATTATCCTTAATTTTATACAAATTTTCTAATAAATATAAAACCATTTCTATGGTAAAGGTTATATATTTTACCAAATATTTTAAAGTATTTTACACTCATTGTGTAAATATTTTCCCACTTTCGGAGGACTTCCTCTTTGTGAGCTCTTATCAACCTTTTTGCTATACATTTTTGTCTTTAAATTAAATTGAATTATAATTAAGTCATGTATTTAAAATATAAATTAAATTTCATTAGCAAAAAGGTGAACAAATTCAAAAAATGTATTGAAGGATATCCTAAAACGTAATAAATTGTCAGATCGTTTTCGTAGTTAATTAACGGTTCTGCTTCAAGAAACTACAAAAAGTGGCGCCCTAAGTGACACACGGCATCTATGGCTTAGGAACACTGGGGGTTCTTTGTCTTCTTAAATTAACTAATTTAAGGAAATTGTTACAAAAATACGAAATGTCACAGTTACATTTTTTGTTATTAATGGAAAATGGAAAAATGTCATAAGTTTATTTTATGACATTTTTAGCTTAAACTTTAATTGACATATACAAATTTTAACTCTTTTTATTATTAAGTAAAAAAAATGTTTCATTACCTTTGATATGAAATCCATTATGTCGTAATTTATAAAATGTGCCTGCGATATTTTGTATTGTAGTCAGCAAACAAAATTATTAATTTTAAAATATATTTTAAGCTATTTTAAGTTCAATATTTAAGACCGTTCAGATTAGAGATGACCACGTGGACCATTTTTGACTCACGCTCATGCACGATCACGAACCAAAAATTACAATCATGCACGATTTTGTTTTTGTGGATTTTGTTTAAATGGTTTTTATTTAATTTGTTTCAATTAAAAATATTTTTTTTTAAATTAGGAAAACTAACTAGTTTGTTTCTAACTTGAAAAAAATATATATTATTAAAAGTTATCTGAACTACACTCAAAAAAAAAAAGACATGAACTAAAATGAAGTCAAAAATTTCCTTCAAAATAGTTTATAAATTGTCCTCAATTTAAGTAAAATTTTATTAAAACTTAGAAAAATTTTCTTAAAAAGAATACAAATTTCTAAGTTTGAGGAAAAACGAAATAGTTTATATACTCAGAAATAGTTCATGTTTTTCCTAAGTAATATTTCTTGATTTTAGGAAAAAAATAAGTAAATTAAGTAAAAATGTACTAATTTTAAGAAAAAGCATCTTAGTTTTAAGAAATTTGCATACTCAAATGTAATAAAATAAAATTTAGTTAAAAAAAATTTAGGACATAATTTATATCCATATAGTTCAAAAAATGTGTCTTACTTAAATCGAGAAAGTACTTGAACTTAATGTGTGTTCATTTTTTGTTCGCGAGTAGTAAAATTAACTAAATTTTAGAAAGCTATTTCCAAATTCAGTTTTTAAGTATACCACTTTCTAATTTTAAAGAATTGTTTTCTAAAAACTAGTTCAGACAATTAAAAACAAAAAGTAATAAATTTTTTCCTATGTAATAATAAATATTTACTTGATTTTAGAAACTGATGAACTATTTCTAAGGAAAATTTTCATGCAACTTAGTTCAGATAAATTTTAAAATTTTTAATGAAATATTCTTTTTTTTTTAGTAAAATTTTTCTTGGTCTTAGAAACTGATAAACTATATCTAAGGAAAATTTTCATACAATTTAGTTCAGATAAATTTTAAAAATTTTAATAAAATATTCTTTTTTTAAGTAAAAGCTTTCTTGGTCTTAGAAACTGATAAACTATTTCTAAGGAAATTTTTCATGCAACTTAGTTCAGATAAATTTTAATAAAATATTCTTTTTTTTAAGTAAAAGTTTTCTTGGTCTAAGAAACTGATGAACTATTTCTAAGGAAAATTTTCATACAAGTTAGTTTGGATGAATTTTAAAAATTTTAATAAAATATTCTTTTTTAAGTAAAAGTTTACTTGGTCTTAAAAACTGATGAACTATTTCTAAGGAAAATTTTCATACAACTTAGTTCAGATAAATTTTAATAAAATATTCTTTTTTTTAAATAAAAGTTTACTTGGTCTTAAAAACTGATGAACTATTTCTAAGGAAAATTTTCATACAACTTAGTTCAGATAAATTTTAATAAAATATTCTTTTTTTTAAGTAAAAGTTTACTTGGTCTTAAAAACTGATGAACTATTTCAAAGGCAAATTTTCACACCACTTAGTTGAGATAAATTTTAATAAAATATTCTTTTTTTCAAGTAAAAGTTTTTCTAATTTTTGGGAAATAACAAACTTAGATACAGGATTTTTTTTCTAAATATTTCTTCAGATAAATTAAAGAATTTGAGTAAATTTTTTTCATATCGAGGAAAAATTTTGTTTTTGTGGGAAAAGTACGTTAAAAAAACTTAAATGTGACATTTCATGGTATACACTACGGCAAGAGCCGAAACTGACTGCTTTTACTTTAGATGACATTACTTTGACAATTGCTTGCTATCAGTTTTTTGCATGTTAAGATTCCTAAAAACAGAAATCAGATAAAATGAGATGTTCCAAAAATTTTCTATTTGCAACAGTGTTGCCAGAGATTTTTTTTACAGTTTTTTAACATATTCGCATTTAATAATTTGAAAAAGTAGTGAAATTGTTAATAAAATGAACTTATAAAACAACTAACGTTTCCGAAAAATATGTTAAAAATGTTCCTTGTAACTAACAAAATATACTTTTAAAAGTATTTAGCATATTTTTTAGAAAAAATATGTAATATGATACATGAACTAATTAGGAGGAAATTTTACTGTTTTCTAATAAAAATTTACTTCACAGTAGTAAAATTTTTCTAAAATTTGGAAATTTTTACCAAATTTTAAGTAAAATTTGTTTCTTAATTTCAAGGAAAATTTTATTAAATATTAGTAAAAAGTGTCTTTGGCGCCGTTTTCATTTCCATTTTTCCTCCAAATAAGTTAATTTTTCTACATTCTAGTTCATTTTTTTTTTTTTTTTTGAGTGAAAGTTTATCAGTTTTAGAAATAAATTTGTATTATTACCTAGGAAAAAAATTATTACTTTTTTTTTTAATTGCCTCAACTAATTTTTAGAAAACAATTCTTAAACATTGGAAAGTGGTACATTTAAAAACTGAATTTAGAAATGACTTTCTAAAATTTAGTTAATTTTACTACTTGCGTAAAAAATGAACACACATTAAGTTCAAGTACTTTCTCATTTTATGTTAGACACATTTTTTGAACTAAATCGGAGTAAATTATTCATTTTAAGAAAATTTTTCTTAGTTTTAATAAAATTTTACTTAAATTGAGGAACATTTTTAAACTATTTTATAGGAAATTAATTAGATAAATTTTTAATTTTTAGTTCATGTTTTTTTTTTGTTGTACAATCCTTTTTTGGATCTATTTTAGTTAGATATATTAATATAAAAAAATTTATTATATAATTATTTACTTTTAAAACCTCTTTATACCGTAGTGTTAAAAATGAATTCACCAAATTGTTTTATCTAAACTTTATATGAATTACACTAGTTTACAGCCATTTTACGCTGCAAATATGTTTTTTAATTTAAACACATTAAACATTTTTTATTGGTTAGGTTTTTTTAATTTTAACAGAAAATTTTTAATTATTTTTGAAACTGGTGTTCTTGTTTCATTTTTTACAAAATCTATTTAAACAAATCGTATGAGGTCGTTGAACGTTTTATAAAACAAAACAAATGTGAGAAACAAATTCAACAAAGAGTTTTTACAAATGATACACATATGGGACAAATCGCCTGAGATTGATGAATTTTGTTTGGTTGGTAAAACTATATGTGAGCAAAGAAAAAATAATTTTTTTGTCGGGTGTTTAAGCCATTCCAAAATTCGTATTTTTATCATTTTCACTTTTTCGCCAATTTTATTTATCATCTTTTCCAAATCCAAAAGATATACAAAAAAATATATATATTCAATATTCCAGGGAATACAAAGATGTTTTGCTATAAAATTAAATTTTTTATATTAAAAAAATGTTATCAAAAATTTTTGTTTTAACCGTGTATTGATATTCCGAAAATTTTGAAAAATACAGTTTTTATTTTTTTGTTTTGATAAAATTTTTCAACAGCTAAATCTAGAGATTACGTATATGCTTTTAATTATTTCTATCAATTTGAAATACCCATGTAAAAATCGAAATATATTTGAACATACATGAACATACATGAGCTTGTATATGATCATACATGGGCATACATGGTCATATACGTCCATACATGATCTCATATATGTCCATATATCTTCGGATCCGAAATTTGAGGGTATATGGTGATATATGTGCATATATTATCATACATGCTCATATGTTATTCATGTATGCTCGTATATGATCATATACGTCCATATACCCTTAAATTTCGGATCCGAAGATATATGATCATATATGAGATCATGTATGGTCATATATTGAACAATGTATGGACGTATATGACCATGTATGCCCATGTATGATCATATACAGGCCCATGTATGATCATGTATGCTCATATATATTTCGATTTTTAGATTTTTACATGAGTATATTTCAAAATTTCGATTAATTTTTTTAATAAGACCTGGCAAAGTTTAAAGCACATTCATATTCACCAGATTAAATATTTTAAAATATAAAATATTTTTATTTTCTATTTTAAGAGTTTAGAACTTAGCAGGTTCGACATCATAATTGAAAAAAGGAATAGTAAACACTCATTTCTTTTGATAACATTTAATTATGATCTCAAACCTGATAAATTCTTAAAATATATAATTTATTAAAATATAAAGATCGCAAAAAATAATGTTTAATGAGCTTTTGAAATTCACTTTTTTCCCATTTTTAAAAAAAATACACGAGGTTGTATGTTTTGAACAGCTGTTAAACGCAAAGTAAATGACGGAACTTGCTCAAAATTTGACAGTAGTCTATTAACAGATGGTACTTGATGGGAGCAGTGTTGCATTTCATATAACTACGAAGGAAGTTCGAAAGTTCCCGGACTTATTGTTCCGCCCTCGTATATACAAAATTTACATATTTATTTTCTCTATAATATTGATCTATAAAAAAATTTCTTTTATTTATAACGGTTTTTGAGAAAAATTATGATTAAAATAAAATAAGTGAAAAAGGAAAATAAAGAAAATCTCGGTTTTTGGAATACCAAAAAAATTTCATTTGCAAAACCCGAAGTCGCTAGTTAAATTTCGTGCATTTTGCCCCATATGCATGTTTAAGATACAATGGATAATTTAAACAAAAAAAAAAATATTATTTATATGCATGTATCTTACATGGCAAAATTTTATATTTTTTTATTATAAAAATACGTAATTAAATTTACTCAAAATCCATATAGACTCTGCTGTGTATGGACGCATACGGCTGTGCAGATTTATTTAAGTGTATTTAAAAACAAATTCTAACGAGTAGTTATTTTGTCTTGAAATTTCTAAGTGAATTAATGTGAAATTGAAATACATATTTGTGCTAAAAAAATTAAGTATTTGCACAAAAATAAAATATACTTATTTTAAATTCATATACATATATATATTTACATAAAAAGTATATTTGAAAATTTAAATTGACATCATAGATATTTAAAAATTATGGAATCGTAAGTGTTTACAAATATTGAAAAATAACCTTTTATATGTATGAAAAAGAAATTAATTTATTAATTATAAATTTTAAGTGTTTTGATTGTAAATCGTTAACAATTTTTTTATCAATGAAATTTAAAAACAAATGACAAGTGTTGTAAACAGACGAACCCACCCAGAAAGTTCTTGGTAAAGGGTTGGATCTATTTCAGTTGTTATCTAGTAAAGGGTATTCTTTACCCTTTGCTTTACTTTGAAACCTAAATATAAATTAATGAGTTACAAATTTTAAAAAGTTATGAAATAATGTGATATCAATATTGAGATTGTATATATCATTACTTTTAAAGAGGCTTTAAAGTAATGATTTACTGATATTGTGTTATGTAATAGCTGACTAAGAAGGATAAATATAATTCATATAATAATTCATATAATGAGGAATCAAGATTTTATACAGGTTTATAGTCTAAATTCATTGCACAGATTTTATAATTTAAATGCCATTTATTTACTTTAAACAGGTGGAATTATATATATATATATATATATATATATATATATATATATATATATATATATATATATATAAACATAAGTTGCACTGTGTTAAAAATTGATGTTCTCTGTAATGCGTGAAACAATTTTGTATTTGTGAGTACAAGGGGAAATATTCACTAGGTTCTGTGGCAAATTGGAAGGGGAAAGAAATTTAATGAAAAGGAAATGAGTGGAATTGATACACTAGACAAGTAAAATGAAATTCATTGAAACGGGGAACGAGTGAAATTAAAATACTAGGCAAGGGAATGAAATGAAATGAAACGGGGAACAAGCGAAACCTATACACAAGACAGGGTAAAGAAATATAATAGAATGGGGACAAGTGGAATTGAAACTCTAGACGAGGATAAAGAAATGGAATTGAAAGGAAACGAGTGGAATTGAAACATTAGACAAGGAGAACGAAATGGAATAAAACGAGGAACTAGTGGAATTAAAAAACTAGACTAGGGAAACGAAATGAAATGAAAATGGGAACGAGTGAAATCTATACTCATGACTGGGTAAAGAATAATGATAGAATGGGGAACGATTCCACTAGAAACTAGGGAAACTCTAGATAAGGAGAATGAAATGGGATGGAAAGGAAACGAGTGGAATTGAAACATTAGACAAGCAGAACGAAATAAAAAGGAAACGAAATGAATGGAATGGAATGGGAAACAGTTAATACTACACGCAAAGAAAAAACATGGTTAGGGCAATCATATTCGAAGAGCATCATATATTTTTGGGCTTATGGTTGTTCCAATCATAGTTGAACTATAATATTAACCATATTATGATAATAAAATAACCATACTTTTACCATAACATGGTCCCTACAGAAAAATTATGATTAAAAAATTACCACATTATTGTCCTAAAAAAACATGTCATATTGAATTTATCATAATATGATCGCACGTAATCATAGTATGCTCAAAATATGATCATATTATGGTCCCTCATAATTATATTATGATTCCTGGATTATCATTATATGATCCATAATCTAAGAAAATTTCTTAAAGGAAAAATTCTTAGAAACTATGAAAAAACTTCAAAATTTAAGATTATTTCATTTAGAAATGTTTTTTCTAAAAAAATTGATTTAAGGACTTTTTGAAGAAAAATTTTTAAGGAAAAAATCATAGATTCTAAGATCGTTTCTTTCAAGAAATTTTTGATTCTGTGGAATTTTTTTTAAGAAAAATGCACTCACAATATATTTTCCGTTACCGACTGTAGGTTATTTAAAAAATAATACGTAAAGTTTGTTTTTAAATGAAGAATCAATTGAAATTCATAGAAATATATTTTTTAACTATTTGAATCAGTAATACCCAAAGTTTGTTTTTAAATGAAGAATCAATTGAAATTCATAGAAATATATTTTTTAACTATTTGAATCAGTCATTCAAAAAACAAACTATAAAAATTTACAGACATTCAGTAGGAGTTGATATTTTCAGTTAAATGTAAAATTTAATGTTTTCGATAATGGGTTTTACAGACTTTTTGTTATAAAAAATATTTTTTTAATATTTTGATAACTTTTTACAAAAACTGAATTAATAAACATTTTTTAAAATTATAATTGTGTTTTCATTGAAAGGAATTAAAAACAAGTAAAAAAGGGCTAAATTCGGCTGTGCCGAATCTTTGAATACCCTCCACCATAGAGGCTGAAGGTGATATACGTATATACTAAATTTTGCATGAACTGTAATATGAATATGTTTTGTCAATTTACGAACGAACTTTTGTTATTTAGTTTTAGTAATGTTATTTACAGAGGTCTGCTCTGTTAGCGACTTTAACATTGTTGCTTTTAACGTTAACTTAATTATTAAGAGTAACACACATATAGCTCTAAAATTATTTTATTCTCATAGTATGTAAGACAGTAAATGTAATCGAACAAGAAGAAGACTTAATAACATTTTTACTTACTTAACAGAAAACAAAAATAAATACAGAAAAATTGTACAAATTTGTATGGAAAATTTAGAGGTACCTTCACATTTTCACTCATAACTTTTGAACCGCTTAACCGATTTTGCTCATTTTAAATACCAAACTGCTCGGGAGGATGTTCAATAATCTGGGTAAAAATAGGCACCCCGCTTGCGTCTTCGCGTCGTGATCGCCATTTCAACAGACAGACGGACATCGCTAAATCGACTTAAAATTGCATAAGGATCACGAATATATATACTTTATGGGGTCTTAAACCTATATTTCGACATATTACAAACGGAATGACAAACTGATATATACCCTCACCATATATGGTGGAGAGTATAAATATAAAATCTTTCAATATAATCTTTTTGACAATGAAAAAATAATATTATAAATATATGAGGAATTTTTGAAAAACCCCTTAAAAAAAATCTTCTAAAGCTAAAAAAATATTAACTGGATCTTAATGGGTCAATTGATGCCAATCATGATATAAAATAGAAGGTGGCAATCATAAAATAGTAAAATATTTACTAAATAATGGTGGTAGCGACCATGTTGATGGTTAGAAAACCAATAACTTGGTTGTGACAACCATACACCCGATTGCAGCAAGCACAATATAGTAGCAGTAATCATATTGCAATCATGTTTTTTCTCTCCGTGTAAGAACGTTCCCATTAAATGATCACTAAACAATTAAGCATCCACTGTAAAGGGTTAAACAAATTTATTTAAAGAGTAAAATCTTTAGAAAAAAAAAATAATATTTGCTTCACAACATATTTTGATATTTAAAACTACCGATAACGGAGAATCGATCTTTTAAGCTAGTTGTACATTTAAACATAAACGAAGAGATATACATTTTTTAGTATTGTTAGCTCCTATGACACCACATATTTCATGGCTTTTTCTTTTGCTGAAGAAGAGCGCGAGTATATCCCAGAAAAACAGGATTTCAACTACTTACCAGCCTATTGACTCGCTTAATTTATTTTTGGTCGGGATACCAAAAAAGTAATCAGTAGTCAATATATTCTCACTAACAAAAAACACAAAGTAATGGGTGGTAATTACCCTCTAGCTTACAAACAGCCAAAAATAATTAGTACCAACTACTTTTTGGACATCGCGAACAAACGTTATGCAGCGATTAAGTAGGCTGCTACTTACCAGCTTTCCATGATGTTAATGAGAAATTTTAAACAAGTGTAAAGCCTATATAACACTTGCCAGTTTCGGTATTAGTAATCTAACTTATGTGAAAAATAACGAGTATGGAAGAGTTTAACCAAGGACCCTTGAAACTAGGATGAACAAACTACATTTTTTTTAGCCACGCATGATGCCATGGTGCCATGATGCCATGATGCCAAATGACGAAACTACAAAAAATTCTTAGGCGACACCATGAAATTCTTAGGCGATTTACAGAAACATTTAGCCACTTGCAATGGTACAACCCCAAGTACAGTGATTGTGTTGTGAATGTATACATGTTTGAATTTTGTTTTTCCTAACATTCAACAAAAACACAATATTAATTATTATTATAACAAACATATGGATATTTGATTTTTTTTGCTTAAGACAACAAACAAAACAATGGTAAACGTGAGTATGAAAGAAACAAAAAACACAAAACATCGGTAAACATCAGTAAATATTAAAAAAAAACCATTTTAATAAACATTTACATTTTATTATAATATTTCCATTTTTTATGTAATAAAAAAAAATATCCATTTGTTTGTTATAATAATAATTAATATTGTGTTTTTGTTGAATGTTAGGAAAAAAATTCAAACATGTATACATTCACAACACAATCACTGTACTTGGGGTTGTACCATTGCAAGTGGCTAAATGTTTCTGTAAATCGCCTAAGAATTTCATGGTGTCGCCTAAGAATTTTTTGTAGTTTCGTCATTTGGCATCATGGCTTCATGGTATCATGGCATCATGGGTGGCTAAAAATTTTGTAGTTTGTTCATCCTGGTTTCAAGGATCCTTGGTTTAACCATATAGAAAAAATAGAAATCTGTCAAATTAAAGTAAACAAGGCAGTGTCGTTGATATGATTTTTATTGATGTCTAAAAAAACTAGAATCTATAAACTAGCAAGTGTCATTTAGGCTTAAAGCGCACAAGCATATTTGTTAAAAATTAATAACTTAAATTTTTTTAATATATTTATGGATAGAAAAGGAAAATTTCTTTTTCAATCCAAAAATTTTCAACTTTAATTTGACATAAACTGCTTGAAGTTACTTACTAATAAATGAAGTAGAGTTTGAAAAATTAATTTATTTGAAGGAAAAATTAAAATGAAAACGGTGCCAAAGACACTTTTTACCAATATTTTATAAAATTTTACTTGAAATTAAGAAACAAATTTTATATAAAATTTGGTAAAAATTTCTAAATTATAGAAAAAGTTTACTATTGAGAACTAAGTTTTTAATCAAAAACAGCAAAATTTCCTCTAAAATTATTCCTTAAATTTGATAAAAATTTATAATAGATATAAACTGTTTCTATGGTAAAGGTAACATATTTTACCATATATTTTAAAGTACTTTCTACTCATTATGTAAATATTTTCCCACTTTCGAAGGACTTCCGCTTTGTAAGGATGCTGCTTTTAACAAGCTTTTTGCTATAAATTTTTATTTTTCAATTAAATTGAATTCTATTAAATTAATGTATTTAAAATATAAATAAAAAGTAAACAAATTAAAAAAATATACTGCAGGATATCCTGAAACGTAATAAATTGTGACAAAGTCAGATCCTTTTCGTAGTAAATTAATGATTCCCCTTGAGATAACTACAAAAGGAAACGCTCTTAGTGACACACGGCACCTGTGGCTAAGGAACACTGGTGGTCCTTTGTCTTCTTAAATTAACTAATTTAAGGAAAGTGTTGGAAAAATACAAAATATCACAGTTACATTTCTTGTTATTATTGGAAAATGGAAAAATGTCATAAGTTTATTTTATAGCATTTTTAGCTTAAACTTTATTAACATATACAAATTAAAACTTTTTTTATTATTAAGTGAAAAAAAAGTTTTAGTTCCTTCGATAAATATAAAGTTTAATGGGCGCAACGTCAATTATAGGGAAGCTATTATGCCGTAATGTATAAAATGTGCTTGCGATATTTTGTATTGTAGTCTGAAAGCAAAATTATTACATAAAAACGCAAATTCTAAATTTTTTACCTTAAAGCTACTTTAAGTTCAATATTTAAGACTGTTAAAATTAGAATAGGTCACGCACGATCACGAACTAAAAATTACAATCATGCACGATCATTTTTAGTTTGTTTTCTGAAATAACTATTTTTTCGTTAGAATTGGGAAATTTATCTAGTTTGTTTTTAATTTATTATTTTTTTTTTTTGTTTTTGGAAAAAATATTGAAAATAAGTAACGTTTTCCATCAAAAACTAAATTTTTCCTGGATGTAAGAAAAATTTAATAAAGTTTTTTTTTTTTTAATTTATCTGAAGAAATTTTTAGGAAAAAAATCCTATACCTAAAGGTTATTATTTCTCAAAAATCGGAAAACTTTTACTTAATAAAAAAATTTTATTTTATTAAAATTTTTAAAATTTATCTGAACTAAGTTGCATGAAAAATTTTCCCTAGAAATAGTTTATCAGTTTCTAAAGTCAAATAAATTTGTATTATTACATAGGAAAAAATTTATTACTTTTTGTTTTTAATTGCCTGAACTAATTTTAAGAAAACAATTCTTAAAAATTAGAAAGACCTTAAAACTGAATTTAGAAATGGCTTTCTAAAATGTAGTTATCTTTAGTACTCGCGTAAAAAATGAACACATATTTACTTTGTCATTTTAAGTTAGACACATTTTTTGAACTAAATCGGATTAAATAATGTTTTTAAATTTTTTTCAACTAAACTTAGTTTTTTCATATTAAAGTAAGCAAATTTTTTAAAACTAAGGTGTTTTTCTTAAAAATTGATAAATTTTTATTTAATGTTCTTGTTTTTTTCCTAAAATCAAAAAATATTACTTAGGTTAGATATAAACTATGTATATCTAAGTATATAAACTATCTCGTTTTTACTCAAACATGGGAATTTTTTATTCGTTTTAAGAGAGCGTCCCGGTAGGCTAGTTGGTAGCGTGCTAGCTTATCAGTGCGGGGGTCATGGGTTCAATTCCCACCAGAGGCTCTGGTCTGTTTTCGCTACAACGAGCTGAAGGCCTTTGTTGCTAGTGCTCGGTTAGGGCATTAATATATAATTTATAATTATATGATTAATAAATAAAATAAATAAATAAATATTCGTTTTAAGAACATTTTCTAAGTTCAAATAAAATTTGATTTAAATTGAGAAAAATTTTAAAATTATTTTAAAGCAAATTTTGGATTATTTTTTAATTCATGTCTTTTTTTTTAGTGTACAGGTTGGTTGAAAAGTTCCTGCGCTGGAAACGAAAGAATACTGTTTTTGTTACGAAATATATTTTTTTATTCAATATAATCTCCTAGAAGCTCAATACACTTGTTCCAATGAACTTCCAATAATTTTATCCCATCCTTATAATGGTTTTCCGGAAGCTCTGCAAAATAACCGTCTACGGCTGCTATGGCCTCTTCATTCGACGAAAAATGCTTTCCACGAAGGAATTGTTTGAGATTTCTGAAGAGATAGTAGCCACTGGGAGCCAAATCTGGTGAATACGGTGGATGTTCAAGCAATTCGTACTTTAATTCTTTGAAATTAGCCATCGTCAAAACACTTTTGTGAGCAGGTGCATTGTCTTTATGAAAAATGATTTTTTTCTTCTTTAAACCAGGTCTTTCCTCACGAAATTTTTCATCCAGCTGGTCCAAAAGGCTGCAATAATATTCAGAGTTGATTGTTTTACCTTCCTGAAGATAATCAATCAACAAAATTCCTTTTGCATCCCAAAAAACTGATGCCATAACATTCTTTGCTGATCGTTGTGACTTCACCTGCTTTGGAGCTGAACAACCAGCTTCAGTCCACTGTAAACGTTCTTGTTTCAATTTAGGATCATGGTGTTAGAACCAAGTCTCATCGATAGTTATAAAACGACGCAAGAAGTCGGTTTTATTCGGCTTAAAACGCTCCAAATTATGCTGAGAAATTTGTTTTCGATCCAGTTTTTGTTGAATTGTTAATGTGTGCGGCACTAACTTTCCAAACAGGTTTTTCATACGTAATTCTTCATGTAAAATATGGAGTACTCGTTTGTCTGAGATGCCTATGGCATTAGCAATTTCACGCTTAGTCAAACTTGGATCTTCACTAACCATATTATGTACCTGCTCAATGATTTCTGCTGTGGTTACAGTTTTTGGTCGTCCTTCGCGTGGATCGTCTTTAAGGCTGGTACGACCACGTTTAAATTCGCCAGCTCAAAATTCAACGGTGCGTTTTGAAGGTGAGGACTCCTTATACACTTCTAACAATTGTTCATAAATTTTCTTTGCTTTTAAACCCTTCAAAACAAAGAATCTAATGACTGCAAGATATTCAATTTTTTTCATATTAAAAAAAAATCAATGACACGTCAACTTCAAATCGCTTGTAAACAAACAAAGAATTGACAGAATGACTTGCAACTTTGCATGTGTTCTCAGGACAGTTATACCAACTTGAGAAAACAAAAGTTTGGAGCTAGCAGTGTCATCTCTTGGTGAGCGCAGGAACTTTTCAACCAACCTGTATAAAGTTTTTTTTTTTTTTTAATTCAGTCGAACCCATCAACCCTTGGGGATAGCTGTGCCTCCAGTATATTTATTTATAAAATATTCTAAAGTTTTTTTATTACAAATGTTTCTATACGAATATCGCTACAGTGACTTTTAATTGTTTATTTTTTCTAATTATCAACAAAATCTCCTGTGTATTTAAAAATAAACTGCAATCTATAATGTAAAATGTATACATTAACATTAAATCAACATTATTGTTGCTTATATTTTTAATAAATAGATTTTATAGCAAATAATAAAATTAAATGATAATTGCAACATTTCAAAATAATTAAAAATAGTTTTTGTGCTTTTAAAAATTGGGATTCAAATATATGAAGTCGAATTTATTCAAATAAATAAACAGAGTTAAATGCTAACCTTTTAAAATTCCATACAAATTTGACAATTACTTAGATTAGTTATATTTTAGTTATCCGTCAAATCAAAAAAAAAATCAAATTACACAAAAATGTGTTTTATGCGAAACCTTAAAGATTGCTTTCCGTATGCCCATTAACTTTTAACGTGGATAAATCTCAACGTTTAAACAATTTCACTTTTTTTTTAATTTTAATCGGATTAACGTAGAATTGCTTTAAGTACTTAACGTTGATAGGTAAGATCAAAAGTAGAGTTATTGTTAAGCACTAAGCCCTGGTGTTTTTGTTAAGTTGCTTTGCGGTACTTTTTAAGAAAATTGTTGATTGAAAATCATGAATACCGCTAAATATCCAAATTTTAAAATGTAATAAATATTGTAGTATAAATGATATTTAATAGAATGAATTGATTTTCATCATTTAAATTTTTTTATTTTTCTTCTAAATAAAATTTATTGAATTTTGTATGCGAATAAAAACAATTTTAATTGACATCATATAGAACAGGGCAATATAAACTTATTGAATTGGGAATTTTATAAATACAATTATAAAAAGATAAATTGATATTTAAGATACATATGTATTTGCAAAAATATAAACAGTTGAAGTTTTTAATTAATATTAATTTGAGTTTAATTAAGCAAATATTTACTTAATATTTAATACTATAAATTTGACTTTAATAAACTTTGTTGATTCAGTAAAATAAAATTTAAAAAGTTTAATAAACTTCTTAAATGGTCTTATAAAAAAAACAAGTAAGAGCGGCTAAATTCGGCTATGACGAATCTTATATACCCTTCACTATGGTTGGGAATGGACAGATTTATATACGCACGCCTTTAAGAGGAAATTAACCATTTAGTTTGGTGATAAAACTTGGACTCGGGAAGATTTATGGTTCCAGAAAATAGGTATTTAAAAAAAATTTATATTTTGGGCATAACTTTTTTGTATCTGAACCGATATTTCCGAGTTTTTTCAGCAAATATGTTATACTAAAGATTTTCGATCTTTTTCTATATAAGTCATATTACAGCTCTAGAATAGTGTTTGTTGTTTGTGTATAAAAGGTGAAGAGGTGAAAGAAAAGAATTTCAACAAATCGTTAAAATAAATCACTAGAACTGCATGTGTTTTATTTCTACAAAAAATAAACAAAAAAAAGTCTTAAGAAAATAAAAAAAAATGTACAAAAAAAAAGTGAATTAACGGGGATTCGAACCCGCGGCCTTAGAGAAAAAAGTATTTGTGGCATAGCGTCTAGACAACTGAGCTATTGAAGCTCACACAAAATCATCGTTAATAGAGGTACATATATAAAAAGTCTTCTCTCATTAGAGATTTGTTTGGTTTTTATTTAAATGACAAATCTTTGTATGTGTTTGTTGTTTGTGTATAAAAGGTAGATATGAAAGAAAAGAATTTCAACAAATGAATGTGTTTGTTATGCGTAAAATTCTACATACATATTAAACAAAGGGATTTTACGGAAAAAATTAGAGGTAGTCCTGGTTTTTTGCTAATATCTCAGCCATTCATGAACCGATCTGTCTGATTTTCAATAGCAAACAGAAATGGATCACATGTAACAGAAATAAATAACAATCAAGTCCTCATCATGTCTGGGTTCTTCGGAAAACCCATTTCAACACACAGACGGACAGACGGACATGGTTATACTTCATAGGGTCTTAGATCAATATTGTAGAAATTATAAACAGAATGACAAACTTATATATACCCTGCCACCTGTGGTGAAGGGTATAAAAATCCGGAAATTTAAATAGAACAAAACTAAAATGCATGGAAAATAATGAAAAATATATATGCTTTAGAGGGTTAATGCACAATTTTTGTTTGGACTTCAAACCATCTATTTATTTGTCACAAAAAATAAACAATGAAATCGTTTATAAAATTTCTCTAATGCTACCAACGAGATAAAACTTTTGATATGTCACCTAAATAGTTGAAAAAACGTAAAAGAGGAGATTTTTGTTCGGTGTTTAAAAAGTTTATATTATTCGTATTCAAAATAAATTAGAAATAATGTGCCTTACACGACAAAATTAATTTATAAGAAAAAAAATTGTCGCTATTGTCTGTTGTTGTTACTTTTGTATGGAATTTGTTTACAAAATGTTTGTCGTTGACGACCAATGGGAGTTAAAACAACTAAAATAAGGATTAAATTCTTCCACCAATATCCTGTTTTTGATACAAATGTACAAAATGTAAGTGAAAAAAATTTTTTGAGGTGAAAACATTTTTTGTAGGGAATAAAAATTTTAGTGGTGAAAAAAATTTTTTCAGGTGAAAAATATTGGAGGTGAATACAAAATATTATTTACTTCTAAGCGACTGGCGAAAAAATATGATAAAATATATTATGTATCAGTCGCTACTATGAAATTGTACTAAAATACGAGTACACCAATTTCTATGGAAAATTTCGAGGTATCTACACATTTTTACTCATAACTTTTTTACCGCTGGACCGATTTGCTCATTTTCAATACCGGACTGCTCGGGAGGATGGCCAATAATCTTGGTAAAAATAGGCACCCCCGCTTGCGTCTTCGCGTCGCGATTGCCATTTCAACAGACAGACGGACATCGCTAAATCGACTTAAAATTGCAAAAGGATCACGAATATATACTTTATAGGGTCATATACCTATATTTCGACATGTTACAAACGGAATGACAAACTGATATATACCCTCACCATATATGGTGGAGGGTATACAAATATATTTGACGACGCATTTCTTTAGAAATGTGTTTAGCACAATTTTCAATGGGTTAACCATTTGGAAATTTCTTTTAAAATATTGAAGTTAATAATCCATTTCCATTTTTTGGGCAAAACAAGTAGTTTAATGAGAAAATACATATACTGGGTGATTTTTTATGAGCTTTCGGATTTGATTTAAAAAAAAACACTTAAAATTTAGAGAAATGTATGAACATTTTTTTTAAGGCGATAGAACGGTCTAAATAATTCAATACTTAAAGATGATTTCATGTATATGTGGACCGCGCCTGCGCCTCAAATGGTTCATACGCTGGGTCCAATTTTGGCATACTCTCTACAACATATCAGCCGGTATCTCACAAATAAATTCTTCAATATTGGCTTTCAGAGCGTCAACCGTTGCGGCTTGTCTCTATAGACATGAGCCTTAACACAGCCCCACAAAAAATAATCTCAAGGCGTTAAATCGCGAAATAAACTGTTCACCGAACTCTCCTCTTAATTAGGCAATTTTTCGCGTGCTGTGTGGCATGTGGCGCCATCATGTTGAAACCACATGGCAGCCAAGTCCAGCTCTTCCATTTTGGGCAAAAAAAAGTTTGTAATCATTGCACGGTAGCGCTTCACAGTAACGTTCCTGCCTTCGTCGTCTTTAAAAAAATACGGTCCAATGATGCCACCGGCCCATAAACCACGCCAAACAGTGCATTTTTCGGGATGCATTGGCAGTTCTTGCAATGCCTCTGGCTGTTCTCCACACCAAATTCGGCTATTCTGTTTGTTGACGTACGCATTGAGTCAAAAATTAGCTTCGTCACTGAAGACAATTTTTCGATAGAAACACATTTCTCACAAAGCACGAATTTTGGTAATAAAATTCAATGATTTGCAAGCGTTTCGTTTGTTAGTCGATTTATGGTTAAATTATAAACCAAACTGAACATGTTCGACAGTAACATGTTACACGAAAACAGCTGAGATGCCAAAAAGAAAGTTTCAAAAAAATCACCTTTTATAAGGAAACAAAGTTTTAGCCCCAAACACCTTAATTGGAAACTTAGTACATAGTAATGCACTCATATTTCTGTGGCTGTTTGTGTCTGTCGTTTTACTTTAGAATGCTCAAATAAAAACAAGTTTGTTTTTGAAACAAAAATATACACTCAAAACTAAAAGAGTTTATTTTGAAAACAAGAAAAAAATGCGTATCTTATAACCACAAAAGATACTTATAAATAACTCATTGTCATGATCGGTTCCAGGGTTTCCACGGTTGTATTAATGCGACATATATGAGCATATCAACATTCATATTGGATCGTACAAATATAATATAAATATTACTAATAGGGGGAAATATTGGATTTTAAGAAATAACTTCACAATTTTAGTCTTCTTGCGAGTAGACATTTTTTTATATTTGGTGTTATAAGTCATTCCTAAGTCAAAAATTATTACTTCGAAGTAATTGCTAACTTTTATTGATATGGCTCATTGTAAGGTGCTATAAATTACGGCTATATAAGGGGGTAATTAATTTACTAAGGCTACCATGTCACTTTTTTGAACAAATTTCGGCACCAAAATTTTTAAACAATTTTTCAAAGAAAATAATATAATTTTGTTCGGTATTTATAACGCACATGGGATTAATAAATTGAATAGACTAATTTATTGATGATTTCAATAGCATTACATTGATATAAATTGTAATAAAATTATTTTCATTAGCATTTTTTTTAAATAATGATAATAATTTTAATTGGTTCATTTCATTAATCAATGGTAATGCTTTTTTAAATTCCATTGCAATTAATAATAAATCAATTAAAAACAAATAATTAAAAAAATATAATTTTATATCGATACTGCACTAGAGCAAAATTTTTTCCGTTTTGTGATTTATCGCTTAGTTTTCGAGATACCTGTCATTTTACAAAATGGTGAATACCTCGAAAAGTGGTCGTGATTGCTCAAAACGGGCGAAATTTTTTTCTCGTAGAGTGTTAGCATACTACGATAATGAAAATAGATCATCTCTGGAAAATATCCCGAGGGATTCATTAAAAAAAAAAACAGCGTAAACAAATGCTTTTTTTGATCAATTTTAAATATTTTTTGAGGCATTAGTACGATTTCATTAGCACAAGTAGGGCAAAAGCTAATGCCAGAAAATTTGATTTCCAATAAATAGTAATGAAATTTGTTTGGCATTTGGATTACTCATCTAATGCTTATGAAATTACAATGCCAATGAAAAACTCCAATTATAATCTGAAACTTATCCAGCAGGTTCTTGACTTGCTGGTGCCGGAATTTTTTATTTTAAAACTTTCAACTCCGCTAAAAATTCTAATTTATTCTAACTTTGCCTTCGTTCAAACAAGAGCTTTATACAAATGTCTGAGACCTTTGTTCTTAAAGTCCGTTAGACATCCCTTTCGTTTGTCTATCGGACATTTATGATTAGAATACTCTGGCAAATCATCATGAATAGATTGACGCTTGCAACACGCTATCAGATTATCCAGATTTACTTTGAAAAGCACTCATCAATTCGCGACGAAATTGTGCCTAGCGATAAGGCTTATTTTTGGCTTAACGAGCGTGTTAGTAAACAAAATTGCCGCATATGGAGTGAAACCAATCCACAAGAGACGCTACAGACTACATTACATCCAGAAAAATGCACCGTTTGATGCGGTTTACACGCTGGTGGCATAATTAGACTTTATTTCTTTATTTATAGAGATTGTTACCTAACCATGATCAATGATTTTTTGTTTGAAAATATGGATGACATTGATCCGGTCGAGATGTGGTTTCAACAGGCGCTACGTTCCATACAGCGACCGCAACCATCGATGTATTGAAATCAAAATTTGGCGATAAGTTAATTTCGAGAAATAAACTTCCAATTTGGCTTCCAAGGAGGTGGGATTTGACACCTCCCGATTATTTCCTATGGAGCCAGCTGAAGTCACCAGTAACAATTGACACGTTTAAGATCAACATTGTTCGTGTTATTACTGCCAGCAATGCTCGAAAAAGTGGGCCAACGTTGGACGTCCAGAATAGACTTCGTCAAAAACAGCCGGGGTGGCCATATGCCCAAAGTCAATTTCAAATGTTAATGCCATATACTGATCTCTCGAATACAAACATTTTTTAAATTAAAATTTGTTGTGATATTTTTTACAATTTAAAGTTCTATCGGGCCTAAAAAACATCCTTTATATGCCGAACAAAATTATTTCATATTTTGATTTGAAAAAGCTCGAATTAGCCATACGTAGACGTAACGTCGAAGAATCAGCTGATTCAACACAAGAAAATAAAAACAAACACTTACCCTAGATAAACGGAGTGAGGCGGAACGGAAGAATCTGTTGAATTTTGGTTTTCTTTTCGTATTTACGTGACAGCTGATATTGCATGACATATTTATTTTAAAAGAGTGTGAAATAATATTTAAAAAGGAAAATACAAATAATATAAAGATATAAAATTTTAAAATAAAAATTGTGCAAAACAAATAATAAATAACAATGAAAGTAAGAAGTGTTAGTCAAGAACAGATGATACGTTTTCGTTTATCTATATGTTCACAACTTCTGCTCCGTGCCTTTATTCCCAAATATTTTGTTGCCAAAATTTGTCAAAAATGTGTCATGGCAGCCTTAGTAAATTTATTAAAAATACCCTTTACCCTGGTCGGTCCCCATGTTATGTATGCATAAGCTGTTAGTACTCTCACAATTTGTTTTTAAAGCAAATTCTATATCATCTCTGGTTATTTCAGAATTTTTTCTTCAACAATTCAAACCTTAAATTTTTTTTCTATAGAAAAATTTCTAGAATTTTTCAGATTTCTCTAAAATAAAATTTCTGAAATTTTTTGTATATTTACTACAAATAATGGGCCATGTCTAGAATTTTGGCACTGAAATTACTAAATTATGTTTTCAAAAATATACAAGGTTGATGCCTTTGTCCAAAATATTGAAACAATAAGTAGTAACAAAATGTAAATTGCCAATAGAGAATGCGAGAGAGGAGAATACACACACACACATACACATAGTGAAACTACCACAATACAAAAATTGGATGTTGGTTGAACACTGATCACTACACAAATGCGTGATAATCACGTTTAAAATGCCTGAACAGCAAGCAAGCAATACAATATAACCGATTTTGTATATACTTTTTTCCATTCTTTTGTTTACCTCAATTTATAATATTTCTTTTGTTCTTCAGATGAATTACAATTTAAACAAAAAAAATGTTATTTTAATTGTATGGAGTCAAAAAAAAAATTATTTTGTTATTGTAGCGATGTAAACAAATGCATTTTTTTAATTCAAACGATCTTTATTTGACCGTTTAAATAATTCTTGTTTAATTTTTAAATTTAGCCGACTTTTAAATCCATATACATACTGGATTATTTATTAATTGTTGATGTATAAAATTGGAGTGAAATTTGATTGGTGCCAGCACATGTTGATGACGTGTGTTTTCGCTTCGTTTAGCACATACGTGACCTGTACAATATAGCCCATGCGAACTGAATATTCCCTGTAGGAAGCCTGGGGGTCAAGTGCTACAAGTCACCACTTTTGTCGAATATTTTGGGTGACTTTTTGGTGACATGTCTACATAGCGTCTATACTTTTTACATTCCTTTTTTGCAGCTGCAAAGCTGTGCTTGTTCTTGATTTTTTTATTGTTGTATTTTGTTGAAAAAACATGTGCATAGCTGCATGCAAAATTAAAGTTTTCAATAAAAATATAAAGAAAAATGAATTTAAAAGTTAAATATACAAATTTGAACAAAATATATATTGAGCAAAAGAAATTACAAAAAACTTTTCACAATCAATTTTGTCTAAAAATAACAAGAAAGAGGCAATAATTTTTTAGTGAAAATTGCAACTCTGGAGATTTTGTGGAGCCTGATGAAGATTTTACGGAGCCTGTGGATGATTATGTGCAGTCTTTTGAAGATTTGTCCACTACAAAATTAAATTTGCACGAAAATGTTTTTACTTTAATAAAATTTATAAAAAAATGTATTATTCAAATATCTAATTTAATAAAATAAATGCACCTGTTTAATCTTATTTCCATCCTAGTGTGGAAATCAAGTAAAAAGTTCCAAAAGTGTAGACTAGAATTACTAAAATGTACTAGTGAATCTCTGGTTCCAATGTCAACACCTAGTCAATAGTTGTGTAGATTCGAAATAACACGCACATGTTAAATGTCTACAGCAGAAAGCGTTGGCTGGGGCATAATTAGTCAATAGTACTGGTGACAAAGTAAATAGTGAATCAGTACAGTTTCACCATCGACATTTTCTACAGGGTTATAAAATAAAATACACAAACATATTTTTATTTATTTGTTGTTGTGTTAAAATCAAAACATACATATGTTTATATTTTTGTTTTGAAAAATATATTGTTTTGTTATTAAATAATTTGACATAATTTTGATTTCAATAAGCATGTTTATTTATAAATGCTTACTATAAAGCTAGGTTTCATACTGAGTTAACTACACTCACCAAAAAAAAATCTGTAATGGCAACTGAAAATTTTGCTGTTATTACGGGAAATTCTGCTAATTTGAGCCCAGCGGTATTTTTTGCTAATCTTAGCTGACGTGTAGTACAATGAAATTATTAGAAAAATTAGTAGCCGCTACTAAATTTTAGTAGACTTTTTGTAAAGTGGAATTTAAAATCTGTTTGCTAAAATCAGCAAAAAAAATACTAAATACTATTAATATTAGTACAAAGTTTTAGATTTATATTTTTTATCGAGCATCAAATATTTTAATTATATTTTTTAAAAGATGTTTTATACAAAATGAAAAAAAAAATCAAAGGCTTAAAAATCTTAAAAATTGTTAAAACATAAACGAATTTATTATTTTGTTTTAATTTGGTAATTTCTGTTTTGAAAAATATTTTAGTCAATTTTTTTTTTTACTTTTAAGGTGAAATTTAAATTGTTGTTAGGGCTGATTTTTAGAAATAAAAAAATTTTTTAGTACTATTTAAAGTGGATGTCCTATTTTTAGACATGAGTCGGTATCTTCACTTCCGATCCCTTTTATAATCCTATGTAACATTTTAGGGCAATTTTAGTTTGTATGCATAAGTTTGAATTATTAGAAATAACATTTCCCTCAATATCGACTTTTTTAAATTAGTATTTTTTTTTTTGCTAATTTTAGCAAATCGGTTTTCAAAAATTTGTAAAATGATTTCTGATATTAGCAACGAAAATTTGTAGATATTCTGTAAAAACTCTGTAATTTGTAAAATGTAAATAGCAAAAAGATTGCTAAATAATAATTTTTTTACTAAAAATCAGTACAAAAATAGTAGTGGGATTGAAAACCGTTTACAAATTTTTCTACTAACTTTTTTTTCTGAGTGTACTAGCGAACTCAAAAATTTGTTATTGTTTTGTTATTTTCTTTGGTTTTATGGTTAAGTTATAGTTAACTCTTTATGTATGGAACCCAGCGTAAGAGTACACAATTTTTTTCTTAAATTGCATAAAAAATATATAAAAATAAATACTATTGTAATTTTTTTGAATGCAGAGTGTTAACAAGTTTATTTGTTTATTCAACTTCTTATCTTTACACAAGTTGGAATATAAATAAACAAGCTTTTTTAAAATATTTGCGTAGTAAAATTAAAATAAATATTATTTCCCATAAGTATGAAAAAAATTAAAGTACAAACTTCGATTTTTAATTTCCTGATTTTGTAAGTAATTTTTCCAATATCAAAAAGCGTGTTTTATTTATTTGCATGAAAGCCAAGCATAAAAGTTTAAGTCAGCCATGCAGACTATAGAATACCCTACATCAGTTGGTTGAAAGTCAACTAGTGTTTAAGAAATCTTTATGGTTTAAAATGGACTTGTGTCAATATTGGTCTTAAAATGAGTAAATAAATAAATGAAAAAGTCAAAGATTTTAATGTCAGGTATATTTATGAACAAATTGCGAATATGGTCCACATGGGAAACAAGTTTAAACATGGACCGACTTCTGCCACAAGGAATGTGGGTAGTCATTGGGCTGTTATAAGTCAATGTACCAAACAACATCGAAATATTATAGTTACTTCACATATTATGAACAAATTTTTGGAAACTCGATATAAATCAAATCAATTGAGGTTTTGCCTGGGCCTTAATGAGTCAGTGTACCAAATTTCATGAAAAATACGATATGTAGCGTAAGAACTAGTAATATAATAAATTTTTAAGAGTGCGTGTTAATAGGTACTACACTCAAAAAAAAAAGACATGAACTAAAAATTAATCCAAAGTTTCCTTTAAAATAGTTTAAAAATTTTCGTCAATTTAAGTCAAATTTTTTTTAAACTTTAAATTTTTTTAAAAACTTTAATTTTTTTTAAATTAATAAAAATTCCTATGTTTGGGTAAAAACGAAACAGCTTATATACTTAGAAATAGTTCATATCTTTCCTATGTAATATTTCTTGATTTAAAAAAAAACAAGTTTATTAAGTAAAAATTTATCAATTTTTAAGAAAAACATTTTAGTATTAAAAAATTTGCATTACTAAAACTTAGTTTAGTTCAAAAAAAAAAATGTATAACATAATTTCATCCCATTTAGTTCGAAAATGTGTCTAACTTAAAACTTGAACATAATGTGTGTTCATTTTTTTTTCGCGAGTGCAAAATTTAACTAAATATTGGAAATCCATTTCTAAATTCTGTTTTAAGTCTACCACTTTCTTATTTTTAAGAATTGTTTTCTAAAAAATAGTTCAGGCGATTAAACAAAAGTAATAAACTTTTTCATATGTAATAATAAAAATTTATTTGATTTTAGAATCTGATGTACCATTTTTAATAAAAATTTCAAGCAACTTAGTTCAAATAAATTTTAAAAATTTTTATAAAATATTTTTTTCAAGTAAAAGTTTTTTAATTTTCGAAAAATATTTTTTTCCTAAAAATTTCTTCAGAAAAATTAAAAAAAGCAAGTAAATTCTTTTTTAATCGAGAAAAAAATTATTTTTTGTTGGAAAACGTTTAACTTATGTTCAATATTTTTTTTCCAAAAAAAACAATAAAATAAAAAGAAAATAAACTAGTTAATTTTCTTAATTTTAAAGAAAAAATATTATTGATGGAAACTTATTAAATTATACATTATCGTGCATGATTGTACTTTTTAGTTCGTGCTCGTGCGTAAGTCAAAAATCACTCACGTGCCCAGATGTTATCTTAACAGGCTTATATATTGAACTTTAAAGTAGCTTAAAATATAATTTAAAAATTTTGTTAACAAACGGCAAAACATTTCGAATTTGCGCTTCTTTGTAATAATTTTGTTTGCTGACTACAATGCAAAATATCGCAAGCTTTCCTATAATTGACGTAACGCCCATTAAACTTTATGTTTATCGAAGGCACTAAAACAATTTTTTTTTTTTTTAAGTTATAATTTGTATATGTCAATTAAAGTTTAAGCTAAAAACGCAATAAAATAAACTTATGACATTTTTTCAATAATAACAGGAAATATAACTGTGATACTTTGTATTTTTGCAACAATTTCTTTTAATAAGTTAATTTAAGAAGACAGAGGATCCCCAGTGTTCCTTAGCCATAAATGCCGTGTGTCAATTTATTACGTTTCAGAGTACATTTTTTTTTAATTGTTTACCTTTTTGCTAAAGAAATTTAATTTCTATTTTAAACACATGAGTTTAGTATAATTCAATTTAATTTAATCAACAGAAATGTATAGCAAAAAACTTGTTAAGAGCAGCGTCATCACAAAGCGAAAGTCCTCCGAAAGTGGAAAAATACTTACACATGGAGCTTAAAGTACTATAAAATATATGGTTTAATATATTATCTTTATCATAGAAATGGTTTCATATTTATTAGATAATTTAAAAAAATTTTAAATAAAATAATATTTTTCTTAAAACCAAGGACACATTTCCTAACTAACAGTAAAATTTAAGATTTTACTGTTTTCGAAAAAAAATTTAGTTCTCAATAATAAAATTTTCTATAATTTAAAAATTTTGACCAAAAATTAAGTAAAATTGGTTTCTTAATTTTATTTAAGTAAAATGTATCTTTGGCGCCATTTTAATTTCAATTTTTCCTCCTAATAAGTTAATTTTTCTAAATTCTAGTTAATTTTTTTTTGGGTGTAGCTCTAAACATGGACCCTACATTACTACGTTTTGAGTGTTTAAACACCAGCTATAATTGTAACAACAAAAAGTATTGGGCTTAGTATAAACTTAGAATCGCTTTTTAGGCGATTTTTTTATGGAATATGATACAATGATTCATATCAGTGAAGTGTTTTGATTGTGGTTAAATAAGGTCCATGTTTAGATCAATTTCCCATAAAAATCACTCACTTCTAAAAAAAAAAATTACGCGCTGCAAATCGCATATATTCATTTTAATTTTTTAGTTTCCAAACTAGGAAATCTGCTTTTTGAGATTTTTTTGATCTTTGTTACTATCGAATTTCTGGAATAAAATTTACGCAATTATATTTCTATATTCTATATATTATATTTGTTTTCGATTTCTTTTAATTTATGAGTTTTTTTTTTAAATAGAATTAAAGTATGTAAAACATCACGTACCAGCTGTTTAATAGATATGTTGTGTGGCTGTAGTTATGATACGCAGTGTATATCGTTCTTATTAGCATAATTCCGTATTTAGTAAATTCATAAAATTATACATTTGTTTTTCTGTTTTTTATTTTTACTAACAAAAAACCTTAATGTTTATCAATGGTTTTGGTTGTGAATTTCAATTTTTCTTTTTCTCACCGGTTTTGAGTGTATTTACACATTTCGCGAGTATATAATACAGAAATATCTCGATTTCGAGAATTAACTCAATTGTAAACATTTGTTTTGTTAAGAATCCAACAAAACATTAGTGATCAACAGCGTAAAAGTTTAGTTGATAGACAACTATTGAACTTAAAACAACTTTATAATAAAAAAAGAACAACCTTAAAGCACACTAAATATTAAAAAAAAAATATAAAAAAACAAAGGAAATTTAAAGTGTACTTAAA
This sequence comes from Eustalomyia histrio, assembly GCA_949748255.1. Classification (NCBI taxonomy): domain Eukaryota; kingdom Metazoa; phylum Arthropoda; class Insecta; order Diptera; family Anthomyiidae; genus Eustalomyia; species Eustalomyia histrio. The sequence continues at coordinate 19,950,811 of OX456527.1, read as the reverse complement.
ATTATTTATGTGAAAAAATTGTGTTAATAAATAAAATAATAAAAATGCCGGTAGATATTTATACCCAACAATTTGTGCCACCAAGGTATTAAGTAAAAAAATTTAGAAAAAAAATGCAAATCACCTTATTTTTATATCATTTTATAGAATATTTATGATCATAATTTATTTGCATGTACTTTATAGATCAAATTTTACAATTTTATAATTGCTAGAAATTGTTTTAAATTTCATAAATTGAAAAATTAAAAGCAAAAATGTAAATGGTTGTTTGCATTGGAAATATTTGCGTCGTTTTTCTGAATGGAAACCTTGGCATAATTTAAATTTATTGTATACAATTTAATATTATTGATTTGTTGTGTATGCAAAATAATTAGAACTTTTTTTTTTAAGATAAACATTGTTTTTCATTCAATACATATGTATAAATATTTCTTTCGTATCTGTTCTGGTATCGAAAATTGAATGTGAAAATATTCGAAAATTTGTTTTTATGAATTTTACATCGGTTTTTTTTTAATTTAATCTTGTATAAAATATGTTGGCTGCATAAATTTTAAAATTAAACATAAATAACATTAAATTAAAATGAAACTTATTAATTGTGTCGGCAATATTAACTGCAATTTCGGCTACACAAATGTACACGGCAATTTGATGTAAAACACTAACCAACATTGCAGTTATTTTTAAATGTTCGTGTAGTTAAAATAAATGCAATATCAGTTAATTTGTAATGTAATGTACATTTTCTCAACTGCAATTGCAGTTAATTTAAACGACATAAGTCTCTTTGTGTAAATTTGTTTTTCTGTTTTCAAATATGTTTCCTTTTATTTATAAAATGAGAAAAAATATTAAATACAATAATTGACTTAACTTTGTATTTTTTTTTTGTCTCTATGTAGAAAGTTGTTGGTCTCTTTGTAGGTGAAAGTTTAGAATATAGTTTTAATTTATAAAACAACTATTTTTGATTTCATATGTGAATTTTTTACCTTTTTTATTTTAACAAAACTTTGAATAACATTTTTACTGGATTTTTGAGTATTTTTTTATATTTAATATTTTTGTTTATTTACTTTTTTTTCTTGAGAAATGGCAGTGGTAATTCTTTTGTTTAAAATAATTGAAATTAACATTCTTGCAGTAAAATAGTTCCAAATGAAAAAAATTTTTACTTTGTGGAAGAAAGAATATATAGATTTTAAATGATTTTGAATATCCCTTTCAATAAAAGAAAATTATTTTATTCGAATGTTTTGTTCCCTTGTATGAAGTTTTTTCATGAACAATGAAAACAGTGCCTTTAAATTAATTTTTTTTTCCAATTTTCATGTGTATTTTAATGTTTGATTTTCATGTCTCATATTTCCCTGTATATCATTTTAAAAAAAATATTCTTTTTTTAAAAAAATTACAAATCGTATTACCAATTGCCCTTTTTTATATCAAAAAGTCTATTAAAACGGATATTCAACGCTTTTAAAATCCTTTAAAAAATAGTAATGATATGAAATTTTAAAAATAACTTGGGGCTAAAATCGAGTTTTGACGTTAGTTCCTCTGGGCTCCACATTAATTCTTTAAAAATAAATGTGGAGACCAGATAAAAAAATTTCTTATACTACATTTTTTATTTCTATTTTATTTTTATGTATTTTATATTTATAAGGTTTGTTTTTCGAATTTAATATCTATATCGTATCTATAACTAATTGTAAAGAAAACGACTATCCCTACTGACCTGAAAATACAAAAATTTCAAATATTTTTATGACAAATATTTTTGTTTACATTTAAAAGAGAAAAGCCAAGAATTTCAAAGACTTGGCAGCATTTTTATACATAACTACAACAAGTCTATATCTACTTAAATTATTATGGAATATTTATATAAAATTCGAAAACAAACAAACCTATAGTAGTTTTTAAAAACTATTTGTATTTACTTGTCACATTCCATACCAATTTTCAATCTAAAACTATAAATTTTTAAAAACTACTAGTTTTTGGTTTTAGTGTAAAATATAAAATGTGCTTTAAATTTCAATGCGAATAAAATATGCAGAACCTCTTTTTATGTCTGACGACCAATGGGACACAAATGTCCCATTTTTTTAATTAAGTAGAGTACTAAATCAATTCCGAGTATGTAAAATCATAAATCCGTTCGTTTACTGGACAATTTGTACATATTTTTACAGAAATCCCCAGTAAACAGAATGAAAAAAGAGAATAAAGTGATAGTTCGATGTTAAGAGTTTGCAAATTATTACTGAACAAATTTTTGCCAGCAAGAATATTCAATCAGAAAAAAAAGATAATGGAAAATCATAAACATAAGAGTATTTGCAACTACGTTTTTGTATGCAAATGCAAAGCAATTAATATTGTAAAATAAATTATGGAAAATATAAGAAAACCTACTCAAATGTTTCTACTTAATATTTTACACCAGTTATAGTTTATTTTTAAATTTTTCGTTGCAATCAGCTGTTTCACAAATTTGTAAATTGTTGTAAATTTTCGGTTCTCGCGTACTTTTTTTAGAAAGTTTTTTTATAGAGAGTAAATTTGTCCTTCTCTCTGTATGTTTGTAACTCAGTTATTCTTACTGGACTACATTTATAAATATTTACTTTAATAAGATTAATAATTAATATTAAAATATTTGTAAAAAATAAGATGTTAATATCATATAATAATTGATTTAACAATGTAATGTATGTTTTTTTTCTCAGTGAACAAGTTGAGTAATTTTTGAATTGCTCTTAATTATATGTTCCTAAACGTTATGTAATGACAAACTAAATTTATTCAAAATAAATCATGCAATTTGGTTGTCAGTTATCTGTCTATATGTTTGAGTAAAACATATAAAGGTTAAAAAATAACAATTTTATGAATTTTTTTAATTGAGAATGCATTATTTTTTTCTAAATTCAAATAATCAATTGTATAAATTACAGAAAATCATTTATGAAACTCTATAATTGTTTAATTTTAAAAATGTAATTAAAATATAATAAACATGATAAATTGTTTTATGTATTTTACTTGCATTTTTTTAAAAACAATATTAATTGCATTAATTAACATTTATTATATGAATATAATAGTTTTATCTGTTCAAAATTCTTAACATCGATCAGTACATATGCAACTGTTGTCTTAATAAATAAAAACATTAATTGTTTGCATAATTTGCAATACTCATGGGAATAAGGCAAACAAACAAATAAATAAAAAAGTAATCACATTACGTCATTCGTTTACTTTCATAATAATAATAATGAATACATATAATCCTGTTTTTATACGGTACATAGGTTACAGGAAATATCGTGTAATCGAATAATATACAAAAATTAATAATTTTGTAATACAAACACAAATGTTGTTCTTCAGTATGCAAAGTTTATTTTATTTCACATATTATCATCATTTTATAATATTGAGCGCCCGGTAGGCTAGTTGGTAGCGTGCTAGCTTATCAGTGCGGGGGTCGTGGGTTCGATTCCCACCAGAGGCTCTGGTTTGTTTTCGCTACAACGAGCTGAAGGCCTTCGTTGTTAGTGCTCGGTTAGGGTATTGAAATATAATTTGTAATTATATGTTTAATAAAATAAATAAATAAATAAAAAAATAAATAAATAATATAATATAATATTAAAGAAAAAAAAACAAAACTTAAAAAAATCAACTTCACTGCTAAAACAAAATCGTTCTAAAGTTTGAAAAACTTTTAAAAACAAGATAAGATTATTTCTGTTGACCGTGTTATTTTAAATTCCTATAAAAAAGACCGCGTAGAAACAGGATTAGGTGTTTTAATTGTGCAATAAGAACATGTGTGTACATACTACAGTGTTGTGCAGAACCAGACCTTGAAAAAGAGTTGATTTAATATTTTATAAATTATTTTATTAAATCAGATTTAAAATAATAATTGACTACTCAATTTCATTTGAATCTTTTTTAATTCAACTGAATCCAATAAAACATAATTATTTTTTTAAATCGCAAATTAAAAAAGATTGATTTGATTTGCGAATTAAAACAAAATAGAAAAACATTAAAATTTACTTGCAAGTCTCGCTTAGTTTCCTAGATATATTTGCCATTTTGTAAAATGGAATTTTGTTTAAATGATAGGGCAAAACTGACAAAATTTTTGCTATAATAGAATAATAATATACAGCCACAGGATGACCCATTTGTATTTCGTATACAAAATGCAGAAATTTGTATTATCGGAGTGTGTTATTTAATATTATCATATAAATTGACAAAAAAAAATAGTCCCCCTGTGGCTCTTTTATAAAAATTCCAAGAAACCCTACGGGTTTAAAATTAAATTATCGTGATTTAAAAAAAATTATTTTAATTGAAATTAACTTTTTAAATTTTTTGAGCTTTTAAAAATAAAAATAATATTATTCATTTTTTAATATTTCGCTACTCCATTGTGTAGCATCTTCAGGAAATAATAATTATGATAATAAAAATATTATTATTTATTTTTCAATATTTCCTAAAGATGCTACACAATGGAGTAGCGAAATATTGAACAATAAATAATAATATTTTTATTTACAAAAAAAAAAACAACCTTTACAAAAAAAAAACAACACTTGCGTGTTTTCAGCAAATCATGTTATTTTGACGAAAAAAAATATATGGGAAAACATGTACAATACAGTGTTTTGTTTCAAAACACATGCAAAACACGTTCAGTGGAAACGTAGCCTAAAGCTCAAAAAATTTAAAATAAAAATAGGTTAAATAAAAGTTAAAAATAAATAAATGAAATTGATTTAATTCTTTGATTAAAAATTAAATTATTCAAATTAAAATATTTTATTTGTTTTATAAAAATAATTATTTAAATCAACTTAATTCTTCTAATAAGATAAAGATTTAATCCTGGAATTCGCGAATTATAATTCGTCAAAATTTAAATGAGATTTAAAAATGTATTTAAGGAATTACATATGTATTTCAAGGTCTGTGCAGAACAAAGCCGTATTTAACTTTAAATTGCGATATTTTATACATTTGATTATTTTAAGAAATTGTTTTCTTTTTTTTTTTAAGTTTGTAAGAAGTCAACGTGATGGTGACCATTTCATAACATTAATAGGAAAATGAACCGTTTCATAAACAAAAACATTCTTGAGACGAAAATGATTTCACATGCTGGGTGGAATATGCCATTTTAATGGGTACTTTAAAACGTTTAGATTGGAGTTCAAAATAACCCGACTTGAACCCCATTGAAAATCTCTTTGGAATATTAAATAGGAATTTTTCCAGTAAACAATTCCAAAATCGAAACTAATTATTCGAAATTCTAGAAAGTCGTCATAATTAATCTTATTGAATCCATGCCGCGCAGATAAGCTGAAGTTATAAAAAATAACGGATCTTTTACGTTGATTTTGTTGCTTTTGTTTTACACACATTTATAAGCAGACCTGCATTGTTAAAGTTTATATTAAAAAGAAACATTTCAAGTTGGTTTTTATTTAATGTGTTACTTAAATCCAATTAATATGATGCAATTAATTACTTAATACGGTGACTTTTGTTGCACTAAAACCGAATGTGAATAAAGCAACAAAAGAATAATATATATTTTAGGGCGAAAGAGAAATAACAAAAACATGCACGAAAAACGAAACCCATGCTTTTTTGTCATTCCCTCGCTTGCTACTCTACCCCGTTCGCCAACAATCAAAAATTGCACGCAATAATTGCATGCAACAAAGTCACCGTCTTTTGTTGCAAATGAATTATGTATGTTCTGACTTTTTTATGGGTTTTTTGACTTTGTTTTGCACAACACTGTATATAGTACTTGAGTGTCAATCATGCAAAAAAACAAAGACATACTTTTTATAAAATTTATTTCTTATTTCCATTGTAAATAATTGTTGTTTTTTGAAGTACACTTTCATATTATTTATAAACATCTACTTATCTTAAAATATATATTTGATAAAAATAAAGAAGTTTTGAAAGTACTCAAAAATGTGTATTTTATATATTCAAGGTGACCTAATCATAATTAGCTAAAGAAATTAAAAAAAAATGTTTTGTTTTAAAAACAAAGCTTATAAGGCCATTTTTTTAATAAAAGGTTTCCAAAAAAATTTAATAAAATTTAAATTTAATAAATTTAAAATCAAATAAACTTTCTTTGATTCGGAATTTTAATCAGAAAATATTAATTTAAATTTGTTTGAGTTTCACCTTGTGCATATTATCATACACAGAGAAAAAATCATAGTTAAATCAATATTTAAATTCAAATCTTATTTTTTTAAGGAATTTTAAAAATAACTAGAAACTTATTTAAATTAAGAAGAAAATTTAATTTAATGTTATTTTTTGCTTGATTTTCAAATAATTTTTTCTGTGCGTTTTAAAAACTTAAAACTTCATAAAATCAATATTTTTATAAAAATCACATAATTCTGAATAAATTAAGTTTGATTTTTTTTTAATTTTATTTAAAATTGTTTGATTTAATTTAAAATCATTACAAATTTATTCTAATTTTAATAAAAAATAAAATTTTAGAATGTTGTTAATTTAATATTGTGATAAATATTAATAAACAATTTTTTTTAGTGAAAAAATGTAAACAGTTGTATTGATTAAGTTTTATTTAAATTAACTGTTTTTATTTTATTTTTTAAACCTAAACAAAATTATTTTAATTTTATATTGTAATTAATATTTAAAGCAAACATTATTTAGTATTTTCGAATTGGAAATTAAATATTTAAGAGCATTTTTTTTAACTTTTTGAAAAAGTTAAAAGCAATGTTTTGAAAATAAGATATTTGGGAATTTAATTTACACAGAAAAAAATTTAAATCAGGCAGAAACAATATTAAGGGTGGATGCAAACTGGCTAAATAAAATCTAAACTAAATTCAGGTTTCTAAATTTCTTTGAAATTTAAACATATTTTCAATTATTTTTCAAAACAATTTAAAATCCTTTTGTCAATTTGTATTTACTTTAGAATTTATTTAAACCACCTCTCACAAGGCCTAAACAACAGATCTGAAATCAAAATAGATTTATTTTATTTTTAACTTGCATATTTTAAAATGCGAAAACAAAATCTATAATGTTGACATATTAATTTAAATACGAAAAGCTTTATTTTAACAATTATATTTACTTTTATAAGATTCATGTTTAATTTAAAAAAAAAATATGATAGACAATATTTCAAATATGCTATTATAATTGATTTTACTATTTTTTCTGTTATTTTTTTTTTTTAATTAATTTCCCAGCAAATATTTTTGAATATAGTTTCGAATTCTCAATAGATTATTTCTCAATAGATAATTTAGCAACTTGCTTGTTATTTAAAGACGATAGTTGAAAATTAATAAATTTATTTATATTTTCAGAGCTACATCTCCTTTACCCGTTGCTTCACAAAACGGTTCGGATAGCCCTATTTCATCCTCGCCTAGTGATAGTATAAAATCTTACAACATGAATAAACTCTGCCGACAAGTTTCAATTGAATCACCTGGACCACAGGCTAAAAATTGTGTTTTCAATTTCTTTGTACCCATTGAAGATACACCACCATATGGGGCACGCGTAAAAATTGTCTGCGCTGGCGCCTGCTATAGACGTCGTGATCGGTCGACTTCAATTACAAGCATGTCATCGGTATCATCCGATTTAAGTGACTACTGTCCCTCGATAACATCACAAACATCACCAGCTCATGCTGGTATACGTGAGGGTTCATTTTTCCCCGGCTATGAGGTGGCTGGTGTTATTGAAGCATTGGGCAGTGAAGTAACAGAAGAAAATAGTAATGGTCTACAGATTGGACAACGTGTAATTATTTATCCATTTGAAGAGTCACCCGCTGGATATGCTGAATTTTTGGTTGTACCAGATCTAAAATATATTGTACCCATTCCTGATACATTACCCATCACAGTTGCAGCTATGTTGCCCACTGGTGCTCTATTGGCCATGAATGCCGTATTTAAGGCCCATGAAATCGTTACAGAAATGTTAAAGTTAAAGGGCCCCGAAGAACCCGCAAAAAAATGTAAAATTCTTATAGTGGGCACAGGTGGCTTAGCTTTGTGGGCTGTTCGAATTGCAGCATATCATTTTGCAAATACTGGTGCAAACAATTATATTGATATTACAGTAGCTAGTCTCAGGGATGAGGGTTTCCGTTTAGCTACCGAAATTAAAAAGTAAGTTTAAAATTGAAATTGCTGAATGTAATAACTGCTTCAAATAACTGTTACGACATACAGTACCTTGTACTAGATTAATTGTTATTACAGTTAAAAAAAACAACTACTGATTATTCCACTAACAACTGTCATTTAGTAACTGACAAATATTTTTGAGCGTACACTTTAACACTTCTGAACTTATATAAATTATTAATTTTTGGTCACAATTTATTAAATTTTCTTTTATATTTTTCTTCTCATTACAGTGTCAGTGTTGTACAATGGAATGAATGTTTATATGAACCGCAATTAATAGAACGTACTAAAAATACTTGTGGTGGACCCGTAGATGTGGTCATTGATTTTGGTACTACCTCACGCAGTCTTCATCGTTCTATGCATTGTCTTAATAAGGGTGGAGTGGTTCTAGTCAGTGAAGAGGTTGCTGAAAAATTAATGCCTAAATTTTCAAGACTTTCCATTCAGTATGAACAACAAATTATAGCCATTAATACTGGGTCGGTGGAACAATTACGTGAACTGGTGAAATTAGTAGCAGATAAGAAAATTGAACCTCCACCACACTCGATATTTCCCTGTGAACAGGCAGCTGAAGTTATACAAAAACTGTGTAATTCGGAAATACCTGGTCGTGCCATATTACGATTCCATGATATTGAATAATTTCAAAATCATTAAACAACATTTACACACACACACACACACACACACAAAAACTTTAAATAATTTTTAGTATTACAAAAACAAAATTTGTCAGGTTTTAAAACAGGATTTAGAGAGTTTGTTATTCAACTCAAACATTAAGAAACATCATCATAATCTTGGTATACAAACCAGAAAACATTTTCTATCATAATTTTCCAGCATATATAAATGTCTATTTAATTGTTGATATTTGGACCGATCGCGTAGAATTGAGTAAACCAGGTCATCATATTAGATGTTGTACTCATACATAATTAAATTAAGCTTTTTCCTTATATTTGTTAAGACTTACCACTATGATTTTTTTTTATAATTTTTACAAATTTAATGTTAAGTTCCAAATTTTACAAAAACAAAAGTGTATTTTTTTCATTATTGGTTTAAAATTTCCAATTGAAGCAATATTTATTATGTTTTCTAAGCAACTAATGTATTTATTTTTAATTAAGTTTAATGTTTTTTTTTTTAGTTTTTAATTAATATTTATAATTTTTTATATATTATAAAACATATTAAAACATTTAATGTTTTAAAAATATTTAATTAAAAAAATAAAAACAAAAATTTGTTAAATTGCTTAACTGCAATGTTATTTCACTTGGCTTAGAAATCACTACAAAAGGATAAAAAAAAAATAAAAACAAAAAAAAAACTTAAAAAACTACTAAAAATAAAAGTTATTAAAAACCAAATTGTAATAATTAAAACAAATATTTTTATTGTCATGGAAATTTAAAGATTTAAAAATTTGAGTTGTTTTTATCATTCAACACCCCACTGTGCATGAGGGTGTAGCTATCCAGTTGCAAAGTGTCAAGGGTACAAAAATTAATTCACTGCTTTTTAAAAAAAAGTAATGATGCTTTGCTATAAAATCTTTCAGGGACATATTTTGATTTTTTACTTATATTTTTATTTGTCTGAAAATTATATTTTTTGAATATTATCGTTTTCCCGACGTTTTCCCTCTTAACCAATAACAGAAAAAAAGAAAGAAAACATTAAATATGTTCTCTAAAGCCTAAACAATTATAATGATATTAATAGGCTTAAATATACATAGATGGTTCTTCGCCTTCATAAATATAAAAATGGATACATAAAAGTTAATTTTCAGGGTTATTAAGGATCCAACTTGGACTTTTGTTTTTTTTTAGTGAATTTTATTTTGAACAGCAGTAAAAAACATTGCTCTGCAGAGAAACTTTATGAGAAAATCCCTAAGCTCGGGGAAGCGGAATCCACAGAAAAACTTTACACAATGAAGTCACTAAACTGCCTATCACATTAGGCCGGAAGACATAAAAAATAAAAATCTTTAATTGCTCCAAAATGGCTTAATCCATTGGGTAATATTGGGCCTTACTAAAAAGATATTTCAAAGACCTTTCCTATGGTGCTTATTTTGTGTCGATCGGCAAAGATTCTAAATTTGAAACCCTGACCACACCATAGATTGCGGGCTGACAAAAGGTCAATTGTCAAGTTGAGTACAAACTCAAGCGGTCGGAATTATGCCAGTAAACTCCTCTTAATATAAATCTTCAGCTTATTATTAGAAATACAATAATGTTTACATTACAAGTTTTGTATGTAAATCTAGCATCTAGATCAGAATTGATACTGGATATCTCAGATATGATACGAAATAGCGAAAAACGGATTTCGGAAAGAAGACATTTACGTTATATATAATGTATTCCTACTCAATTTATTTTTAAATGGTCAGTGGGTCAAACCAATTATAAGACACTTAACAAAATAAACGCAAATAATTTAAAAACGGTTTTTGAGAAATTGTAATTGGACATCATTGTTTACTCATATTAAAAACTACACAAACCCTGCGCCGTGTATCAATTGTAAGTGAATTCCAAAAATTAGCTCTTTACAAAAATAAAAACAAACTGTCGAGAATTTACAAATTTTTATTTATTTATGGAAATTGATACATTTCAGCTATGAAAATGCCTCCCAAAGGAACGCCAACATGTGCAGATTGTAAAAAAACCGAATCTTTGTTATGGCGTACTATAGAACATGGTCAAATATGTCAAGTATGTTTTGAAGTTAGAGAATCTAAGGAAAAGGACACGGGAGAAAGTACAAAATTATCAGAAATTGAAGACAAGAAAAGTAAACTAAATAAAGAAAAAGATTCTAAGGAAGATGTTAAGAAGGATACGCTTATAACTCTGGCTGAAGAACGTGGCACAAGATTGAGAAAAAGCACCAGAGCTACACGTTTTAAAGCCAAAATTACGGCTGGCCATAATGCAGCCACTAATGGCAATTGTGAAAAGATAACAGGAAGTAGTAATGCTAAACAACAAACAAAGGGACGTAATAGACGAAGTTTATTTAAAAGGACACCCTTTAAAACGCCATTGGCACAGGCCACCACACATTCAGTGGAGAGTATTTTTCATAAGGTTGGTTAGCAGAGAATTAAACATAATGAGACGTTTTTGTAAAATATTGTATATATTCTTTCTAGGGTTCCTATTTGCAAGTTGGTGATATTGTGTCTCTCGTAGATAATGAGGATAATGTGTATTATGCTCAAATACGTGGTTTATTAATAGACAACTATTGTGAAAAGTCTGCCTTTCTGACATGGCTTATACCAACACAAGAAAGTCCAGATCCAAAAGATGGCTTTGATGCAGCCACATATTTAATAGGTAATTTTTATCCACCTCCCACAATTGACATTCAGAAAACATAGTTAAAATACAGAAAACATCGATTGTAAAAAATAAATCAATTAAATTTATCTTCCTATATTCGATCTTCAATATTAAGGAATAGTAAAATAGTAAATCAATTAAAATAAAAGTTCAGAAAATACCAATTGAAATTCATAAGGAATTTTTAAATGATTGTTCTTGATTTCAATTGATGTTTCCTGATTTACTGTTGATGTTTTCTGAAATTCGATTAATATTTTCTGAATATCAATTGATGTGTACTGAATCTCAAATGGAATTTTAATATAATTTTAAAGTTCTATTGATGTTTTCCTTATTTCAAATGATATTTTTCTTGGTTCCATTTATAGTTTCTGAATATTAAAAAAGACAAATTATATTTTCTTAATTTCAAATGAAAAAATATGAATTGCAATTGATATCTGAATGGGAATTCTTTAGTTCACTTGATATTTTCCGAATTATTATTGCAAAAGGTTCAAGTTTTATTTTAAGAGAAAAAATTTTAAAATGTTAAAGTTTTGTAATCGCATTATTAAGAAGAAAAAGTTTTTAGATTCTGATGGGTTTTAATTAATTTTATTTAACGTAAATTATTTTCTATTTTTTTTTAAATCCAATTAAGGCCCCGATGAAGAATTGTCTAGAAAATTATCCAGCTTGGAATTTATTATGCACGCACCTAGTAATTATTACATGGATCGTACAACGCCCTACCCTCTGCCTGACATTATGGAATATGATACAAAACCAGGTGGGTATATATGGACCACATTACCCGAATATCATAGAGATAAAACAGTGATAGATTTATAAAGATAAAATTCAATAAAATTTATTTAAAAACAAACAAAAAACACAATACAAAAATAATAAAACAAAAATCTGGGAAAAGCATTACAAATTTACTTAAATTAAATATAAAAAAATATTCAAAAGAAAAACAAAGTAAATGCACAATTGAAATATATAGAAAATAATACTGAATATTTTTGATACTAGTGACATTCATTTAATATCAGAATGTTTTATCGACTAGTTATTTTTATTTAAATTATTGTTTAGTTTGGCGCGTTCTACGACCATTTGTAGAATGTGAATTGCCATTATCAGAAGTCTTAGCTGCGGTTTTTGTGGAATGTTTACGTGTTACTTTACTTGAAATTTGTGGTTCTTCTTCATAATCTTTCTCAATAACTGTATTCGGTGCTGCCAAGCACTTCACATTAGCAACACCGTTGGTCCTGGCATCCATTATACCATAAGAAAAATTTTTATTTATGAAATCCATTACAGACCTTCCAATATACAAAACGCCTTCACTCACATATTGCAATATTAAGCCTTGCCCTTTCTCACGTATTTGCTCCAAATGGTAATCCAAACGTGTTTCATGCTTTTTCAACAAAGGATGTATACATTTTTTATAAACTAATGAACTACCATTACCCATGTTGGGGAGTAACCACAATAACAATAATACTTTCGATTCATAATAAAATGGAAACCACGATAGGAATATATCGGTAAATGTTTCAGCTACTGTAAATATGGAAAAGACAATCCAGAACATCATCCATTTAACATATTCCTCAACACTTTTGGCGCGAACAGCTTTAAAGGATGCATAGCCGGGATATATTGTACCACAAGTGAGTATAAAAATACGTGAAAATAGTACACTTATCATTTTCAATAATTTTCTATTTAAATTTATTTATAAATTTATTAGTATTGCAAAAATGAAGTGATGCCGTTTAAATAATGTGAGAAGTACAAAGAAAAAAGAGACAATGATGTTAACATTCCTTAGAATGTAAATGTAACAGAAATATTAGAGGATCATGTAAACTAACATATTACTGTTTTTAAAGTCATTTAACAAAACAAAATCAGGGTTCATAGAAATAGCAGGGATCGGATTGTGATGTTTTATTAAAAAATTACACATTATTGGGAAAAAAACTCACAAATTTTTCACTTGTATGGAACTGTTGCTAAAAGAAAGCGACATTTGGCTTTCGTACAAAGACGGTCAAAATTTTATTTGCTTCCAAAAAGTTTAGGAAAAATCAGGTTAGTAGAAATAGTGATTTTCTTAACAAAAAGGCATATATGAATTTGGAGAAAAAAAATCATTATACACAAATTAAATTTCGAAATTTAGTTTAAACTTGATTTCCAGCGTAACATTAATGACTTTGAAAAATGTGCGATTTTAAAATTATTATATTGCTTCAAATATTGCTGTCTTTTTCAATACAGAGCTTTAAAGAATTAAATCGTTTTTGAATAAAATTCACTAACAATCGCATTGAGTAATTTGCAGAATTTTTTTTACTAAAACAAAATTTAAAGAATTAATTTAAATACAATATTAATTTTAATTAAATCAAATAAATTCCCTGGTGAATAAGTTAACTAGTGGTTAAAGATTTAATTAATTCTTTACTGCATTAATTCAACAATGAATTCGTTTAATTTTATTCAGTGAATTAAAAACTATTTGTTCCGTTCAGTGCATTGAAAACAAAAAAAAATAAATACATTCACATGTCTTAAAACAAGAAAGTCAAGTTCAAACCAATGGTCTTTTTTGACATATAGGGTGAAACCATAATAAGCTGACGATATATAAGAATGTAAAGATTTTGAAGTACGAACCCTGGTTTTGCACAATATTTGGCCACCTTTAAATTTCGTCGTTCTTTTGTTTTTTTTTAATTGATAACAAACTAATGTTAGCCAATAGTAGTGATAAAAATCTTTGTTTTATACAAAACTAGCTTAATTGAAATGGCTAAAATTTCGAATACATTATTTAAAGTTTTTGTATATGGCACATTAAAACGCGGCGAACCAAATCATCATTGGCTTACACGTAACGAAAATGGTCATGCACGATTTGTGGGTGAAGGGACAACGATGGAGAAATTTCCTCTTGTCGTTGGTACCCGCTACAATATACCCTTCCTCTTAGACAAACGTGGCACAGGTCATAATATCAAGGGCGAAATATATGAAGTGGATGAAGCAATGTTTGCTAATTTAGATATATTGGAAGATTATCCAACATACTATGATCGTGAAATACAAACGATAACAGTGGATAAAGAGTGGGTTGAAATGGCTGAAACACTGGAAATGTTTTTACCTTTATTCTTCTTGTTTTTTTTAGAACTACTCAATGTTGGTTGTATTTAATACGAACATTTCCGCAAAAGTTATTAGAGAAACAACATTTATCATCTTATCATAATAGCAAGGATAAACCATATATAGAAAGGTCTGAACGGGATATTAATATTAAAGCTATTGATGATTTATTACATTGAGAAAAAAACCCATATAGTAGAGGCATATTTCGACTTTCGTAAAAAGCACTGAAACCATGCCAAAAATAAAATGTTCAAGGGTACTTGTAGTTCGCAAGACCGCGTCTGAAGTTGGCCTCCGTAGTGTTACCTTTATTGTTAATTTTTTTATAGAATTTTTGGAAAGAATAGGGCTCAAAAGTTTTAAAATCAAAAATATATGTATATAGTATTTCCATAGAGTAATTTTGGTCCAGCACAGCATCAGTAAGTTTTAAACAAGACCTGTTTTGTTGATTCGATTTCAAAATACACCGAAAACTGTTTGTATTTAAATTATTTAATGGAATAAGTATATTTCAAAAAATTTTTTTCATTATTACTGAATAATCTGATCTACCAAAATAACTCTATGGAGCTTATTTTTTTTGCAATATTTTTTCCATAGTACATATGCTCAGCATTACCAAATTATTGATCCCATCCCTGCTTTGTACAAAAATTCGAGAAATTTTTTTCAAAAAAAAAAACAAGCGGCGTGATATTCTCACTTTCAGTAAATATTAACTGGACAATAGTTATCTACAGTTTTAATTTTTTTGGGACTCCCCTTCTCCTCACCCATGGTGTTTCATATATACATATATATTGGCAATGCGAGAACAACCCTTGAAAAATAAACCAGAGATATTGCAAATTTATTATCTAGAAGATAAAAAGCTGATATCGCCAAATAAATGATTTCTGAATATGATATTTGCATTTATAATCCATTAATCCTGCTGTCTCAAAATTTCAAATCAATCTGATTTCTTACTTTAAAAGAGCTCTTGATATATATTTTAGATTGTGTAAAATATTTAATTATAAACTTCTGAAAACGATGTTCCATTAAATATAGAAAATAATTTCTATAAGAAAAAAAAAAATATTTTGCAATAAAAACCATTTTCAAAAGATATACAACTGGACATCTTACTTAAAGATACACAATTTACCTACAAGGAAGTTATAACAATGGGTCCACTGCGATCTTAATGAAATTCGGATATGTGATAGACAAAAAGATACTTATATTTTTTAGTTTTATTCTTGTAAAATAATTTCAAAAAGCTTTGAAATTGGTTATCAAATTAAATGTTTTTGATAACGCATCTACCGTTATGTAAAACATGTCGGAGCATGTCGAACTTTTTGTTACAACAAATGTTTTTCTAATAGCATGTATATTTAAAATTTAGTCGAGAGGGTCTCTGGGTTTTTTTGATCCATAAAACAATTTAATAAGTGGCTATAATCTGGTGGGAAGTATTTAATTAATATGGGTATACAAATTTTTGTTTTCTTGCGTACTACATATACACCACAAAAAAAAAAAATAATAAAATTCCATAAATTTATTGTAGGTTTCCAGACAAAACAGATTATTTTTTGACCCCACTTTTAAACCTCTAAACGTGAGATCTTATTTATAATGCTTTCTGTCCCATTAGGATACCTTCCTTGTTAAACTTGTTTCATTTATCCTTTTTCCTATTAATTTAATATTCCATATCCCATTTGTGAAATAATTCCAATAATTCACAATACATAATTTAAAACATAATATTTTTGAAATGTATTAAAAAACGCTTAATAATGATAAAGGAGATTATTTAAAAAAAATTGTTTAATACACATACTCTAACTTTATTAAGGATTTACGAATACAGGCCTTGTATCTTTTACAGTTATCTGGATAGTAATAAAGATGATATGTATGAAGATGAGAAGGCTCCCAAATGATAAAAAAAAACTCTTGGCTGTTTTTTTTTATGTGCGCTGGTTTGTCAATTTGCTGCAATACCTTATAATCAATAATACTTTTTTAAACAATTGTTTGTTTTAGCTTAATATGTTGTTGTTTTTTTTTTTCTTGTTTACGTTTCCATTTATTTACCCGTTTTTTGTTTTTTTAACATTTTAAATAATACAAATAAAAAATAGTGATGATAAAAAAAAGCGGGCTTTGTTGTATTGATGGCTATATAATCAGGAAGTAGTTGTAACAGAAAAATAGGATTTTATAAGAGACAGTAGTTTACATTAATTGCAAAGAAAAAATGTATTGTAATTTTGGCAGAAATAAAGTAACAAAATTAAATTAGTTAAGCACAACTGGAATTAAATTAAAAAAATATATATAAAAAATGCAAAATAAAAATGAACAATGCTTTTCTATGTTTTAAAAATTGCATAAATTTACGCAACTTTTTTTTCTTCTATTCCCTTTGCGTTAAAAAGCAGAATACAAGGAAGTTTGTGTGTGTATTCTTGTAGACGTTTTAATTAAAAAAAAAATTAAAATAAATTTAAACGAGTTTTGGCTGCAAGTCATTACCAATGTTTAATAGACTAGTGCAGCCACTCCCAATTATGTAGAATGATAAATTAAAAGATCTAGCTTTCGGTTTCGTCCAGCGATTGGAAACGATTAGCTGCAGCTGTGGGAGCTACAGTTTGTTCTTTAACTCTTTGCAAACGACCGCCATGGCGGACCTCTTCAAATGCAGGTTCATTTTTCTTTTTGCGTTGCTCTTCAGGTCTAGCAGCTCCCAAGGTTGGGAAAAAATCAGCATTGGTAATATCAGGAGCATTTTTATTGCGTGTTTTAGGTTTCAAACCAGGCCCCAGACCTTGTTGCTGCAAAAATAAAAATTGTATTTAAATTTAATGGTATTTTTAAGAATATTTTGATAAAAATAGAAGCTTTAAAGAAAATTAAATTCGAAGTTAATTTTTTCACAAAAGATTCACTTTTATTTAAAAGTATGTATAACTTCTTAAATTTTTTTTTGAGCTTAGGGTTGTTTTTTTTAGAAATAAAAATATTGTTTCCTTTTTTAATATTTCTATTGTGTAGCATCTTCAGGAAATAATAATAAAAATAATTTCCTGAAGATGCTTCACAATGTAGTAGCGAAATATTGAAAAATAAATAATATTATTTATAAAGAAATCAACATTAAGCTCAAAAAATGTTAAAATAACTAAATAAATGTATTTTATAAAAGAATAATCTTATGTGGTTCCATTTCCAGATTGAAATTTATTAAGAACTTGTGAACATCAAATTAACAATATCTTTTCTTCAAAATTTTCTATCTCATAACCTTTTTGGAGAAAATTACAATTGAAATTTCAAGTGATCAAATTCAGTTGAATGAATTCCTTACAAATTAAATTATACTTTTTAACCCAAGAATTGAATGCATTAATCTGGCCATAGACGATGGATTTGTTCGCGAACTATATTTCCACACACCACGAACAAATCACAAGAACCTAAATCGTCAAATAGAAGAAGCCCCATTAGCATGTAACAAGATGTCGAGCAGCAAAAAAAAAACAGTATGTAAAACATGTGAATTTAGCGAATAAACTCTGTGACCAAAAATTTTAGCATGAAAATTACAGAATTTATTGACATCAATTCAACTTTTGGTGAAGGAATTCATTCCCCATTGAATGAATTATTCTTGAAATCATTCAATTGTGCATTTGAATACCTAAAAGAATTAAGATATAAAATCAATTTTGTTAAATAATTCAATTTGAATTATAAATTAATAAATTTTTCGTTTACTTCCGTAAAATAATTAACTTCTAGTATCTCCTTCCCATACTAATAATTTTTGTTCCAATATTTTTAAAAATGCGGGAACTCTATTAAGAGAATTAGAAATATATTTCACAACCGCAATGTTTCACTAAGTGAAAAACATAAATTCAGAAAATTAAATTAAACAAATTCGTTTAAGGAATTAAAACGAAAATTTTGTGATGTGTTTTTACTTTTAAAGCATAGCTTAATCGGAGCAATATTTTTCCTCTTTGAGGACCTTAAATATACCCCATAGATCACCCAATATTCTTCATCATCTTTTGATATTATATCTTTACAACAAACTTTCGTTATATTGATAAATTTTATATCAATACCTCCGATTAAGGGCTGATTACTAAATATCTAAGTAAATTTTATATGGAGATCAACAACAAATGCGTCAGTTTAAGAAATAAATATTTTAAAAATGTGAAAAATATCTCAGATTATGGAAAATTATTTCTGCAGAATAATCATTTCTTTATAGAGAAATACACAGATATCGATACCCTTTAGAAATTTTCTTAAGTCTAAAGAGATTTTTCTTAAAATTTACATAGTTTTAGAGAAAAATTTTGAGTGTTAGAATATAGTTTCCTTAACATCCCTTTCCAGAAAGAGGTTGTAATTTGGGTTTCAACTATATTTACTTGAATTCGAAATTATGAGGTTAAAAACTGAATAAGTCGTATTTGAGAATATATGCATTTAAAGCGTTTTTAAAATCTTTTTATTTTTAAATACTCACTGCTGCTCTTAAAGCTGGCGATATATAAACTTTTGTAGCAGGTTTATGCATTTCCATAGGTATTTGTGTCACCTCTTCAGCAGGTATAACTTTTTTCCATGGCCTACCACCCCTACGCTCAGCCGATACTTCGTTATTGCCGTTGCCATCGCTTTTTCCATCCTCTTCTTGACCATCGGAACCGCTTTCGTCATCATCATCGTTCATTGTTAATTGACCGATTTTAAGACCGGAATAATCTTTGCGCTGTTCTTCTTCAATTTCCTTCCATTCATCCTCCACCTCCTGTAAATAAAAAAGAAAACCAGAATATAAAATTGAATTATTGCCAGCGTGTCTTTTTGTATTTTCATCATGACCACCACCACTACAAAACAACAGAATCATCTTTTCGAAATTACTTACAGGTTCTTTCGGTTTCTCTTCACTATCAGCACCGGCTGTTGTTGCAGCGGCGTCGGTGGTGACAGCTTGTATAGATTCAGGTTTTTTAGCTTTTACCAATTCGCGCTTTGTTTCTTCCAAGTTTTTTACCAATTCTTCGGCCGTCAAAAATTTTGGTTTTTTGGACTTTTTTTTGTCTTTTTTGGCAAAGAAATCATCTAAATCCGCCATGTTGCTAACAATAACGTTGTTTGGACTATGTTGGTCTACAAAGTATTATGAAAAGAATTAATTTTTATTGGTAATGGCATGCAAAAAATTTATTAGCATGCGGAAGTCTCGTTTTATTAACTTTTTTCGTCTTACCAGTGTTTTCAATTTAGAGATTTTTTTGCTTCGATCCTTGGAAAGAATACGCAGAAACTGAAGAGAAAGAAAATAGTACACATTACTAGCAATGATGCCAACTCCGTGCTTTTAACGTTATACATGTACGTTTTTTTATAATTTTTGTTGCCCTATTTACACTCATTAAATACGCTAAGGGGCCTGCTAAGTGTTGTATGTGTTATATTGTGCTACAGAAAACAGAGTTGTAAAATTTAATTTAAAAAATGCAACAATATATGATAGGACGATACAGCATTTGTACTTACATATTATAAGTTTGCTATATTAAAGTGTGCTAACAAAAAGAAAACCCAACAGAATATAATTTTTTCTTGAATACTATACAGTAATGTAACAATTAGTGCACCAATTTTCCATATCGTCCAGTTTGGGCCAAAAGCGGTGTAGCGCTCACCGTTGACGGTGTTAGCCTCACCAATGTCGTTTTCAAAAAAGTACGGACCAAAATCCGCACTAAAGAGCAACTTTTTGTGGATGTATTGGCATCAGTAATTGAATGATAAACAACAGATTAGACCGACAGCACCAATACCACATAACGGTAACAGGACGCCAAGATTTACCCGCGCCAATTGCGAAACCCTTTATATAGAGAAAAGCATCATAATAAAAATAATTATTATATTAAATTAACATTTTATTTCTTAAAATTAACATCCAAATTTCAAGTTTTGTTTCGCATTTTACAAATACGTAAACATGTTTAAACCAAAACAAACTTAGTGTACCTATAAAGGAGTTTTTATTTAATTTAATGTTATTTCTGCTTAATTTTAAAATATATTTTTCTGTGTGCATATGTGGCTTTATTCAACGATATACATATACGGTATTTATATCATCATGGATACACATTTACACGCGAGAGGAGAAAGAGCAAATTGCGCCCTTAAACAGTTCTGTTATGAATGATTTAGGATAATTAGGTTTTTGATATATTCCTTGCATTTTTCTTTCATATACAAATGTGTCTTAATAATTATATTTAACACTATATTAGAAATTTTCTATGTTTCATATATATACAGCTATTTTTCTTAAATTTGCCTATTTCTTTTTTAATTTCTACCTAATTTTTTCCTTTTTCTAGCGATTTTTTGCTCAAATTCAGTTACTTTTCTAGGTAAAAAAAGTTGGCAACTGTGCGACTTACCTACTCTAGTTGATCTAACAATGCAAAAATTAAATTTTCGTATTATTTCGCTTAGGTAAGAAAGAGAGAACGACACATGCTGTGTTTTCGTGACTGCCTTTCAGTATGGCACATTTCTACTATTTTTGACACAATTGTATTATTTTTCGACTGTAGAACAACACTGTTACCAACTTTGCGCTTTTCCACTAATCTAACGCTTTTTTATTGCTCACAGCGGGAAAAAATTTGTTTAAGCAGCGTTTACAGTTATGGAGTGACTCCAAGTGAACAAATTAACACACATCAGTAATTTTAGCTGATACTTAGCTGTGTTTATGCGGCAAGCTATAACGCTTAAAGTTACTTATGTCAAATTTATATGGGAATGACAGACCCAACGTTGATAGTTTTCCGCATAAACACAGCTCTTGTCATGTTGAGCAGATAACAGAGCAATCTAAATGTAGACTGAAAAAGTTGCACAATTATAAATCCACGGTTATCGGGAATTCTATAATTTTGTATGGGTGAACAAATTTCAACGGTTTACCCCTTTAACCGGGCTTATACTGCATTTCCATATATGTGCTTTCAGAGAAATTACATGTTTTGCTCAAAATACGTGTTTTGTAACATATTTTCCCATATATTTTTATGCGAGCAAAACATGTGATAAGCATCACAAACAACGTGTTCAATTTCAAAACATATCGCAAATAGTCTGATCAACACTGAATTGTGTCTATACTGTGTTATCCATTCATGAAGAATGATAAATTCGAAAAATGGCATTTGCATTTGACAAGTTCGAAAAAAAATTTTAAGCGTCATTCAAGGTGGTAGTAATATATATAAAAAAGTTTAATTTTATTTGTTGTGAATATAAAACGTCAAATTAATTTCGAAAATTCGAACACAAACACATTTTTGCTAGTGGAAACAGTTTGAAATGTTTTCCTCAAAACATGTTATTTTGGTCATAATGGAAACATGGTGTTAAGTACTTTTAACAAAAAGGTACGTTTTTGGTACTTTTTCTTATACCCTTCACCATATATGGTGAGGATATATATCAATTTGTCATTCCGTTTGTAACATATATAATAACATATATATATATATATATATATATTTTTTTTTTTGTATAAATGTATTTAGTAGCCTTTTTTAGATTATACAATTATTGAAATAAAATATAGGTCTCAGACGCCATAAAGTATATATATTCGTGAACCTTATAAAATTTTAAGTCGATTTAGCGATTTCCGCCTGTTTGTCGAAATGGCGATCACAATGCGAAGACGCAAGCGGGGATGCTAGATTAATGGACATCCTCCCGAGAAATTTGGTAATGAAAGTGAGTGCAATCGGTCCAGCGGTTAAAAAGTATGAGTGAAAATATAAAGGTTTCCATAAATTTTCCATACAAATTGGTGTATTTTGCAAGTAAAATATTTTCTCTTATTTTTTAACCAGCCCCTTAGAGTTAAATTGTATTCTATATTCACCTCAAAAAATTTTTTCACCACTAAAATTTTTTTTAAGCACAAAAAAATTTTTCATCATATAATTTTTTTTTACCTCAAAATTTGTTTTCATATCCAAAATGTTTTTCACCTCCATAATTTTACTTCTAAAGTTTTTTTTACATTATTTGTATCAAAAACAGTGACAAATTTTTTTTTAAAAACATTGGTGGAGGTTATTCAACACAGCCGAATTTAAGTAATTTTTTATTAGTTTCTATAGAAATTGTTTTATTAAAAGTTCACTCTTATCAAGTGTTTTAAAAAATGATGTACTTAAATTTTGTAATTTTTTATTGATACAAATTAAATTAAATAATTCGTGAACACAAATGTCAAATGCGTATATTTTTTTTTATAAAATTATATAATTTTAATCATACAACATATTTTATAGCAGAGATGGGAAATTCAATGCATTAGTAATTTTTTAGTATCTTTACATTTGAAAAATTGCTGCAGTACACCAAGTACCTGAACGATTGACTCGCTCACTCACTCACTCATTCAACATCGCCCAGCCCAAACCGCAGGAGCTAGATCGGATTTTTGGAAACTTCTAAGGGAAGTGCAAAAAGGGGAAAAGTCTCCTTCCTGTTGATTTTTATTTATTTTTTAATTATTTACTTTTTTTAAACAAATACATATAACCACTTGAATTTATACTTCAATAAAGCGATTCAAAACAGAAGAAATTTACATGCAAATATTTCACACAAAAAATTGTTAGAATAAATTTATTCGTACGTAATTTTAAATGAAGTGATTAAGTAGATTAAATTTAATATTTAAAAGAAATTATTTAACAACATTTCTAATTGTATAACCAGAACTTATTAATTGCATTTTAGATTTATAAAATGTATTTTCATTGTTTTTAATTATAAATGAAAATATAATATATATATATAATTTAATAAAATAAAAGTTTCCTAAAAAATATTAAAATACAACTGAAAAGGTGCAAAGAGAATTTTGATTTTTTTTATTAAAAGATTTTTTTCTTTGTTATAAAATAAGGTAATAATTAAAATTAATTTAAGTTTTATCGCTTTATTAATAAAGTTTTGTATTGAAAACCTTCTTTAACTTTGGGAAGTGTTTATGAATTAACACTTTACTTTATTTAATATAAACTGGTTACCACAGAAAAAAAATATTTTCAATTGGATTGACGTGTGACCTATTGTTATTTTTTACCCCCTTCACCATATACAGTCATGTGCGAAAAAATAGGGACACTTGCATGCAATAAATTCAAAGTAAAAAAACACACATACATTTTGGGAAGAAACTAACAATATTGTAATATATTATACAACAGCAACTCTTCATTTAATGCAACAATTCAATCTTTGTTGTTGCAATTGAAAAACAACAACATTAAAAAGTATAATAATTTCCTATAATCGAATGTGAATAAAAATAGGAACGGTAAGAAAATTGCTTGAAATATTATTAGTATTTTATATATTTTTTATGGAAATATAATAGTGGTCATTGTATCTTATAGATGTACCCATTTCTGTAGCATATTTATGTAAATAAGTGTACCAAGTATGGAGCCAAAGGTGAAAAAGGTATGGGATATAGAAAATCGGAACAGATTGACTACTTCGTTGTTATTGTTTATCAATTCTAAGCAAAACAAAAAAAGACCTGATTACTATTAAGCCCTTAGAGAGCTGATTTCCTACTGAAAATCGGTAATTATTTACAAATTTTAAAGGAGCATCGAAAATTAAATTTTTTTTTGGAGTTTTTTAATTCACATTTCAATGATTAGTTGATAGTCGACGTGTTTAGCTAACTGAAGGCATCAATGTTTATTATTTTAATAACAACATTTCATTGAGATAGCGAAATATTGGATAAAAAAAAAATAAATATTTTTTATAAAATTTACCTTGAAAGCTCAAGGTCAAGAAGATTTATTACATAGAAATTAAATTAAAAAGGTCGAAGAAATTAAACTGAATAATACAACATAAAATTTATCGTAGATATTTTTTGGCATTTATAATCATTATCTGTGATTTGGTAAATCATTGTTTTCTTAGGACATGGGTGGAGGGTATTTAAAGATTCGACACAGCCGAATTGAGCATTTTTACTTGTTTTTTTATACCCTCCACCATATATGGTGGAGAGTATACATCAGTTTGTCATTCCGTGTGTAACGTGCCGAAATATAGGTCTAAGTCCCATAAAGTCCCGTCTGTCTGTTGAAATGGCGATCACGACGCGAAGACAAAAGTGGGGCCCCATATTTAATTATACATCCTACCGAAAAGTTTAGCATTGAAAATTAGAAAAATGGGACGAGCGGTTAAAAAGTTATGAGTAAAAATCTGAAGGTCCCTTTAAATTTTCCATACAAATTGGTGTACAATTTCATAATATTTTCTCTTTATTTTTTGACCAATCGCTTAAAAGTGAATATAATTTAAATTGTAACAATATTTTTGAGGTGAAAAATATTTTAGATTTTTCACCTACTATTTGTACTATTTGTGCCACAAAATAGATATGTTACAATATAATGTTACCGAAAATATTGATTAAATGTCAAAATATTTTGTTGGCATGTGTAATAAACTGTATTTTTTTATTTAAAATAATTATTTTAGTTTTCTTCGATCTTCTCTATTCATGTAATATTCCTTATCGAGCTAAAAATCCTTTATTTATAAAAAATTTAATTATAAATATTTATTTATATCAATATTTCTTCACCACATTGGGTGACTTTCTTCAGGGGAAATTGTCTTTTTTTTATTTTTTTTTTAACTAAAAAAAAAGACAATTTCCCCTGAAGAAGTCACCCAATGTGGTGACGAAATATTGGGATAAATAAATATTTATAATTAAATTTTTTATAAATAAAGGATCTTTATTTAAAATTTTTTCATGACTCAGTAAAAATTTTTAATTTCCATCTTTTTTGCCTCAATTTAAAATCTAAATCTTGGTTTTTAGAATCGCTCGCATATTATGTAAGATAAATATGTGCGGAGATAGCAAACATGTTGAAAAACTTTTAATTTTAAAAGATTGTGGGTAAAAGTGCATCCAAGATTAAATAAAAATTGACAAAAAGCAAATACGAGTGTGTTGTATTAAATTTTATTAAAAATAACGAGTCAATTTTTATATACATACAAGTATTTTGCTGACATAATCACTGCCGAATTTAAGCTTTTTTAGTTGATTTTTTAAGTCTATTGACCCGATTATATATTATTAAGAAAATAAATGCATAACTCCCCTTTAAAAATGTAAATATTAAAACCATAAACAGCATTAGTTAATAAACACAGATACATTATATATAAAAAAAACAAAAACTAGATTGCAAAATTTATAACATATGACCATAAAAACGCGATGACACAAATTGTATAATAATATTCAAACTTTTATTATATTTTTGTCTTTTTGCGAAGCAAATAACGATGGAAATGTTTGCAAATTTTTGCAGTTTTGGATTTTATGTGAATATTATTTTCTCTTCACGTTACTAAAAGTTAATTTTTACTAATTGATTTTTAGCTTTTTTATATGTGTATACAGCAAGTAAATATTAAAAAATAACTACATAAAAAATTTAATATGTTCCCCAAATATATGTATAGTAAAAACCGGTTAGGATGAAGTCCGAGGGACTAGAAAAAAATCATGGTTGGCATTCAATACCTTTAGCTACCACATCCACTAGAACACCGATACAAAAATTTTAAAATGGCGATTCCATTAATGGCATGTGTCTTTTTGTATAACCGGTTTTATTGCGCTATTTCACAGGTTTAATTTTACAATATCTTAAACTACCGTTAAAATAAGGCTAAACTACCGAAAAACCAATTTATAATGGTATTTTGCAGATATCACAAAATGTAAAAGGTAATATTATGAAACAAACCCACAGATATTTTTAAAACATTTCACTATTGGAATCGCAGTTTAAAAAATTTTTGTATCGGTATCGATCAGAGCGTGGCAGACAACTACTGTTATAATCAAAGGTATTGCTTACCAACCATGAAAAAAATACATCAATATAAGCGAAATATGTATTTTAACACCGAAGTGAAATTTGTTTATCAAATTTTAATTATTCACAAAATATTTTACGTTTTTAAAATTCACAATTTCAAAAATTGTGCAAATTCTTTTATTAGATTTCTTTTGCGATACATTTCGTTAGCTTATTATTGGTTTGACACACTGACCAATTTTCAAAATATTGAATATTGAAACCGTTTCTCGATATCTTGTATCATATCTAAGATATCCAGCATTGACTTAGCTCTATTGCCGTAATTTTAACATTTAATGAACATAAGTTTGTTATACAGTAAATTTTGCATAAAAAAAGTAAAAAATAAAATCATTATTGTTTTGCTGCATTAGGCATATGTATCAAATTTGCACACAAAAATTCGAAAATATTTTACATAACAGAGAACTGCTTTTAGGCGCACATAAATGGATATACAGCACAAACAAAAACAAGAACTAATATTCAGTACAAAAGAAGAATTTTTTGTTTTAATAAATTATGGCTTATTGTATATAAATTAGTGTTTAGAATTATTCGGTTAGGTCATTATTGGAAAAATTAAGAAAATTGATTAATAGGTTATTCGGGTCGATTAATCGGAAGAATTGGCATTGGTTTCTAGAGTGTTTCTTTAGGACAATTCAAAGCATCCAGAGATTTTTTAAAGAATCATGGCTTATAATCTTGTTTTTTTTTTCAGAGTAATCTGACGATTCTTTAAAAAGAAAATATCAGACGTGTTCAGTGAAAGTTAACCCTTAACAACGCAGTGTAGATAGTCTTTTACCGAAGTGGGACATTTTGTCGATAAAATTGGTACTTATTTTCTTTATATGACACTGTCCAGAATAAAAAAAATGCCTAAATTTACAAGAGCTGCCTTCAAAAAAAAATTCAATAACAAATTCTTAAAAATATGGTATGAATAGTTTTTGCGAAACTCACAAACAAAGTTTGATAGAACTGTCACTGTTCCCTGACTTTTTCACTACCTGGTTTAAGCTTTAGAGTTAAAGAGGTTATCTATTTGAAAAGAGATACAAATTAGGCATATTCCCGACAAGTCCTCTCCAATTTTTCTGTGTTTGTACAATAAGCGAATTCTTAAATATTTTTGACTAAAGTTTTTACTTCATCAAAATTTGTTGAAAAATTAAATTAGAAACAAAATTCCATGTTAGTTTTTATAAATTTTTCCATAGAATTTTAAATGGAACTGTTTTTTTAGAAAATACAGGTTTCGAATTAAAAACAATTTTTTGTTATTATTTTATAACATAAGTAACGTCATAGTGCTTGTTAGGAATATACCTGGTCACGTGTTTTATTGCTAAGCATAAAAATATATATTTTAATATGTTTTTTGTTAAAGCTCTGCTTAGAGGCTCTAGCTTTTCTAAAACTTCGCGTTCTCATTAGATCTTTTGTCAGCTCGAAATACATATATACGCAGATTAAAAACTCTATTTAAATTTTTTGGACATGAAAATATAATTTTATATTATTTAAAAATTGTCTATCATATTTCCCAAAGATTTGAAAAGAATTTGATTTTATTTTAGTTAATGTTTTTTTCTACGATTTTCTTGCCAAAGTTAAGACAACTTGAAAATTTTAAGAAAAATTCATATTAAAATTTTAACCAGTTAATCAATCTATATTAATCGATTATTCGGGTCGAATAATTATTAGAGTTTTAAATAATTTGTTTGGTTAATCGATTACTCGCATTGGAAACACTATTTTAATCGATTATTCAGGTCGAATAATTATTTGAGTTTAAAATTTTTTGTTTCAGCATTGAACGAAATTGAGGCGATTAATCGAGTAATCGGTTAATCGATTACCGAATTAGAAACACTTATATAAATGATAGAATATTTATAGTTTTGTTCTCAATATATGGCACTATCGATGGTGGAAATAAACAGAATATTTATTATGTAGATTTTAAGAAAAAAAATTATGTAAATCTTTTTTATCATTATTCTCCATAACGTTAACTGTTTGTAGCTTAATAAAAAAGTTTTCCGTTCCATTTAAAAATAGAGGAACATACATTTATTTTTCAAAGAAATATCTATATTAACTTTTTTATACATTTATTCGAAATAATTTACTATCATTTACCGATTTTTTTCAGTTTCATTTATTTTTTTCATTTGTTTGAAATTTACTAAAAATTTATCCACAAAACGGAAACTTGTGGTTTATTTGTGTCCGTAACAGTTGTTACAAATTTAAATTTTGTTTGCTGTCTGTTTCAAAAAAAAAACATATATTCAAAAAATTTCAATTTGATTTTTTATTTAAATTCAATATAAATTACAAGAACTTCATAAACACACATACATTTACAAACACATTCACACAAAAAGTGATTATAGCTTCATATGTACGGAAATAATTTCAAATAAATGAAAAAAAGCATTTATTTTTTAAGGATTGGTAGGTAAAATTTTGACATTTATTTTAACTGATTATATCATTTGTTTCTTACGGATGTGTCAGTTGATTAATCAACATTTAAAAATAAATAACAAATGGCATTTAATTTAAATGAAAATTAAGTAGACCGGTTTTAAATGAAATATGATTTCTTTTAAATGATATTTTCAGTTATTTTAACTTACAAACTTTTTTAAATGTATATATAAATAGAACTGTTTGAAAGAGGTCGTTTTAAGCGAGTATTAGTATTTTCCATTTACAAATTTCCTACAAATTTTAAATCAAAAATTAAAAAAAAAAGAAGGAATACTTATTTTAGGGTTTAATATGAATATACCTTTTAGCGGGTTCAAATTAACAGATATTTTTATATAAAAATTGCTGCGAAAATATCGGGACTTTCAAATAAGTTCGTAATTAGCGAGGATTTGTCTTATTCGGGTGGGTCCAAAATGAGTTTTACTGTATATGTTGCAAAGAACAACTACATTGTAAAATTGATATTTATGAGATTAATTCTGAGATTCTCTCAATAAGAGCCATTCTAACCAATTTTATTAGGGTTGGGCAAAAAAATAAAAAAAAAAAATAAGTTAAATATTCTGTTAAATAATTTAAATTCTGATTAAATACGTCAACAGCTCTGATGGTAAATATGCTTCAAAAATACATCTTTAATGTTATTTTCGACTACATATGAGGCCATGTACTTAGTAACGATTTATAAATATAAATATTGAGAGAAGGACGTTAAATATTGTATCTACAGATATGTTTACAAAATGTTTTTTTTTTTTCATTAGTCCAAGTACATATATTCCCAATTGGAAATATCTTTGAGCCATCAATAACTAAAATTTATCGATGCAGTAGACATTAAGTTTCTTTTTTCTTTAACAAGAATTTAAAACATACAAATTTAAAACTTTTTGTGTTTTGCACCCCACTACGATTTGAAGCCAAATCCTCAATATTATCATTTTGACAATAAATGTTTTTTAACCTAACCAAAAATGTTTATAAATATTCTTAAAGATGCTTCAGAGGATATTCAATATATGTCAACTTTTTCTTAAGAAATCTATTTGGATTTTTGCTATCAGTCATTCTTTGCAATTGGGTACTTATCTTTTGCATACATACATATGTATGTGTGTATGTTATATAGGTTATTTACCACGTTGCGTTAGTTTTCACTTAATTAGGAAAAATATCTCTTATACATATCATACATATTTCTACCAAAAATCTTAACTGCAAGCTCAATAATTTATTAAAAAAAAAAAAAAAAATTCAGCCAAGACACACATTTTTATACCTCTCAACAACTTACGAGATGCATACGTACAAATCGACAAGACAATAATAGTAAACAAAGCGCGGTCACTATAGCGTAACAAGTAGACAAGACAGCAGCGTGGCAAATAAACAGGCTAATATATTGCACAGTGGAACAAATTTTGCATAATATTAGAAAAAAGAATAATAAATGGGATAAAAATTTGGGATAAAGCTGGCCATGATTTCTAAACGGTACACTCACCAATAAAGTCTGTAATGGCAACTGACAATTTTGCTGTTATTACGGGAAATTTTGCTAATTTGAGCTTTGCGGTATTTTTTGCTAATCTTAGCAAAACATTTCTGCTGACGTGTAGTGCAATGAAATTATTAGAAAAAATAAGTAGCCACTACTAAATTTTAGTTAACTTTTTGTAAAGTGGAATTTAAAATGGGTTTGCTAAATATTATTAAAATTATTACAATCAAATTAGTATAAAAAATTAGTAAGCTTGGAAAAAGTATGTACAAAGTTTATTTAAATAAATTATCTCGAATTAAGAACAATTTTTGATAAGTATTAGTTCACTCAACTCAATGAATTGTAAAATATAGCAAAATTTTAATTTATAAAAAAAAAAACATTAAAATGCAGAAATTAACCCAATTATTTTTTTTAGATACACTTGTTACACTTTAAAGCTGCTAATTTCTTTTGAAATTGCCTTACGAATACAACTATACAAATTTATATTTTTTATTTATCGAGCAACATTTTTTTATTTTTTTTAAAAAAATATTTTTGACAATTTTAGTTTTTAGAACTTTTTAGTGCTTTTTTAAGTGGATGTCCTATTGTTGGACACGAGTCGGTTGTGAAAAGTATCTTCACTTCCGATCCCTTTTTTTTACCTATGTAACATTTTAAGGCAATTTATGTCTGTTTGCATAAGATTTAATTATTAAAAGTAACATTTCCTTCCATATCCAGTTTTTTAAAATCAGTAAATTTTTCTTTGCTAATTTTAGAAAATCGGTTTTAAAAAATTTGTAAATTGTTGCTAACTTCAACAAATGCATATTTTTTTTGCATAGTTTGCTGAAAATCCATGTTTTAAGGCATATGTTTTTTTAATATTTTCAAAAAAAAAAATTAATAATTTTTAATCAATTTATCTTGAAGAAAATACAATTTTTTTTAAATTTATAGCAGATCCCAGTGGTGGTCATATTTTTTTTGTGTGGCGCCCGAAATAGTGAACTTTTGTCCTAAAATTGAATTGTTAATATTGAACATAATGTATGCATATTTTTAAAATTTTAAATGCAAATTTTTTGATTTTAATGCATATTTTATTTAAATAAAACACGTTTTCAAATGCATAAACTCTCTTGGCCTAATTATGAGGTAACTGAGACTCAATCGAATTTAACTTTTTCTTACGTTTTAAGCTGCCCTTAAAAGGATACGAGAAATTATGGTCTGGTAGTCAAATGATGGTCTGAAGAAGCTCAAAAAGGAAGGCAGAAGACTATTCAATAGGGACAACAAAACTGGTGACTGAAATTGGCACTTACTGGGAACTACGCAGATCCAAAAGGTCCACGTGCCACAGCTATTGTGATCTTTGATCTTCCAGAAGTGGTGCTTTTCTAATTCTCTCGAAGATATCCGCGAATTCTTGCTTGACACGAACCTTCCAGGCTGCGATTCAAAGAGTCCTAAACCCGACGGGAAAGAATGTGCGTCTTTCAGGTGCCATCTGAGAAGTGGGCGATAGCGCAATTTTAATCCTTTAAATCTGCAGACCCGTACGGGATCTATACATGCCTATACCAGAGGCGAATTGACATAATTGTCCCATAACTGGCTAAGATATTTAGATCATGCCAAAGGTAAGGGCAAATCTGAACAGCTGCCTAAATCGTACAGACCTAGCCTCAGTTCGTTTCTTCTTAAAATAATGGTGAAAGTTTTGGACCGTTATATTAGTGATACTTATCTCTTATCAGTGAGGTATGTCTACCGAAACAGCTTTCCATTATGTTGTCACGATGATAGAGAGGGCACTAGAAGCAAAAAGCATTGCCCTTTGCGATTTGAATGATATATAGGGTGTCTTTGACAAGACGACCTACGATGCGATTAGGGTGGCCATGATAAAAAATTAAAGTGAATTGCACATTGGATATGTTCAGCTCTAGAGTAATTACTTTTAGCATGGGGACGCATGCAGGACAGTGAATACGACCAGGAGGTGTCCTTAGGTTGGTATTTTATAACTATTATTATGGATACTGGCTATTGATGAGTTGTCAGAGGATCTGAAGGACTTGACCTTCAAAATCTATGGCTATGCCAATGATCTCTTTATCTCCGTCTTTGGATGGGATGACAGAACTATTTCTAAGCAAACACTAACAATATATTTTCCGTTACCAGTTGAAGTTTATTTAAAAAGTAACCCGGTCTTCTTTTTACTGGTCACGGGACAGTTCTCAAGGCAAGCACTTTCAGTTCGGTTCTACTTCACCTATCACGGGGTAGGTATTTTAAGACCGGTGCTCTTTTTACTGGTCACAGGACTGACCACCGATAGGTCCTTTCCGATCAGTCCTATTTTCATTGGTCACGGGACAGTTGTTCAAACTTCAACTGATCTCATGATCATGAATGCTGAGCTCAATATATAGAAATTTTATTTAGTTAAGAATTTTTAGAATAAGAATAAACATTTTTAGCTTAATTAAACAAAGAGTTTTCCAGACCTAATTAAAAATTTCGCTTAACAGCTGGGTTTTTCAAATCTTCAGATCTGACCCGAGGCAGAGTAATATTTATTTCAGGCAGTATAGGTGGTTTATAAGTACTAATTTGGAGGTAAGGAGTAACAAATATTTGTCCATTTTTTCAATTTCTCTAAGATTCCGAGTTAAAAGATATTTTATGATTATTTCACATATACACGCAAAGAAAAAACATGGTTGGGATAATCATATTTGAAGAGCATCATATATTTTTGGGTTTATGATTGTGTCAACAATAGTCGTACTATAATATGGTTATCATATTATGATAATAAATAACCATAACTTTAACATAATATGGTCCCTACAGTTATATTATGATTAAAAAATTACCATATTATGATTCTAAATAAACATATTATGATGTTAAATTTTAGTTTAAGTAAAAGTCCATAGAATCTAAAAATGTTTTTATCAGTTAAATTTCTAAATATCTAGTATTTGTGTTAGAAAAATCTTTTTGTACAAACAAAAATCTTAAGTTCTACAGACTTTTACTTATGAAAAAAAATATTTTATTAATATTATAAGAACTTTTTACAAGAAATTAAATAATAAATATATTTTTTAAGAAATATCTCTTATTGTTTTTATTGAAACGAATTAAAAAATATAAAATCTTTAAATAGAATCTTTTTGACAATGAATTGATAAGTGTAAATAATATTATATGTATAAGCAATTTTCTAAAAAAAAACCCTTTAAATAAATCTAAAGTTAAAAAAAAATAACTGGATCTTAATGTGTCAATTGTTGAAATTTTGTAATGCCATATGAAAGGTATAAAACCCATCTGACATTTGACCAGTTTTAGACATTTTGTAGTAAAAACAAACTGACTGAACTGACAAAATTTTGGTTTTTATGAAAACAAGAAAATATTATGACCTTAAATGTCAAAGTCATGTTTTATTTGATGTATAATTATTTATTGATTGTTGCCAGCATTTTATGATTGCATAATTATCATATTTTTTCATAGCCAAAATTTTTGTTACCACAGTATGGTTACAGTCAATCATAATATAAAATAAGATGGGCCAATCATAAAATAGTAAAATATTTACTATAATAATGATGGTCGGTGGTTAAGAAACCAATAACATGGTTGTGAGAATCATACACGATTGCAGCAAGGTTAAAATAGTAGCAGTGATTATGTTGCAACTATGTTTTTTCTCTGCATGCATGAGGGACTGATAGCGGAAAAAATTTTTTAAATTAAGAAATGACTGAATATTAAGCAAGAGAGATCAGATAAAACACGGATGCAATCAGTTTTGTATGATAAATTAGAATTATGAAAAAAAATAATTCTGTTCGAACTTTTTTTAACTTTTTACTTGGGATCTTTTCAGTGGCATTAAAATTTCATAAGCATTAGTTGAGTAATGATAATGCCAATCGAATCATACTAATGTCTCAAAGACTATTTACAATTGATAAAAAAAAAACATTAGTTTACAAAAAAAGGGGGATCTTTAAATTGCTTTACATAGGCTGTTGTTTTTAAGGAATTCCTCGGGATCTTTCCGGGACCTTTTCTTTTCTTATTATCGCAGTATATTAACACTCTAGGAGAGTATAATCCCGCCCTTTTTGAGCTATTATTGTTTATCCAGGTATTCGCCATTTTTTAAAATGGCCGGTGCCTAGAAAATGGTAAAATTATATATTTTTTTCATTGTTTATTTTTAATTGATTAGTTATTAATTGCAATGAAATTTAAAAAAAAAACATTAACATTAATCAATGAAATTAAATAATTAAAATCATTAATTAAAAAAATGGTAATGAAAATAATTTTATTACAATTGATATCAATGCAATGCTATTAAATTAAATAGTCCCATGTATGGTGTAAACAAATAACTGACAATGTGTAACTTTTCTGAATGTAATACTGTGTAACTAATATTCAGCAAAATTTATGTTGAAATCAAAGATTCAGTAAAACATTTGTTTGTGACGAGAAATAATCGGTTATTACAACAAAAGTTTGGTTCGGACATAGCATTTTAATTATACTAGAAACACTTTTGATTATGGCAACCAAATAATGCAAATATATCACTTCTTATAACTTTCAAAAAGAACTTAACTTTTATTATATTTACATATTTCTTTTTTAAAATACCCACTGTATATTGTTAAATATGGGATTAAACCCCTTCATATATCGAACCGCTTTATCAAGAACAAGTTTTGTTTTTGTAGATGTTGTTAATATTGTTACTTTTGGTTAACTATAATTTTTGTTTTGATACATTTTGAAAAGATATTCATATTGGCATACAAAATTCAAGAGACAATCAGTCTTGGCTCGGACGCCACACAATAAACAGCATTATAATTATCTTTTAATTAAGCAACGACATTAAAAGATTCATTTGAGACGTTTAATTAAGCGTGTGTTTGAAAAGTGTGCATAAAACGTAAACATAAAACGTTTTTTTTTTTGTTTTCATCAGATACAACTTTTGTAATTTTCTATTCATTTGTTTATATCAATAAAAAAGGTAATTAAATATTTAATCAACAGTTATATGGATTTATTAAAATCGGTGAAACAAAACTTAATGGGTTTTTAATTAAATACTTGTAAAAATAAACAGTGCAAATATTTTGTTAAAAAAAAAAAATCATTAATCTTTTGTGTTTTGTGTTTGTATAACGACTTTGATAAGGTTGCTGTCTTAAGTCTTTCATTTTTGAAACAACAACTGTATATGATCAAGTTGCTGTCTTAAGTCTTTAGTTTTTTTGAGTGTCTGCTTATTGTTTATATTAGTTATTGCTTACCCTCAAACATCAATCAGCATCTATTTGCAACAATATGCGTGTTTTAACTGGTATATGTTACTCTTACCATAAATTTTGGTTAAAGTTATTTATTTTTATATTTTTGTATATAACATATTTAAATATTGTTTAAAGCGTTTTCTGTTTTTTTTTTATTTCTGTTGACCATAATCAATATTTGTGCTTAAAATTAAAACAAAAGAGATCAATGACAAATAATATTACATAATAACTCTTTGAAAAAACTCTCCCAAGTTTTCATATAATTTTTGTTTCAATTATTGATTAGCCTTAAATGTTACTACAAACCTACTGAGCTAATTACTGGATTAAACTAAAAAATATTAATATCTTTGTTATTTAAAATAATTTTCACACGGGAATGCATTTATAAGTGCTGGTAAATTCAGTTATTTTTGCATACTCGATATCTTTAATTTGCACACTCGATTAATTCTATGAAATTTTTTGTGTTTATTGAATATTTTAATTTTTATTATTTTTAAAAACAAGTTTTTTTGAGTTTTTTTTTTTTGAAATTTTGTTCATAAAAAGAAACAGGTAAAATTAGCAGAAAAAGCTAATAGAAATTAGTAAAAAAGGTCCCTGAAGAGAAAACTGCTAAAATTAGCATACAAATTTTTGTTTATGGAAAATTACAATTTAAGATCACAATAAAAATTTGCTGATTATTAAAAACCGGAATATTTGGATATACTTATTTAAATGCTAAAGGGGTTAAGTGGATTTCGAAGGCTTAAAAAAGCGTATTTTTAGTAATTTTTTTTTTTTTAATATATCAAATGAAATATTTTATTCAATAAATCTAGCATATCAATAATACTTATTTAACAAATACTTTGTTTTATTTAAAAATTTTGAAAATTTAGCCATTGGGACCTCATTTTGCTTAGCTTTTTAAAAAAAGTTCTCTCCGTGTAGTCAGGATATGTAGTCAAGACTGCAATAAGAATAAAAAACTTGGTAGAAAAATTTGTAAATGGTTTTCAATCCCAATTTACAATTTTTGTACTAATTTTTAGTAAAAAAAATGTTATTATTAAGTACATTTTTTAAGTATTTACACTAAGCAAATTGCTGCATTTTATAGAAAATTTAAAAATTTTTTTTTGCTAATTTCAGAAATCATTTTACAAATTTTGAAAAACCGATTTGCTAAAATTAGCAAAAACAATTTACTAATTTTAAAAAAGTGAATATTGAAGGAAATTATATTTCAAATAATTAAAACTTACACCCAGAAAAAAAAGTTAGTAGAAAAATTTGTAAACGGTTTTCAATACCACTTTACTTTTTTTTGCACTGATTTTTAGTAAAACAATATATTATTTAGTGTATTTTTTTAGCTATTTACATTTTACAAATTACAGAACTTTTACAGAATATTTACAAATTTTTGTTGCTAATTTCAGAAAATATTTTCCAAATTTTTGAAAACCGATTTGCTAAAAATAGCAAAAACAATTTATTAATTTAAAAAAATGGATATTAAAGGAAATTTTATTTCTATTAAGTTAAACTTGCACTCAGAAAAAAAAGTTAGTAGAAAAATGTGTAAGCGGTTTTCAATCCCTTTACTATTTTTGTACAGATTTTACAAATTGCTGAATTTTTATAGAATATTTACAAATTGTTGTTTCAGAAATCATTTTACAAATTTTAGAAAACCGATTTGCTAAAATTATTAAAAAAAAAATTAATAATTTTAAAAAAGTGGTTATTGAAGGAAATTTTATTTCTTATAATTAAAACTTATACTTACAAACTTAAATTGCTTTATAATGTTACATAGGTTCAAAACAGGGATCGGAAGTGAAGATACTTTTTACAACTGACTAATGTCCAAAAATAGGACATCCACTTAAATAGCACTAAAATTTGACCTTATAATCCAAAAATTTTACTCTAAAAATATTTTTTAATACAACAAATTCGCAAATTAAAACAAAATTATAAATTCGTTTATGTTTTCACTATTTTTAATTTTATCTCAAATATTTTTGAAAAGAATTAAATAAAAAATGTTGTTGCTCGACAAAAAAGAAAACATATTTGTGATTTTTTTTTGGAAACACAATTTCAAATGAAATTAGCAACTTTAAAGTGTAACAAGTGTATTTAAAAATAATTAATTTGTGCAATTTTAATAATTTTTTTATAAATTAAAATTTTTTTTATATTTTACAATTCATTGAGTTTAGTTAACTAATATTTATCAAAAATTTTTGTTGATTATTTAATAAATTGGCTCTTATTTAAATAAACTTTCTACGGAATTTTACCAATGTTAAGTAGCGGTTATTAACTTTTCTGCTATTTCCATTTCACCAATAGTTAGTCAAATTTGTTGCTGATTTTAGCAGATAAATTTTAAATTGCAGTTTGGAGAAATTTACTAATTTATTAATTTTGTATACTAATTTCATTGTACTTATATTAATAATGTTTAGTAAGTTCTTTTTTAGCAAACCAATTTTAAATTCAACTTTACTGATCTACTATTTTTTCTACTAATTGCATTGTACTACACGTCAGCAGACTTATGTTGCTAAGATTAGCAAAAAATTCTGCTGGGCACAAATTAGAAAAATTTTCCGTAATAACAACAAAATTTTTAGTTGTCATTACAGACTTTTTTTGGTGAGTTTGCATGGCAGATGCTTGTGTAGTAATCAGTAGTAGTTGTTTTAACTGTAGTTACAGTTGTTTTCTATGGAAAAAATACAAATCAACTTTAATCGCAGTTATTAAATGAGAAAAAATTAATGTGTTTTAGTTTTTATTAAAATAAAAAAGCAGTAGATTTTACCAATTTTGTCAATTTAAAATATTTTGTAGTAAACTTTTTACAATTATTTTTATTATATTATTAATTATTTTTTAAAATTTCTTAGTTGAAAAAAATGATATTTTCAGTTATTTTTTACTGCATATACTTTTCTTTTAACTGAATTTTTTACTAGATTCTATCCACAAACTTTTTTTAATAAATTTTAAATTAATTTTATTTTAAAAGGTGATTGGAAATACCAATAATTGAATAATAGGATAGTTTTAAGTTCCTTTTCCATCTTTTTATTTCTATAGCAATATTTAAGCATTATTAATTGATTATAGATAATTCTAAATAAAATTTTTTCCTAACAAATATATTTTAATGGTCTTAATCGAATTCCAACCAATCTTTTTTTCGGGTGTTTAATTAAATTTTACATTGAATATCTATGATTTAATTTTAGAAATATCAATTTGGAAAACAAATAAATTTTAGATTATTTTAATTTAGTCCTTAATTTTGTGGTTAACATTAAATTTTACCAGTGCCTAATTTAGCTACGAAGAAAAAATTGAAAAAAAAATTAAAATAAGTGTGTATCACGAAGTGTATCATGAAAAAAGTATCACGAAGCGTATCATGAAAATTTTCACCAAAAAAATTTTTTCATTTCGTGGTATATGAAAATAAAATGTGTTATTTCATGTTTCACACGAGAACATGTTGTGTAAATTTCAATTTTCATAACATGAATGAGAAAATGAAATGTGTGCGTAAGAATAAATTAACATAAATGAAAAATGAAACACATTGATTATATTTCATTCATGTACAGTGATACAAGATAACTGACCACAAATATTTTCGTTCGTGAAAATGAAATAATAAAGTACACCAAATACGTACTCTGATTATAATATTAAAAATATCTGCTTTAAACACAAGCAGAGAAAAAAACATGATTGCTAGATGATCACTGTTACTATAGTATGATTGCAGCATTCGGGTGTGGTTGTCACAATCAAGTTATTGGTTTATAAATAGGTTCTTACCATCAATATGGTCGCGCTTCCATCATTATTATAGTAAATATTTTATTATTTCATGATTGCCACTTTCTATTTTGTAACATGATTGGCTGTTAGCATACTATGGTAACAAAAATTCTGACTATGAAGAAAACATGATAATTATGGAACTATAAAAGGTCTGTAGAACCCAAGAGTTGTTTTGCACAAAATCGTTTCTTATGCAAAATACTACATTTTTAGAAATTTTTCTGTTATAAACATTTCTAGATTCTATGGAATTTTCCTTAAAGTTAAATTCTCAGATTGTGTAAATTCATAAATTCTTAAAAAAAAAACTTATACTCTAAGGCCTTTCTTTAAATAAAAAGTTCTTAGATTCTGTGGACCTTTCATCATAATAAAATTTTAAAAATGTCCTTAGAATCCATGAATTTTTCTATTATAAAAAGTCAATAGGAATATATGTTTTTTATTAAAAAAAAGAGTCATTAGAATTTAAAAATTTTTTTAAGTACATTTTTTTTTTAAAAAAAGTCCATATAATCAAAGAAGTTTTCATGAAAAATCTTTAATATCAAATTTTTTCCTCAGGAAAACATTTCTTTAATTTAAAGAGACTTTTCATAGCTTCGAATTATATAACTGTAGGGACCATATTATGGTAAAATTATGGTTATTTTATTATTATAATATGATAACTATATTATAGCGCATATATTGGCACAAGCATAATCCTTCGACGGTCTTCGTATATGATTGCCTCAACCATGTTTTTTTATCTGCGTGCAACTGTTAAGAAATACAATACTTTTGTTTAGTTGTTTTTTTTAAATAACTGTAATAATAGTTGTTTGGTATTTTCCTATACACATATATACAATTTATTTTCAATATTGCCAATTCAATTCTCGTATTTTTTGATCTTAAAAAGTTGTTTAAATGTTAAAAATTACCATTTATAATGGTCGGCAAGTTAGTAACTATATTTTTTGAAATTTTTTTTATAATGGGGACAAATAATAAATGAAAAGAAATTTTATAAATTTTAAAAACATATCTGTGGGATTTTGACAAGTGTACTTAAAAAATAAAAAGATCTTTTTTATGTTAAAAAAACAAACAAAATTTTAAAAAGGAGGTAATAAATTCTCACGTTTTTTTACTAAAATTTCTTAAAAACGGTAAATGTGTTTTTTAGTTTGCCTGAAAAATGTGTGTTTTTCAAATAAGTGCTTTTGACAATTTTTATAAAAAAATAAAAATAGCAAGTACACGGCCAATAATTTGAATAAATTTATATTGTACCAATGCTTCACAATAAACGCCCAAAAAAGGCAGTTATAGACCCCAATAAAATGAATAAGTAGTAATCGTTTAGAAATAGTAATAATATAAATTATTGAATCTGTTATTAATGTACTAGATTAAGATATTTTTTAGCTGACTTGTTTGGAACTCAATTAATGTTCATAACTTCAAGCAATACATACATATCAGTGCTTAAATACCTATCAGTGTAGTCGAACAAAAACGATTAGACAACTAATCACGGATAGGTAGTTATCTATTGCTTGAAATTACGGGTCATAAGCATTTATTCAAGTTTTAACTAGATTAACTTTGCTGTGTAAACGTAACATTAGTTTGGGTTAAAACAAATAGTAAAAATTTAAGTGTATTTTCATGGGATTCAGTACTATAAACAATTAAAAATGTCATGTTATCTGATAAAGTTGCAAAATACCTTAAAACTACTTACATATATTTATATTTAACTATTTTTACTTTGTTGATGTTTTTATTTTATTATATGTGTAACTCGTATAATGTATAACTAGTTAATATTAAATATTAACACTTAAAAGCTACCATTAAAATAATCACATTAACGGGCTACTGTGGGGTAGTATTCTACATAAATAAATTTCTACAAACTGTTTTGAGTGCATATAATTTATTTTTTTATTCCCCTTTGCGGTAAGTGCGCATGAAAAAGTCAAAGTCAATTGTTTGTATATCTTTCAGCTTCCAACCCATTTCGATCAACTGCAATAATATTTTGTTGTTAACATTTATTGTTCTGATTAGAACATATTAAACAATTAAGCACCGTACCGTGTGTGTAGTTTCATAGTTATGTTTATTTTTTAAATATACTTGATTCGGTTAAAGAAATGTTTAATTAATAATGATTAATTCAAACAAAATAAAATTAAATAAAAAAAAAATAATTACAGTGTACAGCAAAAGTCATAAAAGCTATAATAAAAAATCTTTCGTAATTTATAAAAAAATACGTTTTAAAAGATACTCGTATGACACTTATTTTTATTTAATGTAATCAAAATAATAATATTTCAATTATATATCTTAACAATAAATAAAAAAAAAAAAATTAAAGATCATGATAACTGCATATTTTTGCATAGCAAAAGTCATGGTACACCTGAAAAAAAAATAAAACATTTTGAACTGGATTACTTTACCTAATAATTTGTAGGATATGTCTTAAGTCGTAGAACTTTAATGAAACTCATCGGCATTGAAGGCACAAACTTTTTTTGTGTAGTTTTCGTATATTTTATCCCATTCAGTCGAAAGTATTTCCTTTAGCTGGACTTTACTAGAAATAGTGTGATTTTGTATGCGTTTATTATCCCACAAGTGATCAATAGAATTCAAATCGGGACTTTGAGGAGGGGCTTTTAGCGTATGTGTTGCGATCCACAAATTAACGTCAGCTGCTATATGCTTATAGGCTTTTTACACTGATCAACATTTTTGTGAAACGCATGAAAGATGTTGAAAACGTGAAACATGAATTTACATTGGCAACATCTTTCATCTATCATTTATTTAGCTGTCAAAAAAAAAAAAGAAAAGAAAAAGACGCATCATTTTTGTTAACAATAAAAAAAAAATTAATAAAATGGATTTAGAGCATACTTGGGACTAATACATTGATTGGACTAATTAATTGATGATTTTATTACCATTACATTGATAACAATTGTAATGAAATAAATTTCATAACAATTGTTTGAATTAATGATAATTATTTAAGGATATGATTTCATTGATTAATGACAATGTTTTAGAATTTCATTACCATTACTAATGCACTAATTAAAAGACAACATTAGCATTATTAACCATCATTTTATGTGTTAATATTCATGTTAATGTTTATTTATGCGGGTTAATATTTGTATAATTTTATATTTTGTTTTATTATTTTTTGATAATTTTGAAATCGTAAATATATTTCTGTAAACAAATAATTTTTCAATCAATTATAATTAGTTTTTTTTATACATTTGTTCTATTTCATTACCATTAGTAATTAATTTTTTTTCATTTGCATTAGTGTCAACTTATGATAATACAATTTCAATAGTAATGAAAAATTCCCAAGTATGATTTAGAGAAAGCATTAATCATTTGATTAGTTTTTGCTTTGCAAGAACAAACCCGAATTTTAATGCAGTACATGTGCCGCTCATTTTACTTTGTTGAACAAACATGTTTTATTTATTTTCTGCAATGTCAGTTTGCTAGTGATGGCACAAAGAAAATCGATTTTTTTTAGTGATGACACTTAAAATAACGAAAGATGTAAGTTGGAACTAAATGAGAAAGGATCATCTTTTGCAGAAAAATGTAGAATTTTTGACCTGTATAATTCTTATGGGAAGATGTTAACATCTTTGCAAATTGATAAAAGATGTAGGTCAGTGGAAAAAGCCTATTAGGATTGTTGTCCTGTTTAAAATAATAACTATATCGAATATTCAGTTTTCAGCACTCTGATTAAGATTTTTTATCAGAATGTTCATGTAAACTATTTTGTCCATTGACTCCTCAATGATCACTAAATTGCCAACACTGGCTGCTGACATGCAACCCCATACCATTACTCCAGCCTCTCCATACTTCAAAGTTTTTATAATATTTTTTGTATTTAGCTCGTCGCACTTTATGCGCCACACCAATTCGCGTCCGTTCGATTCAAAAATGTTAAATTTTGATTTGTCCGAGAAAATTACTTTTTTCCAAAAGTAGTTTGCTTTAATTTTATATTCAGTTGCGAATCTATAAGCTTTTTTCTGTTTGTTACAATAAAGTACAGCTTCTTTAGGCCACAGAAACAGCTTCGCCAATGATTTGTTCAACTCCGAAGATATTTTAGTTGCACTTCTGAATTGTTTTTTTTTAATAGTGGCTTAAATTTTTCATCCATCTTAATTATTGAGCTTTAGTGAACGGCCTGTTCGTGGCTTATTTTCAATTATTTTTTTCATCTTTGGAAAATATTTATAGCTCTTTGCACTGTTGATTTGTATGATATACCCATTAACTATTATTTTGTATTCTTCTATTGCTTACTCTTTTCTTGACATTTTAAAAAATTACTTTACTTCACTTCCTGTCAT
The DNA here is from genome assembly GCA_949748255.1 of Eustalomyia histrio. Taxonomy (NCBI): domain Eukaryota; kingdom Metazoa; phylum Arthropoda; class Insecta; order Diptera; family Anthomyiidae; genus Eustalomyia; species Eustalomyia histrio. Next base: position 19,906,298 of record OX456527.1, on the reverse strand, counting down.
AAACAAATGCCTCTTGGAAATTTTGAAAGTACCGTTACGTTTTTAAAAGGGAATCAATAATTTTGCAATAAAATTTTATAGGGTAAATCAAATAAAGGGTGTCCCAAGAAGAACGCAATTGTTAAATCTGGCAACATTCGAAGTGTCATTGTTTGACATTTGAACAATTGTTATTGTTTGCTAGTAGAAGGTACGAGGTTAGTAAAAATGGAGCGCTACACGAATGAACAACGCATTCTCATTGTGAAATTATTTTACCAAAATGGTGAAAGTTTTGCGGCTACAGTTCGCAAATTGCGATCAATTCGGGGTCACAATAATGCACCAAAAGAGTCAACTGTAAAGAGATTAATGGATAAACTGGGTCTGTTAGTTATGTAAAGACAACAACGCGCCATCGACCAGGTCGATCGACCGAAAATGTCGCAGCTGTACGTGATGATGTCGCTCAAACTCCATCCACCTCAATTCGACACCGAGCTCAGCAAATTGGTGTCTCCAAATCCACTTTGCAGCGAATTTTGGCGAAAGATTTGCATCTTCATGCATAAAAAGTTAAATTGACTCAGGAACTGAAGCCAGCTGACCATGCACAGCGAAGGGAGTTCGTTAATTGGGTATTGGAGAGACAACATGAAAATGCTGATTTTGCCGATAAAATCATCTTCAGTGACGAGGCCTATTTTCATCTTGATGGCTTCGTCAATAGGAAGAATTGTCGCATTTGGGGTGAGGAAAATCCTCGAGTGATTCACGAGAAGCAAATGCATCCTCAACGTGTCACTGTGTGGTGTGGTTTTTGGGCTGGAGGAATCATTGGACCTTTTTTTATGAAAATGAGGCAGGTCAAGCGCAAACAGTCAATGGTGTTCGGTATCGTGAAATGATAACCAGTTTTTTCTTGCCTAGAATTGAAGAAATGAATGTGGAGGTCATGTGGTTCCAACAAGACGGCGCCACATGTCATACAGCCAGAGAAACAATTCAATTGCTGCATCAGTCATTTCCCGGTCGTGTTATTTCGCGTTTTGGAGATCAGAATTGGCCGCCTAGATCGTGCGATTTAACACCATTAGATTTTTTTCTTTGGGGTTTTTTGAAGTCGATGGTTTACGCGAATAAGCCGACGACGACTCAAGCCTTAAAAGAGGAAATTGGACGCTGCATTAATGAAATACCGTAGCATTCATGCAAAACGGTCATTGAAAATTTCATTAAAAGATCGCGTGCATGCCAGCAAAGCCGCGGCGGCCATCTGCACGATATATTGTTCCATACATAACCTCATTCTGTCTACTTTACGATATAATAAAGTTTCACGATTTTTTTTTAAATATCTGTGTTTTATTTAAAATTTAAAAATTGCGTTCTTCTTGGGACACCCTTTATAAGACCGTTTATGACTAGAGATACGATGACTTAGGCAGTGCTTAAATATCCCTGCAAAAATAAATGAAAGTGATCCTTAAGGAATTAATTTTTTATTGATTCCAAAGTATCGCTTAGTTCTGATATTTTTCTCTTCTTAGGCAGTTCTTTTTCACAACTTTCAAAAATGTGAAATTTAATGAAATTTAACACTTTTCAAATGTATGACGGGTAACTTATTTTAAAAACAACAAAAGTTAAACATTAATTATAGATATTTCTATAAAAATTTTACACTTATAATTATGGTTTAAGTTAAAGTTCTTTTTTTTTAATCTTTAACTTACAATTTATCAGATTTTAAATTCTAAAAAAAAATTATTGCAGTAAAAATTGCAAGAATTTCGAATAAAGTAATTAAACAAATAAGGCCCGATTACTGAATGTTGCTTTATAATTTAACCAACAGTCAAACTCAAATTTTATATGAGAAACAACAACATATGTACCAGTTAAATTCTCAGGTAAAAGCTAACGAAAGATTGAAAATGAGGGTAAGGCCCGATTACTGATGTCTTGTTAAAATCTAAATTTCATATTCAAAATTTGATTGGGAACATCAAAAGATCTCATTTTTCACTAAATTCTAAGAAGGGCTTTAGATGTAATGAAAAAGGATCTTCAAAGAAAACTTCCACCCTATGACACCCCAATGTAAAAATAATTGGTTCCGATCCAAATTTTCACAACACCAGAATCAAAATCACTGCTTCTTTTTCTCTTCTCTTGTTACTTTTTTTTTCTGGGTATGGAGTTATATGGGTCTACAATTTTTATAAGTTTTATTTAGTTAAAAAAGTGAAATATTTTTTGGATTTGCGGTAGTATACAAGTGAATAGACAAAATAAAAATAAGTATCACATTTTCAGTTACGTAATTTTTGAGAAATTTGGGGAGATTTTTTATTTTGACAGGAGTACGATTACTTTTGCTGTACACTGTATGCTTAATTGTGCAATTTTTCAAACTGAAATTATGCATATATTGTTGTTTGAAATAGGTTTTTGGGCTAGGAAAGTGTTTTTTTTTAATTCCCAGACTTTTGGGTTTGTTCTCAATTTAGCAAATTTCATACAAATAATAAGGGAACACAACTATTACCAACAAATAAATTTGTACCCAATCTTATTTTGTTTGTTCTAATTATATATGTTAAAATTTATTCTTCACAATATTATTTCTCTTTGTCTTTTTACATACTAGTTTTTAATATTTTTACTACTTTTTTCTCTTAAATTTCTTTTGACGTGAAATTTTAAACTTTTTAATACTTTCGTTTTTAATTTTTGACAATAATTTTGTTTCTTCTAAGTTTGCTATTTTTTACTGGAAATGTAAACAGACCCATTACATTAAAAATTAAGAATGTATAAAAATGCTGCCAAGTCGTAGAAATTATTGGCGTTTCTCTTTTAAATGTAAACAAAATTATTTGTCATAAAATTATTTGAAATTTTAGAATTTTTAATTTGATAAAATATTAAAAGCAACAAAAACTAACAAATAAATTATGTGTTTGTAAGTAAAGGTAGAGCAGGGCAAATAATATAATTGCTCTATTTCGAGTTCCCGCAAAGTCCATATATGAAAACAGCTTTCATGCAAAGGCTGCACCAAATGTTGAAATTGTATTTGTTTACAAAAAATATAAAAAGTCAGTTAAGTAGGGATAATCGTTTTCTTTACAAGTAGTTATAGATATATTTACGTATAAAATTAAAAAAAAAAAAACTAATGTGAAAAAGTTGACGTTGTAATTAATCAAACGGCTCTTAAATACTATCAAAATCTTTACCAAAGTGCGCATCGGTAATCATTGTTTAAATCAACAAATAAACAAACGAAAACTTTTTTATTTTTTTTTTTTTTGTTTTTGGCTGCTTAATATTAATTTGGACAAGAAGACAAATATATCTAGATGTTTTTGCTAGCATAGTAAGTTGTTCAGGTTTCACATGAAAAAATTTAGTACAATTTGTTTTCAGGCAAATTTAATATACAACACTAGTATTTTGCAGAGATAAAGTGACATTTTAGGCTAATAAGAAACTATTAATTTTCACTAAAGTTCTAGTGAAATTTTATCAAGGGAAGAACAATTTACTATTCTTAATTCATAAGCCACTTTATCTCAATCAGCCCGTAAGCGGGACTACCAGTTCGACCAAAAAAGGCTATTTGGTCGGTTTTCTTGCTTGGAGATATTATAGACAAAGGGTGGAATGCATAAAGTTTTTTAACAATCATGATTTGATTTAACATAACATGATTTGATTTAACATAATTTAATTAAAAAAATTGGAAAAAATCTTATTCTTCTACGATTAACAATTCAATCGTTTGCTAAGTTTATGAATCACTAACAATTAATTTGAGAGTGAAGAGAAATTAAATAAGAGTGTTGCCAGAATAAAACGAAAAATTAATAAACGATTATTCATAACATTTTTTATTAAAGTTTTAATAGGGAAAATGTGTACTTTAGCAAATGTATACCTTATTATAAAATTAAGAAATTTTTATGCATAACCCCCAAATTCTTTGCTTTAGACCGGACTTTTTCTTAAATTTTACATTTTAGTGAAAAATAAGATCTTTTTATCTTCCCAAATAAATTTAGAATTTAAATTTTACCAGGACATCAGTAATCAGGTTATGCATGGTTTTCATTATCTCATTTTTAATGTCAATTTGTCTAAATTGTTGGCAATTGTAGGAAAACGGGTTGAACCATATGGTGTCATCAGAGTTTGCCAGACAAGTGAAAACGTCAAATTTCAGTTTGTCAGCAGATATGTCAGCATTTTTTATCTAAAATAAAATTGGCGATTGCAAAGTTGTTACTTTTTTTTTTTTGCTGAAAAAAAAAATTTCAATGCTTCCTTTTATTTTTCCAAGCCCTTAGCCATTTGTTTCTTTTTTATTATTTTTAGTTTTTTTTCCACTTTTTATTTAACTCAAATTAATATTTTCTAATCAGCTGTTCGCTCGGCAAAAGTTTGTTCAAAATGAATTCCTTAACCTTTTTGAAGCTTTTAAAACAAAATTTAAAGCTTTTAAATTCATAAACAATTTTTATTTAAAACTTATTTATTACATTGACTAAGATCTTATGTAAACGTTTAATACTAAGTAAATGCTGATTGTTTTTGTGTAGTAAAGCTTTTCTCCGCTTTTAGATAATTTTGATAAAAAATTCTTTTGACGAAACGTCAAAGACTCGGCTAGGTGAAATATTCTTTACCAAAAAATTGTGTGATTTGTAGAGTTTGGCGCCGCAGGCGAAAATTTTTTTTTTCATACATTAAGAACAAATATAATTCTTAACAGGTTTATAAAGCATCAGTTGAAATTCAAAAACAACAAATTAAATAAATATTAAATTTCAATAATTTGTTTGCTTTTGGTATTTTTTAATTGTAATTGATCTTTTTAAGTGTAGATTGCGAATTTTTGAAATTTATTTGTAATTTTTTTATTTAAATTGTATTCTTTTATTTCGGATTTTTTTTTTAATTCCAATTGCCATTTTTGGGCAATTTTGTCTATTTTTTTATAAAAAAAAGCTTTATTTTTATATATCTATATTTATAAATACTTGTTTTCATATATGGACTTCAACGGAATACGAAATATAGCAATTATATTGTATGCCCTGCTCTACATTTACCATCAAACTGTTGTTATTTTTAATATTTTATCAAATTACAAATAGAAATATTTCAAATATTTTTATGACAAACATTTTTGTTTACATTTAAAAGAAAAAAACCAAGAATTGCCAAGACTTGGCAGCATTTTTTTGAATTCTAACTTTTTAACTTCTTTAAAATTCTTTATATATATAGTTAATTAAATATTTTCAGTTTTGAATGCATATGTTTTGATAAAAAAATTAAACACATAATTCTGTAATTTTGGGGATTCCAGTTAAGATTTTTAATTAAAAAAAAATAATATAATTGAAAACACGTTTTTTTTGTTTTAAAAGAAAATATACAAATTAAATAATTCTACTAAGGACCAGCAATCATTGTGGCTTCAATGACCATATATATTTTGATTTTTCTAAATTTTTTGATTTATCGAAAACCTCAATGTGGCCCTTGGTTTTGATTTCGTGCCCACCCCTTTTATATACAGATGCAATTTCATAAATATTTTTTATCAGATTGTTAGTTTATTTATTTTTTATGCAATCAACAAAATCTTTTTATTTATTAAATGTCATTGTTAACATTTGGAAAAATAGCTAATTATTTAAAATACATTTGAATCATAAAACGTTTAGGTAATTTTTATTCATAAGAAAATAATAATTATTTTATAATGATATTTTTTTTTCTTTATAAATTATTATTGTTTTAGTTGCTCAATATAAATAAATACGAGTTTTAACATATCTAACCCTTTCTAGGATTAGCAAATGCAGTATAGTTTTTATTATTACAATAGCTTAATGGTCTTAAAACTCTTGCAATACGACCTACGTACAAATACAGTTGAAATAATTTTTATTTTTAATTTTTTTTTTTGTTTAATGATAGTACAATTAAAAATTACTTTGATAAGTCAAGCATTTAAAGGGGTTTTTTGCTAAATAATATTTTTTTCTAAACAGAAAAACATTTGAAAAACCTTTTTAAATGTTTTGTGTGTGTTTTTTTTTAAAGCTGGTTTTAAAGCTTATAACCATATAGACGTTTACACAACAGACTTATATTTAAACTAAAGTCAAGGCCGTGTCATGAACTTGTTACAGTTGCAGTTGCTATTAGATGTTTTGATAAATATGAAATACAAAATATATGTTACTTTTATTTATATGTACACTTATAATAATCCATGATTAAAAATACAAAAATATTTTTTGTAAATATTTTATATATGAGACCTTTTCAGAGAAAAGGGACCTAGTGTGTGAAAATGAAGTTTTGAGAAAAACGCATTTAAAGTTTCATAACGCATTATCACTGTGAACACACCTTTAGTTGTGAGATGCGATTTGGTATGGTTAGTTATGATTGGGTGCCGACTTTGGTGACGTCATACCTATGTGGTGACGTATTTTTTTCGCTTTTAGTGTGGCAATACCATTGCTATTGTTGATTCTCTGTTCGTTCTCAGCTATCTGTTCGCTCTCAGCAAAGGGTTGATGTGCGTATACTAATACGTTTTTATGGGGTAAATAAATTTTTATCAGAAATCTAACTCATTTCATCTTATTCTACACCCTTTTAGGTACCAGAATCCACTCTTAAGTCCAAACCCTTTTTTTGACACACTAGGTCCCTCTTCCTGGAGAAGGTCACATATTTTACCTACGATTTAAACTGAAACCGTGAAAAACAGTTCGTTTTAACCCAGAGTTCGTCTTAAGCAAAGAAGTAAAAGAAGTTCTTTGTATAAAAGTTGTTGCCACAACTTTGGGTGTTTTTAATTATTTCGTAGAATTCTGAGCTCATCTTAAAAGAGTTTTACTGTACAATATGTGTTTTTGAGTGAAATTGAAAGATTTTTTCTTTCTTACAATAATAGCTATTAGTGTTTTAATAAGCCTTAAATATATAAGTCTTAAATGTAAATTAAGTAAAGTATCAAGTAGCTATAATTTTCCCTTTTTGAATAGATTGCAAACAGTTATTACAAACATTTTTAATTAATTTAATAAATATTTGCAAAGGAAGTGCATTGCGTTATATTTATTTATATTTACTTTAGTTTCAGTTAACCTAGACCAAAATCTAAAGTTGATATGTAATTAACAAATTGTTTATTACATTTTTTTACAACACTTGTTATTTTCTATACATTTTGTTGTTGCATAATAATTCCTACTGTATTTAAGTTTTAATGAAATTTTCGACAAAAACGTTAACGGAATTTTCCGAAAAAACCAAGACAAACCACAATAGAATTACCGTTCATGAAATTTAAAGATATACGTTCATGGACATTGAATGGTTAAACATTAAAAAAAAAAAACACACACACACAATAAATTAATATTCTTATTTTATTGCTACACAGATACCACATCTCCCAGCAAAAATAGTGATGCCAATAAAAACATCAGTTCTGATTGTTTTATCGATGAATTTAACTTTGGCGTGTCAAAGGATCGAAGTATAAAAGAAGAAGGAAGCATTGAAAGTGCAATGTTTAGATTTTCCTTTGCATGAGTTCAAAATACTCATGCAAATAAAAAGTTATTTTATCTGAATGCATTAAAATACGTTTTTCAAATTATTAAATATTTTAAAACTGTTTAAATTGCAATTCTTATCAAATAAAACCTCACAAGGTAACTCTCTCAAGTGAGAATTTTAATTTTGCTAAAATTTTACCCAATCTAGCGGGCATAACTTCTAAAGAATTCAATCCTTCATTCGATTTTCAATACTGATTGGCTATGGAATGCTTGAATTCTAAAACTATATTTTTTGAATGGCAATAAATTCTTAGTTGGTCTCAATCGATTTAATTTTAAAAGGCTTCATTATATTTTTATCATTCGATTTGTAATCAGTGAATTTAATTTGAGAATTCAAACGCTTTCTACTCTTGATCTAAAAATTTGGAATTTATTTTGTTTATTCGATTTTTAAATTTAGAAAATAAATAACTACTTTGTTGAAGGGAAATTTAAGTTTTTTTTACAAATACGAGAAAAAAATTTAAAAAAAATCAGCAAAAATTTAAAAATTCAACAAAATCGCTAAGATTTAAAATAACCAAAATCAAAGAATCCCCAAAATAAAAACATTGCCAAAATTATAAAAAATTCATCATATTGAAAAAAAAAAAAAATTACCAGAATTTAAAAAAAATCGTCAAATTTTTAAAAATCGTTAAAATTTTAAAAATCGCTAATAATTGTTTAACTCCGACAAATTGGAAGAAATCAAAAAAAATCACCAAAATAGCTTAAATTTAAAAAATCTACAAAATCGCTAAAGTTTACAAATTCGGCAAAATTGGAAAAAATCACCAAAATTAAAGAGTTTTTAAAATAAAAACTGCTAAAATTGGAATAAAACCGATTAAATTCAAAAACACGGCAAATTAAAATTAAAAAATCTCTAAAAATTTTAAATCTCGAAAAATTGGAAGAAATTGAAAAAAACCAAAATCGCTAAAATTTAAAAATTCACCAAAATTGGAAAAAAATCACCAAAATCAAAGAGCTCCCAAAATAAAAACATTGCTAAAATTGTAAAAATCTATCATATTGAAAAAAATTAGCAAAATTTAAAAAAAGTTGTCAAATTTGGAAAAATCGTTAAAATTGAAAAATCGCTAATAAGTGTAAAACTCCGACAAATTGGAAGAAATTAAGAAAAATCACCAAAATCTCTAAAATTTAAAAAACTTCCAAAATCGCTAAAATTTAAATTAAATAAAATTAAAGAGTCCCCAAAATAAAAAGTGCTAAAATTGGAATAAAATCGATCCAATCGAAAAAAACGCCAATTTGAAAAAATCGTTAAAATTAAAAAATCGCTAAAAATTTTAAAACTCGACAAATTGGAAGAAATTGAAAAAAAATACCAAAATCGCTAAAATTTAAAAAATCTCCAAAATCTCTAAAATTTACAAATTCAACAAAATTGGAAAAAATCGCCAAAATCAAAGTCCCCAAAATAAAAATATTGCTAAAATTGGGTAAAAAATCGATCAAATTGAAAAAAAATCGCCAAATTTGGAAAAATCGTTAAAATTTAAAAATCGCTAATAATTGTAAAATTTTGACAAAATCGCTAAAATTTAAAAAGTCTCCAAAATCGCGTAAAAATTTACAAATTTTGCAAAATCGGAAAAAATCGCCAAAATAAAAGAGTCCAAAATAAATATATTGCTAAAATTAGAAAAATTTCATCAATTGAAAAAAAAAAAAATACCAAAATTAAAAAAACGCCAAAATTGGAAAAATCGTTAAAACTGAAAAATCGTTAATAATTGTAAAACTCGTCATATTGGAAAAAAATCATTTTAATTAAAAGAAAAAAAAAAAAAAAAAATTGAAAATTTTCTAAAATTCGGAAAAATCCTCAAATTGAAAAAATCGCCAAAATTTCCAAAAAGCCAAAAAGCTGGAATTAAAAAAATCGCTTTTATTTGAAATATATTTTAATATTAAAAAAATAGCCAAAACTAAAAAAAAAATAATCGATTGAAGTAACTATATACAATTTTAATCGTCCATATTTCGAAAAATAAGCGCGCTTAAGAAAAACTTTTTACACCAGAGATCTCAAGTTTTGACTTAGATCGCGTTTATCTCGATATTAAATTTTTATATGCATATTTTTTATTTTAACTATGCTTTTTTTTAGTTTTGAGGATTTTTTTTTAAGTTTTGGCGATTTCTCTTTACAAATTATTAATTTTTAACTGTGATTTCAATAATTCCTTTTTTGTTTTCTTTAAAATTTACTGTAATAATAATTTTTTTGTAAATCGAATGAAAAACATTGATTGTCATGCTTAATCGCATAAAATAAAATCGAATGAACAATAAATTCGAAATTTGTAAATCGATTAAACGAATGATTGATTGAATTACCAAATTATAAACCGAGTGATTGAAATGATTAAAATCAATGATTGGTAAAATCGAATGAAATAAATTAATTTAAGTCTCTAGATGTAATTAAATTCTCGCTAATCTTTAGTTATATTTTTTATAAAATAGAGAAATTTGGTAATTAAAATTATGATTTGAAGCGTTTAAAGTTCGAGTGAAATTTGTACACAGGAAGCTAGGAAAGAAGTGCTTTTTTAGATAAACAAAAAAATCAGCAAAAGAACACTAAGTTAAACTAAGGAAACAATAACAGAAGTGTGTTCCTTTTTTTTTTGCTGGGTATTTATTTATTGATACATGTCTGCACTTACATATGTATATAATTAAGACTATTGATCATAGTTGAAATAAAAACTGTTCATTAAATCAAACAATAATATTGTTTACACGCATGGCAAAATGTTGATTACATTGGATATGTATATACATAGGTACTTATTACCTTTTACAATTTGCTAGTATATACAACATTAGGGTGCCCCGAAATGTTTTAACAGCGAATTTCGTGACGGAAGAGACAGTATTTTTTCAAGGGCACATTTACCCTACAGCAGCATTTAAAATTTTAAAAATATATATTTATATTTGTTTTTTTTTAAACGTTTTCAATATTATCAATTAAATCAACACAATTTGAAAAGCAATTTTACATATAAGTATACTTTTTGTTTGTTTGCCCAAATATTTGTATGAAAATCAAAAATAAAATAACCGTTTGTAATGCACGAAGCCATGTAATGTTATTTGTTTAAAATTATTTTAATTGTTGTATTTAAAAATACAAAAATTGTTTTTTTTTCAGAGTTTGTACACATAAATATTTAATTGTTCTACCTCAAGAAGGCACCCGAAAGTGTATTATTATTATTTTTTTTTGTTTTCATCAAAAATAAATATCAAGAGAAATTTAAAGTGTTTTTGTTACTCATAGAAAACAATTCAAATGTACTTTAAAATAAAAATATCTCTCAAGCTGAAAATCGAAAAATATCTTTAGGTCTAAATATCAAAGTTAAACAAATAATTTGAAAAATAAATCCTTTTAAAAACCACTTTTTCACCTTTTGTTCTAAGTATCAAATTATTGATATAAAGTAAATGTTTTATTTTTCTTGTAATGGTGATTATTTGGTACGAATGCCCTTGAAATCATACTACTCGTATTTGAGTGCAATATTGATCGTAATGAATTCAGAGAAATCATGTAATATTATTCTTTTTTAAAATCTATACACAAAAAAAAAAAATTATTGCCAAAAAAATTTAAATCAATTTTTTTTTTTTGATTTTTTGTTAATTTTCAAGTTTGATCATATCAATTAAATTTTTAATTGATAATGAACTTGGTGTAAAAAATTTTCTAGTTATCAATAAATACTATTGCCAGCATATAAAACATACAGTTATTTAAATAGCAAAATTGCATTTCAAATGTATATTTGATAAAAAAAAAATTGAAAGGTGGCCTTAAACTTTAATTGATTTCAATAAAAAATTTCATAAAAATTTAATTTGATTTGATGCTGGAATTTCAATTAAAAATTTGATTAAAATTTAAATTGATTTTTGGTTAAAACATTAATTAAAGTTTTAATTGATATAATTAAACCTTTAATTAAAAATATTTTTGATTCAAAATTTAATAACCATTAAAAAATTATTGAAAAATTTTATTTATTTTTATCAAAAAAAAAAATAATTGATATAATAAATTCATTTGCTGGTCCAAATTCTATTAAGTTTTTGATTGTATTTACAAATATTTTAATTGAAACTCGATTTTAGTTTTTTCTGTGTATGCAAACGTTTAATTTTGCTTAGAAAAATAACCGGATTGATCTATATTTAATAGCATTATTTTGTTCCAAGCATGGTTGGCATTGAATACCCTTTCATAATAACGGTAGTTGGCTACCATTAAAGGCAAGTGTTTTTTTGTATAACCGGGTTTATTGCGCTATTTTACCGGTTTAATTTTAAAATATCTTAGACTACCGTTATAATAACGCTAAACTACCGAAACACCGATTTTTAACGGTATTTCGCAAATATAACAAAATTTAACAGGCAATATTATAAAATAAACCCCGTGATATTTGAAGACACATTTCACTATTGCAACCGCAGTTTTAAAATTTTCGTACCAGTATTGATCAGAGCGTGATAGACAACTACCGTTATAATGAAAAGGTATTGCTTACCAACCATGGTTCCAAGTATAAAAAAATTAATTTAAAAATGTTTATATTTGCAAAACGTTTGTATTTGTTTGATAAAATGTTGTATTTACCAAAATAGGTAAAAACGCGTATTATATTTATACACAATATACGAAGCCTTATATGAATGAAGCCACTGGCTATTATCCGCTTCGCTGTCGCTGCCTCGAATGTTTTTTTAGCTGCAGCCAGCAACCCTATCTGCTTGAACCGTCGTCAGAGCCGTCTGACAAATACAAACAGATAAAAAATCAGATTTTTTTTTTCAAATTAATATATAAAATTTAGCAATTGGCTCGGGTAGATTTTGGTGGCCTGTGACCACCATTTTATTTTAGTTGCGTCTATCTAGACTGTTGTCCAGCGGTTAAAAACCTATGAGTGAAAATGTGAAGGTAACTCTAAATTTTCCATACAAATTGATGTATTTTAGTACAATTTCATAGTAGCGACTGGCAAGTAAAATATTTTCACTTGTTTTTTCACCGGTAGCTTAGAGTTATTTTATATTCACCTCAAAAAATTTTTATACCACTAAAATTTTTTTCACCACAAACAATTTTTTCACCTCAATAAATTTTTTTACCTTAAAATTTTTTTTCCACCTCTAACTGTGTTCTCACATCCAAAAAAGTTTTCCAGCTCAAAAAATTTATTTTCACCACCAACAAAGTTTTTAACACCAAGAAATTTTTTTCACCTCCATACTAAAGTTGTTTACATTATTTGTAACAGTGAGAACATTTTATTAGAATATTCAAAGATTCGGCACAGCTGAATTTAAGCCTTTACTTGTTTATTATTCAGTTACTGATGCCATAGCACCATGATAGGTAAGCTTGATTTTAGCCACCGATATATTTTTTTGTGGTAACAGAAGTTCGGTTAATACAACAGGATTTCGTATAAAGTAAAATCAGGAATACATTTGATTACCACAACCAAATAATTCAGTTGCTGCTACCAAACCAATCAGTTGGCAACGAATTCGGTTGTCACAATGAATATGTTCTCTCTGTGTAGTAAATGTTTAGCTATTAATGTGCAGCACAGCGGTGCTTACTTTAAATGATAAAACACAGATTTGGTGCTGCGCTCACAGATCAAATGTTATAAGTGCCAAAAAGACAAAAAACTAATATTTTCAGCAAATACAAATATATTAACAGGTTTATGTAACTGTATAAAATTTTAGTTGAGCCAGACTTTTACTAAAAATTATTCATAGAATATTATTGTTCTTAATTATGTCATTGTATCTGTTAGGAAATCAACTTAACCACTTTTTTGGTTGTTAAGAAGACAAGAACGACGAAAAATTTATGTGTAAGTCTAGCTAAAAATCGTTTTTGTTTTTGTAAATATACCGAGGTTGAAATCCCGTTATAAACAAACCAACATAACAAATAAAAAATTTCGATGTATATAAAAATAAAATAAAAAATTTTATGTTTGAATTTAATAATTCAGTTGAAGACCAAATTCGTGTTTTTAAATTATATTTTGCCCATAATATGCTCAAGGTTTACAAACTTTTGAAACTAAGTTTTTTTAGTTTTTTAACTCATAAAAAATGTTAACTAAAAACAACAAATTTGGCCACACAGTGCCCATGGAAAAAATCTTTATTTTTGCCACAATAAGCTTATTGAATAAGCGTCCTTTTAGTTCTCTTTCATCCCAAAATTCGCAAGTGAAAGAGTGAGAGACATTCTAAAATGCATTAATATTAGAAGAATCATGTTGAAATGCATGCATAGTAGTTTGGAAATATCACCATAAGTAGTATTTAAGTATAAAATTATATTTATGGTTTATTGACTTTTTAAAAAAAAATATGCAATCATTAGAATTTTATGGATATCTTTAATGATGCAAATTGTACCAGTTCACTAATGACACAAATTTGATGTTTAATCATTTAATCCTTTAAGAATACGGACATTATTCTGTTGGCTGCAAAATTCGTAACACACTTTTTTGAAAGATTTTTTTTAAAGAGAAGTAACATTCAGGAAATTCTGTGGATAGGAGATAGAGAAGAAATGAAAAGTGGTGAAATATGAAGGGGTTAAAACATGGCAACACTGTCATTGCGCGAGTTAATAAATCTTAAAACAGTTTTGCTCGCCATTTGATGGAGAGTTGGCGCGATTGTTGAAGCTTTTTAGTTCCTAGCCCTGTTATGTTATAACACTTCGGTGTGGTGCGAACACCGAAGTGGGACGTTGCGATATGTATGAGGGATAAAAAAAACTCATTCATATTATTTTTCTAAATTGATTTTGCCGTCGTCGGGGATGGAACCCGCAACGTTATAGGTAACAGTCCAACACCACAAAAATATGAAAATTTTCTAAGAAAATAGAAAAAAAAATAAATTTTTGTTTAAGTCTTCAAATAAAGTTATTAGATCTAAAAGCTTTATACACAGAAATGAAAAATGAATTTCAATTAAAATATTTGTAAATACAATTAAAATTTGTATTTAATTTGAACCAGCTAAAGAAGTTGTTATATCAATTAATTTTTTTGTAAAAATTTATTTAAAATTTTTTCAATTAATTTTTTTAAAAATTTATAAATTAAATTTTTAATCAAAAATCTTCAACATTTTCAATATAATTTTTAATTATATCAATTAAAACTTTTTCTGAAGTTCTAATCAATAACCAATTATAATTTTAATTGAATTCCTAACAAAAATCAGTTAAAATTTTAATCAAATTTTTGATTAAAATTCCAGCTTATTAATTAAAATAATTTAATTGATATATTAGCTTAAATCCCACTAAAAATATAATTTATTTAATTATTTTAATAATTCACTCGTAATAAATGTTTAAATAATGTTTAAGTATTTTGTATTATTTAATGGCAAAACGAAAATGTTGCCAGAAAAGTCTCTACTCATGTTCTCATTTTCAAAGTTCAAATACCCAAAAATCCTTAACAATTTTGTTTGTTGAAAAGAAAATATTCTAGAAAAAAGAATGCAAATTTTAACAAACCTCATTTTACCGGTTGTATATTAAAATAGACCCTTAAATACACGATTCCTTGATTCAATTTTTAAAACAGATTAAATTTTCAACAAATCAAAATTCAAAGAATCAATTTGTTTTTTGTTGATTCTTTTTATAGAATCAAGCAAATTGATTAAATTTTAACAAATCAAGGGAACCAAAAATGGCTTGCGAACAGAATCACAAAACAAATTATCAATTAAACCAAAATTGAAGCAACATAAATTATACTAAATCATTGATATTGAATAATATTAAATCATTGATTTAAAAGTGATTATAATTTATGAAATAATGTGAAATAAAATGATTTATATTTTTTAAGCTTTGCATGATTAATTTAGCAGCAATTATTTCCAATTAACGATCTAAAAAATCTACCCAAATTTAATTATTTTATCAATAAATTTCCAAGTCCCAATTTAAAGCCAAATCACTCTGATGCATACAAACACTGCATGGACTCTTCTGTTCTTGTAAATTTAAACAATGAGTGCGGCACTCTTACTTAAGAAAATATTTTATGATGTTTTTATTAACATGCAAAATATTAAAAATACTTTTAGTAAACAATTATTATATTTTTTCTTAGTTTTTTTATTTAGGGATTTGAGATGCAATTTGAATAGCTAAAAGTAAAGATATATAAAAAAAAAACAAAATAATATGACTATGTATAAGTAGAGAGCATGTAAAGCGTTTTCATTTCTTTGTGTGTATTTTATGATTGTCGCCTTTTATTTTATAACATGATTGGCTGTAACCATACTGTTGCAACAAAAATTCTCACTGAAAAAAATTATGAAAATAATCAAACATAAAATGCTGGCAACAATAAATAAGTCATAATATTGTCTTGTTTTCAAAAAAAAAAAAACAAAATTGTATCAGTTCAGTTTTTACTACAAAAAAATTTTCATATATTTTTTACTAAAATTGGACATATATCAGATGGATAGAAAACACCTTTCATATGACATTAAAACATTTCATCAATTGACCCATTAAGATTTTTTTAAAGGGGTTTTCGAAAATTCCTTGTTCATATAATATTATTTACACTA
Organism: Eustalomyia histrio; assembly: GCA_949748255.1. Classification (NCBI taxonomy): domain Eukaryota; kingdom Metazoa; phylum Arthropoda; class Insecta; order Diptera; family Anthomyiidae; genus Eustalomyia; species Eustalomyia histrio. The sequence goes on along the minus strand of OX456527.1, from coordinate 19,889,973 downwards.
ATCGATTCATTGTCAAAAAAGATTCTACATAAAGATTTTATAGTTTTTATTCCTTTCCAATAAAAACAAAAAGAAATTAAAAAAATATGTTTATTAATTCAGTTCTTGTAAAATAACGACTTTCTTGCGGAAAAAGTACTCAGAACATTAATAAAATTTTTTCTATAATAAAAAGTCTGTAGAACCCAAGACTTTATTTGTACGAACAGTTTTCTTACATCCCATCTAAAAATCGAAATATATATGAGCATACATGATCATACATGGGCCTGTATATGATCATACATGGACATACATGGTCATATACGTCCATACATTGTTCAATATATGACCATACATGATCTCATATATGATCATATATCTTCGGATCCGAAATTTGAGGGTATATGGACGTATATGATCATATACGAGCATACATGAATAATATATGAGCATGTATGATAATATATGCACATATATCACCATATACCCTCAAATTTCGGATCCGAAGATATATGGTCATATATGAGATCATGTATAGACGTATATGACCATGTATGCCCATGTATGATCATATACAGGCCCATGTATGATCATGTATGCTCTTATATATTTCGATTTTTAGATGGGATACTAGATTTTTAGAAACTTATCTGATAAAAACAAATTCTGCAAACTGTTTCTGAGATAAAAATACATCTATTCCTAAGAAACTCAGATTCTAAGGCTTTTCTATGAAAGAAAAATTCATAGATTCTAAGGACTTTCCGTCATGAAAAATACTTAGATTCTAAGGACTTTTTTTAAAAGAAAAATTTCAAAAAACTTTCTAAAATAAATTTTTAAAAATGTCGTTAAAATCTTTATTAAAAATCTTTATTAAAAAAAGTCCCCAGAATTTAAAAAAATAAAATTAAGTATTTTTCTTAAAAAAAAGTCCACATCACAGTTTTCTTGAAAGAAAAGTGATCTACGATTTTTTCCTTAACAATTTTCTTCAAAAAGTCATTAATATCAAATTTTTCTTTAAGAAAAACATTTCTTAAGGAAATATTTTAAATTTAAAGAACTTTTTCATAGTTTCTAAGAACTTTTCCTTTAAGAAATTTTCTTAGATTTTAAAAAGTTTTTCTCATATCATAATGAAAAATACTTAGGGTGTAGGGAATCCTAAAATGGGGATATTAAAAAAAAATATATATGATTCAAAATATGTTACATTCTCTTAAGGAAAAGATCTTATATTCTCTTATTATAGAAAGATATTAAATTCTAAGAACTTTGCCTAATACAAAAACTGTGATTCTCAGGAACTTTTCTTCTTTGAGAAAAATCTTAGGTTTTTAGAATTCTAATCACTTTGTAGAATCACAGTATTTTTTTTTTTTAACAAGTGCTTAAAGTTTGAAAATTTAGTAAGAAATAGACATTAGAATCTTAGAATCTTCTTTAATGAAAAGTCCTTAGAATCAAATAGTTTTTTTATTAGACAGTCTTTAAAACCTACAAAGCTTTTGAAAGAAAAAGTCTTTAAAATTTGAACAAAGTCTTTGGAATCTGAGAACTTTTTAGAAAAGGTCCTCAGAATAAAAATAAAATTATCTACATTTTTATACAGCTTTTTTAGAATGCTGGGATTATATATTTATATATACAAATATATTATATATGAGAATCATAATATGCTTATTAATGTACCAAAATATGATATTAGATAATGATATTACGTATATTAATATTATATATATTTATTATTGCAGGGATCATATAATGATAATCCAGGAATCATTATATAGTTATGTGGGACCATAATATGATAACATCTTGTGCTTACTATGATTACATTCGATCATATTATTATAAATTCCAGATCATAACATGTTTATTTAGAATCATAATATGGTAATTTTCTAATCATATTTTATTATCATAATATGATAACCATATTATAGCACGACTATGGTTGGCACAATCATAAACCTAAAAATATATGATGCCCTTCGAATAGGATTGGTCCAACCATGTTTTTCTCTCCATGCTTATGATTTTACAGATAATACTGAACACAAAAATTACTACCAATTGATAGGGAAAATAAGCACTAAATAATAAGACAAAAAATAAACACAAACATTTTTACCACTTTTACTCATAAACTGGTACATACAAAAGAATGAATTTTATAGATGTGTCATAAGTATTTAAAAAATTATTTGTCATTAAATAAACTTTCAGCTGGAATTATTACTATTTTTGTTAATTTCGTAAGTCTGTGTTTTATTTCAGGGCCCCACTGCAATTGCCTTAAGTGACTTAAGCTGCATTTGTATTTTTTAAATTTCATTTCATAGCAAAACAAACCTTAAGTCACTTAAGCCAATTATAGTTAAGCTTTTATTAAATAAATAAATACCTTTCATCATCTATAATAGTTTATTTTATAGTTTAATCAACTAAAACTACAACTCTATATTTAAAACTCGAGTTTAAGGTTTTTTCTTTAATATAAAAACTAAACTAGTTACAGTTTTAAAAATAAACTTGCCAAAGAAATTTTGTTGAACTTATTAATAATTTTCCTTAAAAGAATTTCATACTTGATAAATATCATTTAACTTAATAAAGTATTCATTAATTGTCGTTTATGAAAAGAAAACAAAAAACAAATTTAAAAATAAATATTTATATATTTCTCATAACACTGCAATTGTAATTAAAAAATGTTGGCAGCTATTTAAATGTAAGTTTTACAAAAAAAAAATAAATCTTTTTCATATGCAACATGTTGTAAACACGGCTAAAATGAAATGAAAAAAGTGCTCCTAATCAACTTTGGTTGTTGGTTGAACAAGTTTGTTGCTTAAGTCTTTCGTTTTTGTTTCTATATGCCGTATGAATGGAATGAATGAATATTCCGCAATATGCGTTCAAACTAGCCAAACTAACCACAGCAAAAATAAACAATTTCAGTTTCACAAGTGAACAAATCACAGAATTTATTTAATAGTTTTCTAATACTTAACCAACCAACCAATATATGTACGTATGATGTTATTATGTAATATTTGGAATGAAAAAAAACCAAAAAAAAAAAAATATGTTGTATATTTATTAATATATAAAAAGAAGACAAACAGGACTTTTTGAGGCTAAAATCTTTTTTATACATAAATTCAATTTATATAAAAATACTTTTATAAAATGTTTGCCAACTGTATTAAACACTTGCAATTTGTGGATTGGTGGGGATAATAAATTATATCATGTTTAATTTTAAGCATTCGAGCATAAATCTTCCAAACACAATTTTATTTTGTAGTAGGTTAAGACAAGCCTAGTTAAAATCAAAACAACAACAACAAAAAAAAAAAAACCTTTCAGTTTGATTGTCTTATTTTTTCCTGAAATTCGCTAAGCAATTTAAAATAAATATTTGGTAGACCATGTTAAAAATGAGGTCAACCAAGATAATTTTGGTATTTATTTCAAGTAATACTATTAACATTAACTGTAACCAGAAGCATTCATTTAAATCTATTAACCCTTAGAAATGCATTTAAATTATTTTTTGCTTGAAAAACTTTTAATTATTAATAGAAACTGATTTAGATGGAGGTTTCCAAAAAGAACTTTTTACAGGTTGGTTGAAAAGTTCCTGCGCTCGCCAAGAGCTCCAAACTTCTTTTTTCTCAAGTTGGTATAACTGTCCTGAGAACACATCCAAAGTTGCAAGTCATTCTGTCAATTCTTTCTTTGTTTACAAGCCATTTGAAGTTGACGTGTCATTGATTTTTTTAGTATGGAAAAAATTGAATATCGTGCAGTCATTAGATTCTTTGTTTTGAAGGGTTTAAAAGCAAAGGAAATTTATGAACAATTGTTAGAAGTGTATAAGGAGTCCTCAGCTTCAAAACGCACCGTTGAATTTTGGGCTGGTGAATTTAAACGTGGTCGTACCAGCCTTGAAGACGATCCACGCGAAGGACGACCAAAAACTGCAACCACGGCAGAAATCATTGAGCAGGTACATAATATGGTTAGTGAAGATCCAAGCTTGTTTAAGCGTGAAATTGCTAATGCCATAGGCATCTCAGACGAACGAGTACTCCATATTTTACATTAAGAATTACGTATGAAAAACCTGTTTGGAAAGTTAGTTAACAATTCAACAAAAACTGGATCGAAAACAAATTTCTCAGCGTAATTTGGAGCTTTAAGCCGAATAAAACCGAGTTCTTGCGTCGTTTTATAACTATGGATGAGACTTGGATCTACCACCATGATCCTAAATTGAAACAAGAACGTTTACAGTGGACTGAAGCTGGTTGTTCAGCTCCAAAGCAGGTGAAGTCACAACGATCAGCAAAGAAGGTTATGGCATCAGTTTTTTCGGATGCAAAAGGAATTTTGTTGATTGATTATCTTTAGAAAGGTAAAACAATCAACTCTGAATATTATTGCAGCCTTTTGGATCAGCTGGATGAAAAAATTCGTGAGAAAAGACCTGGTTTAAAGAAGAAAAAATCATTTTTCATCAAGACAATGCATCTGCTCACAAAAGTGTTTTGACGATGGCTAAATTCAAAGAATTAAAGTACGAATTGCCTGAACATCCACCGTATTCACCAGATTTGGCTCCCAGTGACTAGTATCTCTTCAGAAATCTCAAACAATTTCTTCGTGGAAAGCATTTTTCGTCAAATGAAGAGGCAATAGCAGCCGTAGACGGTTATTTTGCAGAGCTTCCGGAAAACCATTATAAGGATGGGATAATATTATTGGAAGATCATTGGAACAAGTGTATTGAGCTTCTAGGAGATTATATTGAATAAAAAAATATATTTCGTAACAAAAACAGTATTCTTTCATTTCGAGCGCAGGAACTTTTCAACCAACCTGTAATAATGTAGCACAAAAAAAATTGTTAATTCAAATACACTCAAAATATTATGTAGTTTACTGTTTGTAGTTTAATAAAAAAAAGTATTCCGTTCCATTTAAAAGTAAAGAAACATACATATCATAAATATCTTCATATACATTTGTTCGAAATGATTTACTATCATTTATCGATTTTCTTAAGTTTCATTTATTTTTTTAATTTTTTTAAATTTAATAAAAACTTAACCACAAAACAGTTTTAACAAATTTAAATTTTGTTTTAAGTCTGTTTTAAAAAACAAAAAATATTCAAAAAATTACAATTTGTTTTTTTTAAAGAACTTTATAAACACACATACATACACAAACACATATACACAAAAAGTGTCTATATATATACATTTTGTAGATTAAAAAACAAAAAAAAATACAAAAACGAAAACAATTTCAAATAAATTATTAAACAACTGACACATCCGTATGAAACAAATGATTAATCAGTTAAAATAAATGTTTAAAAGTTAAAAAAATACTATTTTTAACAATTACTTATGATTTTAAATACGCCCAATATGCTGTCCCGTTTTGGCAATTCTACTTAAAATATTTAAAAATTTGTGCAAAAATTAAAAATATACATATTATTATATATTTTTTATTTTATTATTAATTAACATAATATATATATTTTTAATTTTTTTGTGTTGCCCCGGTAGGCTAGTTGGTAGCGTGCTTGCTTATCAGTGCGGGGGTCGTGGGTTCGATTCCCACCATAGGCTCTGGTCTGTTTTCGCTACAACGAGCCGATAGCCTTCGTTGCTAGTGCTCGGTTAGGGTATTAAGATATAATTTGTAATTATATGTTTAATAAAATAAATAAATAATATTTTTCATTTTTTAACCGGTTCAAGTTATCGTATACTTTATTTGTTGGCTTAAAAGTTTCCTCAGACAATTTGGATTAATGAAATAGAAACGTTACAGAAATGAATAATTAAAAAATATAATTATTAATTTGAAATTGCCAAGGACTGTTATTATTACCTTTAGCCAGTCAAAATACGTATATAACTATTTAAAAGTACTGAGTTGAAAACAGATATGGACAAATAAATCTGTAGTTTTGAAAATATTTTTGTTGAAATTAAATAACTGATTTGTAACACAACTTGAACATATCGCACCTGTACCTCTAAAGGGTGTCAATTCAAAATTAAAATTTTTTAGTAAAGGCAAAAAACTGTTTCCTTTAAATATTTACTATAAAATTTAAAAACAATTATGTCATTGTAAATAAATATGAACAAGAATTATAGAACGGTAGTTGTTTTTGCAATTTTTTAAGCGATTGTCGAAATATAACAAGTTTTTTTGAGTTGTTGCTCTTTATATGAAATTTGTTTATTTATTTACACGTACAAGATTATTGCTTTCCATTTTTCTCATATACTGTGTGTCAAAATCTATCAAATTGAAAGCTGTGGCGTAGGCTGCACGCAATTTGAATACAATTTCGTTTCCAAAACGCCTTTATCAAGGAAAAAGTACAAATTAATTTACTGTGGCATCGTTATATTGTGGCAGAGTATTTGTGGAACGAAATATGAAAACTTATTTACAAGAATTGTGATCAGCTGTTAAAATTGCTTCTCAGATTGCCTCACGGCTTGAATGAGAAATTAAATACCATCCATTTTTCAATTTCAAAAAGTGTGAGTGTCTTAGTAAAAAAAATTTATTGTATTGTAAATTGAGAGAAATTGAAATCAAGAATTTCAACGTGTAACCTCCGGGTAATGTAAACTGTTATGACATAAACACAGGCACAACTTAAAATACTTCCCTTTAGTTGAAACAGTTTTTTTTTCAGTATCACACAAAATGTACATTTTTAACCCCCTTGTATATTAGAGGTTTAATATATTTAATATTTGCACCACTAAAGAAATTGTTGGTTTACTTAGTATTATAATTTGCCAATTTGTCGATTACAATTGTTGTCGATTATTGTAATGTGCGCCTTTTTTCTACACCAGACAATCATCATATTATCAGTGAAGTCTATTTAGCGCTTTTTAACTATTAAAAAAACAAGTTTTTGAGAAAAGCTTTATAATTTTGTATTAACTGTTTTTATCATTCGTTCAGCTTAATATTTAATTGTACAATTTAAACAAAATATAACCATAAATCAAAACCACAGATTACACACATATAGAGATATAACACAGAGAAAGATATATTATTTTAATTTTTATACAATATTCACACTAAAGAATAACTGTATTGATACAAAAGCCGTCTTGATTACATCTATAAACTTGATTTTGGTTGTCATATACAGGTATTCAAATGTGTGAAAAGTTGAAATAAATATTTTTTTTTTGAAGAACAACGTAAAAATTAATACCTTTATTCAGAAATGTTTAATAAATAATCCTCTAAATTTATGAAGTACTTATAAATAAATGTATATAAATATATTTAAATAAATTTTGTTTTTACCTAAATAGTACCTTTACTAAAAGTCTTTTAGCGCAATTTAGCTGCATGTACAATTTAAGCCATAAATATTAACAGATAATGTATAGACATTTTGTTGATTTTTACACAATAATTTCCCTGAAAAAGTCACCCAATGTGGAGATGAAATATTGGAAAATAAATAACCATTATCAACTTAACATGTAAAACAACAAAAAATTTTCTCTACATATAAGACTGTTATAAAAATCAATAAAATTTATATGCGGCTGTGCGATTTTAATTTTCCAAGTGATTTCTATTGGTTTCTGAATAATCGGATATTGCTTATTTCTTTTAAACAGTTAACATCACTGCATATAATAATAATAATAATATCAGTTACAAGTATTTTGTAGTAAAAAAATAATACAATAGTATTGGAAAGAAAGAAAAATTGTAAAAAAAAATAGATATTGCACAATTGTCCATAATGCAACAATAAAAAATGTTTGCTTTTTTTTCAAAATGCAATTTGTTGTTTATGCGATGTGTTTAGTTTTAAGTTTTTAGTTTTGAAAGTTGTAATGTAATCTGAGTAAACAGCAATATACCGTGGTTTACATCACATTTCAATGTGAAAATATTATTGTAGTTTTTTTTTCAAATACATATCAATGGTTACAAATTGACACCCTTCAAAGGCTATTTTTTTACAATTAACACGATAATTAAACCTATCTACTATGTACATGGGTAATGATAGCCTTAAAGTTATAGCCAATTATAGCCCGTTTAAATTAAAGTTAATCCACTTTTTTAATCATCATTCTATACATATGTATTCTATACTTGTGTGTCGGCCCAGAATAACAACGTGCCGTTTAGCGATTGCCGCTGTGAAAGAAAATAGATATTTTAACCAAAATTTGTTATTTTTTTCCAATGTGAAGATGTGAACATTTTTTTCATTTTGGCAACTTTTTGGTCAATTATATAAATTGGTTTTTTCTGTGGGTTTAAATTTTATTTTACAGTGAATATTTTTCTATACGTGTTTTTATTACGTCGTTTTGAAAACGCTTCGTTGTACAAAATATGTTAATCAGCTCTAGATTACATATTTTGACGGTTTTAATTAGCGGCATTCTGTCGATAAAAACAAAGATTCTGAATTGAACAATTGCTAAGTAAACTTAAGTGTTGGTGGTAAAAACAGCAAAAAACATTAAATAAATACACAATGGATAAGTATTTGTATTTTACATGTTTGGCTGTATGTGAATTTAAGAATATTTTATAACTTCTCAAGAAACATTTTTACGGACTCTTCAACACATACGGAATCATGAATTCGGATTGTGCGACACGTTTACGTCCGTAAAAAAACGTATCCGTAACAAACGGTTTTGTTTCTTGCTTTTATAAAAATAAATTGAAAATTGCATGAATTTTTTTTTTTTATTTCTATCAGGTATTAAATTTTATAAAAGGTCAAAATGAAATCGTAATAATAGATGACACCCAACAAACAATACGTTCCGTTCTCTGGATCCGTGAACGGACCAGAAAACGGATTTTAAAGAACATCGAAACTGATCCGTTTAAAAACCGTCAATGACGGACCGTTTGCGGACCGGATATCATTATCGGGTGAAAAACGGATTTGTCCGTTGAAAGTCCGTCAATGTCGGACCGTTTACGTATCCGTAATCCTACCGTTTTTTCAACAAAAAACGGATTTATGCAAATGCCTAAATTTTTTAATTTGGAATAACAAATTATTGTTGTTTTTTTTAAATTTATTATATACTTAGATATGTTATAAAATAAAATAACAAAATAAAACTTTTACAAATTTAAGTAAATTAAATATTCATCTCCAGTATAACTAGCATCTCTATCCATCACTGCGGTTATGGCCCATTGAATATCATGAAAAAAATAAAATAAAACAAAATTTTAATTTTGGTTTAATTAGTAGCATACAACGCAAATTTGCACATTTTTTAACAAAATCTATTATGAATTTGCAAAATTGCATAAATTTGCGCACGTCACCGTAAAACTTGTTTTAAATTTCATATATATTTACCTCAAATTAAATTTATTAAATTTATATTCCGTGTATCTATTTTTCTAAGCTTTAGCGCGCGACCCGTGTAATGATCACAGACATGTTTCAATTATTCGTTGTTGACACCAAAACGAATTCAAAAGCAACGAAAGAAAAACTAATGAAATTCGAGGATATCCGTATTTGACGATACAGAAACGAATGCACCAAAAGGGAATAAAAACGTACTGTTTTCGAAAATTCAATTATACGGACCGTTCCGTTTACGTACATGTTTTGACGGTTACGTTTTTAAGGTCCGTAAACGTGCAGTAGAACCGGATTCATGAATCCGTACTTGTCGGAGAGTCCGTAAAAATGTTTCTTGGGCAACTGCTTTCTTCAAATGTTTTCTTTGTGTTGTTTTTGATTTTCTTTTGTTTAAATAAATCAAAAAAAAAAAAAAAAATAATATGTACTATTCAAAATTAATAAAAAAAAAAAAATAGAATAAACTTAGGATCAAGAACTCAAGACCGTTTTTTATTTTAAAAAACGGTACGGATACTGACCGGATACGGCGTTCTGAAAACGAAGTCATTCCGCACTTTACACGGCACAAGGGTTCGTAATCGGTCTTTTAATGACTGCTTTCAACTGACTTAATTCCGGTTTTTACACCACACAAAGGCTCGTAAACCTTCCGTCTTTGACGGACTTTCAACAAATTCGAATAATTTTCGATGTTCCTTAACCGGAGTTGGATTCAGTTTATAACGTACTGAAAACGGTACGTAAGCGGAACGTTTTTTTTTTTGTTGGGTTGTTTTGGATTTTTATTAATAAAGAAAATGAATCCGAAGATTTATTCATTTGAACGCGACAATGAAAGTAGGTAATTTAATTTTTTTTTTATAAATTTTTGCTATAAAACAATTATTCCAGTACAAATTAAAAAAAAAATAATAATAGTTTAATATATTTAAATCAAATCATAAAACTTTAAATTTTGTTATCTTTTTTCTCATTTGGTAACTTTTTTTTTGAAAATTTTGGTTAGAAAAAATTTTTGTCCGTGGCAACGGATTCATTGTCACAACCAAATTTCTTGCCAAACGAATGGTAGGGTTGCAGCCACCGACATATTTGTTTATGGCTATCGAAATTCGGTTAATACAACAGAATTTCGATTGAAACCATCTATTTGAATCGGATCAATGGACCATGGTTGGAAAAAACTTATAAATGTTATAAGTTTTCAGTTTATAATTTTAATTTATTAATTATAAAGAAAAAGACAATTTCCCCTGAAGAAGTCATCCAATGTGGTGACGAAATATTGGGATAAATAAATATTTATAATTAAATTTTTTAATTTTTTATAAATAAAGGATCTTTAGCTCGATAAGGAATATTGAATGAATAGAGAAGATCGAAGAAAACTAAAATAATTACAAATTATTATAAGTTATGACCTAAAATAGTTGCACTCAAAGGGAAATTATGTATAAAATTTTCTTAATATATGAGAAATAAAATGGTTTAAAAATCAGTTTATAAATTCTTTTAAGTCGGAGCAAAAATCGAAATAAAAACGTTTGTATTTTGTTTGTATCAGAGGGTTTTTATAAAAATTTTGATGTTTTTAGCCTATTAATGGATTATTTAATTATTAATATAAAATTTTATATAAATTAATTATTAAATGTTAAAAAAAAAACAAAAAATAAACAAAAAAAAAGCCTTAAGAAAATAAAAAAAAAATGTACAAAATAAAAGTGAATTGACCGGGATTCGAACTCGCGGCCTTAGATAAAAAAAAGTATTTGAGACATAGGGTCTAGACAACTGAGCTATTGAAGCTCACACAAAATCATCGTTAATAGAGGTACATATATAAAAAGTCTTCGTTCATTAGAGATTTGTTTGGTTTTTATTTAAATGACAAATCTTTGTATGTGTTTGTTGTTTGTGTATAAAAAGATGAAAGAAAAGAATTTCAACAAATGGATGTGTTTATTAGGCTTAAAATTCTACATACATATTAAACAAAGGGATTTTACGGAAAAAATTAAAGGTAGTCCTGGTTTTTTGCTAATATCTCAGCCATTCATGAACCGATCTGTCTGATTTTCAATAGCAAACAGAAATGGATCACATGTAACAAAAATAAATAACAATCAAGTCCTCATCATGTCTGTGTTCTTCGGAAAACCCATTTCAACACACAGACGGACGGATGGACAGACGGATAACGTTAAATCATCTTCGCTCTTCATAAGGACCCAGAATATATATACTTTATAGGTTCTAAGATCAATATTGTAGAAATTACAATGTGGTGAAGGGTATAAAAACAGTCACATGCTAAGACTAACTTGATTCTGGTAATGTTGATTCAAAGTATGTTACACATAATTTGCCATCACTCCGGAAGCGATCTATGGATTTTCTTAAACATATCTTGTTTTCTTTACACAGTTGTAAGCTAACAGAAAAAAATTCAAATTTTTTAGAAATTAATTAATCAAGCTTCAGGTCTAAGAACAACAACATACAGTTATTTTTCGTAAAAAATTAATTATGAAATAGTTAAATTTATATATACAATAAGTTGTAAATATTTGTAAGATTTTTCTATAAATAATTTAAAAACTTAAACGAATCACTGTATTATATTAAGATAATTTCGGCAACAAGTTTTTACACAAATAAAAAAAAATAAAAACATAAAAAATACATATATTTATATATACATAAATTATAGTCTTCAATATTTCCTGTTAGATGTTAATAATTTATTTGAAACATGCAGGTGGTTTTTTTTACAATTATTGAACTTTGATCTTATAAAATTAATAAAATTTTTCATTTCAATTAATTGCGTATTTTCAGAAAATGCCGGAATTAACTCCTGTACAAGAATACTATAAAGGCAAAACAGTGTTTATCACTGGAGCCTCTGGTTTTATGGGTAAAGTTTTATTGGAAAAATTGTTATACTCATGTTCTGAATTAAAAGAAATTATCATTATCTGTCGCCCAAAAAGGGGCAAGACTCCAGAATCACGCTTGGAAGATATGTTCAAATTGCCGGTAAGTAAAACAAGTTTTTTTTTTAAATAAATTATACTGTTAATTTTGTTTCTAATGTTTATTGTTTTTTAATTATCTTATTATTATTATTTTTTTTTTTTGTAAAGATTTTTCAACGTATCAAAGAAGAAAGACCACATGTTTTAAAAAAGGTTACCATTTATCAAGGTGATGTTACCTATGAAACTTTAGGTTTATCCGGTGATAATCTTAAACATGTTTGCGATAACACCAATATTGTTTTCCATATGGCTGCCACTTTAAAATTGGAGGGTAATTTAAAAGATGCCATCGACATGAACTTGGCTGGCACCAGACGTGCCTTAGATGTTGCCAAACAAATGAAAAACTTGGAAGCCTTTGTTCATCTTTCCACCGCTTTCTGTAATTGTGATCAGGAAGTGATGTATGAAAAGGTTTATGATTTCCCTCATAAACCAGAAGATCTAATGCGTTTAGCCGAATGGATGGATTTAAAGACATTGGATAATATAACACCTGACTTGTTGAAGCCACATCCAAATACTTATACATATTCCAAACGTTTGGCTGAATTGTTAATACGTGATCATTATGAAACAATGCCAGTGATTATTGCCAGACCAAGTATTGGTAAGTAAAAGTGTGAAAATGTTTTAAATAAAAAAAAAAAAATAAAAAAACGGGAGCTTAAGCTTATGGAATTCAATTTAACAAAAAAAAAAAAAAAAAAAACAACTACTTAATTAAGTGACGGAATTATGATTAAACATTTTGCTTCGCTTAAACTTAAAAATAAATGGAAAATGTTGTTTATTTTATATTTACAATTTTTCCAATTTATGCTTGATTTTAAAAATCTATGCTTTGATTAAAAGTTTACACTAAAAAAGAAAAAAAAAACACTAAACTTTCTTTATTTAACAATACGTTTAAACTATTCTGATGTTAATTTCTTTAAATACATTTTCCAGAGTTTTTATTAAAAATTTAAAAAAAAATAATTTTTAAAAATTTTAAATAATAACTTTTGATTAAGTACTTAAAAAAATTGACAATATCTATTAGTTAACTTGAAGGTGGGAGATCAGTCTATGTTAAAAACAAAAACATTTCTGCTTATAAAATTTTGTATGGCCGTAGTACAAAAATGAAAATTTGTATAAAAAAATCGAATTTTAACAAATTTTAGACTTTAATAAAATTATTTGTTAGGGTTATTTAAATGTTATTAAACCAGAGAACTGCAAAATCAACTTAGTTCTTGATTTAATCATACACAAAAATTCTTGTTCACATTTAATAATTCAACAAAATTCACTGTAGAATAAAATCAGCATCATGTTACTGAACGCGTAATTGGGATCAGTGTGAATCATCTGTCGATTATGTTTTATGCAAATGTAATCACTCAACAAAAAGTCAGCGTTGAATAAATCAGAAAAAACCACAAACAACGCGTATGTGTGTATTCATAATTAAAACAAAATAGAAACACATTTCATAAATTAGGGTGGGACTTAAATCCGATTTTTTCGAATTTTTATTAGTAATACAATACTAAAAATATTCTTCTATGTGAAATAAAAATATTTTTTGTTTAAAATTTAGGTCGATATCTCAGGCTTGCCTAATTAGGAAAAATTTAAATATTGTCTAAATTTTTTTTCATCTATTTTTATTGGAAAATTAGGCAATATTTAACTTTAACCGGATTGGGCGAGCCTGAGATGTAGACCTAAATTAAAAAAAAAAAAATTTCACATAGAACAATATATTTGGTATTCCTAATATAAATTCTAAAAAACGTATTTTAGACCCACACTAATGTACATATACAATTTATGGAATGTGTTTCTACAAAACCACCCCCTTTTTATAGATAAGAACCTATTTTGTTTTAATTATGCATACACTCATACACGTTGTTTGTTGTTTTTTCTGATTTATTCTACATCAAAATAATTATTGTTGGCTCGAATGAACAGAAAAAAATCAATGGTATAACAACGACCGATGATTATAAATCAGTGACACAACAATTTGCACGTCGTTTGATTGATTTAAAATCATCACAAAATATGTGTGTTGGAGTATATTCAGCGTTTGAACGCAAACACATATTTATTCTTGTGTTGATTGCGTATGAACGTTTTGCAATCAGATTTTGCAGTTCTCTGCATTAAACTCGTCATAAAATACCTACAGTTTTTTTCGACAAAAGTTTGATAGTTATTGTATATGTATAGGTGCGTATGAGTGATATTTTTAATAATAGTTACATATTACTTATACGTAAAAAAAGTGAACTTTTAGCGAACTTTTGCCTAAATCATAGGTAGTATAATTTTCCAGGGTGAAAAATACGTAGGGCAAAGTATTGGCACGCTGTTGGAGACAGCAGTACATGTACTGGCAATGTAAAGGGTTTTTAACTTTTTACAGTACTGACACTGTGTCGAAATGACAACACCAATATACGCTTGGCCAAAGGTACACCCAGAGACCAAAATGTTCTAAATTTAATTAGAAACAACATTAAATTAAATAGAAACTGATTTTAAATCCAACTAAGTTTATTTTTTTTTTAATTTAAATATAATTCTACTTATTCTTAAAATGCAAAAATTGTAATTTAATACGAAAAAGATCATTTCATATATTATTTAAAAATGTTCTGAAGAAAATGGAATCATGTTAATTCGAATATGATAAAATTTAACTATGATTTTTTTCTCTGTGTATTTGCCCACGTTGGCATGGCATTTAATTTCAGTTCTTTCCCAGTACTTTAAATTACCAATGCGCAGAAGTGTACCAACACTTTAAATAAATTAATTAAATTTAAATAAATAATTAATTAAATTTTAATTAATTACACTTAGAAAAAAAGTTGGTAGAAAAATTTGTAATCGGTTTTCAATCCCACTTTACTATTTTGGACTGATTTTCAGTAAAAAAAATTAGTATTTGGCAAATCTTTTTGCTTTTTACATTTTACAAATTACAGAATTTTTACAGAATATTTACAAAGTTTTGTTGCTAATTTCAGAAAACATTTTACAAATTTTGGAAAACCGATTTTCTAGAATTAGCAAAAAAAAAAAATAATTACTAATTTTAAAAAGTGGATATTGATGGAAATGTTATTTCTAAATTAAAACTTTCACCTACAAACTTAAATTGCCTTAAAATAGGATATCCACTTAAAATAACACTAAAAAGTTTTTTTAGTTCTAAAAATCAGGCCTAAACACAATTAAAATTTGACCTTAAAGGTAAAAAAAAAAATTACTAAAATATTAAAACCTTTGATGTTTTTTTTTAATTTTGTCTAAAATATTTTTTGAACAAAATAAATAAAATAATTTGAAATTTTGTATTAATATTAATAATATTTAGTTATTTTGTTTTTGCTGATTTTAGCCAACAGATTTTAAATTCCACTTTACAAAAAGTTTACTAAAATTTAGTAGCAACAGCTAATTTTTTCTACAAATTCATTGTACTACACGTTAGCAGATTAGCAAAAAATACCGCTAGGCTCAAATAAGCAAAATTTCCCGTAATAACAGCTAAACTTTCAGTTGCCGTTACAGACTTTTTTTGATGAGTGTAATTAATTAAACAATTAAAAATGTGGTGGTGAAGCACTTTAATTTAAAAAAAAAAAAAAATATAATAAATTTTTTTTGTATTTCAAACAAAATATTAATTTAAATATAAAATACAAATTTCAATTTTTTTAGACAACAGTTTAAGATTTAAGGTAAAAAGAGGATCGGTTTCTAAAGTACCTATCACGTGATCGGTATAAAATTTATCTATAACGTATTGGATCTGAAAGTATTAGTCCGGTGTTAGGTGGCAACAGTACCATTTTTCAATAAGCTTACCAGATGCTCTGTTTAAAAGCCTCTATCACGTGATGATTTTGAAAGTACGAGTCCTGTGATACATTCTTTGGAGTTAGTTGTGTGACATGTTCTTTTAGATCAGTTCCGTGACATGTCACAGAGGGCAATTGACCCTATGCTAGGACAAGCCCAAGTTAGTGTGACCGGTCCCGTGACCGGTCCCTATCACAATGAACCGGTCACGTGACCTATCCCAGGACACGTCACTTGGCCGGTTCAATTTGATAGAGACCCATCACGGGACCGGTCACTTCAACATGGGCTTGTCCTAGGAAGGGATTAATTGCCCTCTGTGACATGTCATGACTGCGGTAGGCACTTTAGGAACCGGTCCTCTTTTCACATATCTCGTTGTATGTATTTTCGGAACCGGTCCAGTTTTCACCTATCACAGGACAGGTGCCGATCCCCAACTCGCCCCTTTTTCCTGGAGGGCAATAAAATTCCTGATTTAAACGGTTTACGTAGTAGGTACCTTAGGATCCGATCTTCTTTTAAGCTAACAGTACTGGTACTTTCAGACCCGTTAGGCTTTTAAACTGTTAACGTGGTAGGTACTTTAAGAACCGCTCCTCCTTCCATTTATCTCGTGATATGTATTTTCGGAACCAGTCGTTTTCACATATCACAGGACTAGTTCCAATTGCCAACTCACCTCTTTTCTCCAGCAGGTTTATTACATATTTTGCTATTAATGCATATTTTTAGCATTTTTTGCTATAAATGTACAGGTTGGTTGAAAAGTTCCTGCGCTCGCCAAGAGATGGCACTGCTTTTTTTCTCAGGTTGGTATAACTGTCCTGAGAACACATGCAAAGTTGCAAGTCATTCTGTCAATTCTTTCTTTGTTTACAAGCCATTTGAAGTTGACTTGTCATTGATTTTTTTAATATGGAAAAAATTGAATATCGTGCAGTCATTAGATTCTTTGTTTTGAATGGTTTAAAAGCAAAGGAAATTTATGAACAATTATTAGAAGTGTATAAGGAGTCCTCACCTTCAAAACGCACCGTTGAATTTTGGACTGGTGAATTTAAACGTGGTTGTACCAGCCTTAAAGACGATTCACGCGAAGGACGAACAAAAACTGCAACCACAGCAGAAATCATTGAGCAGGTACATAATATGGTTAGTGAAGATCAAAGTTTGACTAAGCGTGAAATTGCTAATGACATAGGCATCTCAGACGAACGGGTACTCCATATTTTACATGAAGAATTACGTATGAAAAAACTGTTTGGAAAGTTAGTGCCGCACACATTAACAATTCAACAAAAACTGGATTGAAAACAAATTTCTCAGCGTAATTTGGAGCGTTTTAAGCCGAATAAAACCGACTTCTTGCGTCGTTTTATAACTATGGATGAGACTTGGGTCTACCACCATAATCCTAAATTGAAACAAGAACGTTTACAGTGGACTGAAGCTGGTTGTTCGGCTCCAAAGCAGGTGAAGTCACAACGATCAGCAAAGAAGGTTATGGCATCAGTTTTTTAGGATGCAAAAGGAATTTTGTTGATTGATTATCTTCAGAAAGGTAAAACAATCAACTCTGAATATTATTACAGCCTTTTGAATCAGCTGGATGAAAAAATTCGTGAGAAAAGACCTGGTTTAAAAAAGAAAAAATCATTTTTCATCAAGACAATGCACCTGCTCACAAAAGTGTTTTGACGATGGCTAAATTCAAAGAATTAACGTACTAATTGCTTGAACATTCACCGTATTCACCAGATTTGGCTCCCAGTGACTACTGTCTCTTCAGAAATCTCAAAGAATTCCTTCGTGGAAAGCATTTTTCGTCCAATGAAGAGGCAATAGCAGCCGTAGACGGTTATTTTGCAGAGCTTCCGGAAAACCATTATAAGGATGGGATAAAATTATTGGAAGATCATTGGAACAAGTGTATTGAGCTTCTAGGAGATTAAAGTGAATAAAAAAATATATTTCGTAACAAAAACAGTATTCTTTCATTTCGAGCGCAGGAACTTTTCAACCAACCTGTATATTTTGATAAAAAAAATTGATTTTAAGCATATTTTGTTGATAAATTACTAAAAATGTGAAAAAAACTATAATTTTTCAAATTTATAAATATTTTTTTTTATCATGCATTTTTGTATGCAACCTAACCTGACACCCTACAATTAATTTGAAACTAATGAAAACATTGAAAAACTCACTAAAATAATAAGTGTATATTTTTCAATTTATGTGCATAAAAGATGATTATAAATGCATGAACATCCTTGCCCTAATTTTGTCTAAAGTATTTGCGTTTGTATATTGTGCAACATAGTCCGGATTAAGCATTGGATGCATTGTTTTTTTTCTATTTTTCATATAATTTAGGCAAAAATAGCTTTATATACTCTGTGTGTGCGTTATTAGAAATGAGATTTTAGAATTATTTCGTAGGGAATGATGTAAAATAATTATAAATTAATCAAATTTATTTCCAAACTCTAAAAAATACATAACAAATATATACTGATTTTCTGGCTAATCTTGCTTTGCATCAATTGTGCTTTATTCCTTAATCTCTTCTAATTTAAATGTCTTTCTGTTATTTTCAAAATGTGCGCAGCTGCTTTTAAAGTGTTATGTACAAACAATTAAGTGATATTTGTTAAAAAAAAAAAACAAAATAAAGTGAATTTACAGCTTGACCTACAAAACTCTTAACAAAAAAAAAAAAAAAAACAAAATCTTTTAAATTGTATGCGAAACATGTAAATAACATGCCCACAAATTTCAGCTTGATATGCAACAAAATAAACTTCAGGGCTAAAACAGTTTCCCAGATGCTAAAGCTAATACCTGAAAACCAAAGTCTTCTGTAAGCCTTTCACTGATTTAAACAACTGGCTGAAATTCCCTAAAATACACAACAGCTACCAAACACGCTTATTTTGCTTAAAATGCTCAAATATTTCTAAAACGAAAATTGTGCTTATTTACCTAAAATAGTATCGCCATCGGCATTTGAGCCAGTACCCGGTTGGGTGGATAATCTGAATGGTCCCACCGGTTTAATGGTAGGAGCTGGCAAAGGTGTTATACGTTCTATGTTAATTGATAGACGACATAAATCCGAAGTAATACCAGTAGATTATGCCATCAATGGTGTGGTCATAATACCCTATGAATTCAGCAAGAATCCACGGTACTTTTTACAAATATTTTATTTAATTTAACAATACAGAATATGTTCTTACAGTCCCGAAGACGTGCCCGTTTATAATATCACTTGCGCTGAGAGACGTAAAGTACCTTGGGGTGATGTTATAGAATTGAGTAAAAAAATTGGTTATCAATATCCCATGGAAACGGGTTTATGGTATCCGGATGGTTGTATAACCACAAATCGTTTGCATCATCAAATTAATGTTTTATTATTTCATTGGCTGCCAGCCTACTTTATTGATTTCATGTTATTTTTATTGGGTCAAAAACGGTTGTAAGTTTTAAGTGAGGGAATGCAATTTGCAAAAAAGTAGTGCGTTTACGCCAAAGCAAAATCCAGCAATGAAATATGTTTTGCTTTATTTTAAACTGCATTACCAAAGAGTGTTTTTTTTTTTTTGTAACAAGTAATTTTGTAATATTTACCTATTATCTAGTATGATACGTGTACAAAGACGTGTTCAAATTGGTTTGGATGTTTTACAATTCTTTACCATGCGCGCCTGGTGCTTTAAATCACCCAAATTTGAATCATTATGGAAAAAACTAAATGATGAAGATAAAAAAATGTAAGAATAGTATTTAAATCAGTAAACGAAAACATTTTACAAATATTATTTTGCTAATTTCGATTAAGTTTTAATATGAACATGGATATTGAGGAAGATGTTGAAGAATATATGATTTCTTGTATCCAAGGAGGTCGTTTATATCTTATGAAAGAATCTCCAGATACTTTACCCAAAGCTAGAAGACAATTAAAACTGTAAGATTTGTTGTGGAATATTTGAAATTTTTATTATTTTAATATGGCATTTTCTTTTTTATTAATACACGTTGATAGCATGTATTTACTTGATCGTATTTGCAAAATTGTGATGTTAGGTCTTGTTACCTATTGGACATATAATGTTATAACATCAATGTTGAGCGCCTAACAATTATGGAACATTTTAGGTTTCGTAATTAATATTTTATATATTTTATGTATTTTATTTTAAAGCTTTAATTTTTTTTCTGCAAGGGTTTTTTTGCTTGTAACTAAATAAAGAATTTCCAAATAAATTTAACAAAAGGTTTGTTTTGTTTTATTTTGTTTTCTGAATTAAATACGTAAATTGCAAAGATAGATAGATTATTAAAAGAGTTAAATAAGGAATTTATATTAAAACGAAAATCAAATTTAATTCGGTTTTAGATCCAACGACATTATTTAGTTTTCTTAAAAATTGAATTTAATGCAAAGCCGTGTATTAAAACTTTTTTTTAAAGGAGTTTAGTCTCTTAAAATCCGAATCTGAAGTTAAAAATTTTTCAACGGATAGCCTTTCTTTGTTAACCCTTAATCCCGGGAAGAATTCCTTTCCTTATGGAAACTGCAATTTCCAAAAATTTTGTTAGAAAATTGGATTTCTTTAAATGGAAAATTTTGTTTGAAATCCAGTTATAAACTAGATATCGGGCATAGTCTAAATTAAGTATTCTAAGAACATATTTTTCATATAACACAGACTACACGTACAGGTTTCCAAAGACATATGTCAAACAAGAATTCTCGAACCGTATGGTTATCTTGACGTTGCAGTGATTTGCAAAATAAGAAAACATAAACTCCATATAAATTGTATGGTACATATTTTATTGTATATCGATCCTTTTCTGTCTTTTACTCATTTTCTAACCACCATTTTAATTCAATCAGCTGTTTCCTGCCTGGGTAGACTGTATCATATTAGCTGTGTTTATGCGGCAACCTATCAAAATTAGTTCATGTCATTCCCATATATATTTAACATAAACCAATGTTTAGTGTTAAAGCCTAACATTACTTATGTCATATTTGTATGGGAATGACAGAAGCCAACGTCGATAGCTTGCTGCATAAACACAGTTATTCTTTTAAAACTCCAGTATTTTTGTGACTTGCAATCGGAAAATCTTAAAAAAATAATTTCTGTCAAAATTTGCCAAATATAATATAGGGTCCGCCAAATAACTTTTTTTTTTGAAAATGCTTTGAAAAAAAAACTACTGAATATTTTCTCAAATTTCTTTTTTTATTTGAAAGTACAATCCTTCCGGTTAATAATGGAAAATAATTTCATTCAAATGGCTGCCTCGGCTGGCCATGCTGTAGCCTACATGATCGGACCACTTTTTAAGCACATTACCGATTGTGTGCAGCTGTATTTCACCAATGGCTTCACGAATATTGTCCTTTAAAGCGTCAATTGTCTCTGGCTTGTCGGCGTAACAATTATCTTTGACGGCACCCCACAAATAATAGTCTAACGGTGTCAAATGCGACAATTTTGCTTGTTTACATACCCGCCAAGATCAAAATGAGCTTCATCTGAAAAGATGACATTCTGCAACATTACCATGATTTTCAAAGTAATGTCGCAATATTTCCCAGCGTTGTTCAAGCGTATACACAACCATATTCGTTCGAAGGATAAAACTAATTATCTGTCAAATCAGACATGAGCTAAGTGTTACCATTCATGAAATAAGCACTAGTTGAAAAAAAACGTTAGATGGCGGACCCTATATAATAAGGGTATTCATTTCAGTTTTTTTAGTAGTTGAAAAAATGCAACTTTTGTTACAACAAACACAAGGAAAAAAAATTCCACCAAAAGTGTAAAAAAATCTGGATAAAAAGTTGTAATTTTTCACTATAAACGTCAAACGAAATGATGTTGCCACTTTTAGGAAAATCGTTAATTTGTAGTTCAAAGTACGAAAAATGACATCACTTTTTGTAAAACCCTGAATTATACAACTATGATTTTAAAAATCATGTGTGCTATTTATATTTCAAATTTGATTTGTTCTCGTTCAATTTAACCGTAATTTTTTAAGAAAAAAAAATTTTAAATGAGTTCTATCAAAAAAATTATCCAAAGGGTTATGAATAGGTGTTTCGGCCAATTTAAATTCTGTGCAATCTACAGCAATGTACAGTGCGGTAACTCACTTAACAATACATATGAGCTTTTATATATTAATTTATATATCGATATTTTCATAATTATTATCAATTTCCATTAAAAATGCGGTAATTAAATAATTAATCAATTCACTTTCAACATCTTGAAAAATATTAATGATTGTCACATCATTGGTAGCTTGTTTTCTTTTTGTTTTTGACAGTATAAATATTTATATTTTTTATTTCAAAAAATGACCGCTCACATCATAAGAGTGAAATTTTTCATTCCATTTTTCCAACCAAAAAAAAGTCTGAAATGAATACCCTTAATGTCTGCACGTGTACGACACATAGTAAATCGCTGATGGCACTTTGGCGACAGTCCATGCAAATCGTCAACCACTTTTTTTTTGCAAATGTCTCCCAAATCGTAGACGATGATACTTCGATGAAGATATAAGCAACAATATATCTTACATTATCTTCGGCGATAGTGTGGGTCACAATGTTCCCTATTATATCGCAAACGATGATATCAACCACTCTCGCACTCTCGTCGAGGTCTCTCTTAAATAAAAATTATATCAAGGGAACCCTAAGAGAAATAAGGACTACTTTTTGATTTTACAAGATAAAACTATAAAGGTTAAATAAATGTTCTGATCTTTAAAATATAAAATTTTTAACTTTATTTGTTATAAAGGGTGGTCCAACCATAATGATCGTACATTGTAAATAAAACAAACAGTTTTCAGAAATTTATATTAATATTTTTTTAGAAGGATCTATGAAAATTATGTGTAAAAAAAGTAACGCCCAAATGCTCTCCAAAGCTTCGGTGGCATGCCTCTATCCGATGGTCTATATTTTCAATGTCTCTGAGATATAATTGCGGTTCGATGTCGTTAATGTGCCAAATTAACGCCCATTTTCGTAAAAGGCTTCAACAATCTTAAGGCGCTGTTCAATTGTGTACTTCTCCATGGTTGAATTTGTCAAACACTGAAATAAAGAAATGAAGAATTAAGTTGGACAAAATACTAGACGTTAATTTGTGACTCACAATTAACATCGTGCATTATTTTTGAACCACCCCTTAGCTTTTTAAAGCTTATATTTTACAATTTACATAGTTTTTCTTGTTTTTTCAATAATTTTTTATTTTCTTTGAATATGAAGATACTTTTTTATTTCAAAACATTGCTTATTTTTAACGGTATTTTAAGTTGTATATGAGGTATTTTTTGTGAACTTTAATTTTTAAAATTGGCGCAGGTTTAAATTATAGGTTTTGGATTTTAAAAAGCATTTTATAATTTTTAATTTATTTTAATTATGTATGGAACATAGTTAAAGTACAAAATTTATATTATTTTGGTTCAAAAATTAAAACTAAAAATCGAAAATAATATTAAGAACACTAGTAAAAAAAATTATAAAAAAAAGCAATGAATAAAACATAAAAAATATTACTTTTCGCCATCACTTCAAACGACCTTAAATTAAAAACCTATTATTATCTATTTTGCTATTGTAGTCAGAATTAAAGCCAGTTTAAAGTTGAACCGGCTTTAAATGGGTATCACATCAAATGTACCAAATGCCCGCATACATTTTGTACTAAAAAAAAGACAAGTGGCAACATTGATCAGCTGATTTTATATTTGACGAAAAAAATGAAAACTGTGTAAATAAAAGATTTGCAATTGCAAAATGTGAAAAGGAAAAACTTTATAAAAAAGGATAGAAAAGTGTATTTTTATTAAAAAAAAATGTATCAACTTAATAAATATTATGCAAAATCTTTTATTTATTGATATAAATTTCCTTTTAATAATTTGCAATAAATTTTTTTTTTTCAAAAAATTTTCTTGGCGGAAAACAGCTGTTGTGTGTTGTTATATTAGATAAAGCCAATTTCAGGTATTTTTAATTTTAAAGCAGACTTTTTCGATTAAAGTATACTTTTACTTATCTATAGTAGGCCTAAAGTATACTTTTAAGAAAAGTCGACTTTAGAACTCCTAAGCAGGGGTGCCCAAAAGTTCCTTATGGAAGAGCAAACACCAATACATTCAAAGAATAACTAATTTTTATTCAATATTTTTTATTCTAAAAACCAATACATACAAAGAAAAAAAAATATTTTCATGTCGTCAATGTTTACCAGCAAAGCATACGAAAGTATTGTTGGTTTGCACTTGCGTGTATACATTGAAGAACGACAACAAAAATCTAACAAGGCAAAGTTGTTTGTGTATTTCGTATTGCTATTGCTGAGTGCTCTATGTGTATTAAAACACACAGCCTATAGCTAAGCGCTTTTACAAAAAAAATATCATCAAGCGCATAGGGCTTGGGCACCCTTGTCCTAAAGTATACTTTATTTTAACTACTCGTATGGTTATGCGCCATTGTTGCTCAATATATCTTCAACACAGTGCGGTTGATGAGTAGTTAAATACACTGCTGCTCATCTATTCGTCAATGTGGTATAAACAACGACAAGAACCATGCAACTGTTGCCAATTTTTTCCTCAATAAAATTTTGTTCCAGAGAAGTCGTTCATCTTGTCCTCAATGAAGTCTTATTGATGACAAATTTAGGATTTTGTCACTTATCTAGTCATCACTTATTTAACCCTAAAGTACAAATCATATTTCACATCCATAGCAAAAAAAAAAAAGAGAGCGGTGCCCGTCGAATCAACGAACATTAGTACTCTAGGGTTAAAATATACGATATTGTTACTAAACTTTTCCTCAGCCGAAATTTATAAACGACAAATTATAAAATGTCTTAAACACATCCTTGACGATAATTTCGTGTAAGACTGTATCTGGCCAACTGGGTATACTTTATTAACACATATACACACATTAACACAAACATATTTACTCACATTAATACGTACATATATATGTATACATTTACCTCAAACACACCTAACAATATTCATCCACATAAGCACACAATTATATACTTACACTCACAAAAATAAACTCACTTGTGTTAAAAAAGGTCATTGGAAATAAAAATTCATCTTTTCATACCAAATCATGTAAGTGGTGATTTACAAAAAAATTTCTTTTCGAATTTCTGAATTTTTAAATACTGATCAAAATTCATATACTTTACAAAATTTCCCACAAAACATCAACAGTATCACCAGCTGCTTATGAACCCATACCTGGTTGGGTAGATAATATGAATGGTCCAACTGGTCTTATGATCGGTTGCGGCAAAGGTGTTATACGTTCTGTGCTAATAGATAAGAAAAATAAATCTGAAGTTATACCAGTAGATTATGCCATAAATGGTTTAATAGTTATACCCTATGAATTTAATAAAGGCAAAAGGTAAGTTGTTGAAAGAAATACAAATTTTGAACAAATTTAATATAAATTATTAATATTAAACAACATTAATATTAACCTCCTAGACCTGCAGAGGTACCAGTTTACAATATCACCAATGCTGAACATCGTAAAATGACTAGTGGTACCGTAATTGAAATGAGTAAACGCCTCAGTAAAACGTATCCCCTAAATGCTGGTCTTTGGTATCCCGATCCTTGTCTAACCACCAACAAATTTTATCATCAGTTTAATGTTTTAATGTTCCATTGGTTGCCTGCCTATTTCATAGATTTTCTTATGCTGTGTATTGGCCAGAAAAGATTGTAAGTTTTAAAATTAATTTTACTATATATTTTTGTTGTATCAATCAATATCATGAGATTTTATCTTTAATATTTGTTTATTTACTTGTTTTGTTTTTTTCTTTTTCACAGCATGGTTAAATTACAAACTAAAATTGCCACTGGTTTAGAGGTTTTACAATTCTTTACTTTACATGCTTGGTCTTTTAAATCAGATTATTATGGCGCCTTGTGGCAAAAAATAACACAAAAAGATAAGGAAATGTAAGTTGCAGTTTATTGAAATTATTATAAATATTAATAAAACCGGTGTTTGCTTGTTTATTTTTTTCGTAAGATTTAACATGAATATGGATCCCAAGGAAACTGAAGAAGAATACATGATTAATTGTACCAAAGGAGCTCGTGCTTTCATTTTAAAAGAAAAAGAAGAAGATTTACCTAAAGCTAGAATTCATCTTAAAATGTAAGTACAGCAGTTAGATAATAAAATAGTAACATTTAAAATTTATACAGAGAATTAAAAAGTATATTTTAAGTAATACGAGTACCTCAAATGGTACGGACTTGAGAAAATGATTTTTAAGAAATTTGTTTCAAACATTTTTGTAATTGATTTTATCTAGTAACGACCTCTGGTGGAAATTTTTGGAACTTTGATGCATTCCAAAAAAAAAAACTTTTATATAAAAATATAAGAAATTTTTATTTTTTTGAAGTAACCGACCTTTTTTCATATGGTGGTTTTTTGCCTTTCTTTTAAATTGTGATATGGCAACACTGGCATTATAATAATCATAAATTCAAAAGTATTTCAATAAAATTATTTGTTTATATCACACAAAAAGTATATAATTTTCTATAGAGTATGTTTCTCTCTCACTAACTTTTTAGTACTCTCTTAGAACACGAACATAGTTTGGCGGCAACAAAGGTGAGTTTTGGTCGGCAACTTTAAGTAGTGTTTAGCGGTGCTGCCATATAACCAATTTTAACAATTTTTTTGCCGTTTTTGGGATGCTAGAGATTTTTCAGATTATTTCATAAAAAAAATGTTTTTTTATTTTATTCATGTATTTTTTCAGATTTTTCATATAAAAATATAATATTTGTTCTATATACTATTTATTTTTACTAAAATTAGACATGTCTAATAAAGTAAAAAAATACAACAAAAATTTGCAATTGTGTTAAAAAATAGTTAAGAATTCAAACATAACATTGTGACATGAAAAGTATTGAAGTGTGTACACACACATTGACCAACTATGTCTATTCATATCCATTATTTCCCATTTCTATGGTAAAAATATATAATAAAGAGAATAAATATGCTATTAATTGTTGCAACATATAACTAAAAACAATAATAATTTGAAAAAAAAATTGTTTTCATGAAAAAACTGGAAAACAGTTAAGAATCCCAAAAACTTGGATAAAAAATTACACTGTTTATGTGGCAGCACTGCATACACCAAATTTATTGTTTTTCAACACTTTAGCAACTTTGAAAATGTTGCCCTCTCATTTAAAAATGTTGCCGCTGAACTCTGTACCATGTTGAATTTCTGGTAGAGCGGGAAAAATACTCTTTAGAAAATTATATACTTTTTGTATTACACTTGGTGTATCTGAAAAACGCATGTTCTGATCGGTCAGATTTTTACATAACATATGTATATCTACACTCAAAAACAAATTAACAGGAATTTAAAAAAATTAACCTATATTTAATAAATTTTTCCTTGAAATTAAGAATTTAAATTTGGTCAAAAATTTCTAAATTATAGAAAAATTTAACTACTGAGAATTAAATTTTTATTAGAAAACAGTAAAATTTCCTCCAAATTAGTTCATATATCATATAAAATTTTACTGTTAGGAGGTGTTTCCTTGGGTTTTAAGAAAAATTTTATTTTATTTAAGTTCATTAGATAATTTTTTTTACTAAAAACTAGGACTTTACTTCCTAAAAATGAGAAAATATTTTCTAACATCAAGTTAAATAGCACTTCTTTTAGGTAAAAATTATCCCTAAAGTACCTTTACCATAGAGGCAGGCTATTGTAAAGGTACTTTACACTCATTGAGTAAGTATTTTCCCCACTTTCGGAGGACTTCCGCTTTGTGAGGACACTGTTCTTAACAAGCTTTTACATTTTTGTCTTAAAATTAAATTGAATTATACAAAATTCATGTATTTAAAATATAAATTAAATTTCATTAGCAAAAAGGTAAACAAATTAACAAAAAAAAGTACTGCAGGCTATCCTGAAACGTAATAAATTGTGGCAAAGTCAGATCCTTTCGTAGTTAATTAATGGTTCTGCTTGAGAGAACTACAAAAAGGGACGCCCTAAGTGACATACGGCATCTATGGCTAAGGAGCTTTGGGGGTCCTTTGTCTTCTTAAATTAACTAATTTAAAGAATATGTAAAAATACAAAATATCACAGTTACATTTCTTGTTATTAATGGAAAATGGAAAAATTTCATAAGTTTATTTATGACATTTTAGCTTAAGCTTTATTTGACATATACAAATTTAAACCTTTTTTATTATTAAGTGAAAAAATAGTTCGATTAATATAAAGTTTAATAAGCGCTACGTCAATTATAGGAAAGTCATTATGCCGTAATGTATAAAATGTACCTGCTATATTTTGTATTGTAGTCAGCAAACAAAATTATTACATAAATTTTTAACCTTTTGCTAACAAAATTTGAAAAAAATATTTTAAACTACTTTAAGTTCAATGTTAAAGACTTTTAAGATTAGAGATGGCCATATGAGTCATTTTTGAATTACGCACCAAAAATTACAATCATGCAGATAATTTTTTTAAATGATTAATTTAATTTGTTTCCTTTAATAATATTTTTTCTTGGAAATTAGGAAAACTAACTAGTTTGTTTTTAATTTATTGTTATTTTTGGAATAGAATATTGAAAATACTTTAAACGTTTTCCAACAAAAAAATCCTATACAAAATATTATTATTTTTTAAAAATTAGAAAACTTTTACATGAAAAAAAGAATATTTTATTAAAATTTTTAAAATTTATCTAAACTACATAAGTTGCATGAAAATTTTCCTTAGAAATAGTTCATCAGTTTCTAAAATCAAGTAAATTTTTATAATTACATAGGAAAAATATTATTACTTTTTGTTTTAATTGCCTGAACTAATATTTAGAAAACAATTCTTCAAAATTAGGAAATGGCCTTCTAAAATTTAGTTAATTTTACTACTCGTGAACAAAAAATTAACACACATTAAGTTCAAGTACTTTTTCGATTTAAGTTACACATTTTTTGAACTAAATGGGAGTAAATTATGTCCTAAAATTTTTTTTAACTAAACTTAATTTTATTACAAATTTCTTAAAACTAAGATTTTTTCCTTAAAATTAATAAATTTTTATTTAATTGACTTGTTTTTTTTTTTTCTTAAAATCAAGAAATATTACTTAGGAAAAATATGAATTATTTCTGAGTATATAAACTATTTCGTTTTTCCTCAAACTTAGAAATTTTTATTCTTTTTTAGAAAATTTTTGTAAGTTTTAATAAAATTTTACTTAAATTGAGGACAATTTATAAACTATTTTGAAGGAAATTTTTGATTATATTTTAGTTTATGTCTTTTTTTTGAGTGTATGTTAAAATCAAAATAAATAGAACCATACAGGATCATACCTTAGCTTACATATTATCATACATGGGCATGTATGATAATGTACGTTCTTGCATAGTTCAATGTATGATCATAAATGACATCCCAAAATTTGAGGGTATATGATCGTACATCGTCATATATGAGATATGAATCATATAAGATTTCTGACGTTTGGCAATGCCAAAATGCTCGATAAGGTTAGCCATTTCACCACCCTGTAGGAAGCATGGAGTCAAGTGTCTCCAAGTCAACTCTTTTGTCGTCTGTTTTGGGTAAATTTTTGGTGACATAGTCAACAAATCGTCTACTGTCTTAACATTCCCTTTTTATGGTAAAATTGTCAACAAAGCGTCTACTCACTTTTTACATTCCTTTCTTTGCAGCTGCAAAGCTGTGCTTCATTTTTATTTAATTTTTTTGAAAATACATGTACATAGCTGCGTGCAAAATTCAAGTTTTTAATAAAAATATATAGAAAAGTGAATTTCAAAGGTAAATATACCCTGTAGGAAGCATGGGGTCAAAAGTATCCAAGTCACCAGTTTTGTCGACTATTTTGGGTGACTTTTTGGTGACATAGTCTACAAATCGTCTACACTTTTTACATACCTTTTTTTTGTAACATTGTCAACAAAGCGTATACAAAGACTGTAACAAACAATTTGTACCTTATTTACTTTCATAAAATTTATATTTTTCTTCCTGTTGTGGAAATCTAGTAAAAAGTTCCAAAAGTGTAGACTAGAGCTACTAAAATGTACTAGTTAATCTCTGGTTCCAATATCTACATCTAGTCAATAGTTGTGTAGATTCGCAATGACAAGCACATGTTAAATGTTTACAGCAGAGTGCATTGTCTGGGGCATAATTAGTCAGTAGTACTGGTGACAAAGTCAATAGTGAGTCAGTAAAGTTTCACTGTCGATATTTCCTTCAGGGCATGATTAAACTAACAAACGAACAATGCTTGCAAATCATTGAATTATATTATCAAAAATCGTTCTGTGTCAGAAATGTGATTATCTCCAGCGACGAAACTCATTTTTGGCTCAATAGCTACGTCAACAAACAGAATTGCCGAATTCGGTGTGGAGAGCAAATAGACACAGTTCAAGAACTGCCAATACACCCTGAAAGATGTACTGTTTGGTGCGGTTTTTGGGCCGACAGCATCATTGGACCGTACTGCATCAAGAACGATGAAAATCGCAACGTTACAGCCAATGGAGCAAGCTACCGTGCGATGATTACCAACTTTTTTTGTTCAAAATGGAAGAATTGGACATGGTTAACATGTGGTTTCAACAAGACGGTGCCACACGGCACGCGATACCATGAACCTATTAAGAGGCGAGTTTGGTATGCTATTAATC
Source organism: Eustalomyia histrio (assembly GCA_949748255.1). Lineage (NCBI taxonomy): Eukaryota > Metazoa > Arthropoda > Insecta > Diptera > Anthomyiidae > Eustalomyia > Eustalomyia histrio. The sequence goes on along the minus strand of OX456527.1, from coordinate 19,858,766 downwards.
CCACGTTTTGAAGCAGTTCATTGGCCGCCAAGATCATGCGATTTGACCCCACTAGACTATTTTGCCAGCCACAATTCCAACAATTCCAACATTACAGTTGCAGTTGGTTATATGCCGGCTGCAATGCTGTAAAAATTATGCAAAAATTAGAGCTCATGTATGGATCACCTACGGCGTAGCCGCGGGCAATATGTACATGAAATAATATTTAAAAAGTAAATGGCATGCATTCATTTATCGCCCCAAATAAATATTGGGTATACAAGTTGATAATGTAGATTTGGACAACAGATGGCATAACTATCACATATGGTTTGTGTCAATAATAACAAATATGTTATTTTGTGGTGATTTCGATACAGATGACAAGGAGAGGCCGAAAAAGTTTTAAGATGAGGAATTTGAAGCATTACTCGACGTAGATTGTTACATTATCATTGGGAGACACACAACAAGCCATTTCCCTACTTTTACAAGCATTGGGATTCATTCAAAAGCTAGTAAATTTGGTCCCATATGAATTGAAGCCAAGAGACGTTGAAAGGTGATTTTGCATGTCAGAAATGCTGTTTGAACGCTACAAAAAAAAAGTAATTTTTGCATCGTATTGTTACTGGTGATGAAAAATGGATATATTACGATAACCCTAAGCGCAAAATGTCATATGTAAAGCCCGGCCAACCAGCAAAATCAACGCCGAAGCCGAATATCCTTATCGCCAAGTTAATGCTCTGTAATTGGTGGGAACAGAAGGGTGTTTTGTATTATGAACTTTGGAAATCAGGTCAGACGATCACAGGAGACCTGTACCAAACAGAAAAATGGATATATTACGAAAACCCCAAGCGCAAAATGTCATATGTAAAGCCAACCAGCAAAATCAACGCCGAAGCCGAATATCCTTATCGCCAAGTTAATGCTCTGTATTTGGTGGGAACAGAAGGGTGTTTTGTATTATGAACTTTGGAAATCAGGTCAGACGATCACAGGAGACCTGTACCGAACAGAAGAGAGCAATCAACGAAAAACGACCAAAATATTCGACCAGAAACGAGGCCATAATCTTCCTTCATGACAACGCTCGGCCAGATGTTGCAAGACCGGTCAAAAACTATTTGGAAAACAGTGGATGGGAAGTTTAGGCTCACCCGCCTTATAGCCCAGACCATGCCCCTTCTGACTACAATTTGTTTCGATCGCTGCAGAACGCCCTTACTGGAATACGCTTCACTTCAGAACAGGGTATCAGAAATTGGCTTGATTCAAAACCGGAGCGGTACTTTTGGCGCGGTATCCATATGCTACCTAAAAAGATGGGAAAAAGTAGTGGCTAACGATGGACAATACTTTGAATAATGTATCAATTCATTTTGTTATTATAATAAATGCATTTTTCTTGTATACCCAATATTTAATTCACTTTTAACATCTCAAACCCCAAGCGGTTAAAAAATCACCCTATGTTCCCTGTGCTAGAAACTAATTCACAAAGAAAATCATTGAGGAAAAACCATGACTTTTAATTCGTTTTTAAACTCTGTATACATTTTTAAATTAAGTTGATTTTTTAAGTCGAATTTTTAATTAATTTTGTATTTTTATTTTCAGCCAATATGTTGTTGATAGAGTTTGTAAAACTATAATTGTTGGTCTTTTCTTTTACTACCTATTAAAATGGACCGGTATTTTAGCCATCTTCAAATCCAAATGAATTTTATATATATATAATATAAATAGTTATATATAGTTTTTATAAATGATTTTATTATAATTAAGTACAGGGTCAAAGCAATAAATTGTTATATTTTTTTTATTTATAGAAATTATAGAAATTTAGAGTTTTTATTTTTCAACTTGAACATTTATTAACAACACAATATAAATAAAGCAATTATTTTTACAAACACTTTAAAAATAGTGACACCTGCATATCAAGAACCTTTACCGGGATGGGTGGATAATATGAATGGTCCTACGGGTGTTATGATAGGTGCTGGCAAAGGTGTTATACGTTCTATGTTATGTAATGGAGAATTAAAATCTGAAGTTATACCAGTTGATATAGCCATAAATGGTTTAATTATAATACCATATTATGTGGTGAAACAGTTAAAAACAAAGTAGGTGGTTGTTTGTAAATTTATAAGTTTTTTTCTTGTACCCAGCAAAACCATGGTATCGACTACTTACCAGTCTATTTACTCGCTTAATTACTTTTGTTCGCGATGAGCCCAAAAGTAATGAGTGGTCATTACCTTCTTACTTACAAAAAAACACAAAGTAATGGGTGGTCGTGACCCTCCCGCTTACGAACAGCCAAAAATAATGAGTACCCATTACTTTTGGGCTCATCGCGAACAAAAGTAATTAAGTAGTTGATACCATGGTTTTGCTGGGTAGTAGTTAAATTAAAATTGTAATTCCTATTTTAGGCCAGAACATTTACCGGTCTTTAATTTAACTGTTCCCGAAGAACAAAAACACACTTGGAAATGGATTATGGATAAGGGTAAAGAATTTGCTTATAAATATCCCTTTGAAGTTGGTTTATGGTATGCCGATGGTAATATGACCAATAATAAGATGTATCACTGGTTTTGTGTGGCACTTTTTATGTGGTTGCCAGCCCTTTTGGTGGATGGTCTTCTAACCATATTTCGTCAAAGAAGATTGTAAGTAATTTGTAATTTCAACAAAATGTCAAAGTTAATATTTATGGGAAAAAAAAATTATTTATAGCATGGTACGTGTACAAAAACGTATAGCTGTAGGTTTAGAAGTATTACAATTTTTCACAACCAGAGCTTGGGATTTCAAATCGAATAATTTTAGAGAACTGTATAACTGTCTTAAATCAGAAGATCAAAAAATGTAAGCAAATTATTAATTGATATTTTAAAGTGATATACATAATTTTAAATTGACGTTTATTTTCCACTAAAAATAGTTTTAAAATCAATACTGATGATGTGGATGAATTGGATTATATGCGTATTAGCATTTTGGGTGGCCGACAATATGTTATGAAGGAACCTTTATCTACTATACCCAAGGCTCGCATACAAGCAAAGTGGTAAGCAAAGAACTATTTAGTAGTGTTTCCAATTCGGTTAAACAATTAATTTAAAACTCAAATAATTATTCGACCCGAATAATCGATTAAAATAGGTCGATTAACTGGTTAAATGTTTATGTTATTTTTCTTATAACTTTCCAATTTTCTTAACTTTGGCAAAAAAATCGTAGAAAAAAACATCAACTAAAATACAAAAAAATTCTTCTCAAATCGACTGAATCAAAGGGAATTTTATGTAGGCTTAAGGAAATATGATAGACATTTTTTATTTTTGTTTCAATTCTTTTAAAAAACTAATTTTAAATAATAAACGAGGGCGGTTCAATAAGTCCGTGACTCGTAGTTATATGAAATGCAACACTGCTCCCATCAAGTACCACCTTTTAATAGACTACTGTCAAATTTTTAGCAAGTTCCGTCATTTACTTTGCATTTAAAACATACAAACCAGAGAACTGCAATTGCTGATTGCAAAACGTTCATACGCAATCAACACAAGAATAAATATGTGTTTGCGTTCAAACGCTAAATATACTCCAACACACATATTTGTTGATGATTTTAAATCAATCAAACGACGTGCAAATTGTTGTGTCACTGATTTATAATCAGCGGTCGTTGTTATACCATTGATTTTATTCTGTTCATTCGAGCCATTAATAATTATTTTGATGTAGAATAAATCACAAAAAACAACGTGTATGAGTATAATCATAATTAAAACAAAATAGTTTCTCCCTATAAAAAAGGGGGTGGTTTTGTAGAAACACATTTCATAAATGTTATATGTATATGAGGGTGGGTCTAAAATACGTTTTTTTAGAATTTTTATTTGTAATACCAAAAATATTGTTCTTTGTGAATTTTTTTTTTTTTAAATTTAGGTCAATATCTCAGGCTCGTCCAATCCGGTTAGGGTTAAATATTGCCTAATTTTCCAATAAAAATAGATGAAAAAAAATTTTGACAATATTTAAATTTTTCCGGATTAATCAAGCCTAAAGTAACGACCTAAATTTTTTTTCCAAAAAAATATTTTTATTTCACAAAGAAGAATATTTTTAGTATTGTATTACTAATAAAAATTCGAAAAAAGCCGATTTTAGTCCCACCCTAATTTATGAAATGTGTTTCTATTTTGTTTTAATTATGAATACACACATACGCGTTGTTTGTTGTTTTTTCTGATTTATTCAACGCTGACTTTTTGTTGAGTGATTAAATTTGCAGTAAACATAATAGACAGATGATTCAAACTGATCCGAATTACGCGTTCAGTAACATGATGCTGATTTTATTCTAAAGTAAATTTTGTTGAATTATTAAATGTGAACAAGAATTTTTGTGTATGATTAAATCAAAAAAAAAGTTGATTTTGCAGTTCTCTGATACAAACTCGTGGCTTTTTTAAAAATGGAAAAAAGTGAATTTCGAGTGCTCATTAAACATTTTTTTTCCGAAAAAAAACAACCGTCAATCAAACCAAATAATAAATACTATGGGGACTCTGCACCATCGATTTCAATGATAAAAAAGTGGTTTACTAACTTTCGTTGTGGCCTTACAAGCACGGAAGGTGCCGAACGTTCTGGACGCCCAGTTTAGGTCACACCCAAAACAATTGAAAAAATGTACGATATGGGGTTGGCCGATCGGAGATTGAATGTGCGATAGATTGTGGAAGATATAGGCATCTTACATGGCTCAGTGGTTTCAATTTTGAACGATCACTTAGGTATGAGAAAGCTTTCCGCAAGATGGCTGCCGCGTTTGCTCACAATCGACCACTAACGGAATCGTGTGACAGCTTAGTTTCCATGGCAAAAGTCTATGAAGTAGAATACGAATTGCCCCTCATTCATCTTACTCTCCGGATTTAGCACCCGGTGACTATTTCCTATTTCGAAAACCTAAAGAAATGGCTCGGTGGAAAGAGATAAAATTATTGATCAAACAAATGTCTATTTTATGCATCTCGAAAAATCCTGCTGTTAAGCGTAAAGTAAATGACGTAACTCGCTCAAAATTTGACAGTAGTCTATTAAAAGGTGATACTTCATGGGAGCAGTGTTGCATTTCATATAACCACGAGAGAAGTTCGAAAAGTCACGGACTTATTGATCCGCCCTCGCAAAATTATATTTTCATGTCCAAAAAATTTAAATAGAGCTTTCAACCTTTCGAGCTAACAAAAGATCTGATCAGAACGCGAAGTTTTAGAAAAGCTAGAGCCTCTAAGCAGAACTTTAACAAAAACCTATCCTTTTTAGCAATTAAACACATGACTAGGTATATTCCTAACAAGCACTATGACGTTACTTAACATATAAAATATATATTAAATAATAATATAAAATCGCTTTAAATTCCAAAACTGTATTTTCTATTTAAAAAAGAGTTTAATTTTAAATTTATAAAAATTAACATGTAATTTTGTTTCTAATTTGGTTTATCAACAAATTTTGATGAAGTAATTTCTTCAGTAGAATCAAGTTGTTTAGTTAAAAATTTTTAAGAATTCTTAATTGCACAGAAAAATCGGTGAGGACTTGTCAGAAATATGCGTGAAATAGACTACCTCTTTAACTCTCAAGCTTAAACCAGTGGCAGTTTTATCAAACTTTGTGAATTTCGCAAAAACTATTTATAACATATTTTTAAGAATTTGTTATTGTTATTGATTTTTTTTGAAGGCAGCTCTTGTAAATTTAGGCTATTTTTTATTCTGGACAGTGTCCAGTGAAAATAAAAACCAACTTTATCGACAAAATGTTCCACAGCGGTAAAACGCTGTCTACACTGCGTTTTTAAGAGTTTACTTTCACTGAACCATCTGATATTTTCTTTTTAAAGAATCGTCAGATTATTCTGAAAAAACCCAAGATTATAAGCCATGATTCTTTAAAAAATCTCTGGATGCTTTGAATTATCCTAAACAAACACTTTAGAAACCTACGCAATAGACTTAACTTGATATTTCACCAAAAAGCAGCTCTTTGTGTTCTTATTAATAAAAGAAATACATTCATTTTGCATTAATGGATTAAACGATTAATCGCCAATTTTTCAGATTTTCCGACCCGAATAACCGATTAATAAATTTTCTTCATTTTTCGAATAATTACCTAACCGATTAACCATCATTGTCGAATAATTGGAAACACTACTATTTAGGATTTGGAGTAGAGTTGGACACAGCTCATTTGGTGTTGCTAAATTTTTTCAATTGTTTATAACATTATATTGGTTAATGATTTGTTTTACAAATATGAAAAAAATTAACAAAAATTCAAAAAGATCAGTTGAAATTGAACTAGTGCGTGAACCAAATGAACTAGTATGGCCAACTCTAATTTAAAGTGTTGCTTTGGATTTAATTTAAAATTTGTATATTTTTTTTTTTAATTTATTGCAGTATGTATGTTTTGGATCGTGTTTGTAAAACTGTTATTTGTACAAGTTTTGCATATTGGCTAATCTCAAAAATTGGAATAATAGACTTTATTAAAGATATAATGTCTGATTAAAATTTTAAGATTGTTTGTTATTTTTCGAATTTTATATAAGTGTTTTTGTACATGAATCTTGCCAGAATGCGAGATACACCAATTATATTGTTTGCCCTACTCTACTCTTACTAACTCAAAAAAAAAAAGACATGAACTAAAAATTAATCCAAATTTTCCTTTAAAATAGTTTAAAAATGTTGCTCAGTTTAAGACAAATTTTATTAAAGCTTAGAACAATATTCTTAAAAAGAATAAAAATTCTTATGTTTAGGTTTAAACGAAATAGTTTATATACAGTGGCTCACATCGTAAGTCGGGCAAGTTATCACAAAAACTTTAAGACCTTAAATAAGAAAACTGCTTAGATATTTCCAAAATATTTTTAATACATTTAATGAGGCATTTATTAAGGAACATTAAAAAATAAAAATTAAATATTTCAACTTTAATATAAAGGAACCAAAAACAAAAAATTATAACAACACTTATACCTATGCTCACATCGAAAGTCGGGCAAGCTCAAAAGCTCTATTAATCATATAACAATCAATACTTTGTTGCGTATCCTTTTTGATTTTCTACAGCTTGAAGCCTTTTTGGGATGGAGTCAACTAATTTTTTGCAAACATCTGGAGTTATTTTACTCCATTCTTCCTGTAATGCAGCTTTTAGTTGTTCTTTATTGGAACACAATCGTGTTTGCATTCTACGCCCTAGCTCATCCCACAAATGCTCAATTACATTGAGATCAGGGCTTTGGGCAGGCGTTTTTATGACCTTAGGGCAATTGTACAACAGCCAGTTTTTGGCTACAAGGGATGTGTGCTTAGGGTCATTGTCTTGATAAAATTTAAAATTATCAGCAATACCCAAATTGCTTGCACTTTCCTTTACGTGAGTCTTCAGGATGTCGAGATAAATGTGTTTATCCATTATACCTTCAATAAAGTGAAGATTTCCCACACCCGAAGCTGCCATACATCCCCATACCATCACTGATAAGCCCCCGTGCTTCACCGTTTTTCTTGTGTTTTTATGGCAAAATTCCTCATTGGGCTTACGCCATACATAACGCCGACCATCGGACCCAAACAAATTAAACTTGCTTTCGTCCGTGAAGAGGACCTTTAAAATGTTAAAATACTAATAAAAATAATTTACACAACATAAAAAATTAAGTTTACCGTGCTCCAAAATGAAAAATCCTTTGACATGTGTTCGCGTGCAAAAACAAGGCGTTCTTTTCGATTCTTTTCGCTAATGCACGGCTTCTTTCGAGACACTCTGCCATTTAAATTATTTTTTCGCAGCACCCGTCTTACCGTTTCTGCATGAACATCTTTTCCAAAATTTGTCTTGACCATTGCGGCAAGTTTTGGAGCAGAAACAAAAGGATCTTTTTGTACTTCACGAACTATACATTTTTCGTCTCTGGGGCTAAGCTTCTTTTTCGATACCACACGTTGTTTATTTGATATCCTTTTGCTTTCCTTGTATCGTTTTATTATGTCATGGACCGTTGACTTACTTTTTTTTGACAATATTTGCAATTTCGCGTTCCGTTTTTCCCTCGAAATGGTTGTTAATAACGATTTGTCGTTCATCCAAAGTTGATTGCTTAGTTGCACGTGGCATTGTAAAAATAATGCAATGTATTGTCTTGTACCGACAGCTCGAGGTCAACTAATAACACTCAAATTCAAATATTATTAGCGATGCTAAATTATAACGGTAATTCAAATCACATACTTGTTACTTCTTCTTTGCCCGACTTTCGTTGTGAGCATAATTTGTAAGAATTTTTGTAATATGCCTAAAATTGTCCGTTACATTAAAATTGTGTGACGTCATTGATAGTTTGTTTTGTTGTTTATTAAATACTTAATACAATGCATGAAAAATATTTGAAAAAATAATTTGTCGCAATATTAAAAATTGTTGATAAAGTTTTCCTAATAACTTGCCCGACTTACGATGTGAGCCACTGTACACAGAAATAGTTCATATATTTCCAAAGAAATATTTCTTGATTTTAGGAAAAAAATAAACAAGTATATTAAATAAAAATGTCTCAATTTTTAAGAAAAACATCTTAGTTTTAAGAAATTTGCATACTTAAATATAATAAAACTAATTTTTGTAAAAAAAAAAATTAGAACATAATTTACTTCCAATTAGTTCAAAAAATGTGTCTAACTAAAAATGAGAAAGTACTTGAACTTAATGTGTGTTAATTTTTTTTCGCAAGTAATAAATTTAAATAAATTTTAGAAAGCTATTTCTAAATTCAGTTTTAAAGTCTACCACTTTCTAATTTTTAAGAATTGTTTTCTAAAAATTAGTTCAGCCAATAAAAAACAAAAAGTAATTAATTTTATTCTATGTTATAATAAAAGTTTTATTATATGTTTCCTCCTAACAGTAAAATTTTAGATGACTAATTAGTAGGAAATTTTACTGTTTTCTAAAACAAATTTAGTTCTCAGTAGTAAAATTTCTATAATTTAGAAACTTTTACAAACTTGTCAAATTTGTTTCTTAATTTCAAGAAAAATTTTATTAAATTTTGGTAAAGTGTCTTTGACGCTTTTTTTTTCATTTCAATTTTTCCTCCAAATAAGTTAATTTTTCTAAATTCTAGTTCATTTTTATACCCTTGACCACAGGTGGAAGGGAATATATAAGTTTGTCATTCCGTTTGTAATTTCTACAATATTGATCTTAGACCAAGGACCCTTGAAACCAAGATGAACAAACTACAAAATTTTTAGCCACCCATGATGCCATAATGCCATGAAGCCATGATGCCAAATGATGTGACTACAAAAATTCTTAGCCGAGACCACAACATTCTTAGCCGATTTTCAGAAAAACTTAGCCTCTAGCAAGGGTTGTAACAATTCAAACATGTATGTATTCACATCACAATCACTGAACTTGCGCTACAACCCTTGCTAGAGGCTAAGTTTTTCTGAAAATCGGCTAAGAATGTTGTGGTCTCGGCTAAGAATTTTTGTAGTCACATCATTTGGCATCATGGCTTCATGGCATCATGGGTGGCTAAAAATTTTGTAGTTTGTTCATCCTGGTTTCAAGGGTCCTTGCTTAGACCCCATAAAGTATATATATTATGGGTCCTTATGAAGAGCGAAGTTGATTTAACGATGTCCGTCTGTGTGTTGAAATGGGTTTTCCGAAGATTGTTATTTTTTTCTGTTACATGTGATCCATTTCTGTTTGCTATTGAAAATTAGACAGATCGGTTAATAAATGGCTGAGATATTAGCAAAAAACCAGGACTACCTCTATTTTTTCCATAAAATCCCTTTGTTTAATATGTATGTAGAATTTTACGCATAACAAACACATCCATTTGTTGAAATTCTTTTATTTCATCTCCACCTTTTATACACAAACAACAAACACTTACAAAGATTTGTCATTTAAATAAAAACCAAACAAATCTCTAATGAACGAAGACTTTTATATATGTACCTCTATTGACGATGATTTTGTGTGAGCTTCAATAGCTCAGTTGTCTAGACCCTATGTCTCACATACTTTTTTTTCTCTAAGGCCGCGAGTTCGAATCCCGGTCAATTCACTTTTTTTTGTACATTTTTTTTTTATTTTCTTTAGACTTTTTTTGTTTATTTTTTTGTTTTTTTAACATTTAATAATTAATTTATATAAAATTTTATATTAATAATTAAATAATCCATAAATAGGCTAAAAACATCAAAATTTTTATAAAAACCCTCTGATACAAACAAAATACAAACGTTTTCATTTCGATTTTTGCTCCGACTTAAAAGAATTTATAAACAGATTTTTAAACCATTTTATTTCTCATATATTAAGAAAATTGTATACATAATCTCCCTTTGAGTGCAACTATTTTAGGTCATAACTTATAATAATTTATAAAAAAAAAATTTTAAACTATTTTTCTTCAAATTTTAAAATTAAGCTAAAGAAATTAAAAAATATTTTTTAATAAAAAAGCGAAATAAAATCCCAAATGCAAATTTGCCAGCTAAATCAAACGTTTTTGTAGAAATAAAACACATGCAGTTCTAGTGATTTCTTTTAACGATTTGTTGAAATTTTTTTCTTTCACCTCTTCACCTTTTATACACAAACAACAAACACTATTCTAGAGCTGTAATATGACTAATATAGCAAAAGATCGAAAATCTTTAGTATAACATATTTGCTGAAAAAACTCGGAAATATCGGTTCAGATGCAAAAAAGTTATGCCCAAAACATAAATTTTTTTTAAATACCTATTTTCTGGAACCATAAATCTTCCCGAGTCCAAGTTTTATCACCAAACTTGGACTCATGCAAAAAAGTTATGCCCAAAACATAAATTTTTTTTAAATACCTATTTTCTGGAACCATAAATCTTCCCGAGTCCAAGTTTTATCACCAAACTAAATGGTTAATTTCCTTTTAAAGGCGTCCATATATAAATCTGTCCACTTCATATATGTCCATATATAATCTTCAGTTTTTTCCCAACCATGGTGAAGGGTATATAAGATTCGGCATAGACGAATTTAACCGCTCTTACTTGTTTTTTTTTGTGCTTAAATCATTTGTTAGCTTCTATTTTTAATATTTTATAAAATTGAAAATACGAAAATCTTAAATATTTTTATGATAAACATTTTTGTTTTCATTTAAAGAGAAAATACACTAATTTTCAAAGCTTGAAAGCATTTTCAAGACTTGGTAGCATTTTTATAACTACTAAAATTTTAAGAAGCTATATTTATACCCACCAGTTTTATAGTGAAAATACATTTTTTTAACTTTTTTTGAGCTGCATATTTTTAGGGATAGCATCTCAATTGTAAGTAATTCTCAAAATACTTTAAAATCTTAAAATCACAGAGAAAATTTTCACTTGAGTGTTTTTTAAATAATGACAAATTTTTCAAATTCGTATAAAATATTTATATAAAATTCGAAAAAACCTATTTTTAAGTAGTATCTAAGTTATTGGTTTACTATAAAGCCGTTTTAATCTTGAAGTAAAATACAAAAATACAATATTTTTTCCTTATTTTAACGGAAAATTATGAACAATGTACGAGTAGTACATATATAAATATTTGTTAATTGTTTTTTTTTTTGTATATATGTAAATATATTGTTGATGTTAATAAAAATGGTGGTGTAATAATAAAAAAAAATAAAAACCATAAATTGTTGTTAATTTTTTAACAAATTAAAAGTAAGTACAGTAAGACGAGCTCAGAGGAACCAGAAAAATTAGTTCTTTATAAGCGAGGTTCATATTAAACGGAGTAAAATTTATTTAATAAATTATAATTATGCAGAAAATATTTAAAGCTTCAAAAAAACTTGTTCAAAAATTTGTTAAACCTCTTTCATTGGATTTTTTCAATAAAATGTTTGTGATACACTTAAGGAAAAAATTCAAATCCTTCAGTTTAAATTTTGTCAAAATACAAAAAAAAATATATTAAACTCATAGAGTTTGCTTAACCACGTTTAACACAAAATTAATTAATTATAACCTAAAAAAGGCAAAATTAGATTAAAATAAGTATGAAACCTTTTGTAATATTTTTTCCTAAAAAAAACAACAAATAAATTTATAAAAAAACAAGTAAAAAAGGGCTAAATTCGGCTGTGCCGAATCTTTGAATACCCTCCACCAAAGGGGATGAAGATGATATACGTATATACTAAATTTTGCATGAACTGTAATATGAATATGTTTTGTCAATTTATGTAACGAACTTTTGTTATTTAGTTTAAGCAATGTTATTTACAGAGGTCTGCTCTGTTAGCGACTTTAACATTGTTCATTTTTAAGTTAACTTAGTTATCATAGTATGTAAGACAATAAATGTAATCGAACAATAAGAAGACTTAATAACATTTTTACTTACTTAACAATGTTATTTACAGAGGTCTGCTCTGTTAGCGACTTTAACATTGTTCATTTTTAAGTTAACTTAGTTATCATAGTATGTAAGACAATAAATGTAATCGAACAATAAGAAGACTTAATAACATTTTTACTTACTTAACAATGTTATTTACAGAGGTCTGCTCTGTTAGCGACTTTAACATTGTTCATTTTTAAGTTAACTTAGTTATCATAGTATGTAAGACAATAAATGTAATCGAACAATAAGAAGACTTAATAACATTTTTACTTACTTAACAGAAAAACAAGTAAAAAAGGGCTAAATTCGGCTGTGCCGAATCTTTGAATACCCTCCACCAAAGGGGATGAAGATGATATACGTATATACTAAATTTTGCATGAACTGTAATATGAATATGTTTTGTCAATTTATGTAACGAACTTTTGTTATTAAGTTTTAGCAATGTTATTTACAGAGGTCTGCTCTGTTAGCGACTTTAACATTGTTCATTTTTACGTTAACTTAGTTATCATAGTATGTAAGACAATAAATGTAATCGAACAATAAGAAGACTTAATAACATTTTTACTTACTTAACAGAAAACAAAAATAGATACAGAAAAATTGTACAAAGTTGTATGGAAAATTTAGAGGTACCTTCACATTTTCACTCATAACTTTTGAACCGCTTGACCGATTTTGCTCATATTAAATACCAAACTGCTCGGGAGGATGTTCAATAATCTGGGTAAAAATAGGCACCCCCGCTTGCGTCTTCGCGTCGTGATCGTGATTTCAACAGACAGACAGACAGACATACAGACGGACAGACATTGCATAAGGATCACGAATATATATACTTTATGGGGTCTTAAACCTATATTTCGACATATTACAAACGGAATGACAAACTGATATATACCCTCACCATATATGGTGGAGGGTATAAAAATTGCGTGGAAAAGAATAGATCAGATCTGCTTAAATCTAATTAGTTATGATTGAATCTAGTTACATCCGATGACAGATCTCTTCAGGTCTGTCCAGATCTGCCCTAAAGCAAGATTTTTTCATATCTAAAGGGATCTGTGAAATTTCTTGTGATAGATATATTAATATCTTTTTTCACGTGGAAAAAAAAATTAATTATTTGAAAAAAAAAATAACAATAATGATCCAAAAGGTTAAACCCAAATTGCAAATTCTATTCTAAATCAATCTTCAAGATAAGAAAACAGTTTTTTTTACAAAATTACCATTTAATTATTAAACCGATTTATGTTTTTTTAATTTCATATTTTTTAAGTATTATGAAAAGTTATTTTAACAAAACAAATTAGATGAATGAATTATTAATATTCTCTAAAATGTGTTACTTAAAAAAATAACCAAAAATAACTTAAATTTTTACTTGATTTTACAGTGTATTTAATGTTCATTGTCATTTATTAGATGGATTCATTTAATGTCGTATGCATGCAGTGTAAACATTGTATTTGTATTACATCAGTGTCAAAAATTTTTAACCAAACCTGTGCCCAGATTCTACAAGACGAGCGACGATTATCGCCCACTTTCAAAGTTAAAATTCTATCGTTGTAAAGGTGTTACTTACCAAACTCTTGAACTATAAAATTGAAAATAACGGTCTTTTTAAAAGTTTAAAATTTTTATGTAATATCGTAGATATTTAACTTTGAAAGCAGACGATAAACGATAATCGTCTTATAGAATCTGGGCACTAGTAAATTTATTTTGGAATTTGTTTCGTTTTTTACTTCAATGCTTTTATTTTAATTTTTTTATTGTAAAATATTATTAAACAAGTTCACAATATGTACTAAGTATTGTATTGTTGTATAGTCGTATACAAAAACGATTATTTGTTGGATCTTCTTTTTTGTAAGCACACTAAACATCTATTGTTATATTTAAAAAAAAATAAATAAATTTTAAAAACTCCGTTTCCAATAGCGCAATACAAAATACCACTTGTGAACAAATTAATTATATTCTTTTTTTAAAGAAATAATCGTGGTTTTTAAGAATAAACTGTTTCTGCAAATACGCCTAGTATATTTATACGCTAAGGCGATTTATGAATCCCCCGTTGCAATGTTTAATAAATTGAGAGTTCATATGTAAAAATCGATGTATATTTGAGCATTTGTGGATCATACATCGGCTTGTATATGATCATACATGATAATTTTTTTATTTTATTTTATATATTAATCATATAGTTACAAATTATATTAATACTCTAACCGAGCACTGCCCTGCGGGAAAAGTACCTATCCCAGGACACGTCACGTGACCGGTTCATTGTGATAAGAATCGGTCACGGTACCGGTCACTTTAACATGGGTTTGTTCTGTCACAGAGGGCAATTGATCCCCTAATTGCCCTCTGTGATATGTCACAGGACTGGTCTAAAAGGACATGTCGTGACTTTTAAAACGGTCAGGTGATAGGTACTTTAGGAGCCGGTCCTCTCTTCACCTATCTCATGATATGTATTTTCAGAACCGGTTCAGTTTTCACATATGCCGGGACAGGTCCCAATTCCCAACTGACACCTTTTTTCCCGCAGGGTAGCAACAAAGGCTATCGGCTCATTGTATCATAAACAGACCAGAGCCTCTGGTGGGAATCGAACCCACGACCCCTGCACTGGCAAACTAGCACGCTACCAACTAGTCTACTGAGGCGCTCATGATAATATACGCAGTTTATGGTCATTTATGATCATATGCTAGCAGTTATGAATCATATGACCATATACGGCCATATACGGCCATATACCCTCAAATCTCATATCCGAATATATATGGTCATATATGAGATACTAGTAGACAAAGCCCGCTACATTGTTAGCAGGCTGAAGCACGGGATGAAACCCGGGATCGCCAGAGGAGTAATCTTTACACCAAATTTCCAATTCCCAGTTCAGAAGGATTGGGGATGCCGTCAGTGGCAGATTTTTCACCTTTTAGCCCCGTTCGATAGCTATTTTCAAAAATTCTGTCTGAGTGGATATCTACGCCGGAGATAAAATCAATATATTAAATTTATACTTCCTAGGTTCAGCGATTTTAACAGTCTGTTAAGGTGAAAATTTCCCTAAGATGCTGTTTTTGCCAGAGGATGAACCTAAAGACTAATTTTCACCCTTCTAGCTCCAGCGGGTTTGGCAGGCTGTCAAGGGGGAGATTTTCTCCCATTTTGCCCCTTCCCGTTGGATTTTCCAAAAATTCCGTCTTATCTATTTTCTATACTGGAGAAGGAACCTGCATATCAAAATCCTAGGTCCAGCGGTTCGCATAGGCCTGACACCGATTCTAAAATGTAACTTATCAATGAGTTAGACCATACTTCAGGTAACACATATTTCAAACTTTATATTTCTTGCTAAATCGGTATAGAAAGACCGTTAAGGGGAGACGATTCCCCTTTCCTTTTCCTTTTTGCCCCTCCCCGTAGGAATTTCCAAAAATTGCCAAATTTTAACTTCCAGCGATTTGAGCAGGTCGTTACGGGCGAGAATTTTTGGCTTTTTTAACACGTCCCTGGCTAAAATTCCAAAATGTACCTTATTAAAGAGACATCTATACTCCAGGTAACACATATTTAAAATTTCATATTTCTAGCTAAATCCTTGTGGCCAGGCCGTTAATGGGGAGATTGTCCGCTTTTTGCTCCTCCTTGTAGGAATTTCCAAAAATCCCAGCTCTAGCAGTTTTGGCGGGTCGTCAAGGGGGACAATTTTACCCCAAGATCCCGTATTAGCTATTGTCTACTATGGAGAACGAACCAACCAAATTTCAGCTTCCTTGCTTTAGCGGTTTGGACAATGTTGAATGAGTGAGTGAAGCAGTCAGTCAGTATCGTTATTCCTTTATATATAAAGATATTAATGTATGATCATATGCAATCGCATTTATGATCATGTATGTTCATATATATTTATATATTTTATTCACATGAGTTGCTATATTTTATAAATCTGTTAGGGCAAGAATTTCCATGAAAATTCATGTCGATAGCCCAAAAGTAAATTAGACTAAGTATTTATCTGAATCATCAAATTAATTTTTAGTTGCATATTGTGACAAAAATGCATGTTTTTGCATATTTGGACATTAAATTATTTTTTGTTATTTGTAGATGCATATTTTTGATTTTTAAATGCATGAAATTCCTTGCCCTATTTATAAATAAAAAAACAATAATATGATGATTTAAGCAGAATTGCAAAAGACTAAAATAAAATTGCAAACATAATAATATAATATGTACACTTTCTTTGACGCCCACAGTATGTCCCAATGTGACAATATCCCCCAGAAATAACAACGACATGTAGAAGTGATGCATACATTTCATATAAAGACATCGGTCCTCTTTAGCAGTTCATATAAATTCTTTGTTGTAATTTTTATTAATTATTGATTGTAATAAAACAAAAAATGTTAAATGCAACCATTGAAATAGCTAAATAGATATTAGATAAATTGTTTTGTATTCAAAAATATTTGATAATAATACGCTAAATAGTAATAAAAGTTACACTTCGGTTAGAATACTTGTAACTTTTGTGTAAATATTTAGCAATAAAAACAATCAAATAAAGTATTTACTTAGTAATTGATTTGCTTAAATAAAATTTATACAATCGAACGTAACGCAAATTCACTTGCTGTACAATGGAAGTAGTTTGTTTGTATTGACTTTTATAATGATATTTACAACAATAAAAATTGCATCCAGACGCTTGTTCACATACACACAGGAAAAAATTTCAAAATCAAGCAGAAATAATATAAAATTATATTTGTAAAAACAGCTTTGAAATCAAATTAAGTTTGTTTTTGTACATACTTTTAAAATGCGAAAACAAAATATAAAACGTTGGCATAAAAATTTATAAGTTTATTTTAACTGGAATCACATTTACTTTAATAGCCTAGTGCAAAATTGGAGTACGAAATTACCCATATAAATGAGCCCTTAAACTTTCTAAAATCATTTTTATATGAGGAATTTTATTTGCCTATGCAGCCATAAATTGTTAGGAATTTTTTTTAACTGTCTGATTCATTAAGTGACGGCACAGAATAACAATGTGCTTTTCCATACAAAATGACAATTAAAACGCGCCGAGCGTTGAAGTTGTGAAATATAATGTATTTTATTTTCAAACCCTTTTGTCTTATTCTCTTGTTTTTTGTTTCTAATTCTCTTAAGAGAGTTCCCGCATTTTAAAAGTTTTTGTATGCCATCTATTTCATCATTGTGAATAAACCTTAAAAGATAGAATTACAAGGGAAGCGGCACTTAATAAAATAGAATCAATATTTTTATAAAATAAAAGCTGCAATAAAATCAGCAATAACATAGTAATAAAAATTTAATTAAAAAATTACGTTAATTAATTTTTATTACATTTTTTAAAAAAGAAAATATTGAAAATATATATATTGTCGGTGTGCTGCAAAAAGAGCTCAATTCCAATTTTTTTTTTTTTTGAAAGTGAGTTAATGATGCAATGAGTGTCATAGTCTATGCCCTGTAAAAAATTATCATCATGTCTATTTAAAGTAGCTTTGTAGTTCTTGTATCAAAACAATTCATTCTATGTCCAAAACACCCAAATGTGTGGAGCAAAAAGGATACACAAATCTTTTATCTCTATTTTATCTTTTGTTTCTGATTTT
This sequence comes from Eustalomyia histrio, assembly GCA_949748255.1. NCBI lineage: Eukaryota > Metazoa > Arthropoda > Insecta > Diptera > Anthomyiidae > Eustalomyia > Eustalomyia histrio. The sequence goes on along the minus strand of OX456527.1, from coordinate 19,840,554 downwards.
GCTGCAAAAGAAAAGCTCAAGTCCTCAAATTCAAAGAAAAAACACCCAGAAAAAAAAACAAAAACTATTTCATAGCCTACATTTGATATGATTCGCTTTGAATTTACATTTAGGGAAATAATCTTAATTGAATGTAAAAAGGTTAAGCTTTTAACTTTGCTTAAAAAAAAAATTAATTCCTCAAGCCGAAGTGCGGTTATTGGTTCTGGACCAAGAGTTTGGTAAAATGTCAAGAAATGGAAGGCGTTTAAATATCGTTTAAATACTGTAAAAAAATGTCAAAGCAGAAAATGTAATTGGAAGATTTTACGCCTTAGCGAAAGAAGAAAAGAGCAAAGATAAAAGGTATGTTACAATATCTGAAGAAATTCTTAATTTGTCGATAAAACTTAAAATAAAAAAAAAATAGTGTGGGAGCTATTAAAATAAAAGTTAAAAAGTTGATACTGTCTTACCAATACCATTTAAAACGTCCGAATGATAGTAATTTTAACCAAATATTTGATGTATCCTGTGAAAGAGAATCTCTTTCTGAACAAGAACCCGTACAAAATTTAAATTCTGCTGATTCTGACTTATCATCAATATATGAAGATGACACGGATGAAAATCTAGATGAAGATAACTACAAACCGTCAGGCAAACAAAATCAATTTAAATTGTCGTTAAATCCAGATGTAAATTTGGTCAACCATCTTAACGTGAGCCACAAAAAAGCAGGAAAGATTTGCAGGCAAATGGCTGGGTATGGAATAACCATTGCAACCCCAACACAGGCAGACATTTACAAATCTGTGATAAGATCTGCTGAACAACAAGAAGAAAAACTGACTAAAACATTACAAAATGATAGGAAGAAGATTGGAAAGAAAAAAGTGCAGGTTATAGTTATCAAAAATGAATTAAAATAAGTAAAGTTAGAAGTTCTGGTACTTCATAGTGACAAATCGCTTGATATATTTAACGGTATCAAAGATACGTTGGATAGGTTTGATATGTGGAAATCCATCAAAATGATAGTTTGTGACACGACTAGTGTTAACACCGGAATCAAAAATGGTGTTGGTATGTTATTACGAAACTACTTCAAAGCAATTTATTTACCACCAGCAATCACATCATATTCTGGATTTAATACTAAGATATGTCATGGATGAGATTTTGGGTGGAAAAACATAATTTCCTAGCATTCATTATGATGTTGTTGTTGAGCTAGAAAATAGCTACATACAGCTGGAAAATGCCTTTAATCAAATCGATGTAGTTACGAGGTCGGATCAAAAGTCCGTGACTTTTCGAACTTCCCTCAAAGTGATATGAAATGCAACACTGATCCCATCAAGTACCACCTGTTAATAGACTACTGTCAAATTTTGAGCAAGTTCCGTCATTTACTTTACCATCTTGTGAAAAGCTTTCTCATACCCAAGTGATCGTTCAAAATTGAAACCACTTAGTCATGTGAGATGCCTATGTCTTCCACAATCTATCGCACATTCAATCTCCAATCGGCCAACAACTGGGCTTCCAGAACGTTCGGCATCTTTCGTGCTTGTAAGGCCACAAAGAAAGTCAGTAAACCACTTTTTTACCATTGAAATCGATGGTGCAGAGTCCCCATGTTATTTATCAAGCTTTTCCTTGGTTTGATTGACGGTTTTTTTTCGCAAAAAATAATGTTTAATGAACACTCGAAATTCACTTTTTTCCATTTTTAAAAAAAGCCACGAGGTTGTATGTTTTGAACAGCTATTAAACGCAAAGTAAATGACGGAACTTGCTCAAAATTTGAAAGTAGTCTATTAAAAGGTGGTACTTGATGAGAGCAGTGTTGCAATTCATAAAACTACGAGGAAAGTTCGAAAAATTACGGACTTATTGATCCGCCCTCGTTATAAATGTATGGACATTAAATGGCGCGATGATATGCAATTTTTGTTTGAGCTCGGTCAAGCCTTCAGATACCATAATGAAAATGGAAGGTTTCCATTTATTAATTTTAAATCATAACCACCAATGAGTAATGCCCGATAGAACTTCAAAGAAAAATTTGCATTTATACTTCTTCCAAATTATCGGGAAAAGCTTCTCCCTATCTGTAATTTCATATGTGGTCCATGGCATGATGTATGGTTTTTGGATCACTGCTTTCGTCCAGATAACTTTTCATCATTACACCATTTAAGAAGGATCAAGAATGTTTTGTACGGATTTGTCTCCGCTATGCAAATCAACGCGAACACTAAACTTAAAATTTATTTCTTGTAACACCTAGTGTACTATTCTTTTATCAATATTGTTTTAATGTTTTGAAATTGTAAAAAAAATTAAAAAAAAAATTGGAATGTTTTAGAAATTGCATTCGGTGACCTAAGATATCGTTTTTTATTATCAGTACACTATTCGCCATAGCGTAGTGCCTGGCAAATTTTTTGTCAAAAAAAGTTATATCCCTAATGTACAGTCATATCGAAAAGCAAAAGAATGTTTTAGTATAAACGATTCAAGAATGGCTAACTATATTCAGGCTCGCACGATCCAACAAATGCGGTATACTGATTTCCTGAAATTATCAGAGTTATCGGAGGTTTTGAAAAACAAAAATTTTAACGTAAACGGAGATAAGGTGAACTTGTTGAAAGTAATTTCCTTTAGATACGAAAAGATTAAACCCTGTGTGATGGAGTACAAATACGACCGACCGCAATGAAACCTGTAAAGAAGTAAAAGTATCCAAACAAACGATGTGTTTCGGACACGTTTCATCACTAGTAAAAAACTTGAAAACAAGCAAAACCACCAGAAATAAGGCAACAATAATAAATTTAAAATAAAAATTACAAATAAAACATTTTAATTAAAAACAAACACATGTCCATGAAAAAATATTTTTTAATCCAAAAAAGCCTATGTCCAAGATTCATTTTAGTTTTTTATAAAAAAAGTTGAATAAATCAAATTAAACTAATTTTATTAATTTCATCTTGTTTATAAATTTTAATATCGATTTTCAGATCGAAACTACTAAATGCTTTTTCCAGCGGCTATAAAATTTTAATTCTTCATTAACTCAGAAACACAATTATGTGACTTGAGCTCTTTTTGTAGCATACCGACGAAACCACAAAGTAGGATTTCAAAGCATAATATGTGGTGGCTTGAATATTTTAATTATTTGAGTCTGACAGTATTTTCTCTCAGGATAGCATTAGCTGCATATACGAGAATAATCAAGTACATAGTTTCATTTAAGATGTTTTACAAAACAATATAATTTTCAAATTCTTAAGGCGAAGTTAAAAATTTGCTATAAATACTGACTCGTTTAGTATGTTTTAATAGCTTTTTTACGATTAAACCCAACAAAATGTTCTTAAGTTGCCTTCATACTGAACCATAAAATATGTATTTTAATTTTTACAAGTTTTCGACTTTCAAATTTCGTACAAATTTTAAATCGAAATATTAAAAAAAAATACCCAAAATATTTAAACTAAAAAAGTTGGTAGAAAAATTTTAAAAAGGAGTTGCATATCAAAAATATTTTCCTCATGAAGCAGAAAATACAATAACATACGAGGGCAGGTCGAAATGAAAAAAAAAACAGTTAGATTTTTAAAATTATGCTTATTTTTCAATATAATCTCCTGAAATTTCAATAACCTTAGTCCAGTGGCGTCCAAACACAAATACTATGATATTTGCGTTTGTATTAAAGAGCTTTTTTTCAGGGACGGAAAATTCAGTACGTTAGTACTTTTTCATCAACTTGAAAATAAATTTTCAAACACACAACAATCAGTCTATGTTCACTAAAAAAAATACATAAAGCGTGGGAACAGTTGTTTTTGTTTATTGAAAACAATGACGGCGATCTCGTATGTTTGGTTTGTGGTTATAATGCTAAACGCAATCACAAACATACCATTGAAGGGAATTATAATACATGCCAAAAGAGATTTTTTAATACAAATTTAGATAGGGCAAAATTAGTACATGAACAGAAATTAAAGTTTCAAAAGAAAAATTTGCCAATCGACCAATTTCAATATGAAAAAAATATCAAAGAAAAGATTCCTTTTTTGTTGCTCAATCCCTAGCAAAGCACAGCAAGCATTTTGAAGATTTCATTTTTTTAAATATCTTTCAAAATAATTATTTAAGTTCTTTGGCTTAAATAAATTATACAACTTATAACATTTCGAAATTCAAAATTTCCATCCTTGTATTGTGCCCTCCCAATATACCATATAGCAATCAAACTGCAATACAACTTGAGAATAAGCTTATATAAATAGTGTGTTTTAAGCTTTTCTTAATTTCGCTTATTATAATGTTTATAAAATGTGAATTCACAAGCAGTATTTAACAATGCTTGAGAAAAGATTATTATACATAACTTTTTCTATAGTATGCTCATAAACAAAATACACATATTGAACAACGCAATATGACGATTGAAATAGAAATATTTTTCAATAAATTCTAGTCTTGTTGTCTTTGTTCTACGCTTATAATGCATACAATAAGTGCCATTACTTTTTCTTTTAATTTCAAACGTGTTTTGCGTGTACATTTAGTTGTAAATTTTATATAGTGAACGTGCAATTGCATATTAAATTTAATTATTTTTAATTATGGTTAAAATTAATTATTATTATTTATATTTAAAATGAATTATTATTTTTTATATTTAAAATAAATTATTATTGATATTTTTAAAATTAAAATAAAAAATTAATGAAATTAAAGAGAATAATTATGATTTCTCTTTTCAACTATTAATAATATATTATTTTTGTAAGCTAATTCCACAATTGCAAGAATAAGCTTAAAGTAATCATACACACATAATATTTTCACGAGGGTTCCGTTTTGATTTTTCTACAATTGTTACGATAATCTTTTTCAATATATTCTCAAGTCTTTTTCAAGCTTAAGGCTTGTGTTTGTAAGCTTATAATAATATTTTTCTCCAGTCATTTGGTATGTTGGGCTCATATATGTAAAAGCTCTCGTCGAAGCTCGCTGTAGGTGAAAAAGCTCTTTTCTAAAAGCTTGCACATTGTGCATATGAGTTGGACGCAACTGCTTTAGTCCAACAATTTTCTATAAATTCTATCCCTGGATTAAAATATTCTAGGTAAAACGCCGCACAGCAAGGAATTTTTATAAATTTTAGAAATAGCTAAAAGCCGCAGGGAGGTAATCAGGAGAATAAGGTGGGTGATCGAGCAATTCGTATGTCATTTCGTTGATTTTTGACGAAAAATTATTTTTTTGTGTTGTTAACCGGGATGTTTTACTCGAATTTGTACATTCAAAAGGTTACAATAATGTTCTGAATTTATTTTGTTACCTTTTTAAAGATAGTCGAACAATAAAATACTTTTGTAATCGCAGAAATTCATTGCTTTTTTTTGGTGCACTTCCACCAGCTTCAGTCCATTGTTTTGATTGTTTTTTTTTTGTCTCTGGTGTTTAGTGATGGATCCAAGTTTCATCAACAATTATAAAACCACTCTTAAAATCCATTTTATTTCGCTTCAATTAATCCAAACAAGCTTGAGAAATTTTCATGTGAATGTGTTTTTAACCAACTGTTAAAAAAATGCGGCCCCCATCTTGCAGAATGCTTTTTAATCTGCAATTCTTGATGACAAATAAAATGAAATCGATCATTTGAAATGCATATAGCATTACTTATTTCACGCAGTTATACTCTTCGATCGTGTAACAACATGTCATGTACACTAGCTGCGATTTCTGCTATTGTTGCAGTTTTTGGACGTCCACTTCGTGGTTCATTTTCAATTTTTTACTGTTGCATATGAAGCAAGAACCTTTACCTAACACATTCACCATATCATTATGAATTTCTTGTTCTAAAAACCTTTCTTATTTAAATATTTAATGACACCTCAAATTTTTATACAATTTATTTTATGTAAACTTAAAAAAAAGACGAACTAAAAATCAATCCAAAATTTCCTTTAAAATAGTTTAAAAATTTTCCTCAATTTAAGTAAAATTTTATTAAAACTTAGAAAAAATTTCCTTAAATGAATAAAAATTCCTAAGTTTGGGTAAAAACGAAATTGTTTATATACTTAGAAATAGTTCATACCTTTCTTAAGTAATATTTCTTGATTTTAGAAAAAAACAATTATATGAAATAAAAATTTATTAATTTTTAAGAAAAACATCTCAGTTTTAAGAGATTTACATACTAAAATGTAATAAAATTTAGTTTAGTTCAAAAAAAAAATTTAGAACATAATTTACTCCCATTTAGTTTAAAAAATGTGTCTAACTTAAAATGAGAAAGTACTTGAACTTAATGTGTAAATTTTAATTTTTTTTCGCGAGAAGTAAAATTAACTTTTTTATGTCTACCACTTTTTAATTTTTAAGAATTGTCTTTTAAAAATTAGTTCAGCCAATTAAAAACAAAAAGTAATAAATTTTTTCCTATGTAATAATAAAAAATTATTTGGTTTTGGAAACTGATGAACTATTTCTAGCGAAAATTTTCATGCAGATAAATTTTAAAAATTTTTATAAAACATTTTTTTTTCAAGTAAAACTTTTCCAAATTTTGAAAAATAATAAACTTAGGACACATTTTTTTTGTTGGAAAACGTTTAAATGATTTACAATATTCTTTTCCAAAAAAAAAAATAATAAATTAAACACAAACCAATTAAAATTAAAATAACCAATTAAAAAAATTTCGTGCACGATTGTCATTTTTGGTTCGTGATCGTGAGTCAAAAATGGCTCACGTGGCCATGTCTAATCTAAATAGTCTTAAATATTAAACTTAAAATAGCTTAAAATATATTTTAAAATTTTGTTAGCAGAAGGTAAAAAATTTTTATGTAATAATTTTGTTTGCTGACTACAATACAAAATATCGCAAGCACATTTTATTTATTACATAATGGCTTTTTTATAATTGACGTTGCGCCTGTTAAAATTTGTATATATCGAAGGCTAAAACTATTTCTTTTTTCACTTAATAATAAAAAAAATAATAAAATTTGTATATGTCAATTAAAGTTGAAGCTAAAAATCCCATAAAATAAACTTATAACATTTTTCCATTTTCCAATAATAACAAGAAATGTAACTGTGATATTTTGTATTTTTGCAACAATTTCCTTAAATTAGTTAATTTAAGAAGACAAAGGATCCCCAGTGTTCCTTAGCCATAAATTCCGTGTGTCACTTAGGGCGTCCCTTTTTATAGTTCTCTCGAGTAGAACCATTAATTAACTACGAAAAGGATCTGACACTATTACGTTTCAGGATATTCTGCAGTATTTTTTTCAATTTATTAATGAAATTTAATTTATATTTTAAATACATGAGTTTAGTATAATTCAATTTAATTTAATCAACAAAAATGTATAGCAAAAAGCTTGTTAAGAGCAGTGTTCTTACAAAGCGGAAGACCTCCGAAAGTGGGAAAATACTTACACAATGAGTGTAGAGTACTTAAAAATATATGGTTAAAATATTACCTTTACCATAGAAACGATTTCATATTTTTCAGAAAATATTTTATCAAATTTAGGGATAATTTTCAAGGTTTCATATTTATTAGAATATTTTTTTGATCAAATTTAAGGATAATTTTCACTTAAAATAAGTGGTATTTAATTTGATGTTAGAAAATATTTTCTTATTTTTAGGTAGTTATGTCCTAGTTTTTAGTAAAAAAAAAATATTTAATGAACTTAAATAAAATAAAGATTTTCTTAAAACCAAGGAAACATTTCCCAAATAACAGTAAAATTTTAGATTATGTATAAACTAATTAGGAGGAAATCTTACTGTCTTCTAATAAAAATTTACTTCTCAGTTGTTTCTTAATTTCAAGGAAAGTTTTATTAAATATTGGTAAAAAAAAGTGTCATTGGCGCCGTTTTCAATTTAATAAGTTAATTTTTCTAAATTCTAGTTCATTTTTTTAATGTATCCATGTAAAACAAGATTATAAATGCCATGAACTTCCTTGCCCTATATATTATTTCTGCCGTTCGTAGAAAAACTGGGATAATATCCTTTTAAAAAAATACTGTCATAATGCCTACACTTAACAAAAATGTCTGTAATGACAACTGAAAATTTTGCTGTTATTTGCTTATATTAGAGCCCAGCGATATTTTTTGTTAATCTTAGCAAGACATGTAGTACAATGAAATTAGTATAAAAAATTAGTACATCTGCTAAAATCACCAACAAATTTTACTAAATATTAGTGAAATGGAAATAGCAGAAAAATTGCTACTAAACATTGGTAAAATTATGTACAAAATTGATTAAAATAAATTACCTCTAATTTCCGATTTTTTTTATAAATTAAAGTGTTCTAAACTCAATGAATTGTAAAATATATTGGGTATACAAATTAGTAATGTCGATTTTTTTGCTTGAAAAATGCATTTATTATAATATCAAAATGAATTGATACATTATTCAAAGTATGGTCCATCGTTATCCACTACTTTTTCCCATCTTTCTGGTAGCATATGGATACCGCGCCAAAAGAACTGTTCCGGTTTTGAGGTAAAGAATAAATCAAGCCAATTTTTGATACCCTGTTTTGAAGTGAAGCGTATTCCAGTAAGGGCGTTCTGCATCGATCGAAACAAATGGTAGTCAGAAGGGGCAAGGTCTGGGCTATAGGGTGGGTGAGCCAAAACTTCCCACCCACTGTTTTCCAAATAGTTCTTGACCGGTCTTGCAACATGTGGCCGAGCGTTGTCATGATGGAGGATTATGGCCTCGTTTCCGGTCCAAATTGTAAAAAAAAATCAAAATAGTAAAAACATAAGCGAATTTATCATTTTGTTTTAATTTGTTAATTTTTGCTTTGAAAATATTTTTAGACAATTTTTTAGATTTCGAGATTAAAGAAGTTTTTAGTGTTATTACACTCAGAAAAAAAAGTTAGTAGAAAAATTTGTAAACGGTTTTCAATCCCACTCTACTATTTTTGTACTGATTTTTAGTAAAAAATTATTATTTAGCAAATCTTTTTGCTATTTACATTTTACAAATTACAGAATTTTTACAGAATATTTACAAATTTTCGTTGCTAAATTCAGAAATCATTTTACAAATTTTTGAAAACCGATTTGCTAAAATTAGCAAAAAATATTACTAATTTTAAAAAAGTGGTTATTGAAGAAAATGTTATTTCTAATGAAAACTTACACCTACAAACTTTAATTTCCTTAAAATGTTACATAGATTAAGAAAGGGATCGGAAGTGAATATACTGCTTAAAATAGCACTAAAAAGTTTTTTTTAGTTCTAAAAATCAGCCCTAAAAACAGTTATAATTTAACCTTAAAAGTAAAAAACAATTGACCAAAATATTTTTCAAAACAGAAATTACCAAATTAAAACAATATGATTAATTCGTTTTTTAAAAAATGTATTAAAAATTTTTGATGCTCGATAAGAAAAATAAATTCAAAGCTTTTTACTAGTATTAATAAAACTTAGTATTTTTTTTTGCTGATTTTAGCAAACAGATTTTAAATTCCACTTTACAAAAAGTCTACTAAAACTTAGTAGCGGCTACTAATTTTTCTACTAATTTCATTGTACTACACGCCAGCAGACATGTGTTGCTAAGATTAGCAAAAAATACCGCTGGGCTCAAATTAGCAGAATTACCCGTAATAACAGCAAAATTTTCAGTTCCCATTACAGACTTTTTTTGGTGAGTGTAGAAGTTTTTAGTGTTATTTTAAAAGTATTTTCACTTTCGATCCCTTTTTTCAACCTATGTAACATTTTAAGCCATTTTATGTTTGTAGGCATAAATTTTAATTATTAGAAATACAATTTTCTTGAATATGCACTTTCTTAAAATTAGTAATTTCTTGCTAAGTTTAGCGAATCGGTTTCAAAAAATTTTTAAAAATGATTTTTCAAATTAGCAACAAAATTTTGTAAATATTATGTAAAAATTTTATAATTTCTAAAATGTAAATAGCTAAAAAAAATAGTAATAGAAAATAATATTTTTTTTTACTAAAAATCAGTACAAAAATAGTTAAGTGGGATTGAAAACAGTTTACAAATTTGTCTACTAACTTTTTCTCTGAGTGTCTATTTTTTAAAAAAAAAATCGTTTTTTATTTTTGTTAGAGGGATATTCATAAATGAGAATTATTTACATGGGAGTTGTAACTTGTCACCATGTTATCCATTACTTCAACAAGGTGAGGTATTTGTTTAAAACCTTTTAAAAAAAATCAGTGGCAAGCCGTTGATTAAAAAAAATATTGACAACACTTAATAATATAAATAGTTTTTTTTTTCAAAAATCACGTAAATCCTCCTAAAAGCGAGGACAGTTTAAAAAAAACGTAAACATCATACATAAACAAATTAAAAAAAAAAAGTAACGAAAACAATTGACACATATTAACTACATGTTAGTTCGATTACCCGAATGAGATGAGTAGTTTACTGTTGCTACCGCTCCCAAACATCTTCACAGATACAGATGCTATATTGTTATCAAGTACATAAATGTCAACAGTTAAGAGAGTACCCTTTTTTTCAAATGCTACAAATGTTAATAAATACAGGCATGCTGGGACTAGAAGATAACATTTCGATCTTAACTTTTAACGGGCGTAAAACTCACGTAAAACGCAACTAAATGAAAGTTTAAAAAACAATTTAAATAAAAAATTTTAAAAGATAAAAATATATTGAAAAATTTAATAAAAATAATATTAAAAAAAAATTAAAATAATTGAACTTTTTTAAAAATCAAAAAATGTTTATACAAAAAGTGGTGAGTTTAAATAGAAAACTATAAACTGAAGTGAATATTTATTTAAAATTAATCAATCAAAATGTATAAAATAAATCGAAATAAATAAATTTAATAAGAAAAAAACTAAAAATTTAATTTATTTAAAAAATATAAAGAATATGATTTTCTCTCATAAAACGTGAATTTATTTTCAAATATTAATCTTGTATAGTTTAACTATTTTTTCTTTAAAAAAAACTATCATACAAAATTTATAACTAGAAAAAGTATTAATATTAATCATTATTTTAATTAGTGTTAAAGTGTTAATTTAAAAAGTAAATATCAAAAAAAAAATTATAAAGAGGAGCGGAAGCTTAAAATACAGACTTTATGGATACATTATGTTTCACAAGTACCAAATAATATTTTCAAGACAATTACCAACACACGAATCTATTCAAATAATCGTTGAATCTACAAATGCCTTGTATCAATCGGAAAAATAAGTAGTTGCGAGTTTAATACAAGATACACCACATCTTAGATTTTTTATGTACTTAGGGATCACCTTGAAAGTATCTAATTGATTTATAAATCTTTGCCAAAGTATATTTCAGGTCATAGTCATTTGTATATGATTAAATAGTTAAAATAATTTAAAAAGAACAAAAAAAATTGTAATTATTGTAATTCGAAAATAACTAGTGAATTGTAACTGCAGTTATGTGAAAAAATACACTAGATTTCGAAATCTAGTTTAAACTACACAGATTTCGAGCCTAATGTAAATGCAGTTTTTGAAGTACAAAACACACATCTGTTCTGACTTTAGAAACTTATTAACTAGAGTGTATTTATAAAATGGCCATTTTGTTGTTTCCTAAAAATTCTGAAACTTATAAACAATTTTTAAAATAATTTCCCCATTTTTCACGGTCTTTGCTTTAAAGCAACGCCTAATTTCAAACCCTTACTGACGCAACCTTATACACTCACCAAAAAAAAGTTTGTAATGGTAACTGAAAATTTTGTTGTTATTACGGGAATTTTTGCTGATTTGAGCCCAGCGGTATTTTTTGCTAATGTTAGCAACACATGTCTGCTGACGTGTAGTACAATGAAATTAGTAGAAAAAATTAGTAGCCGCTACTAAATTTTAGAAAACTTTTGTAAAGTGGAATTTAAAATCGGTTTACTAAAATCAGTAAAAAAAAATACTAAATATTAATATAAGTATAAAATTTCTAATTTATTTTTTTTTATCGAGCATCAAAATTTATTTTATTTATGTTTTTCAAAAAATTTTTTGGACAAAAATAAATTAAAGTCTTAAAAATTGTAAAAACATAAACGAATTTATCATTTTGTTTTAATTTGTTATTTCTGTTTTGAAAAATATTTTAGTAATTTTTTTACTTTTACGGTAAAATTTTAATTGTTTTTAGAGCTGATTTTTAGAACTAAAAAAAGTTTTTAGTGCTATTTTAAGTGGATGTTCTATTTTCAGACATGAGTCGATATATTCACTTCCGATCCCTTTTTTTAAATCTATGTAACATTTTAGAGCAATTAAAGTTTGTAGGTGTAAGTTTTAATAAGAAATGGCATTTCCTTTAATATCCAGTTTTTAAAATTAGTAATTTTTTTTGAAGAATTTGATTTTTGAAATTAGCAACAAAAATTTTTAAATATTTTGTAAAAATTCTTGTAAATGTAAAATGTAAATAGCAAAAGGATTTGTTATATAATATTTTTTTACTAAAAATCAGTACAAAAATAGTAAAGTTGGATTGAAACTCGTTTAAAAATTTTTCTACTAACATTTTTTCTGAGTGTATCTCAAAAACTACTACTTTTCAGGAGAGACAATATAAAGCGTTTTATACACAACAAAACTAAAATCGAGTTTCATTTAAAATATTTGAAAATACAATTAACAATTTAATTGAATTAGGACCAGCAAAAGAATTTTTGATATCAATATTTGATTTGTTTAAATTATTTGAAAATTTTTAATTATTTTTTTAATCATATAAATTAAATTTTTAATCAAAAAGTTTCAACATTTTCAATAAAAGTTTTAACTATATTAATTAAAACTTTATATTAATTAAAACTTTATATTAATTAAAACTTTAACTAAAGTTCTAACCAAAAATCAATCAAAATTTTAATCAAATTTTTAATTAAAATTCCAGCATCAAATCAAATAAAATTTTTTATTGATATTCCAGATTCAAAACAAACAAAATTTTCAATATTTTTTGTCAATATTTCAATATTTTTTTGTGTACATGAAAATTTCTAAATACTTTGTACCAAATAGTTCCAGTACTTTTGAGGTTCCAATAGCACCACAAAAAATACTATGGCACTAACTTTATCATGACTGGTACATGCGTATCCGCAGTGTTGCCAAAAAAGTTTGTTCTCATGGTTCCCATTTTCAAACTTGAAATATCCAAAAATCCTTAAGAAATTGTTAAATAATCAAATTTTTCTTTATTCTAAAATGATTTTTCGCAGACTTTGTTTGCTACAAATTAAAAATTAATATTCTAGAAAAAAGAGTGCCCTAAAAAAAGTATTCAAATTTTAACATGATTCCTTGATTTGATTTTTAAAACTGATTTAATTTTCAACGAATCGATTTGCAAGATTCAGTTCATTATTTTCTACTTTATTTAATTAATATCAAATTCAGAGAATCAGTTTGATTTTTGTTGATTCTTTTCATACAATCAATCAAATTGACGCTTTTATTAATACGCGTTATATTAAAATTTTTTTAATAAACATTTTTTTGTTTTTTGAGATGCAATTTAAATACCCGATTTAAAAATTTAATTGATATGATTAAACTTTTAATTGAAAATGAACAAGAAATCAAAAAAAAAATTAATTGAAATTTTCTTGCAAATATTTTTTTCTTTGTAATAAACTTGGTAAATTTTTTTAATAATTTTTTTTAAATTAAAAAGTAATGAATTTTAAATTTCCAAAAAAAAAAATTGTAAATACCGTTCAAAAATTTCAAATCGGTTCAAAACTGATTTAGTTAAAAATATTTTGGTTCACGTGTTGAAAAAACGTTTTATGCCGATAACTATAGATTTTGAGGATGTATGTATTAAAAATTCTGAAAATTGAAAACTGATTAACTCAATTAGGAAAAAAAAATTTGTTGTGCCATCTTACCGAATTTGTAAAAACATTAATATGCTTTAAATAACTTCACTTTCTGTTTTAATGTAAATAATGAGCTATTTTCTTTTTACAAGTGAAAAAGTTTTGAAAAGTATGTAGCCAGACATGTTATATTAAAATTTTGAAAAATTTCTAAAAACCAGAAAAATTTTTTAAAAATTCTCAAAAATAATGGGTTTTAGAACGAGCAGTAACTGCCCTGCTGGAAAAAAACTTGTCACGTGACCGGTTGATTGTGATAGAGACCAGTCACGGTACCGGTTTTTTATATGAAAAGGACCGGTCAATTGAACATGGGCTTGTCCTAGGAGGTGGTCAATTTCTATCTGTGACATGTCACAGGACTGGTCTAAAAGAACATGTCACACATCTAACCCCAAATAACATATCACAGGACTCACACTTCCAAATTCATCACATGATAGAGGCTTTTAAGCCGAGCATCTGCAAGTTTTTTGAGAACCGATACTGTTTTCACCTAACACGGGCTAGTGCTTTCAGACGTGATAGAGACTTTTTATACCGATCACGTGATAGGTACTTTAGAAGCCGATTCTGTTTTCACCTACTACAGACTTTTAAGCCGTTCCAGTGGTAGGTACTTTAGGAACCGGCCCTCTTTTCACCTATCGCAAGACAGGTCCCAATTCCCAACTGACTCTTTTTTTCACGCAGAGTGGTTAAAGTTTGCATGATAAGATTATTGGTGGTAGCTAGTTGCCTTCAAGCTTACGATTAGGGAGTGAAATATTTAGTTAAAATTAAGACAAAACTAACTGGGTGCAATTTATGTACTAAGAACTAATTTGTTTCACTTTGAAAGTAATGCAGTATGTAAGGAGCTGGCATGGAATACAAGTAGCTGTATAACACATTGTTAGAAACTCATTATTTTCACTTTAGAAGTAATGCAGTGGACAGGTGTAGGTCTTTATTAGTAATGCAAAAATCAATGAGCTGCTATTACTAAATTTTTCCTGGAATTTTGTACATTTAATAGTATTTCGTATAAGCAATAATAACCCATTAAGAGCTCACAAAGCCTCAAGATTAGAACTTTAATTACAGGTTGGTTGAAAAGTTCCTGCGCTCACCAAGAGATGGCACTGCTAGCTCCAAACTTTTTTTTTCTCAAGTTGGTATAACTGTCCTGAGAACATATGCAAAGTTGCAAGTCATTCTGTCAATTCTTTCTTTGTTTACAAGCCATTTGAATTTGACGTGTCATTGATTTTTTTTAATATGGAAAATATTTAATATCGTGCAGTCATTAGATTCTTTGTTTTGAAGGGTTTAAAAGCAAAGGAAATTTATGAACAATTGTTAGAAGTGTATAAGGAGTCCTCACCTTCAAAACACACCGTTGAATTTTGGGCTGGTGAATTTAAACGTGGTCGTACCACGATTTCTGCTGCTACCACAGCAGAAATCATTGAGCAGGTACATAATATGGTTAGTGAAGATCCAAGTTTGACTAAGCGTGAAATTGCTAATGCCATAGGCATCTCAGACGAACGAGTACTCCATATTTTACATAGAGAATTACGTATGAAAAAACTGTTTGGAAAGTTAGTGCCGCACACATTAACAATTCAACAAAAACTGGATCGAAAACAAATTTCTCAGCGTAATTTGGAGCGTTTAAGCCGAATAAAACCGACTTCTTGCGTCGTTTTATAACTATGGATGAGACTTGGATCTACCACCATGATCCTAAATTGAAACAAGAACGTTTACAGTGGACTGAAGCTGGTTGTTCAGCTCCAAAGCAGGTGAAGTCACAACGATCAGCAAAGAAGGTTATGGCATCAGTTTTTTCGGATGCAAAAGGAATTTTGTTGATTGATTATCTTCAGAAAGGTAAAACAATCAACTCTGAATATTATTGCAGCCTTTTGGATCAGCTGGATGAAAAAATTCGTGAGAAAAGACCTGGTTTAAAGAAGAAAAAAATTATTTTTCATCAAGACAATGCACCTGCTCACAAAAGTGTTTTGACGATGGCTAAATTCAAAGATTAAAGTACGAATTGCTTGAACATCCACCGTATTCACCAGATTTGGCTCCCAGTGACTACTATCTCTTCAGAAATCGCCAACAATTCCTTCGTGGAAAGCATTTTACGTCGAATGAAGAGGCCATAGCAGCCGTAGACGGTTATTTTGCAGAGCTTCCGGAAAACCATTATAAGGATGGGATAAAATTATTGGAAGATCATTGGAACAAGTGTATTGAGCTTCTAGGAGATTATATTGAATAAAAAAATATATTTAGTAACAAAAACAGTATTCTTTCATTTCGAGCGCAGGAACTTTTCAACCAACCTGTATGTATAACACCACTGGAAGGTGCAAAAAAAATGCTTACCAAATTTCTTAAAAAATCCCATTTGATCGTTTATTAAGTTAATATTAATTGTTTTTATTTTTTCATTTTAATTTTTTAAAGGTTTTCGACATGAAATAAATATAAAAAAATGTTCGGATGTGGATCACAAAACAAATTCTGATTATTTTATTTTATTATTTATAATGTGAATACGGAACTCTTCGCACATAGAGTTTAAGAGGATTTTCTTGTAAAAAAAAATGTTTAAAATTTGATTTATTTTACTTCTCACGAATTTATTAAAATTGATAGCAATTCTTTAACTCATGTTTGATATTTCCGACTGTTCCATAGAACAAAAGGAATCATTTGTCAATTTTAAAAATATTGTTAAAACGACAAAAATATATTGCCAAAAATTTAACCACAATTGAATGCGTGATGTTTTTGTTAATAATAAAATGACATAAATGATTATTGTAATATATGATCAACAATTGACATTTATCTTTATTATATTGTACATACCAATATATGAAGTCATGTTGGCGTGTTGGCAGACCTTTAAACAATTAATTCAATCTGCTGTTATAATTAAATTTCTAAAAATTAATCAATAAAAAACTTGATTTAAATACGTGTTAAATGTGTGTTAGAAATAACATAGCAAAACTTTCGATTTGCCAGAAATAATAAAGTTAGGTAACCTCTAATTTTTCTATTACAAAACCTATTATTTAAACAAGGACATGTCCACCGAGGTAATCCCGAAAAAGTAATCGGAAAGTTATGGGTGTAAAAACAAGACATGAATTAAAAATTAATCCAAAATTTTCTTTAAACTAGTTTTTAAAGTTTTCCTCAATTTAAGTAAAATTTTATTATAACTAAAAAAAATGTTCTTAAAAAGAATAAAAGTTCCTATGTTTGGGTAAAAACGAACTTAAAAATAGTTGATGTCTTTCCTAAGTAATATTTCTTGATTTTAGGAAAAAAAACAAGTATATTAAATAAAAATTTATCAATTTTAAAGAAAAACATCTTAGTTTTAAGAAATTTGCATACTTAAATATAATAAAACTAAGTTTAGTTCATAAAAAATATTTAGAACATAATTTACTTCCATTTAGTTCAAAAAATGTGTCTAACTTAAATCGAGAAAATACTTGAACTTAATGTATGTTTATTTTTTTCGCGAGTAGTAAAATTAACTTACGTTTTAGAAAACAATTTCCAAATTCAGTTTCTAACCCTACCACTTTCTAATTTTTAAAAATTGTTTTCTAAAAATTAGTACAGGCAATTAAAAACAAAAAGCAATAAATTTTTTCCTATGTAATAATAAAAATTTATTTGATTTTAGAAACTGTTGAATTATTTCTAGAAAAAATTTTAATGCAACTTAGTTCAGATAAATTTTAAAAATTTTAATAAAATATAACTTTTTTATTAAGTAAAAGATTTCTAATTTTTAAGAAATAATTACCTTAGGTATAGAATTTTTTTGTTGGAAGACGTTTTACTTATTTTCAGTTTTATTTTCAAAAAAAAAAACAGTTAGTTTTCCTAATTTTAAAGAAAATATATTATTAAAGGAAACAAATTAAAGTAACCATTAAAAAAAATAATCGTGCATGATTGTAATTTTTGGTTCGAGATCGTGCGTGAGCTTAAGTCAAAAATCACTCACGTTGGTATCTCTAATCTTAAGAGTTTTAAATATTAAAATTAAAGTTACTAGCTTAAAATATATTTTAAAATTTTGTTAGCAAAATGTAAAACATTCGAATTTGAGCTTTTATGGAATAATTTTGTTTGCTGACTACGACGATACAAAATATCGTAAGCACATTTTATACATTACGGCATCATTGCTTTCCTATAATTGACGTTGCGCGCTATTGAAATTTCTGTCTTTCGAAGGCACTAAAATTATTTTTTTTTCACTTTTTAATAAACAAGTTTAAATTTTTATATGTCAAATAAAGTTTAAGCTAAAAATGCCATAAAATAAACTAATGACATTTTTCTATTTTTAACTAATAACAAGAAATGTAACTGTGATATTTTGTATTTTTGCAACAATTTCCTTAAATTAGTTAATTTAAGAAGACAAAGGACTCCAAGTGTTCCTTAGCCATAGATGCCGTGTGTCACTTACAGCGTCCCTTTTTGTAGTTCTCTCAGGCAGAACTATTAATTAACTACGAAAAGGATCTGACTTTGTCAGAATTTATTATGATTCAGGATATCCTGCAGTACATTTCTTTAATTTGTTTACTTTTTTGCTAATACAATTTTATGTATATTTTAAATACATGAGTTTAGTATAATTCAATTTAATTTCAAGATTAAAATGTATAGTTAAAAGCAGTGTCCTTACAACGCGAGAGTTCTCCAAAAATGGGAAAATACTTACACGATGAGTATAAAGTAGTTTAAAATATATTGTTAATAATATTACCTTTACCATAGAAACAGTTTCATATTTATTAGAAATTTTTTGATCAAATTTATGGATAATTTTTACTTAAAAGAAGTGCTATTTAACCAGATGTTAGAAAATATTTTCTTATTTTTAGGGAATTAAGTCCTAGTTTTTAGTAAAAAAAATTATCTAATGAACTTAAATACAATAAAATTTTCCTAAAACCAAGGAAACATTTCCTAATTAACAGTAAAATTTTAGATGATCTATGAACTAATTAAGAGGACATTTTTCTACGTTTTCTAATAAAAATTTAGTTCTTAATAGTAAAAGTTTTCTATAATTTAGAAATTTCTACCAAATTTTAAATAAAATTTGCTTCTTAGTTTCATGGAAAGTTTTATTAAATTTTGGTAAAAAGAGTATTTTTTGCGCCGTTTTAATTAAATTTTTTCGTTAAAATAAGTTAGTTTTTGTAAGTTCTAGTTTATTTTTTTTTTTTTTTTTTTGGTGTACCATTATATTTCCAAGGTTTTTCTGGGAATGTTTGAAAGATATTAGAATCTTTTCGACACTATAAAAATTTTACATTAATTCGTGATTTAAAACAAAACATTTTCATGAGCGTATCAAAAAATAAAACTAGAATAATTTTTTGATTCATCTTAAAATAATTATTTTTGAATTAATTCTTTAAAGGTCTTCATGTTGGCCTGATCTGAAAGGTTTAAATATCTCGTACACTTTACTAGCTTAAAACTTAAGTTTTGCTACTTTTATCACGTACTTTTAAGATGCTAATTATTACAATCAGGCTACAAAAATACAAAATAAATTACTTAGTGCTAGTTCAAAAACGTAACAAGCGAGGCAACCGTCAAATAAACCTAATTTGAGTACGCTGAATGCAGTGTGGTGCTAACAGTTTTTTATGGTTCCAATTATCTGAAACAATGCATTTTTTTAATCTTTTGACAATTTATCAAAATATTGTAACGATTTTACATTTTAAAATCGTTGATTTATTACCTTTTAATAAATCTGGTTTGCAAGTAATAAACACCTTTGATATTTTCCATAGTAACTCTTTATTTACACAAACTGAAAAAACAATTGCACAAGAGACTTTATTGATTCTCTATTAAGTTACACTTTCACAGAATACACAATTCAATTAATCGCCAATGCTTCTTGTTTAGCGTTTTTTTATCAACTAACTACCATGCCACATCGTGGTCGCATAATTATGTGCTGCGAAAAATAACTAGAATGTGGCAGCACCGACCAGAAGCTGCATACCAGAAACTTCAAGAATGCTCTTTCAAATTTAATGTTCTTTAAATTAAATAAAACAATTTTAAAGCATTTTTTTCAATTAAAATGGATTTAGCATTAAAAAGTTAAAAAAATACAATTAAATTAAAAAAATAATCCCAAAACCACCTAACTTGATCTAATTTGTTTGAAGTAGTTTCTTTGGGATATGATATATTTATATATATATATATATATATATATATATATATATATATATATATATATATATATATATATATATATATATATATATATATATTATATTATATATATATATTATATATATATATATATATATATATATTATATATATATATATGATATATATATATATATATATATATATGATATATTACATATATATATATATATATATATATATATACATATATATATATATATATATATATATATATATATATATAAATATATATATATATATATATATATATATATACATATATATATATATTATATATATCAATAAATGGTATAAAATTATTTTTTTCAATCATTTTTTTGCAAAATATTTTAAATTTTCATGATTTTTTCAATTTTCGTTTAGATGCATATTCAAAGTTTAGATGTTTTATTGAAATATGTCGATTTATATTTAATGAATAGTCGAAAAAATTAAAAAAAATGCGTTTGTAAGGCACATTCTCCAGAGCTAACCAAAAAGTATATAATTTACTATAGAGTGTTGGAAACACTCTACCAGATTTGAATTCGTAACAATTTTTAACACAATTGCAAAGTTTGGTTGTATTTTTTTACTTTATTAGATATGTCTAATTTTATTAAAAATAAATAGTACATTGAACAAATATTATATTTTTATATGCAAAATCTAAAAAAATACATAAATAAAATAAAAAACATTTTTTTATGAAATAATCTGAAAAATCTCTAGCATCCCAAAAAACGGCAAAAAAATAGTTAAAATTGGTAATATGGCAGCACTGCTGAACACTACTAAATGTTGCCGACCAAAACTCACCTTTGTTGCCGCCAAACTATGATCGTGTTCTAAGAGAGTACAAAAAATTTTCTGAGAGCGAATATACTCTTGAGAATTATATACTTTTTGAGATAACCTAGAAAAACGGTCAGAACCACTGAATTCAGCTACTCGAATTAGGGTTACTACTCACTGTGTACCCGGCTTGTTACCAAAAAAAAAGTGTGCAATACCACCACATTGTTTATACTTTATAATACAGGTTGGTTGAAAAGTTCCTGCGCTCGAAATGAAAGAATACTGTTTTTGTTACGAAATATATTTTTTGATTCAATATAATCTCCTAGAAGCTCAATACACTTGTTCCAATGATCTTCCAATAATTTTATCCCATCCTTATAATGGTTTTCCGGAAGCTCTGCAAAATAACCGTCTACGGCTGTTGTGGCCTTTCCACGAAGGAATTGTTTGAGATTTCTGAAGAGATAGTAGTCACTGGGAGCCAAATCTGGTGAATACGGTGGATGTTCAAGCAATTCGTACTTTAATCTTTGAATTTAGCCATCGTCAAAACACTTTTGTGAGCAGGTGCATTATCTTGATGAAAAATGATTTTTTTTTCTTCTTTAAACCAGGTCTTTTCTCATGAATTTTTTCATCCAGCTGATCCAAAATGCTGCAATAATATCCAGAGTTGATTGTTTTATCTTTCTGAAGATAATGAATCAACAAAATTATTTTTGCATCCCAAAAAACAGATGCCATAACCTTCTTTGCTGATCGTTGTGACTTCACCTGCTTTGGAGCTGAACAACCAGCTTCAGTCCACTGTAAACGTTCTTGTTTCAATTTAGGATCATGGTGGTAGATCTAAGTCTCATCCATAGTTATAAAACGACGCAAGAAGTCGGTTTTATTCGGCTTAAAACGTTCCAAATTACGCTAAGAAATTTGTTTTCGATCCAGTTTTTGTTGAATTGTTAATGTGTGCGGCACTAACTTTCCAAACAGTTTTTTCATACGTAATTCTTCATGTAAAATATGAAGTACTCGTTCGTCTGAGATGCCTATGGCATTAGCAATTTCACGCTTAGTCAAACTTGGATCTTGACTAACCATATTATGTACCTGCTCAATGATTTCTGCTGTGGTTGCAGTTTTTGGTCGTCCTTCGCGTGGATCGTCTTCAAGGCTGGTACGACCACGTTTAAATTCACCAGCCCAAAATTCAACGGTGCATTTTGAAGGTGAGGACTCCTAATACACTTCTAACAATTGTTCATAAATTTCCTTTGCTTTTAAACCCTTCAAAACAAAGAATCTAATGACTGCACGATATTCAATTTTTTCCATATTAAAAAAAATCAATGACACGTCAACTTGAAATGGCTTGTAAGCAAAGAAAGAATTGACAGAATGACTTGCAACTTTGCATGTGTTCTCAGGACAGTTATACCAACTTGAGAAAAAAAAAGTTTGGAGCTAGCAGTGCCATCTCTTGGCGAGCGCAGGAACTTTTCGACCAACCTGTACACTTAGGGATAATATCAGTTGAAATTCGATCAAAACCATTATTTATTTGTCAGGATTTTATTTTATTTGCAATTACTTATAATCGATTAACAAAGCAAAAATATTGTATTGGGAAAATAAATAAAGTGGAAAGGAACTAAAAAAACAATTATATTATTTAATTACTGTTATTGTATTTCCACACTCAAAAACAAGTTTGTGAGTTACTACATGACAGTTGTCGGTAGTTGTTGTTTTTTGCAGTAATGGAAAAACACAAAATAACTATTATGGCAGTTATTTAAAAAACAACTAACAAAAATAACGTATTTCATAACAGTTGTTTGAATAAACAACTGGAGCACCGTTCGGAATTGTTCCATATTCCATATTTTTATAATTGAAAGTTGCTTTTTTATTAAAATACCGGATTCTACCGATAACCTTTTTAAGTATACGTCTAACATAAAACATTTATGGTTGTATTAATCTTGGAAATGAGGTATCAGTTATAAATCTATTTTCAATCGTTTTTTTTTACTTCAAATCTACTTTCAAACTAAGTAGTTATGTATACTGAGGCATTTACTTATTTATGTAATAAATCTTAGCTATGAACCAATAACTGCCCTGATTAATAAATTAAATTTATTGGCTGTCCAGCCATAACAAATCAAAAAAAGTTAAACTATTAATAGATTTAGTTAAGTAACACTGTAAAACAATTTCAAACTTTTTCCAAAATTACGGCGTTCCGATGATTGATTCTTGTTAAGGAGTCCAACAAAAACATACGTGTGTCGGCGTTTTGATAGTTTACATCGGAATTTCATTTTAGAGGCGGTCAAAGTTTCCCAGCTCTGGCCTGTTCTTGCAGCATATCGGTATATAAAACTATGTTTTCTTTACATCTGAGGGTATGTTCAGCAACTTTGTAGTTAATAGTATGGCAAATATTTTTGTAGAACATATTAACCCTCTAACTCTCCCTCATAACGGCATCTTTTGGCTTTATTCTAACAAATTGTAAAAAACACCCCGAAAAAGGGGAAGGGCGGGGATGAAATGTTATACAAAAATGTTGGACATAAAATTCTACCATATATGTCAGAACACACCAAAAGCCAAAACTTAACACAAACACCAAAAACTAATCAAATTCAAGATTGCTCATCAAATTTCTAGTCACATTTTGGGATGCAAAAAAAAAAAAATATTGTGAAAACGTAACTTTTTAATAATATCGGTATGTACCGCATTTTAAATAGTTTGTAAGTTAAAATAACAGAAAATGTAATTTAAAAGAAATGATTTTACATTTTTACATGACTTTTGTTATTTATTTTTAAATATTGTTTAAACAACTTACACATCCGTAAGAAACAAATGATTAATCCGTAAAAATAAATGTTAACATTTTACCTACCAATTCCTTAAAAATAAATGATTTTATCATTTATTTGAAATTTTTATAAAAACAAATTGGAATTTTTGAATATTTTTTTTTGAAACAGACAGCAAACAAAATTTAAATTTAAAACAACTGTAAACCACAAATTTCCTTTTTGTGGGTAAATTTTTATTAAATTTCAAACAAATGAAAAAAATAAATTAAACTGAAAAAAAAATCAGTAAATGATAGTAGATTATTTAGAACAAATGTATAAAGAAGTTAAAATAGATATTTCTTTGAAAAATAAATGTATATTCCTTTATTTTTATATGGAACGGAAAACCTTTTTTTTTATTAAACTACAAACAGTAAACTACATAATATTCTGAGTGTTGACCTATTTTTAAAATATTTTTGAACCTACTAAATGGATTTGCAATTTTTATCACTCGATATATTTTCTAAAGTGTCTAATTTGAGTACACTTTTAATGTCCAAACATTTGAGCAAATTTTTAAGTTTTAAGGACAATTCAAAAACAGTCGAATTTCGAGATCTTCACAGGGTTCTCAAAACACTTTTGAACGTCTCCCGATATGTTTATACTTAAATGAAATGTAATTTCATAAAATCATAAAAGATTTTATAGGATTTCTCTCTTACCTTGATTGATAAAGTACTTTTCCTTGGGTCAGAGGTTAAAAAAAAATAAAAGGCGACATGATTTCACATTCAACTTTAGGAAACCAAAATACTTAAAAAAAAGTTTTAGTCTGTGCAAAAGACTTATCCGAGTGGTGTAATTGTTAGGGTTGTTTAGGGTAATGTGTGAAAAATCGTGTTTATTTTTGTATTTTTTAATTGGTAATGAGTGTTTTTGCTGGGACTTTTAACTGCGGGACTGCGTTCTTCAAGGAACATCTAAAAAAAACATTTATCAATATACAGGTTGGTTGAAAAGTTCCTGCGCTCGAAATGAAAGAATACTGTTTTTGTTACGAAATATATTTTTTTATTCAATATAATCTCCTAGAAGCTCAATACACTTGTTCAAATGATCTTCCAATAATTTTATCCCATCCTTATAATGGTTTTCCGGAAGCTCTGCAAAATAACCGTCTACGGCTGCTATGGCCTCTTTATTCGACGAAAAATGCTTTCCACGAAGGAATTGTTTGAGATTTCTGAAGAGATAGTAGTCACTGGGAGCCAAATCTGGTGAATACGGTGGATGTTCAAGCAATTCGTACTTTAAGTCTTTGAATTTAGCCATCGTCAACACTTTTGTGAGCAGGTGCATTGTCTTGATGACAAATTATTTTTTACTTCTTTAAACCAGGTCTTTTTTCACGAATTTTTTCATCCAGCTGATCTAAAAGGCTGCAATAATATTCAGAGTTGACTGTTTTACCTTTCTGAAGATAATCAATCAACAAAATTCCTTTTGCATCCCAAAAAACTGATGCCATAACCTTCTTTGATAATCGTTGTGACTTCACCTGCTTTGGAGCTGAACAACCAGCTTCAGTCCACTGTAAACGTTCTTGTTTCAATTAAGGATCATGGTCTCATCCGTAGTTATAAAACGACGCAAGAAGTCGGTTTTGTTCGGCTTAAAACGCTCCAAATTACGCTGAAAAATTTGTTTTCGATCCAGTTTTTGTTGAATTGTTAATGTGTGCGGCACTAACTTTCCAAACAGTTTTTTCATACGTAATTCTTCATGTAAAATATGGAGTACTCGTTCGTCTAAGATGCCTATGGCATTAGCAATTTCACGCTTAGTCAAACTTGGATCTTCACTAACCATATTATGTACCTGCTCAATGATTTCTGCTGTGGTTGCAGTTTTTGGTCGTCCTTCGCGTGGATCGTCTTTAAGGCTGGTACGACCACGTTTAAATTCACCAGCCCAAAATTCAACGGTGCGTTTTGAAGGTGAGGACTCCTTATACACTACTAACAATTGTTCATAAATTTCCTTTGCTTTTAAACTATTCAAAACAAAGAATCTAATGACTGCACGATATTAAATTTTTTCCATATTAAAAAGAATCAATGACACGTCAACTTCAAATGGTTTGTAAACAAAGAAAGAATTGATAGAATGACTTGCAACTTTTTTGCATGTGTTTTCAGGACAGTTATACCAACTTGAGAAAAAAAAAGTTTGAAGCTAGCAGTGCCATCTCTTGGTGGGCGCAGGAACTTTTCAACCAACCTGTAAAGATGGCTTAATATAGAAAAGCCATATCCCAAATTTTCAATACTTAACAGGACAAGAAAAAAACTAAATAAAATTAAAAAAACTTCAAACAAAAATAAATTAATCATTTCTATTTGCAAAATTTATTTAAGAAAACTTTAAAAACACGATTTTGAAAGAATTCGAGATACGCCTTTTTTATGTTAAGCCAACGATATGTAAATATGTTATAAATTGACGATTTGGCGGAATATTTAAAATAAATATTGCTTTAATCACGTGTTAAATAAAAGGAAATAAATAACTAAGATGAAATATGAAAAACAACAAAGTTATGCATAATTATTGTTAAATAAATATTTACAAATTAATAAATATTTAATAATTTTTATTTACAGTTGGAGAATGCATCCCAATCAGAACTATGGAGTTTTGTCACCTTATCCCTAATCTTTTTTATAACTTATACATTCTGGGGTTATTTAAAAACAGTATTTCTATCAATGAAATTGTCAGGACCTGCAACTGTACCCATTTTGGGTAATTGTTTATTAATAAAAGAAAAAGATTGTAAGTAAACTATTAAGTAAATTTGTATAAACATTATTTTGAAATTTTTTTTATATTCTTTCATTTACTTAGTAATGCGCAATCGTGCCGCTACAGCTTTCAGTTTATACGGTTCATTAGTACGTATTTGGGTTTTACTATTTCCATTTTTTGTAGTCCTGCAACCAGATGATTTACAATTGATATTGTCTTCAAAAAAACATACAAATAAAGTATTTTTCTACCGTCTAATGCATAATTTTTTGGGTAATGGTTTGATAACGAGTAGTGGTGACAAATGGCATAACCACAGACGTTTAATACAGCCAATATTTCACTTAAGCATATTGGAACGTTTTATTAGTACATTTGTCGATGCTTCGCAGGCTTTTTACGAAGCATTAGATACATTTGGTACGCAAGAGATAAATATTGCAAAATATGTTAATAATTGTGTGGTGGATATATTAAATGGTGAGTTAGTTTTGTCTCGTAGACTATAATGAATTTTTAATTGATTTTTCCATAAATTTCAGAGGCGGTTTTAGGTGTACCGGTCAAGAAAAAAACTAATATGGATATGGATGAATCCCCTTTCAGACAGTAAGTATATTAAAACATATGTGACTTTCTACACCAACTGCCCTGCTTCAGAAAAATATTTATCGTGTGGTAAAAAATTATTTTTTTTTTTTAATTTTTTCAAAAAGTGATATTAATTAGTAGTATATTATTCATAATTATTTAATAGTACTTACAAAATTGACTATAAATTGAAATTCGTCTATATCAATGGAGTTTTTTATTGGGAATTTGAAAAAAATATTTCAATTAAAAACTAGTTTTGAATTTTTCGTATAAAATTTATTTAATTTTTTTTTATAAAAAATTTCAAATGTTTTTCTTTTAGCGAAATTTTGAATTTTTCGATATTTAAAATATACCTGAACTTAAAGGTAAAACTGAATTCCCTGTTAATAATCGTTTTGAAATCTCGGTTATATAAATTTTAAATAACCACATTTTACTTAACCTACAGCATCTTTATCATCTCTTCGAAAGCAATCAACTTTTCTTGATAAGCCCTATATTCTGCTTTACAAATTTTCGTCATTACTACGAGCAAGAATTTTTTGCAAAGCCATATTTTTTTGGGGGAAATTATGAAATAAGTTTTTAATACCAGTACCCGTTTCAAAACCCTTTCAAATTGTTAACTAATACCGATTTGCAACTGGTGAAAGGCAAAGCCTAATTGGTACATATTAATGAGCTGAATAGGGATCTCTAGTTCCCTACCAACGATTGAAGACGCCGATAATAATGTCTTTTAGAAAAAACAAAAAAAAAGCGCTACGACATGCTTTTTATTAGAAAAGCCGCTAAAATTAAAAAAGGCTTAAATTCGGCTGTGCTGAATATTTGAATACCAATGTCCCAAATAAAACAAAAAAAAACTTAAGAAGTGAAATTATGGAGGTGAAAAAAATTTTTGGAGGTGAAAAAAAATTTTTAGGTGAAAAAAAAATTTTGTTTAAAAATAAATTTTGTTGAAAACAATTTTAGTAGTAAAAAAATTTTTTTGAGGTGAATATAAAATATTATTTAATTATAAGGGACTGGTTTAAAAACAA
Organism: Eustalomyia histrio; assembly: GCA_949748255.1. Lineage (NCBI taxonomy): Eukaryota > Metazoa > Arthropoda > Insecta > Diptera > Anthomyiidae > Eustalomyia > Eustalomyia histrio. The sequence continues at coordinate 19,812,227 of OX456527.1, read as the reverse complement.
GCGAAAATATTTTAAAGTGTGATTTTTTAGCAACTTTCTTTTTGGCAACATGTTACTGTCAAACATGTTCAGTTTGACCATGAATCGACTTAACACACAAATGAACAACGCTTGCAGATTATTGAATTTTAAAACCAAAATTCGTGCTGTGTGAGAAATCTGTTTCTAGCGAAAAATTGTTTTCAGCGACGGAGCTAATTTTTTAATGATTATGGTGTGGATTATGGCCCGGTGGCATCATTGAACCGTACTTTTGCAAAGACGACGAAGGCAGGAACGTTACCGTGCGATGATTACAAATTTCGTTTGCCCAAAATGGAAGAGCTGGACTTGGCTGACATGTAGTTTCAACAAGACGGTGACACATGCCACACAGCACGCGAAATAATGGCCCAATTGAGAGGCGAGTTCGGTGAACCGTTTATTTCACGTTTGGGGGCGGTCAATTGGCCGCGTAGCTCGTGCAATTTAACGTCTTTAAATTATTTTTGTGGGGCTATGTTAAGGCTCATGTCTATAGGGACAAGACCGCAACGGTTGACGCACAGTAAGCTAATATTAATAAATTTATTTGTGAGATACCGGCCGATATGTTGGAGAGAGTATGCCACAATTAGATCCAGCGTATGAACCATTTGAGGCGCAGCCACAGTTAACATTCAAATGAAATCATCTTTAAATATTAAATTATATAGACTGTTTTATCGACTCAAATAATGAGTTCATACATTACTCTAAATTTTATATGTTTTTTTTTTAATGCGGAAGCTCTTAAAAAATAACCCATTACTTGCCAGTCGCTACTATGAAATTGTACTAAAATACGCCAATTTCTATGGAAAATTTAGAGGTACCTTCAAATTTTCACTCATAACTTTATATATATATATATATATATATATATATATATATATATATATATATATATATATATATACTTTATGAGGTCTTAAACCTATATTTCGACATGTTGAAAACGAAATGACAAACTGATATGTATACAAATGTATATGTAGAGAAACTTTAATCCACCACTACAAATTTTGAGAGTTTTTCAATCCATTTTATATATTACCAAACTGGTTAATGTGGTTTAATTTGAATTATTATTTTTTTTTTATATATTTCTTACAGAGGTAAGCTGGTAATACCCCAACGTTTTTTGCAACCCTGGCTGCTATGGGATAGTATTTATCACATGACCAAGTTAGCATCTGATGAATTAAATCAAAAAAGACGTTTACACGACTTTACACGGAAAATGATCAAAAAACGCAGAGAGCTAAAAAGTAATAATAATGAGATTAAATCAAAATGCCTACTAGATTATATGATTGAAATTTCCGACAACAATCCTGAATTCACTGAAGAAGATATAGTCAATGAGGCGTGTACTTTCATGTTAGCCGGACAGGATTCAGTAGGTGCCGCCCTGGCATTCACCATTTTTCTGTTGGCTCAGAATGACGATTGTCAGGAGAAATGCCATGAAGAAATTGAACGTATTTTTGCTGATGATAATCGCGCACCAACAATGCAAGATTTGCGTGAAATGCGTTATATGGAAATGTGCATTAAGGAATCATTGCGTTTGTATCCTAGCGTACCATTGATTGCTCGCAAATTGGGAGAAGAAGTCAGATTGGCAAAGTATACTTTACCATCTGGTAGTAATGTTTTTATCTGTCCCTATGCCACCCATCGTTTGGAACATATTTATCCTGAACCAGAAAAATTTGATCCTGAACGTTTTTCAGCAGAAAATTCTGAAAAAAGACATCCTTATGCCTTTTTACCCTTCAGTGCGGGTCCTCGTTATTGTATTGGTAATCGTTTTGCAATAATGGAAATTAAAACTGTTATTTCACGATTATTACGTAGTTATCACATACTACCGGTACCAGGGAAAACAACATTCGAAGCTACATTTCGCATAACATTAAGGGCTTCGGGCGGTTTATGGGTATGTTTAAGGCCTAAAGAACATAAAATGACAGAGTTTAGTTCTAATGAATACAAAAATTAAGTATTTTATAGTTTTTTTTTTTTTTTTTAATTAGTTTGTTAATTAAATTAAATAGTATTTTTTTAAGGCGCCCATAAATATTCACATGAAATTCATAATATTTGTATGAAATTTGTAAAAATCTTTCGACTTATGTTTAAGATATTTAAAAAATAAGTTAATCTTACATATCGTATTATTAAAATTTTATATATGACAAAATCTTTCTCAATTCCACCATTTTTTTTTTTTTTTTAATTTGTCCGAAACAATTTTATATTCATCTCTATATATAAAGGAATAACGTTGCTGACTGACTCAATCACCCACTTGCTCAACATCGCCCACCCTAAACTGCTGAAGTTAGGAACCTGACTTTTCGAACTTCCCTCGTAGTTATATAAAATGCAACACTGCCCACATCAAGTACCACCTGTTAATAGAATACTGTCAAATTTTGAGCAAGTTCCGTCATTTACTTTGCGTTTAACACCAGGATTTTTCGAGGTCCATAAAATAGGCATTTGTTTGATCAATAATTTCATCGTTGGAGCTAAATCTCTTTCCACCGAGCTAAAGAAATAGGTTTGGAAATAGGAAATAGTCATTAGGGGCTAAATCCGGAGAATAAGGTGAATGAGGGGGCAATTCGTAGTCTACTTTATAGATTTTTTCCATGGAAACTAAGCTGTCACACGATTCCGTTGGTGGTCGATTGTAAGCAAACGCGACAGCCATCTTGAGGAAAGCTTTCTCATACCCAAGTGAACGTTCAAAATTGAAACCACTGAACCATGTGAGATGCCTATGTCTTCCACAATCTATCGCACATTCAATCTCCGAGCGACCAACACCATATCGTGAATTTTTTCAACTGGGCGTCCAGAAAGTTTGGCATCTTCCGTGCTTGTAAGGCCACAATGAAAGTCAGTAAAACACTTTTTTACCGTTGTAATCGATGGTGCTGAGTCCCCATAGTATTAATCAAGCTTTTCCTTGGTTTGTTTGATGGTTTTTTTTCGCAAAAAAATAATGTTTAATGAGCACTTGAAATTCACTTTTTCCATTTTCAAAAAAAAAAAAACACGAGGTTGTATGATTTGAACAGCTGTTAAACGCAAAGTAAATGACGGAACTTGCTCAAAATTTGACAGTAGTCTACTAAAAGGTGGCAGTGTTGCATTTCAAATAACTACGAGGGAAGTTCGAAAAGTCACGGACTTATTGATCTGCCTTCGAAGATTGCTCTCCCCGTGTAGACAGACATCCGCTAAGACTGGGTTTTTGGAAATTTCTACGAGTAAAAAGTCTGAAATATTCCTCTTTGACCTGAAATTTAAAACATGTGTTCCCTGAGATTGATAAAGTGTATTTTAGAATTTTCGTCAGGGATTTGGTAAAAATTGGAGATTCATAGGGCGAAAAGTCTTCCTCTTAACGACTAGCCTAAACCGCTAAAGATAGTAAGTAAAAATTAGTATGAAGGTTCATCCGCCGGCGAAGATATTAGCTAAGACGGAACTTTTAGAAAATATTACGGGGAGGGGCAAAAAAGAAGAAAAATTTACGGCCTACCAAAACTGTTGGCAATAGACAGTTAAAATCTTGCATGTAGGTTACTCTTCCTGGGTAGACAGATTTTTAACAAATCCTACGAGGAGTGGCAAAACGGGCAAAAGTTTCCTCCTTGACCCCCTAGGCTGCAAACCTGAAATACATGGTCGCTAGAGTTAGCCCTTACTCTAAATCGAAAGACGTAATTTTTGTGTTTGTAAAAAAGGAAAATTTCACAAAATCTTTGGCTAGAAGGCTGAAATTTGTATTATTTTACCTGTAATATGGGCTAACAACTTATTTCTGAAAAATTCTACGAACCCCACTCGGGTAGAACCCTGAAATTTAAAATATGTGTTGTCTGAAATATTAAATTTGTATTTCCTTGCGTGTGTGTGCTAATGCTCGAATAAGGTCCTTTTTGAACCATTTTCATCTTGGGACATCAGCAATCCCGATCTATAGCCTGGACAAATTTTTGTATAAGAGCCAATTTTCGCGGTGGCTTTTTTGCATGCACGGGGTAGAGCAGCAAGCGGGGTAACATAATAAGCACGTTTTTCGTGCATGTTTTTGTAATTTCTCTTTAACACTCATATGTATTCTTCTTTTGTTGCTTTATTCACATTAACCGTATAAATAGACATAAATGTGAAAGCAACTTTCAAAAGGGAACTGACAAAAAAGCATGTGTCGGTCTCTTTCCGCTAGTCTTTTACAAAAATTGTTGAAGTAGACGGGATCCACTTTGGCAAATTTTTTCTATCGAGCAAAATCTCAGTAATAAGTGCTCATTAAATAGTTGTACATTTGTATTCGCTGTAGGAAAGCAATACAAAAAATTTGTGCTTACTCGCTGCATTACAAGCATAACAAAAATTAGTTGCAAAAAAAAAATAGTTATTCGGGGTGCTGATTAGCAGTTCAAAATAAGTGGTTACTGGATTGAAAATAAAGAATCTTACTCATATACATTTAAGTAATTAAAAAATAAGTACATAGTTACCAGTACACTCAGAAAAAAAGTTAGTAGAAAAATTTGTAAACGGTTTTCAATCCCACTGTACTATTTTTGTACTAATTTTTAGTAAAAAAATTATTATTTAGCAAATATTTTTGCTATTTACATTTTATTTATTACAGAATATTTACAAATTTTTGTTGCTAATTTCTGAAATCATTTTACAAATTTTTGAACGCCGATTTGCTAAAATTAGCAAAAAAAATTTACTAATTTTTAAAAAGTGAATATTGAAGGAAATGTTAAATTAAAACTTACATCTACAAAGTTTAAATTGCCTTAAAATGTTACATGGATTTAAAAGGGATCGACTCATGTCTAAAAATAGGACATCCACTTAAAATAGCACAAACAAGTTTTTTTGGTTCTAAAAATCAGACCTAAAAACAAATAAAATTTGACCTTAAGAGTAAAAAAATTGACTTAAATATTTTTCAAAAAGAAATTAAAACAAAATAATAAATTCGTTTATGTTTTTTTACAATTTTAAGCCTTTGATTTTTTTTTTAACTTTGTCGAAAAAATTTTCGAAAAAAAAGAAATATAATAAAAAAAAATATAAATTTAAAATTTTGTACTAATATTAATAATATTTAGTAAATTCTTTTTGCTGATTTTAGCAAACAGATTTTAAAGTCCACTTTACAAAAGGTTTACTAAATTTAGCAGCGGCAGCCAATTTTTCTACAAATTTCGTTGTACCACACGTCAGCAGACATGTGTTGCTAAGATTAGCAAAAAATACCGCTGGGCTCAAATTAGCAAAGATTTCCGTTGCCATTACAGACTTTTTTTGGTGAGTGTATCATATTATTTTTGAAATTAAAAATAAAGTCGCGAATTCGACTAACAAAACTCACTAGTACTGAGGCAGTAAAAAATATTAGTTTCATTGTATAACCACTTATTTGGTAATGAAAAATTTTAATTTATAAATCTTTACGAAAGACTTATCTATTAAAAAAAATTTGAGAACTTGTTCTGAAATTTATGCATCGATGATTAATTCCCTTTCATTTAATTATAATACTGATTTTTTTGAATTTTTTACTGTTTAAAAAAAATTTTTTAAGTTAAAAAAAAATTTTAATTAAAAAAAAAAATGTTAACTCAAAATTTTTTTAACAAATTTTTTTTTTAATTCAATATAGATATCACAAAAATTTTTTTATTTAAAATTAAATTATCCTTTATCGAAAAATACTTTTGAAAAATTAAAAGCAGCATGTGTTGAGATAAAAAAATATTTTTTGTTTAAAAAAATTTATAACAAGTTACGAAATTTTTCCAAAACAGATTTCTTAAATTGATATCCCATACAAATATTTATCAATTTTTATTCATTAAATATGTTCATAGTTCTTTAGCCTACTTTGCCCAATTTTATGAAAATAAAGTACATATATTTATGTAGTTTTTGTGGCATTGCCTCATAGAACAATACTTGCTCCAAGTTTAACTTTGATTGGACTAACGTTTTTAAAAATTTGAAGAGTTGAGTCATAAACGGTTTTGCATTTATATTTCACTACTCTACAAAAATCTACTTTTTTGCGCTGTTTTAAAGTATTTCGGCCTCCTAAACGCGAACCTGAAGTCATCAAAATATGTGCCTTTTTTATTTTTACTCCTGGCCCAGAAAAAATTATTTTATGGCTCAATATTGGGGTGAAGTAATTCAAAATCTTGCCTATCATTCAAGTACAATTACATATGTCGGGATATGTTTAAGGGTTTTTTAAGGATCTCAAAAATTGATTCTTTTTTAATTTATCACTTTGTACACATTAAAACCATATTTATACTAGACACTTTAATGTATTAATAGAAGGGTCAACCCTGCAAAATTTATTCAGAAATATTTGAAAAATAAATCAAAATATGAACCAAATTTGCATATGTTTGCAAAATTAGAAAATTTTTTTTTTTTTTGCCAATTTTCTACCAAAACCATACAATTTTGCATTCGGTACTAATTAAATGGTATTTTGGGGTAAATAAGGCTACAAAACGCCCCCTTATTCCGTTATTGTTATGACAAGGGTGGGTGAGTCTTTTGCTAAAAGTTTAATTTATTGTGAAAATTTGCATTAAAGTCAATTAATTAAATAATACTACAGATTCGTAACTATACGAAAAGACCAAACTTTGGCCCCATCCTTTTTCGTTCCTAAGATTAAGATTTTAATAGTAAGATAAAGTTTTTGTATTGTATTTAGTTCAATTCTTTATTTAAAAAATATTATAGAATGATAAATATCAGAAAACGAAATCCTTTGGCCGCCAAAAATTAATACAGAAATTTTATAAACCAAACATTCGATGTAAAAAAATGTGTATGGAAAACATTTTAAATAAATTTTTAATATAAATTATTTTTCCCTGGATCAAAAAAAAAAAGTTTTGGTGGAACGTTTTTGACTACACGTTCCTGTTTAGGAGGCCAAAATTTTAGTGGATGTGCAAAAACCTTGTCAAGTAGTGTAATCAAATTAGATTAAACCTCTTACGTACCACGTGTGAAATTCTAGCAGATTTATTTTTAACCAAACGTTTCTAATAATTTACTTTTTAATTAGCGACATCATAAATCATTTTTTGATGGATATGGTTTTGAATTTAAGAAATTATTATGTATTGTTTGTTTACTTTTAAGAAGTAATGAGTAGGTGTTAATTATTTTAATAAATATTCTAAAAACTTTGTTTACTTTTTAGTTTTAAGAACTTGCAGTCAACAAAAAAAAAACTTGTACTTTTATTTTAACAAATTTTGAAGCACGTTATTTCTGTGACTTGTTAAGCTAGCACAGGCAAACAAAAAGTAAATAAATGCTTATTTAACTCAATAATTTTGGTATTTTATTTTAAAATTTTTTTACCCATTAATGAATTGAAACTTGGATACTGCCAAATAAATTAAATGCTTATAACGTTAGTCTCAATAATAGATGGACTCGTGAGCGATTTTTAACTTATGCACACGCACGATCACGTTAATAAACAATGTTACGCTACACTGCTCCAGAACGCGGAATATTGGTGACTATTTATTTGAGCAATAATGAAGATGATTTTTCATCAAAAATAATCATGGGTGATGAGGCCCATTTCCATCTTAGCGGGTACGTAAATAAGCTAAATTTACGCTTCTGGGGCACTGAAAATCCGCGTGTAACCCACGAAGAGCCATTACACCCGCTCAAAGTCACTGTATGGTGTGCTGTTTTCGCTGGAGGAGTCATCGGACCTTTTTTCTTCGAAGACGTCGCGGGCCAAACGGTTACTGTGAATGGTGAGCGCTACAGAGCAATGATCAACGAGTTCTTTTTGCCGCAACTTGATGAATTGGGATTGGAAAACATGTGGTTCCAACAGGACGGTGCAACGCCACACACTGCACGTGCCACAACCGATATGCTGAAGGATGCATTTCCCGGGCGCCTAATCTCCCGTTTTGGCGATTTGCACTGGCCAGCAAGATCGCCTGATTTGACCGCTCCAGACTTCTTTTTGTGGGGCTTTTTGAAGTCGCGGGTTTATGTCAACAAGCCTCAGACTCTTGCAGCTCTTAAAGACAATATCCGTCAAGAATGTGAGGACCTATCGCCGGAAGTTTTGGCCAAAGTGATGGAAAATGCCATAAAAAGGGCTCAAATGACAATCAACTGTGGCGGCGGTCATTTACATGACATCATATTCTCGACTTGATGTAAAAAAAATTAAAAGACCAAATAAAAATAATCCACAAGAAGAATCAAAGTTTTTCATTTTTTTTTTAAATTACAGCCAAAAAATATCGGAAGGTTATTTTTGCGCCACCCTGTATATACTTTGTACTTTAGGATAAATTGTTTTAAAAATTCATAATAGTTTTTTTTTTAACTTTTTTGTATGAACATATATTTTAAAGATATATATATTTGAGTTTGACATTTTTGTTAAATCGTCTTTAATATCAGTCAGCATCAAAGCACTTTAGAGTTATTAAATTTTAAATAGTCTTTAGAAAATAGAATTCCTTGTAAAGATTCATTTTCCACGTTTTAAATCTAAAATTTTTTGCCAAAAAGTTAGTAAGTTTGTGAAATAAAAAAAATTTTTAAATTTTACAAATTTTGACTCTCTGAGTTCAGAGTCTAAAAATTGTTTTTCTTTTTCAGAAATAAAGCTGGGGAATTCTTTTAGAATTTCCATAAAAAAATTATTGTTTTTGTTCATAATTTTGTTAGGATTTTTTTAAAGATTTATAAGATTTTTGTCCAAAATCAAAACGATCTATATAAAAATTGCTACAATTATTAACAATTTTTTTAATTTCGCTCTTATTAAACTTTGATTCTGATATTAACTCTTTAGCCATTAATCCGAAATATGCCTCATAAAATTTCAAAAAGTTCTTTGTGTTCATAAATTCCGTTAAATAAATTTTATCATTTAAAATAGGGGTGCCTAAAAGTTGTCTATGGAAGAGCAAACACCAATGCATTTAAAAATAACTAATTTTTATTCAATATTTTTTATTGTAAAAACCAATACATACAAAGAAAAAAGAAAAAAAAAATTTCATATCATACGTTAAACAAAATCAAAATCTACATTAATGATCGCTGTCGTCAATGTTTACCAGCAAAGCATACGAAAGTGTTGTTGCTTTACGCTTGCGTGTATACAGTGAAGAACGAAAAAAAAACTAATAAGGCAAAGTTGTTTGTGTATTTCGTATTGCTATTGCTGAGTGCTCTATGTGTATTAAAACACACAGCCTATAGCAAAGCGCTTTTACAAAAACAAATGAGCATCGAGCGCATAGGGCTTGGGCACCCTTGCTTTAATCTAAAAGTGACTGATAAGCTAAAGGTAAGTTTATCTTACCTTTAACTTTTAACGTAAGGTTTATGCATTTGAAGTTGCAATATTTTCTGGTCTGCAATGTAGTTTCCGTGTAGTTTTTTGACCTTATCTTTGCAGTTTGGTTTATTTCTGTGTTCAGTGTCGACATTGTAAGTTTTTTAAGAACCATTTTAATTTGGCAAAAGTAATCGGTTTTTGTTCTGGTAATGCCATATTTTCAAAAAATTTTATTTTATAAGGAAGTTGTAATAACCAAAACTAATTAAAGGTCACTTTATTGCTTACTTTAGCTAAAGGCAAGTTATAAATATAATAATAATGGGCCTTGATGTAACAAGTATTACAGTGTTGCCCAAAATTGTAAATTATACTAAAACAAACTAAGTTACTGTGTTTTAAGTATTTATCAAAAAATCGGCATTTTTGGAGTAAAAATCGGCAAATCGGCACTTTGACAATTTTGAGACAAAAAATCGGCAAATTGCCGATAAATCGGAAAATATGATGCGTTTTGAGTTTTTTTGTTTTGGGCCAAATTGACTATTAAAAAAGAGCTAACATAACTCTTTTTGATATCTTTTTCCGCCCTTTTAACTCTTTTTGAGTCATTTGTTAGTTTTGTCCATAATCTGGCAACTTTTTTTGGTACTTTACATAATGTTTTTGCCAATCGTTTGAATTTTTTTTTTTCATAAATTTCTAATACATTTTTACACAGCAAATTGTAAAAACCTATTTTTACAGAAATTCCCTTTAAATTTACAACGAAGAATAAAGAAAACCTTGGGGAACTAATCCGACGAAGCGATTTCTATTAAATTCTACTTTTTAATTTAAAAATTTTAATAATATTTTTTTTAAATATGTATTTTATACATTAAAAAGTAAGATGGATTTCCTAAAATTACAAATAAATAAATTATGAATTTAGCCCTTTTTGACTGCTCGGTCGAAGCTTTTTGCTTTTAAAAAGTTAAAAAATTGTCGACGAACAAAAACCGGAGGCTCATATTTTGAGTTGATGCGTGCCGCATTATTAGCAGCGTTTTGCACGTATCGACTTGGAGCTTTGTTCTGCGCACAACAAAAAGCAGCCCATAGAACGTCATTATAATTGATATCCTTTTACTGATCTTTTATACACTTCAATTTAATTAGAAAGTATACCGACACGTACGGAATCATGAATCCGGCCCATACGGATACGGATCATAAACGGACCATATAATCTGATTTTCGAGCACAATACGCTTTAAGTTCACTTTGGTGTATCCGTTTCCGTACCGTTAAATAAGGACTTCTCAGATTTTTAGTTGTCATCACAATAATAGGTTCATTCGTTTACTTTTCTCTGTCAAGTCCAGTAACAAATTTACAGAGAGTAAGACAAATTTACTCTCAAAATAAAAATTTTCTAAAAAAGTACGCGAACAGAAAATTTGCAATAATTTACAAGTTTGTTAAACAGCTGATTGTAAAACCAAATGCAAAAATAAATATAACTGGTCATTATGAAAAAAAGTATTATTATTGTAAAATTTAAAGCAGAAACATTTTAGAAGGTTTTCTTATCTTTTCTATAATTTATTAAACAATATTTGTTGCTTTGCATTTGCATAAAACAACGTAGTTGTAAAACATTTTTTTTTGTATTTACAAAAATTTAAACACATTTTTTTCAAACATATGTTTTTTCTGCTTGCAAATTCTTGCTGGCAATAATTTGTCCAATAAAAATTTGCAGAAAGAAGAAGAAAAATTGTATTACGGCAAAAAATAAGGCCTACACCAAAACTACAGATGACAAATTTGCTTCGTTTCATGAATATCAATTAATGCTAAAGTAAATAATTATGTATTTTTATATACAGAAATTAAAATTTGTAACAGTTCGCATTTGAACCTTGATGTATAGAATAGATTAGAGAAGTTGCACCGGAGGTAAATATAGTTTTGATTTAATATTAAAGCATATATTTATGTATTATTATTAAAAATTAAATGTATATAATATTTATTTATTCACAGAATTTCTGAGGATTTTGATGCTAATGTAAACGGGATGTAAATGTGCTATTAGCTGTGTTTATGCGGCAAGCTATCAAAGTTGGTTTCTCATTCAATGAAATGGAAATCAATTATATTGGCTAAATAAAAAATTTTATTTATACTAAAACCACGATTGTAGTAATTATTTTTTATTTTGTGGCAAAAAAAACCTGCTTCAAAAGACTAATATTTCCCACACTCTTTTCAAAAAATTGGAAATTGAAAAACAAAAATCCAAATCGATTCGAATGTATTAAATTGATATACTTTCAATATAAGTATACTTTCAATTTATCAGTATTATTGAACATCTGTGGGGAACTTAAAACATTAGTTTTTCTACGTTGTTAAATGGTGGGCAAAATAGGAAAATTGCACTTCCTTTTTTAACAAAAAACAATACGGAATAATTAAGAACATGTCATATCCAAAATTGTTTTAAAATTGTTTGCTAAAAAGAATAGTAAAAGGAAAAAGCTACAAAACTTGTTTATTTACTGAAAAAAAAACTAAAAAGTCAATAAAATAAAAACAATTGAAATGTTTACATATAGTTGTCCCCTTCACTCTTTTATAATAAAATAAGAGAAAACGAAATAAGTAGTAAGTGCGGGAGTACAGAAAATCTGGAAGAAAATTTTTTGTGGCGTCCACTAACAAATCAACTAACTTTTGGTACATATAAAAAATATCCTTTAGAAAATAATTAAACAACAATTTGAAGAACAAGCAACTACAAAGAAATTTTTAAAAACTAACAAGTTTTTTTTTTAAAAACGTAGGAATAAAATTATCTAAAAAAATATTGAAGAATGGAAGATAAAATAAAGTTATTGAGAAAAGAATAACTGTACTTGTAGTGTAAAAAGGCAAAATAAAAATAGAACAAAAAGCTGCTAATCGAAAAAGCAACATAATATAAAATAAATATTAACAACTAAAAATATTTTGGTTTTGACTAAACCGTTCTGACAAATTCATCTCCTTTTATTCGACATCCTAGTTTTGTATCACAAATGGATACAAACGATAGTTCAGCAGATAAAAATGAATCTGCTGGTGGTGGAGGCAATTCTTTAGGTGATGAAGGTTTAGCAACTAATAGTTCAAATTCTAAATTGCATTTTAATCAAGTGCCTGCTAAAGAAGTTGGACGCAATGACAATGAAAGTGATGATGATTCTTTAGATAATAGTGATGATAAAATTGGAATTATGGATTCCAAGAGTGCAGGCATTCTACAAAGGGATCAATTAAATAAAACAAATAATCCAAGCGCCACAAGTCCTCTCAAATTTCAAAAGGATAATGCAAATAATTCCTCTTCTCAATCCTCTACAACACTTTCCCAAAATGAAAAAATATTGTCTCCCTCCATTACCGATGATACTGAAGATAAAACACAATCTTCCTGCTTGTCATCTCCCAATGCTTCCACATCCAGATCGACCCCACCCACAGAAGTAATAGTAACAGCCCGCTGCAGTTCAGCTGCAAACACACCACCCACAGATTCCAACACTCCAAAACGTTCTCCCGTATCTGTTCAAAGTCCACCACCACCACCTTCTGGCAATAATAACAACACTTGTATTCAACAACCCATTAATGTGTTCCGTAATGGGACCATACCAAATGCTGGCAAACCTCTGCTTTCGACCATGAGTAAAAAATTGGAAATATCTGCTAAAGGTACAAGAACTCGTAAACTAAAATCACCGGTGGCCATGTATGAGAGTGAGGTAAGAGAAAATATTTTATATCAATTTACCTTTTTTCGAAAATACGACAATTGGTCATAGTTTGGTGGATTACCGAAACAGCCCCAGACAAGAATTTGCACACAAGTTTTTGTGCGCGAAAGTTCCCAATAACCCAAAACCGTTCACGTACTTAAAATTGAGTGTCAATTGTTGTTTGGGCTGTTTTGGTCTGCCGCGGTAACGTCATTAATGGACAATAATATATATTTTCCTATTATTTAGTTAGTATTATGAATTGGCTTCTGTACCACATAAATCCTTTAATGTTATTTACATGTTTTCATTACAGATTAGTGAAAATAAAATTGGCATTAAATTATGCATAAAAAAATCAGACAATTCTTTAAATGCGGTCACTGCTACACCTATGTCGCCCGAGGAAAAAGGTATTAATAAGTCGGGCACATCCATGGAAAGAAATCGCAAAAGTTCTCGCAATGTTAAACAGCGAATACAACTAAATGAAGACGACCAAATCGATGAAATTGATTATAAGCCTAAACGTAAAAAGGAGCGTAACACCAAAAAACAAAATGCATCTGCCACTGTTGTGGCAACAGATGAACCACAAGAAGTAGTAGAACAGAGTATATGGGGATCACAATTACCAGAAAATGTACTGTTTAAGGTGGGTAATAAAAAGTTGTAAAAATTTATATTTTTATGACTTCACTGTTGCACTGTTTCCTAATTTATTGGTAGATTTTTGCAAATATTGTGGAAAAAAACGGTTGTGTGCCAGCATTAATTCGTTTGGGTGCTGTATGTTCTTTATGGCGTCGTATCTCATTGTTTTCAAGTTTATGGAAGATTATTGATTTAAGCAATTCGATAGAATTGAAATATTGCACAGACTTAACGTTAAACTGGTTTGTGGATAATCGTTGCATTTGTTGTACCGAATTAAATGCTGGTAAGTATGGTTAACAAAAGAACTAAAACCTCTTCTTATGTCCCATTTCATCTTAATAATTTGTAGCTTATTGGAAGGTTTCTGACATAAATTGTTTTCTTTTAAAACTCACCGTGGGGGCACCAAATTTAACTAGCATCAATTTGGCGGGCTGGAAAGACATGACATCAGATCATTTGAAATATTTAGTAGAAAATATGAAAAAACTCAAACGTTTAGATTTAAGTGCAATTAATGTTAGTATTTCTGTTGCAGTACTCTTATAATTTTAATATATTTTAAAATCAATGTTCTTGTTTTTAAGATGGAGACAATTTGTAGAAGAAGTGCTGTTGAAGAACCAGCTTTGAGTAATGCTATGAAAAAAATGGGTGAACGTTTAACGCATTTATATTTGACGCACAATCATAAAATAGCTGTACCACAATTAGTCAATGCTTTATCGGTAACTTGATGTTTATGTCGTCTTCTAGTTTTGAAAGATATTTAATTTTATTTTTTTACTTAGAGTCATTGCCCAAATTTAGCTGTCTTGGATTTAACATCTATTGAAGTTGTAGGGACATATAATTTATCCAATGCTGTTTTTCATATCGAGAAATTACAACAAGGATGTACAAAACTTAAGGTTTTGCGTGTTTCAAGATCTCAAATAACCTTAAATACAGCTTCAGTTCAAGAAATGGTATGGTGACTTAATGTTTTGTGTGATTAAAATTATTGTTTAACTTTTACAAATTATTAATTTTAGATGGATTCACCAGGTTTCCCAGATTTAGAAGAGCTTTCAATTCATGTTATTGAAGATCCCCGTTCATTTCCCGTTGCAAATGAACATATTCAGCGCATTTTGAAATCTTCTTCAAAATTAAAACTATTAAATGTTCGAGGATGTACTCGTTTGACTCATGAAAGTCTTATACGTTTGCCTGCTTGGGATATAAATTATTTATTTTTAGCTGGTTGTTCTGTAACCAGAGATTTGGGGTAAGTGAAATACTTGTCGAAAAAAATTTTTATAATGCATTTTTTAAAAAGGTAATTTTTATAAAAGGTACTTTTTAATAAAAAATACTCTTTTTTTAAAGGTATTTTTTATAAAAGGTATTTTTTTTTATAAATGGTATTTTTTATGAAAGGTTCATTTTTAAAAGGTACTTTTTTATAAAGATTCCTTTTTTATAAAGGTTGCTTTTTATTAAATGTACTTCTTTATAAAAGTTACTGTTTTATGAAAGGTATTTTTTGTAAAAGGTACATTTTTAAAAAATACTTTTTTATAAAAGGTACTTTTTTCTAAAAGATGCTTTTTAAAAAAAGCATTTTTTTTTTATAAAAGAGACTTTTTTTATAAAAGGTACTTCTTTATAAAAGGTACTTTTTTATGAAAGGTACTTTTTTATGAAAGGTACTTTCTTATAAAAGGTACTTTTTTATAAAAGGTACATTTTTATAAAAGGTACATTTTTATAAAAGGTAGTTTTTTTAAAAGGTAATTTTTTATAAAGTGTACTTTTTATAAATGGTTCTTTCTATTAATGGTATTTTTATAAAATGTACTTTGTTAGAAAATGTACTTTTTTTGTAAGAGGTGCTTTTTTATAAAAGGAACTTTTTTATCAAAGGTACTTTTTATAGAAGGTACTTTTTATAAAAGGCACTTTTTATCAAAGGTACTTTTTATAAAAGGTACTTATTTGTAAAAGGAACTTTTTTATAAAGGGTATTTTTTTTTAAAAAAGGTACTTTTTTGTAAAAGGTACTTTTTTATAAAAGGTACTTTGTAATAAAACCCAATCAAAAATGTGATAAATGTATGATAAAAAAAAGTAAGTTTGTATGCAATGAAATTTTAATTTCTCCTATCAGATCGCGTCTTGAATTAGTTGCATCGAAATGGGCTCACAGTCTTATCGAATTGGATCTCTCTTGGTCAAATAAACAACCATCATTAGATAATGCTTTACGTGCCCTGGCCGACAAAGGAGCCGAGTCACGCTTGGCGTAAGTACAATCGTTATAATCTCAGTAATTTTCAGTTTTTTTTTATAAAATTGTCTTTTTTAGTCATCTTGATTTAAGTGGTTCTTCCGTGTCTGAAGATGCAGTCAAAGAAATTTTAGCCAATTGTCCTTTATTGAGTAGCATCGATTTGTCTTCTTGTCGTGGTTTACCCCGAGGGTATAAGCGTAAAATACAAGGTCCTCAACTCAATGAATTAAGAGATGTTTTGAAAGTTCAATTAAAAGTCAAATTACCAGAAAATGTAACAACACAAACAGCTAAACATATTTATAAATAAAATGTGTTTTTTATAATTCCTTTTAATGTATGAATATATTTTTTTTATTATTATTTCGTTTTGAAAAGCTGTATTTGTATTAGTGTAAAATTTTGTTTTAAATATTGAAAATTTTATGTTTTTTCTTTTTTTTTTTTTTTTTTTTTGAGATTTGTTTTAACATTTTTTATTTTTATTTGTTTTTTTGCAATTTTAAGAAGTTTTTGTATTATTTTTGTTTTTATAAAATCATCTTTTTAAAATATTAGTCTTTTATTCTGTATTAATTAAAATATTTAAAAAAGTTACTTCTTCTCCTTAATTACAAAAACAAATCAATCAATCTTCACTGGCAATGTTTTAAATTTGTAAAATTCACTAATTTTATTTTTAACAAAAAGTATATTTATAATAATTAAACTTTTAACGACAAAAGTTATGCGTAGTTTCTAATATTTTGTGAAAATTTTATTTGATTTAAAATATATATGTTTTTTTTTTAAAGGTAATTTCTCACAAACGTCTAAAAACAATTGTAATTTATAATAAAAAATTATATTTTGTTGCATTAAAAATAAATTTGATTGTTTTTGTTTTGATTATTGTAATTTGGTATAACAATTACAGGAAATATCATTAGGTAGAGTTTTTAATTTAACATTCTAGGGTTTTTTGTTTACTTTTTGTATGATTTTAGACATTTGTTGTTGTGTCTATCAGGTATAGTTATGCCATGGTAGTTTCTGTTTATAATACTCTTTGGCAAACTTTTAATAACAGGTTATGGGCCCTTTTCGCGACATAAAGAGTAAAAATATTAGTAAAATAAATAATAATCCGTGTACTGAATATTTAAAAGACAATAACACCGTTCAAAATGGCATCAAATATACAAACTGAAAAGCTTCGTGCAAAAGAAAATTTTGAAGACTAAGTTTGCTATTGAAGCCTATTTTTAAAAATAAAATATATTTATTTATTCAGTTTCGTAATATAAAGCCAATAAGGCTAAAAAAACTATATTACACAGTTATAATAATTAAACTAAAGTTATTTAATTTAAAGAGTAATTAAACAAATTTTATTAATAAAGTTCATTCACAATACAAATCTCATTGGCTCCCCAGCCATAACTTATTTATAAAGCAAATTGTAAAATAATTAAAAAAAACAAGACTAGTAAGGTCCAATAAGGGGTAACACAACCAAAAAATCACAAATTTACTTCAATTAAGAATTTGAGCTAGAGAAATATTCCAAAAGTGTTAAACGGAAAACATTATTGGACTGCGAGAAAATTCGCAATGAATAAGGCAAGCAACTCCAACAATGAGTAATTCTAGCAACGAAAGACCTTTCAAATGCAGATCTAATAATTCTATGGGAACAAAGTGAGGATTTCTACAAAAAAGAAATATTACAAAAGATCTACCATTCTTTATCACCCTATGAAACATAATTGAATTACGAAATTTAATAAAATTTTCAAAAGAACATCCAAGGAACCGCTTAAGATAACTTGAAATATGTTCTCAACGTTTAACATTATATATAAACCGAACAATTGTGTTTACTATGCGTTTCTATTTCCTAAGGTTAATATTAATAGTACCAGATACTACTTCAAGGCCATAGAGGACTTGTGACATCAAAATAGCATGTGCCAGCCAACCTCTGTCTAATGCGTAAGGGCAAGAAAATGTTAGTTCGGTAAATCCTACGCAGGCAGCTCCAAATTTTACCTAATAACAAATCAATGTGGGATTTAAAAGAAAGCTTACTCCTAAATATTTATGTTGGTTGACGAATTGAATTTCACCATTCCCAAAAAAAAAAAAAATCTAAATTCAGAAAAAAGCGGCTAGTAGGCAAAAACATCATTGCCTTAGTTTTCGATGAATAAATGGCCAAGGAGTTGATAAACACGCTCAAGACATAAGTTTATACTGTTCTCAAAAGCCTCTGAAAACCTGCGATTGCCTTTAAACAACAGAGAAACATCATCCGCAAATAAAAATGCTGGAGATATTGCCGTATGAGTTACCTCAGGAAGATCATTAATATAAAAAAGAAAAAGTACAACCAAGACCATATGCATATGATTATTAAGTTGCTACTACATAACAAGAATAAAAATAAAAAAAGTAATATCCAAATAATTTTCAACAAACCTGAAAATTTTGCAATATCCACAATCAAGTGTAAAATTTGGTCTTGGATAAGTGAAACTTTTAATAGTGGTACCACCATTGATCAAATTCAAAAAGGCATAAACAAACTTATAGAAAAATGTTCAAAAAGTACTCAAAATACCAACACTAATAATAATCATTTTGTTTTTCGAATATTATAAAAAATATTTCATACAAATTAAGGTATTTATATTATAACTAAGTAGTTATAGATATAGCTGCTTAAAAAATAGGAATTTATGAAAATGCTGTCTAGTATTAAAAATTCTTGGTTTTTTCTCTTTTAAATGTAAATAAAAATATTTTTAATTTGATAAAATATTAAAAATAACAAATGAATTATATGTTTGTTAGTAGAGGTAAGATCAGGGCAAACAATATAATTGCTCTATTTCGCGTTCCGGCGAAATCCATATACGAAAACAGTCTTCGTAGGTGGTCCCAAATGTTCAAATTGTATTTGTTTACAAAAAATAAAGAAAAGGGTTCGTTCGTAAATGCAGTAGTTGCGCATCACTGCAGCATAATAAAAGTAAAACGTTCAAAAAAGCATCACTTGGCAGCACTGATTCACGTCAAACGTTTTTTATGCAAACAATTGACAGTGCTGGCGCAAATTTTTGCAACTATGGCATCATTAAAGTGTCTGATGCAATAGTGCAAAATTAGTCTTCCTTTTCGTTTTAATTGATTTTTAATAATCAAAAGTTGTTTCATCATTCTACTAATTCTATTTGTATTATAAGTTAACAAAAAGTTGTCAATGTTATTGCGGTGAACATAATTATATCTTTGGCAAAACGTTCTAAAAAGCAAACTGTGCAGTTGTTGAGCAGTAGCAAAGCATCTGCAACAGATGATCACGCATCAGCAACAAAAATTGGCATAACTGCCGCAGTGATGCACACGAACGTACCCAAAGTCATATTGTAATAGTAGTTTTCTTTACAAGTAGTAATCAAATCTATTGTGGATTTTTCTTGGTTGTAAATAAATTTATTTAGTTAAAAAAATTAAATTTGTTTTATAAACAAGAAAAATTATAAATAAAAATTAAACTTAATTCATTTACTAAACCACAGTGGTTTTTTTTAATTAAATAATATAAATTTTGCTTCATTTTTTTCCAATTAGCATTTTTGCAAGAGTTAAATTTCTGACGTGAATACCCTTAATATAAAAAAAATAATAATATAAATATCCCAGCAAACATGGTAATACGAAGACTATTCGCCAATCGTATTGCCTAAATGAAACATTTTATTGCGGCGTTAATCGTCTTAATCGGGGAAGATATCACAATTGGTAGAAAACGTGTACCGAAAGCAATACGAAAATGATTCTTCAGGAAGATAAAATTTTATTTAAACTAAATAATTACATTTATTTAAACTAAATAATTACATTAAAATTTTTTAATTACGTTACAAAATGATACTTAATTTATTTCCTTGCTGCAATTCTAGCCCTACGTGGCTTCACCTTTTCTTTGTACTATCTAAAAAAATAAATTTTTTAATTTAGTTTGCAGTTTTTAATTAATGCAATCAATGTTTACTTACCTTAGCTTGAAATAATTTTATAATTTATTTCAAATGACTTTATTTTTCTTTCATTTGTTTTTCTTTCAGAAAATGATATCACACAATAAATTTTTCTAATATGGCTGAAATATCTTCCAGAAAAGAAAAGTAAACTACTACACTGATCATTTTTTGATCGCGATAAAAAGATATCAAAATTAAAAAAATAAATATTTATTTATAAACAGTACAATAACAAAATTTTTTTAAATATAAAAGATCCATAAAATAAAGAAAAGTTCAGACAAAATCATAACGTTAACTATTTTTTTTAAATTTTAAAGCATTTAAAAAAAGATTTAAAAGTTCATTCACATTTCACCGTAAAGTTAAAAATGTCATTTATAGCAAAGTCTAAAAATACACACAAGAAAATGTTTTTCCTGTTTTTTTTTTTTGTTTTCTTGCAAATTATCAACATTCCCAACAGGGATGGAAATTTTATTTTTTCGGTATCAAAAATATCTGAACACAAAATTTAAAATGTGTATTTCATTAACAAAAATTTAGTTTTGGAGATTTATTTAAATTAAACGGAAGTAGTTTTTGAATCTTCTACGTATTTTATTTAGTTCCATTATTAAATGCTGTAATAAAAGATTACATTTCTTTAAGAGATATCGGTTTTTTGCTGTTCCAACATTAATTTTATGTTAATATTAATCAAATCCGCATTGTTCCAAAAATTGAGAATTAGGAAATGAACAAAAATATTTTATATTAAAAATTTAATACGTTTTAATTTACATTTTTGAAACTTTAAACCTTTTCAAATTCCTTTGATCTACTTGAAATATTGCTTCAAAAAGAAAAAAAATAAAACTAATTTTGAAGATTTTAAAATATATTTTGTTTATTACTCATTTTACAAAAATAAAATATGTGAATTTGCGAAACTCGAATTTAAATATAGTGTGATTTTACAATTTCATTCAATTTGAAAACACAATTTATGGAGTTATTTTGTAAAAATTGTTCACCAAATTGCGGAATAATTTCATTTGAGCATACATAAAGGCAGAAACATAATTAGCTTAATTAACTTAAAGGTTTAACGTCGCCCAGACATAACATTCTCAATGCGGAAAACAGAAGAATGGGATGATGACCAGGAAAAAATTTTATTGTATAGCACGAAAATGGTCAATATTTTTAAAGTTGAAATTCTTTTTTTTTTTTTTTTTTTTTTTTTTTTTTTATTCAACATTTTGTAATTTGTAATAAAATTCTTATATGACAATATGATAAAAGGTTGAACAATATTTTAACTAAATATAGAAAGTCCAAAAAAAAGTTTTTGTGTTTTGAATATAAATATTAAAATAATTTAAGTGACTCAAAATAAGTATCGGCACGAAACGAAAATTTAAATTTCGTGTAGTACCAAAACAAAGCTTTAGTCACATAATCCAATTAAGTTTCAGTCTTAAAATTAATAAATTTATTGGTGATAGTTTAAGGTTGAGTGTTAACTGGCTACAAAAAATCTAAACTAAATTAAG
The DNA here is from genome assembly GCA_949748255.1 of Eustalomyia histrio. Lineage (NCBI taxonomy): Eukaryota > Metazoa > Arthropoda > Insecta > Diptera > Anthomyiidae > Eustalomyia > Eustalomyia histrio. Next base: position 19,790,511 of record OX456527.1, on the reverse strand, counting down.
GTTTACAAGTTGCTATTATAGATGTGTTTATGCGCAAGCTATCAAAATTGGCTTGTGTCATTTTCAAATATATATGACACATGCCAACATTTAGTGTTAAAGCTTAACGTTAAATATGCCAAATTTGTATGGGAATGACATAAGCAAACGTTGATAGCTTGACGCATTAACACAGCTTGTATTAAACAAAAATATAATCAGAAAAATTTTAAACCTTTTTGTCAATTTGTATTGAATTTAAAATCAGTTTAAATTTAAGCAGTCAGCAGTTTGTAGTTTTATTTATAACTACTTTTATAAAAAATAAGAACATGGAGAAATTTCTATCAAAATGATGACAATTGAATATAACAATTAATTTGCACTGCAGTATTAATCTAGTAAAAAGTAGATTAACTGCTAATAGTTGCACTGAAATTAAGCAGTTAATCTACTAGATTACCAAAAAAGTACAAACGTATCAACAAAGTACAAACATATCAAAATTTCCATCCCTGTTGCCCAATATTTTGTGGATGTTCGTTTACCTTTTGCAATTGATTTAAAAACAAAAACTCTTTTAAGTTAACTTTTTTTCCTAATGGAGAGTTTATTTTAAGGAAAAAGAAAAAAAAATAATATACATATGAAAGCATTTATGTACACATACTTTTAATAAATGTGTTGTTGTATTTTTGCATTTGTCCAATGTCACTTATAACGAATAATTAAAAACAAATGATGAAATTTGGCAGAAGTTTACTAAATATTAATGCGGTATTTGATACATGCAAATACTATACTAGCACAGGTTTTTAAATGATATCATCGATAGTAAATTTTATTCTAATTCTTTGTCACCAATTTATCGGTATCAGCAAAATAATCCGTAGCCAATTTAACAATGCCAGCGCCAGTTGCTAAGCCAACAACAGTTATTACAGCTGAATTATCTTTAGGCATTACAGACTTAATAACAGCCCATCCTAATACGGAGCCCATGGCCCAGAGGCCGCCACCCAACACAGCGTAAAGACCACGTTTGCTATTGGGCACACCCTTCAATGCGGGGCGACCATATACGTAAAAGGATGCACCCACTACAGAGCTCAATAGCAAAATATTAGTTAAATCCTTTTTGGGGGACAAGATTTTAGAAATTAATGATGGATTCATAACATTAACAGCCAATGCCCCGTAACTGACCAAACCTTGCAGGGGAATGTAGTAATAGTAAATGTTTTCTGTGGTAAAAGGTTTCAAACCGAGTTTATCGCACATGGTACAAGCTTTATTTTTAGCTTCAGCTGCCATTTTATTTCAAAAACTAATAAATTTGCAAATAAATTGAGTTTTAATGCAAAAAAACACTCCGGTAAAAAATTATTACTGTAAAAATGTTATATAAATGCGACTGTCAAAATTATAGCCGAATTATTCTACGTTTCCACTATGTGTGTATTGAGCAAATAATGTATTTGAAAAAACATATGGAAAAACAGTTCGATAACAAATCGTTATCTTATTGTTGGTGACCTACTGACTACTTAAAAAAAAAAATAGGAATAGATTATATTGTATATATTATTTTTTCATTAAATTAAGTATTATCTTCCTCATTCTTCCCGTTTCCCGATATCATATCTAATAAATTATCGACTTAGCTTACTTCCATAATTTTAACATTAGCTGTATTTATGTGAAAAGCTATCGACGTTGACTTTTGTTATTCCCATACAAATTTGACATACGTAACGTTAACATAAACGTTGGCTTATGCCAAATTTATATGGGAATGACAAATCAAACTTTGATAGCTTGCCACATAAACACAAACATTGGTTTCCTACTTACACCACTGTTTGGCAGATTCTTTTTGAATATTTTATCGTAATCTCAAGTAATTTTTATTACTTCTATCAGAAATTCTTCAAAAGAGAGTATATTATCATTACGATTATTTTTAAAATGTAATCTAATTGCACCACTGTTTGGCATATACATCAAATTTTGTACACAAAAATAAACAAAATATTTATTATTTTTATGCATTTGTGGTATATGCGTCAAATTGCATACAAAAATTCTAAAATATATTTTATAAATTTTTTTTGTTGCATTACCATAGTAAAGATTGTAAATCAAACAAAAAAAGAAACCTACTTTTAGGCGCAAAAAATGTATGGTCATACAGCCCAGACAATCAAATTAAAAACAAAATTGATATACAGTACAAAAAAAGGATTTTTTTAACACTTAATAAATTATGATTTAATCTATATATTTATATTTATTATTTTATGCATTTGTGGTATATGCGTCAAATTGCATACAAAAATTCTAAAATATATTTTATAAATATTTTTTGTTGCATTACCATAGTAAAGATTGTAAATCAAACAAAAAAAGAAACCTACTTTTAGGCGCAAAAAAATGTATGGTCATACAGCCCAGACAATTAAATTAAAAACAAAATTGATATACAGTACAAAAAAAGGATTTTTTTAACACTTAATAAATTATGATTTAATCTATATAAATGAATGAAAATTTATTGTTGAAAATAAAAAAAAATATTTATCATGTTGATTTTAAGTTAATATGTATGAGATCCTGAGGAAATTTCCTTATATACCCACACTTATATGTTACTCCGCGTACCGGTTATATAGATAGAAACCATTTTCTGTTTTTATTCCAGAGGCGGTCATTTATATTTTTGGTTGGACAGCGCACTATAAAGTGCAAGCACACCAAGACGATGCCGCTCACGTAGTAAAAAACGTTCTCTTGGTTTTATATGGGCAAAAAATTACAAAGGTTCGGCATCTTTTCAAATTGTTTTTTTTTTTTTTTTCGATTACAATTGATTTTCCTTGCCAATCCTATTAGTTTTTAGCAGATTTTGCAATTGGTTTGAAAATCAGGGAAATTTGCTAAAATTTTTGGACAAATCAGGGAAATTCGCTCAATTTTCCCCTGTTTTCTCTCAGTTTCCGAACCTACGTATTGTGTATAAAATTTTATTTGGCCGCTGCCGGCGTTGCAATCTCTATACTGTTCTTACTCTGTGGTATATTCAAACAATTTTCATGTTGAGCCCTGGAAACGATCAAATAAACAAGTCAATCAGTGCATATGTTATGTGTGTAGTATTCTTGTAGCTTTAAGGGAGACGTACTAGTAAACACGTCAATCGCCGTTTGTATTTTGACTTCGTAGCGTTTGTTTTTCTTTTTTTTTTAGTCAGAGAGGTAAAACACAAAATATGAATGGATATTTTTTTCATCCTTGCTTTTCTTCATGACGGCAAACACAGAGCAAATGAATATTTTTTGTCAAGCACAACAGAAGACGATTAAATAATCAGCCATCGAATAAAAATAAAAACTTTTTGATTTTCATCATTGCCGACAACGCTTACGTGCAGGCGAAAAAACGACTGCACACACACAACTATGTGATTGATGTGTTTAATTGATCATCTCTAAGGCACTTGAAGCTTGAGCATGCCTGAGCGTCTACTGGCCGCTTAACTAAAATAATTTTTTTTTGACATGCATCACCAAGAAAAGAATATTTTTATACATTTACAATACACACTTTTAAACAAAAGGGTTTTTTTACTTTGTAATGCAGTAATGGACCCTAAAGGCTGGAAGCCTTGTACAGTATTTTATCTAACGTGACGAATATCCCTATGGTTGTAACCTGTTTATAAAAATAAAAAGAACTTACCTTTACATCTGTTCTGTGATGGGAACCTTTATATGTTTATCCCAGTACTTTGTTCATAGCAGCGGAAAAATCTACGAACTGAGTTTGAAGGCCAAAATTCAAAATTTTTAGTGGTCGTTAGAAAACCACAATCACAACAAGCCAAGTCACTTTTTAACTGCATGTTCACATCGTCTTGTCTATTAAATTGGTGCGAAAAAATTGCACCGGAATTTCGCAACAACTTCACAAGTATAAAATCTTTTTTTTTTTTTTGAAGCTTGAAAGCTTTTTCCCAACAGTCTGTACAAATTATTAGTCCTAATAGCACTGTCAATTGTTTTTTCCGTAAACCTTTTATACGCCTCAAACCGTGATATTAATTGCGAAACTAAACAATTTTCGTATGTTATTTCTACACAAATCACTTTTTCACTTGAAAAAAATATTGTAAATGAAATTTGCGGGAAAGCAAATGCTGTGATTTTTTCTGCAAATGAATCTGGCACCACTAGTTCTGCAAGAGAAAATCTATTTTTTCCTAGACTTTGGGCATTTCAGTTCGTTTTAGATAGCTCTATAGTTAAAGTTAAGTGAACAAGTTATGAATAATTCATAATTTATAAAGCTTTCCAAAAACAATCTTGTTATGTACACACCTTTAAAAATACAATTACTTAAATCAATATTCAAATCTGATTTAAATTTTGACAAATTAATTTTTCTGATTGAATTATTTACTACCATAATTCAATCTTTCTCTTATTAGAAGAATTAAGTTGATTTAATAATAATTTGAATAATGCAATTTTCAATCAAAAAATGAAATAAATTTTGATTTGCGAATCACAAAAGGAATTATTTTGATTCTCGAATATGATTTGATTCGCGAATGAAAGTATTTTTTTTTTAAATCACGATAAATTTAATTTAAAACCCAAAATTTTTATAAAACAGCATCCTCGGGATATCTGCCGGACCTGACCCATTTTTGTTATCGAAGTTTATTATTACTCTACAAGAGCAAAAATTTTGTCCTTTTAGTTTTTTCGCTAAAGAGTAAAATCGCAATTATTCACATTTTTCCATGGACTTTTTAGCAAATTTTGATATTTGCAAAAAAAAAAAGCCAAAAGGTATATCAAGGACCCTATAAACCAGGATGAACAAACTACCAAATTTTCAGCACCCATGACGCCAAATGGTGCGACTACAAAAAAATTCTTAGTCGAGACCACGAAATTGTTAGCCGGTTTACAAAAACATCTAGCCTCTAGCAAGGGTTGTAGCACAAGTACAGTGATTGTGATGTAAATGTATACATGTTTGAATTGATCCAACCCTTGCTAGAGGCTGTTTTTCTGTAATATATATCTTGTACTGCTACGTCGATGCAGATGTAAACACCTTTACTAAATTTGTTCAAAAAAGATTAAATGGGCCAAACCAATAATAAGCTAACGGCATATAATAAACTGTGGTAGTGCACTCAAACTATTTTCAACAAGGTGAATAGTTTAATTGAACTAGTACGTTCATGAACAGCACAACTCAGATTTGTTGAAAAAGAAGTACAATTTTTTCGACTAAACTTTTATTAAAGGTTTATATAATCTTAGTTTATTTTAATGCAAAATATAAAATGTTTTTCAACAAACTGTAAAATTTTTTATTAATATAAGCCTGTAAAGGATATTATTAACGAAGTACGCAGACATACAATAAAATGTAAGTGACAAATATTGATTTATAAGAAAAGTTATAAAAAGGGAATAAAGAACAAGAGAAGCAAATATGAGTAAGTCTGCAGCGATAGGTGCCAAGACTTGCAATAAATTGATAGACAGACCCCCCCATGTGGTTAAACAAATAAAATAGGAATTATTTATAAAAGTGATTATAATATTGATATAAGGAAAACCCGGTGGAAAAAATGGATGTGACCGTAATTTCAAGTAATGTATACCTATCATTGGTTAGATGCCTACCGTGTAGACGAAAAAAAACCAGTGGGTATACAAGCACTGATAGGTATATATTGTCTGAGATTACGGGCAATCAAGTTAACATTGATTTTTATTTACAGAAATTACGGGAATTAAACTTAACATTGATTTTTATTTACAGAAAATTTTGGTCTAATAATTTTTATATACCTTATATTTTAAAAAATTGCTATAATGGTGTCCTTTAATACTCCACAACGAAAAAATGTACGCATTTTATTGGTGGGGGATCCGGGAGTGGGTAAAACCTCCCTCATACTATCTTTGGTAAGTGAAGAATTTCCGGAAGATGTGCCTCCTAAGGCGGAAGAGATAACTATACCAGCAAATGTTACACCAGAGCAAGTGCCCACAAACATAGTCGATTATTCAAGTAAGTTGTTACAAACTTCAAAATCAATATACATGACCTCATATTAAATTACATTATTTGTGTCTTCCTTAGATGTTGAACAATCCGAAGAAATTTTAAACGAAGAAATCATAAAATCTCATGTTGTATGTATAGTCTATGCTGTGGATAATGATGATACTTTAGATCGCATTACTTCTCATTGGTTGCCATTGATACGCAATGCAGTGGGTGAGGATGAACCAAAGAAACCTGTTGTTTTGGTGGGCAATAAAGTAGATATGATTGAATACTCAACCATTAATGTAAGTTGATGTACTTAAAATTAATTGTGTATTTTTTAATGTTTGTTTAATCTTGGTGTTATTCTAGAGTGTTCTTGGTATAATGGAAGAATTTCCCGAAGTTGAAAGTTGTGTTGAATGTTCAGCAAAGACATTACACAATATATCCGAAATGTTTTATTATGCACAAAAGGCGGTATTGCATCCTACATCCCCATTATATGTAATGGATGAACAAGATGTAAGTAATATTAAAAATATATATATTTTATAAAAGCATTCCAGGCAGAAATTGTCCCAGAATCTTAAAAAGTTCTTTACTAGACCTTTTTATTATTAGCGATTTTAATTAATTTAGTTTATTTTGAAATACATAGTAATTCCGTTCAGTTTAGTATGGATAGTTATAGCTGAAAAAATAATAATAGATTTGTTGGTTTAGTCAATAATTTGTATTAATTTGAACAAATTTTTGCTGGATGTCGTTCGTTTACACAAATACTCAGTAAACATAAAGAAAAACGAGAGAATAAAGTGAGTTTGATGTTGAGAGTTCTTCTTCTTTGCCAGCAAGAATTTACAAGCAGAAAAAACATATGATTGAAAAAAATGTGTTTAAATTTTTGTAAATACAAAAAAAAATGTTTTAAAACTACGTTGTTTTATGCAAATGCAAAGCAACAAATATTGTTAAATGAATTATAGAAAAGATAAAAAAACTTCTGAAATGTTTCTGCTTAAGATTTTACAACAATAATACTTTTTTTTCATATTGACCAGTTATATTTATTTTTGCATTTGGTTTTACAATCAGCTGTTTAACAAACTTGTAAATTATAGCAAATTTTCCGTTCGCGTACTCTTTTAGAAAATTTTCGTTTTGAGAGCAAATTTGTCTTACTCCCTGTAAGTTTGTTACTGAGTAAATCTTACTGGACTTGACTAAGAAAAGTAAACGAATGAACTTAATTTTACATGCATCGAATTACCAATTTGTCCATTTGTTTACTTTTCTCAGTCAAGTCCAGTAAGAAGTACTCAGCAACAAACTTACAGAGAGTAATAGAAATTTACTCTCAAAAAACTGGTCGATATGAAAAAAGAGAATTTTTGATGTAAAATTTTAAGCAGAAACATTTTAGAAGGCTTTCTTATCTTTTCTTTAATAACAATAGGTCTGTACGAGGTAATTTTGGGTGAAGTCTGGTAAAATGAGAGTAAGCAAAAATTCTCGCACAAAACCATAAAAATGCCCAAAATACTGCGAACGCACAAAACCACATTTCATACCCAAAAATAAACGTCAAATTTATTCATATTAAAAAATAGCTTAATTAATAAATATATTTGAAATGGCAAATATTATTTTTCATAATTAAGAAGGAAAGAAGTGTCATAATTAAGAAGGAAAAGTTGTTTATAGTAAACTTTTATTTAACTTTAAAACAAAACAGTTAATTTATTAGCAGCAGCTGATGATTTGACAATTTTACCATTTTACCCAAACAAAAAGTACGGGTAAGTTCTGGTAAAAAGAGAAACACAATTACTCTCTCATGAACGCTCTCATTTAAACAAATTTTTGTTACAAGAAACGCTTTCTGGTAAGATTGGGTTCCCGCGGGGGCCCGCGGTAACGTACGTCGAACAGACCTAATATGTACATTAGCACATAACTTTGTTCATGTATTAAAAGTTATTGCTTTTTTATTAAATCAATACTTTGTTGGGCCACCATGGGTATTTATAACTGTCTGCAGTCGTCTGGGCATTAAAGCAACTGAATTTTCGAACTTGCAGACGTAATATTTTCTCATTCTTCTTGAAGTTTCTCTTTTACGAGAGCATTGTGGCACTAGTAATATTATTTTTTCGTATTTTCTGTTGTAGAATCTACCACACGTTAAAAAAAAAAAACAATACAAAAATTAATATAAAATCTTAACTATTATTTTTTGTTAAAAATGTTGGTCGTTTATTTTTTCGTGTGTAAGCTTCAGGATTTGTATCACGGCATAAATTCCAACAATATTCAGCAAGCAAGTGAGTCATGTCTTTTCCTTTGAAACGATTTTCTATTGTAACAATATCTTTATGGAAACGTTTTCCATGCTCATCACTTAAAATACCCAAATTTGAAGGAAAAAAACTCTAAAATTTGCTTTGTCGTACTGTGTTATTTAAGGTTTTCTGTATAGTTCGAGAATCTATAATAATTTCCGATCTTGTTCCGAGTTCTTTCAATTTTGTGGCATTTAGTTTTAGATTTTTGTCTACTTCTTTCAAAATAAAGCTGACGTCTTTACGATTTAGTTTCTTTGGATGACCAGTATGCAGCTTGTTTTCAATTGTTCCAGTATTTTTAAAGTTACTGATTATTGCCTGAATTGTAGACTTAAATTCAAACCAAATTTCGGACATTAATTAGAAAGTCATTATTACAATTAAATATTGAGTAAAAGTGTTTAAATGTCAACTGAATACTATTATAAGCAACACAGTAAGAAAAGAAAAAAATAAATAACAGCACTTTTCTGAGAATATTCAACAACAAAAATCATGGCATGCTGATAAAAATAGATTTTAAACAAAACATGGCGAAAACTGTGGTCGTTCGTAGACTTTTGTCGGCCACTGTACTTTCTGTCTTATTTATGTTTTCCATATTGACCGGTTAATTTTGATTGTTTGGAATTTACAATCAGCTGTTTTAACTATCTTACGAATTCTTTACAAATTTTCCGTTTGTGCACTTTTTTGAATATTTTACTTTTTGCTAGTTGTTTACGTTAGTTTAAGTCGTATTTATTTTACTTTTTTTATTTAAATTAGAGCAAAAAATAATCAGGTGGCGTTCTAATATTACCTGGTATTCGACACTTACAAAATACGTCCTTTTTAACTGTGTATTTATATACAAGCATTTTTGAACGAACACGTTTGAAAAAGGACGGTTAAAATTAAGTTGCAACAGATATTTTTGATCATACACCGACAGTTTTACCCGAAGTGTTTTTCGCCTTTAGTTTCTATCGTCGATTTGTTTTAGGGTACTTTAGCTATTAGCGGTCAATACTGAAGTTTTCTTAGCGTTTTTTATTTCTTAATCAGTATTGTTGAGACGTTTTTGTTTGGCGATTTTTAAGCAAAACATGAAATGAGCGAAATATGTAGCAATTTATCGCTAAAATTTTAAATCAAATTTAATATCGTAAAATTTTTAATTTTTTGACTTAACTGCGTTAACATATGTGAAGTCTTGTTTAAACTAGATTTTGTACTCTAGTTCCTGTTTAGTGATCGATTAAGGAGTTACCGTTGCCGAAATAATCTAAATTTGCGTTACTGTTATATGCGTCAACAACCAAGCTTCAAAATGTTAATAAATATTAATTTTTTTCTATTCTATTTATTTTCTTTTCAGCTCACACCTGCTTGTAAAAAGTCTTTAGTACGTATTTTTAAAATATGTGACATTGATGGTGATAATCTACTTAATGACTATGAGCTAAATCTATTTCAAAGACGTTGTTTCAATACACCACTACAACCACAAATTTTAGATGAAGTCAAATCGGTTATACAAAAAAATGTTTCAGATGGTATTTACAATGATTCGGTGACTTTAAAAGGTTTTCTATTTCTTCATTGTCTGTTTATACAACGTGGTCGTAATGAAACAACCTGGGCGGTATTAAGGCGTTTCGGTTACAACGAACAATTAGCAATGTGTAAGGATTATTTGAGACCCTCATTGAAAATACCACCAGGCAGTAGTACAGAGTTGTCGCATAGGGGTCAACAATTTTTAATAGCACTATTTGAAAGATATGATAAAGATGGTGATGGTGCTTTATCACCCGAAGAACATAAAATGCTATTTAGTACTTGTCCCTCACCACCCTGGTCATATTCTACCGATATAAGAAAATCATGCCCGGTTAATGAGAACGGTTGGGTTACTATAAATGGATGGTTGTGTCGTTGGACTTTGATGACTTTAATAGATGTTAATAAAACTATGGAATATTTAGCTTATTTGGGTTTTAATGTACATGAAAATGATACACAATTGGCGGCTATACATGTAACTCGCGAAAGGCGTATTGATTTGGCTAAACGTCAAAGTAGTCGGTCGGTGTATATGTGTCATGTTATAGGACCTAAAGCATCTGGCAAAACTGGTCTTTGTCGTGGATTTCTTTTGAAAGATGATATGAAATCTTTAATAGGCAAAGAGTTTAAAACTAATGTTATACACTGTTGTAATACAGTACAGGTGAGTTTAAACTTAAAAAAAAACACAAAAAACTCTATAAACTTTGAATTATAACATAAAATTTCTAATTTAAATTTTTCAGGTTTATGGTCAAGAAAAACATTTAATTTTAAAGGATATCGATGTTAAGCATGCTTTGGACCCATTACAACCCCAAGAAGTTAATTGTGATGTTGCCTGTTTGGTATATGATTCCTCCAATCCTCGTTCTTTTGAATATATAGCACGCATTTATATTAAATACTATGCTGAGAGTAAAATTCCTGTTATGATAGTTGGCACCAAATGTGATTTAGATGAACGTCGACAGGATTATCTTTTACAACCGGCTGAATTTTGTCAAAAATATAAGCTGTTACCACCACATCTGTTTAGCTTGAAAAGTAATAAAAGGGAAATGTACATTAAATTGGCCACCATGGCGGCTTTTCCGTAAGTACAATTTCATTTTTTTTTTTACTAATTTGTTTAAGAAATCCCTAATTGGCATCTTGTTTAAGCATACATACTATTTTTATTGTCCTGTTCCTTAAACTATTTCCTATTGTCAAGGTTTGTTAAATGTTTGTTTGTTTTTTTTTTTTTTAATTCAGTAGCTAATACTAACAATTTAAAAAGTCATTATTGAGGGGTGCTTCATGAGTAAAAGATTTTGGATAAGGGAAAACAAAATTTTTAAAATTCTTATTTGAAACTACAATTAAATACTCAAAAAAATATGCCACTTAATAAAATATTGAAATTCTACAAAGAAAAACAGGGTTTGAAGTTTGTTGTTAATATGACAACTATAGGTTTGTTTTTTTTTCGAATTTTATATAAATATTCCCTACAAATTAAAGTATTTATAGATATAGCTGCTTAAAAATTAAGAATTTATAAAAATGCTGCCAAGTCTTTAAAATTCTTGGCCTTTCTCTATTTTTAATGTTAACAAAATTATTTGTCATGTAAATATTTGAAATTTTTGTATTTTTAATTTGATAAAATATGAAAAACAACAAAAGCTAACAAATAAATTATGTGTTTGTAAGTAAAGGTAGAGCAGGGCACACAATATAATTGTTCTATTTCGTGTTCCGGCGAACTCCATATAGCAAAATCGGGTAAGTAGGGATAGTCATTTAGATATAAAATTCGAAAAAAAACAAATTTTAAGTAATTTTAATCCAAAAATTAAAAAATAAATAAAATCTCACAAAAAAAAAAAAAAAATTAGACACGGGCACCACTCTCCATTAGACGGTGTGATCTATCATATTATGATTATAGTCTTTCCATGGACTTAGTAAGGACTAATTTTTATGAAGTTAATAAGAACAATAACGAAACAGACATTTTCAAAATCAATGGTCGGCATAAACGACTAAAATTTTTTGTGCATGTATTGAATCATTTGACATTTCACTCCTTTTGAATTTAAATTTTAAAACTATTCCGGTTTTTTTTTTTTAACAAAATATTATAATGTGTAAATTCAACACATAAATGCAGAAAAAAGTTTTCTTATTTTTTTTTATTGCTCAGATATTTGTCAAAAAATAACAAAACACTTTGCGAGTATCACTTCTTAGGGCCAATTTTTACGATGCAATTAATTGCATGCAATTTTCTTAATACCCTTTTCAAAGTTGCTTCCAAAGTTATGTCTATTTATACGGTGATCTTTGTTGCACTTAAACCGAATGTGAATGAAGCAACGAAAAAAAGGAATACATATGAGTGCGAAAGAGAAATAACAAAAATATGCACGAAAAACGAAAACGGTGCTTTCTTTGTTACCTCGCAACCAAACAAGAATTGCTCGCAATGGTTGCATGCAAAAAAGTCACCGTGTAAATCGGCTCAGAGTTAATTTATTTATTTTATTATTTCCTACATGGTAAAAACTCTAAAACAAAAATATAAACGCAAAGTTGCTCGCGAATTCCATTTTTGGCAAGGATTTAAGATTAAAGAACTTTGGGAGATCTTCAAAGCGATTCTGCAGCTTTTATAAAAATAAAAAAAAAAAAATATCTTGAAATTTTTTCATAACTTTTTTTTATACATTCAGTGATTTTTCATGTCACAGACTCTACGTTTTAATAAAGTCATAATTGTCGGTTTTCACCTTTTATTGCATAAACATTTATCAAAAAATCATTCTTGTATCAATCCATGGTAATTTATCTTTCTTTTTTCAAAATTTTCATGGTTAACAATTTTTTGTCGATTTTAAAATTAATATATATGTTTTTCTATTTTTTCAATTTTGTTTTCCTGTTCAAAAATATATAAATACATATATGGTGGTGTTTTAAAATAAAATGTTGGTACATGGTAATATATTTTTTTCAAAACAAAAAATATTTAAAACACGTATAGACGTTTTCAAGCCGCATGGATACTATTTTACAAGCACAGGTTGGTACAGCTGTGGGAATCGGCGTAAGTGTTGAAATCTTCTAATTAATATCAAAAATTATAAATGTCTTCTATTTTTTTTCTATTATACAAAAAAAAAATACTAAGAATGCAAAATAATGCATTTAGAATATTTTATAACATTATTTAATTAAAAATATATATACAAATATATTTTTTGTTTTTATATCATTTCAATTGATGCTAGTTTTTTAAACTAACCCGAAATTTAAGATCATTTATTCATACTTTATAAACTTTTTATCAGGTGGTTGTATATAACCAGGACTTTGAAATAATTTTTTAAAAGCTTTAGAGTGGAATTTTTTTAATTAGGATGGCCAAATAAATTATTTATTTATCGGTGAAAATTTATCAATTTTATTTTTGTTAATTTTTCTATTGAATATAAAATGAAAATGTTTATGCTAACTAGTTTTAATAATAAAAATTAAATAAAATTATATTGAGGGGATTCATGGATCATCTCGTATATGGTGTATACACTAGAAACGTACCTTGACAATGGCTGTCGCATGTTGAATATTATTTGCCCCTTTCTTAAGCACCTCAATTATTTTAACAAAAATATATTTATTATTATAAAATGTTATAATAAAAAATATAAATAATTATTTATTTTCATATGTGAGGTTGTTTAAAACAGAAATAAAAACCGAACAACAGAGTAGTTCACAAGGTGTATTAAGTGTTGCAGGGATGCGAAATGAGAATTTCAGTTTCGTACAAAAGTTATTACCAAATTGTACTTTTTTGAACTCAATTGTACCATTTTTTTAGTAAAAAAAAAGCACCAACTATAGAATTTTTTTTAATATTTTTATTTTTTAACAAAAAACTACAGAAAATTCAGTTGTACATTAAAAGTATATAATACAAAATATGTAAAATACGCTACAAAAATCCATGAGATCAATATATTTAAGTAGGTAACAAACTATTTGTTATTTTAAAATTATAGCAACAGGAATTCGATGAATGTAACAAATCTTACGTTTGGACTGACTGGAAACTGTTGACAATTTATACGATGCAATTGATTGCGTGCAATTTTCTTAATTCCCTTTTCAGTTGCTTTGGAAATTGTACCAAATAAACCATGGGAGTACCATCGTACTTTTAAGACCCAAATCGTACCAAAAATGGTACAATTGTACCAACTTTCGCATCCCTGAAGTGTTGTTTCGTTCTATGTAAAATACAGAGTTGTTAAAGTTTTTATTTTACTATAATGAGCATTTTCTGTTGGATTTTCTGAAACGAAAATTCAAAATTTTTTAAATACACAATTATTCAGTTTAATTTCTTCGACCTTTTTAATAAAAATTTTTAATATTTTTTAAAATTGACAATTTTGTTGTTTCATGAATTTTGATTTTTTAAAAAAATTTGATTAAAATTGAAAAACAAAACAAATCACTGACGAAGCTATCCATTGAGATAGCGAAATTTTGGATAAAAAATAAATAATTTTGTATAAAATAGACCTTGAGTACTTATTATCTGGAATTTAAATACACAATTTGTATTTCTAAAATTTCGTTTTATATCAAAAAAGTTAATTAAGCCAATTATGTTTCAGCTAAAGGCACATCCCTTATAAACAACTTAAGTCTAAAATATATTTATCATTTTTGACACTAATGACATAAAAGCACTATGTTTACACTATATACGACATAACATGAATCCACCGTTTCTAGATTTTTCAAAGCTCTGTATATATTTATAAGGACTTCTGACAAAAGCACTTAAGTTGACTTGAAGAATTTTTCCAAAACTTTTGTAGTCAATAAAACTTTAAATATGTACACATATTTCATATTTCTAAAATCAACTTATTTCGAAATTTAATTAATTTCTGTTTGACAAAATAATTTATGTCATTTGTAACATGCAAAAAAAGTTTAAAATTAAAAACAAAAAAAAAACTTGTTTCTACTTAAGTTAATTTTTTTTGACAAAACTTATTTTTTTATGTAATTTCTCACGAAACTGATATAAAGATAATAAAATTTTCATATTGAAAGTAATTATCTATTATTTTATAAAACAAAGTTTTAAAGATTTGTTAGCAAAATTTATAGCAACAAATAACCAATATTTGTACCAATATTTTCTTTGTGCAACACAAAAACAAAATACACGCAGTCACTTATTTGTCTAACAACAGACCTTGAAAAGGATAAATCTTTATTAAATTAATTCGCGAAAAAATAATTCTGCGAGTTGATTCAATATTTTATAAATCAATTTATTAAATCAGATCATAGTTGATTAATCAATTCCATTTTAATCTTTTTTGATTCAACTGAATCAAATTATTTTAAATGTAATTCTTTTTTCTAATTCCCGAATTAAAAAAAGATTGATTTCCAAATGAAAACAAAATAAAAAAAATCATTAAAATTGACTTGCAAGTCTCGCTTAGTTTTCTAGATATTCGCAATTTTGTAAAATGTTTGCTCTATTAGAGTATTAATATACTGCCATAATAAAAATAATCAAGGCCCGGAAGACATCCCGAGGTATCTATTTTTTATAAAACAGCCACAGGATGACCCATTTTTATAAGAACGAAAAACGAAATTTGGTTTATTGATAGTTTGTTAATTTATTTTATCATATAAATTGATAAAAAAAATAATCACCCCGCGGTTGTTTTAAAAAAATTCCATGAAACTCTTCGGGAACCTATCGAAGGATAACCTTCGTCGAGCTTTGCAAAAATGTTGTTCGTTTTGCGCTATCTCACTTAGTTTCCGAAATATTCGCCATTTTATAAAACTCCCATTTTAAAATGGTCGGTATTTGTACAAAATTTTTGCTCTAGCAGAGTGTTAATATATTGCCATAATACAAATGGGCCAGGTCCGGAAGACATACCGAAGAGACTGTTTTCTAAAAATTCCATAAAACCTTTCGGATTCAAAATCAAATAAATCGTGACTTAAAAAAAATTATTTTAATTCTCGAATCAAATTATATTCGAGAATCAAAATAATTCTTTTTTTGATTTGCGAATCAAATCAAAATTAATTTGATTATTTAATTGAAAATTTAATTATTCAAATTGAATTATTATTCTTCTAATAAGATAAGGATTGAATTATGGTAGTAAGGTTGGTTGAAAAGTTCCTGCGCTCACCAAGAGATGGCACTGCTAGCTCCAAACTTTTTTTTCTCAAGTTGGTATAACTGTCCTGAGAACACATGCAAAGTTGCAAGTCATTCTGTCAGTTCTTTCTTTGTTTACAAGCCATTTGAAGTTGACGTGTCATTGATTTTTTCAATATGAAAAAATTGAATATCGTGCAGTCATTAGATTCTTTGTTTTGAAGGGTTTAAAAGCAAAGAAAATTTATGAACAATTGTTAGAAGTGTATAAGGAGTTCTCACCTTCAAAACGCACCATTGAATTTTGGGCTGGTGAATTTAAACGTGGTCGTACCAGCCTTGAAGACGATCCAAGCGAAGGACGACCAAAAACTGCAACCACAGCAGAAATCATTGAGCAGGTACATAATACGGTTATTGAAGATCCAAGTTTGACTAAGCCTAAAATTGCATTAGCAATTTCGTATGAATTAACAATTCAACAAAAACGGGATCGAAAACAAATTTCTCAGTGTAATTTGAAGCGTTTTAAGCCGAATAAAACCGACTTCTTGCGTCGTTTTATAACTATGGATGAGACTTGGATCTACCACCATGATCCTAAATTGAAACAAGAACGTTTACAGTGGACTGAAGCTGGTTGTTCATCTCCAAAGCAGGTGAAGTCACAACGATCAGCAAAGAAGGTTATGGCATCAGTTTTTTGGTATGCAAAAGGAATTTTGTTGATTGATTATCTTCAGAAAGGTAAAACAATCAACTCTGAATATTATTGCAGCCTTTTGGATGAAAAAATTCGTGAGAAAAGACCTGGTTTAAAAAAGAAAAAAATCATTTTTCATCAAGACAATGCACCTGCTCACAAAAGTGTTTTGACGATGGCTAATTTCAAAGAATTAAAGTACGAATTGCTTGAACATCCACCATTTTCACCAGATTTGGCTCCCAGTGGCTACTATCTCTTCAGAAATCTCAAACAATTCCTTCGTGGAAAGCATTTTTCGTCGAATGAAGAGGCCATAGCAGCCGTAGACGGTTATTTTGCAGAGCTTCCGAAAAAATAAGGATGGAATAAAATTATTGGAAGATTGGAACAAGTGTATTGAGCTTCTAGGAGATTATATTTCGTAACAAAAACAGTATTCTTTCATTTCGAGCGCAGGAACTTTTCAACCATCAGAAAAATTAATTTGTCAAAATTTAAATCAGATTTGGAAATTAATTTAAAGGTATGTCTAGCGACGTACGTCTTGTAAACACAATGTTGCTAATACAAATTAATAATTGATAACGGGACGTTTAAAATGCCAGTTCTTATTAGAAAACAACAAAAAAGATAAATTAACAATGTTGGATATTTTGTATTAAAAAATTATTTGTTACCCTGAGTGTTATTAAAATTATATTTTTTGATAAAAACTTAAAAAACTGATTTTGTTTAAAACCTATTCAATACCAGTACGATACCGGTATTAAGAGAAACGGTTATGGAATACCGGCATTTTTCGATATCAAGATTTTCGGTATTGGTATCGGTTATCAATTTGAAAGGGGTTTGAAACGGATAAAAGGTATTGGTAAAGCCCGTATGACACTAGATTTATTTTGTATTGCATTTATATTGACATCAAAGTAAAACAAATGGAAATTTTCCTTCTCAACATCCATTTGACATATGCTGACCCATTCTATATAGTTGAACTATTCGCACTCATTATTTTCCCATAAGGAAATTTATCAATTTTTCCTCAATACAAAAAAAAACCTGGATTTTATACAACGATAAATCCTATGTAAAACTTGCTAGTTGCTAGTTCTATTAATTCAAATCATATCAAGGGCACTGCCTTATCGACCTCGTTTTCACAGATTGCTATTTTGTTATATAAGTATGTAGTGGAACCCTTCATACTTATAATTTTTTTCTTAAATTTTGCATTTCTTCTAATTAAAGCCTATATGACACTTGCTAGTTTCTAGATTCTTGTTTTTTGGGTCATTAATGCAAATCATATTAAGTACAATACTGCCTTACCGACTTCAATTTGACAGCTTGCTGTTTATTCTACTTTTCATATAAGTTGACCTACCTTCTAATTTAGATTATTAAAAAGAACTTATGCTCTTGTCAAAAGTCTTTAGATTAATTTATTTTATTTTTTTTTAATATTTGTATTTTTATTTTTATGTGTGCGTGTAAATTATTTTAATATTTTCGTGATAATACATTATTTTTGTTTTTCTAATTCATTTAGACATCTACGACAATTTGGGCTTATGACTGAAGATCCTACTCTGTGGTGGAAAGCAGGTTTAGGTGTTGCTGCAGCTACTGTTTTAGGTTTTGTAGTTTTAAAAGCAGTCCATGGTTTAACTTCTCCTTCACTTTAAATTAAAATTATCTCTAATCAATTCCCAATATGGTGTAAATATCGAGCAATTGTTTATCAAATAAGTATAATTTTCGTTTTGGCAGAGGTTGATCAAATCAGAAAAAAGAAATTTCATGTTTTTTTTTTTATATAATATAAACCAAACATAATATACATATATATTTTTTATATATTAACTAAGTACATTTATAAAAATTATTATAAATAATTACGTTGTATATAAATTTGTAGCTTCCTTATTATTATAAATGATATTCGTTTTAACTAATCCTTATTTGTGGTATTTATGCATCTTCTATCCCGCTCCCAAACTGAAGAATCAAATGACTTTTTGAAAATATTAAGTTAAATTTAAATTAAAATAAAAAATTTCGTTTTGTAATAGACCTGATTTTAATAAAAAATTCTATTTTATTTTATTATAAATTCCATCTTTTGTTTTTAATTTGAAATAAATTATATTTTTATTTTAATATAATAGTAATACAAATACTGGAATTATTTCCAGTATGAATTTATCTATATTTTTAATCCATTTCTGTGTGTAGAATTTAAATTTATTCACATTTATGTTAGCCGGCTAAGTGTTAGATTTAATTTAAAAATTGAATTTTTTTCGAATTAAAAAATAAAAAATATGGAATTTAAAAAAAAATAAAATAAATCCGGTGACAAAAAAAAAACAGGCCTAATATTTTTCTAATATATATTAATGTATAACTTTAATGGCAATGAATATGTATTTAATTATAAAAATTACTTTTACTGTATAGAAATTAAAATAAAAAATTTAAAAAATCCCATGTAGCAATATTAATTTGATACAGTGTATACACAGTAGAGGTGTTTAACTTTGTATTTACATTTTTCAAGATAAGTTGTAAAGCCCATGAATGGGCTAAATTGATTTCTTTGTATGTAAAAACTTTTTAATATAAAGTTTTGGGCCATTCCAGGCGGAAATCGATTTGATTTTTTTAGAAAAAATTGTTACTAAAGATATCTTTTTACACCAAATGATAAAATAATCGTTATGTATAACAAATGGAAATCGGATGAAAAAAATCCAAGTAATTACAAATGCCGCATGCCAATAATTTTTCAAACACCACTAGGTTGGAAAATTAAAGAACAAATTTGTATTTTTTAATGCTACATAAAAGGTCGTACGATGTTATTTTGGGTAAAGTCTAAGCAAAAAATTCTCTCACTAAACCATAAAAATTTCCAAAATACTGCGAACGCACAAAACCACATTTCATACCCAAAAATAATAGTCAAATTTATTTATATTAAAAAACAGCTTAATTAATAAATATATATGAAAAAGCAAATAACTATTTACATTTTCAAATGTATTTTTCATTATTAAGAAGGGAAAGTTATTTATAGTAAATTTTTTATTTAAGTTTAATTTTTTTCACATATGCACAACAGCTGATTTATTAGCAGCAGGAGATGATTTCACAGTTTTACCATTTTACCCAAACAAAAAGTACGGGTAATTTCTGGTAAAAAGAGAAACACAATTATTCTCTCATGAACACTCTCATTTACCCAATTTTTGTTACAAGAAACGCTTTCTGGTAAGATTCGGTTCCCGCGGGCACGTACGTCGAACACACCTATTATTTGTATATTTTTAGATCCATAAATACTCAAAGATGAAGTTTTGTTCCCCTAAGATAGCATTAACAATAAACTCTAATTTCAAAATATTTAAACTTTGCTCAATAAAATTTAAAAAATAAATAAGTTTTGCACAGTGGGGTTTAATTAAGTACATCATAAGAAATAAAAATACCAAGTATTACATACGTATATCCCTCGTTTAATTTACTGAGGCAGCTATTAAATTTCCTCGGATTTGAAGAAAAATGTTATTGTTATTTTATTCAGTTTCAATTAATGCCAACTACAGTACAGTTAAAATTGAACCACGCCAAAAGTCAATTTTTGATAACAAAATATCGTGGAGATACCCCATATTTGGTTGAAAGTTGACTAAACTATTTTCTGTAACTGGTAATTTAAATTTAAAAATAAAAAAATCGAAATTAACCCTTTCATATTTAATTTTTTTAGTTAACCCTTAAATGCATAGCGTAGCCATTTGGCAACAAACCGTATTTTGTGTTAAAAACACTGGAATACAATGTCGCAATTTCGTGCAATGGGGCCGCTTGTATTTCTTCTTTGATTTACAAAATCGTTCCTGAAGAACAAGAATTTGATTCTCTTCTTCTCTTTCCGTTTGCAAATTTTTGAAAATTTCAATTGTTTTTTAAAATATGGTTTTTAGCATTTTCAACTTCTTCGAGACTAAAAGCATTAACTTAACTCTGCTATCTAGATATAATGCTGCAATCAAAAGTGGATTACTAATACAGTGGTTTTCTCTTTTTATAGTACGAGTATTTAAATATAATTCTTATGAAAATGGTTTTGTTTTGTCATCTTTTGTTAGCTCTTATATAACACTAAGCCAGATTCTGTTAAAATCACCTAAAGTCATCTGTCATCTTTTTGTAGTTTCAGCGTTAAATTTTTAACAGGTGCAAAACCTTCTACGAATTCTTCACAAATATTATCATTCATAGTTAATGCAGCATCCAGTAGTTTCGAACAAAAACTTATGTATTGAACCATGTCATAACTCGAATTCCATCTAGTTTGACTAGATTTTTTCAAGTTTTGCTTTTTAGCTGAAGAAGAAATTTTTGGTGTTCGCAATTTGTTGCAAATAGCTCAACATTGATCAAGTATTTTTTTACAAGGACTAGATATAGTGTGGAATGCAAGAAATCTAATTAATGTTGTTTATGATTTTTTTTATCAAACATTTCCCACGCCATGAACAGCAAGAATATTTTTTTTTATATTTTTAAACCCGAACCTGGTTAAATTTTTCGGTTTTGAACCCGAACCCGGGTTCAAAGTTTTTATAAACAGCGAACCTGAACCCGTTTGGGTTCGGTTTTAGTCCCTGGTTATGACAATTAAAGAAAAAAAGTGGCTCTTCTCTTTCTATTCGTTAAAATTTTTAGACACTTGTTTTTTCCAAAAAGTGCAATTAACCCAAAAAAAAAAAAAAAAATAAATAAATTATCTGAAGTGTTATTTCTTCTATAAAATTAATTTGGATTTAACATAGGTGTATTTTTATTAATACCAATAATAAAACATTATTAAAAAGTAAAAAATAATTCGTAATAACTCTTTGTAGCCATTTTGACAACTCCTATTTTTCAATAAAAATCATTTTTTTGTTAATGTTAAATTTTTTTTTAGTATTTTTCTCGGGATATACATGTATCCAGTAATCATATATAATAAAATGGTTTGAAAAGAAGAAATCATGCATTTAAGGGTTAATGAGTTTTTGCACTACATAGACGATATATTATGTACACTTAAAAAAATAAGTAAAAAAGGGCTAAATTCGGCTGTGCCGAATCTTTGAATACCCTCCACCAAAGGGGATGAAGATGATATACGTATATACTAAATTTTGCATGAACTGTAATATGAATATGTTTTGTCAATTTATGTAACGAACTTTTGTTATTTAGTTCTAGCAATGTTATTTACAGAGGTCTGCTCTGTTAGCGACTTTAACATTGTTCATTTTTACGTTAACTTAGTTATCAGAGTAACACACATATAGCTCTAAGAATGTTATTATTCTCTATGTAAGACAATAAATGTAATCGAACAATAAGAAGACTTAATAACATTTTTACTTACTTAACAGAAAAAAAATAGATACAGAAAAATTGTACAAACTTGTATGGAAAATTTAGAGGTACCTTCACATTTTCACTCATAACTTTTGAACCGCTTGACGGATTTTGCTCATTTTAAATACCAAACTGCTCGGGAGGATGTTCAATAATCTGGGTAAAAATAGGCACCCCCGCTTGCGTCTTCGCGTCGTGATTTCAACAGACAGACAGACGGACATCGCTAAATCGACTTAAAATTGCATAAGGATCACGAATATATATACTTTATGGGGTCTTAAACCTATATTTCGACATATTACAAACGGAATGACAAACTGATATATACCCTCACCATTTATGGTGGAGGGTATAAAAATGAGTAATAAAAACTAAAAAAAAAATATTAAACATCAAAAAATTATTTTTTACAATATTATATTTGCAAATATGTTTCAAAAACTAAATATAAAATACAATTACCCCCCCCCCCCCCCCCCCCACACAAAATAATAAAAACATTCATTAAGATTTCTTCCATCCGTTATGTACGTATAATAATGAACGCTTTAGTAAATATCCATGTTTTATTGAAACAAAAAAAATACTTTTTTTACTATCGAAAACATTTAAATAAACTGTTCACTTTTTAACTAACGCATTAGAAGAAGACGCACTTGTTGTAGCCGGTGCCATGCAATTACCATCAGGATAACGTTTTTGAAATTGTGTAATTAACTCTGGATCAACCAAACGGATACCATCGAGTTGATTACCTAATGTAATCCAATTTGGTTGAACGTTGTGTGGTCTACCAAATAGTTCAATTTTTCTCGAACCTGGACTTAGACGTTCGATAATGCCATAAATTTCATCAGGTTTATGTGAAGTGGCACGAACTTCAGCCACAATAACATCGCAGTCTAGACCGCGATTTAGATTTTTAGGTTTGCCTTTCATGCCTACCAAACAATGTTCTTTGCCATGATTTAACCAATGACCAGTACGGCCAGTGCGTATGATGCGTTGTAGTTGATTTGTTTTAACCCAAATTAATTCATCAACACGTTCGTAGCTGTAAAAAAAAAACAATGGTTAGTTATTTTTAAATCGACTACAGTAAAATCGTTTATAAATAATCACCCCCATAACGTTAGACACTCTCTGCCTAATTCCATAGCTCTGCCCGTAACCCATAGGAATATTAAACCATCATCTTGTAAGGCTGGGACACCCAACTGTCTCATTTCATCATCTGACATTGTGCCATATGGTAATTCCATATGAATATCCCATGGTGGATCAGCCATAACGACAGCAAATTTACCCAATACGGTCATATCCAAATAGCGTAGATCACATTGTATCCATTGGGGAGGATATAAAGTAACGCTAGGATCTACGCTACGCTTAATAAATATGTTTGTTTTAACATCTGTGGGTTTATTGGTATTTATATTCGGCAATGTATCAACTTCATAATGCACATACTTGCAGGTAGCCATATGAAAGCAAGTATTTAAAAAACTGCAGTCACCCAAAGATTCATCCGTATGAGATTGTATAATTTTTTTAAAATGTAATTTAGTACATTTACTATTCCGCATAATAACTTCGTCACTTGTTTCGTCTTGTGCTTCTTCAATTGCGTTGTCTTTAACATTATCAGCTACTATTTCACCGTCTTCTGTTCCGGAATCATTAGCTTTTGTTTCCTCATTCTCAACTTCAGTTTCATTTGGTTTTAAGCGTTTTTCTACTAACTCTTCATTTATATCGCTATCAGCTGTATTGTCTTCTGAGGCTAATCTCTTGCGTGAATTTATTTTATGTTCGTTTTCTAATTGTTCTTTCTTTTTCTTAGCTTCCATTTCAGCCATGGCCTGTTGAGCTTTAAGACATTCTACTTTAGTGCCATGTGGACAAAATTCCATTACTTGCGCACCACCATGAGATTTAAATTTTTCTGCTACGGAACGTTCTTTAGCAGTTGGTTTTGTTAGCAGCTCTAAGATTTCTTCACCAACTTGTTTCGATTGTTTTTCGCGCGTAGAAGGCATGGAAAGAAGAGACTAAAAAATAATTGATTTTATTTTTAATAAAAATTGTTGAAAAAATCAAATAATAAAATTAATTTAAGGGTGGGTGCGAACTGGCTATAGTAAACTTAATTTAGGCCACCTCGGATTTAGTTCAGAATTTATTTAGCCACTTCGCACAGGGCCAAATAAAACAATTATATTTAGGTAAAAATAGTTGCAATTTTTATAAAATTATAATCATTTGTCGTACCATAATATCATCTGAATCTGCATTGGCATTAGCAACCTTACGTTCTGTACTATCTTCACTTTCATCTGGTTGATCATTGCTGATATTATCTTCGAGCATGTCTCCATCTTCAACTGAAATTTAAAAATGTTTTTTTTTCTTAAATACAATTCAAATCCCATATCTTTCAAGAAAAAACTTACATAATTTTTTATATTTTCTCTTATTTTCTTCGGTCAAATCAAAATTATCATTTATGAAATTCTTATAGAGATCTAACAGAATCTTATTTTCCAATGAAATTACTTCACAACCACTTTCCTCACCAATAGTAACACGTTTTATACAAACACCTCCCTGTTTAGCTAATTTATTTAACATATAATTAACACTTTCTGCGGTTACAGAACATTTTGCAATGAGCGCTACCTTTTCCAATAATTGTGTAGAAATAGTCGGCAAAACCAGCGAGGGAGTTGTTAATATTTCCAACAGGGCTTGTTCCACAACAGTGACAGACTCTGTGTATGGAAAATTCTCAATTATCATTACTCCCAATCACAGCTTCAATAACTTACCATTTTCTGTTTTTCTTATTATTGTTGAATTAGTAACATTACCAGAATTAATGGTAACTCTTGTTGTTGATGCCGTTAGTAAATTTGATGCACCCGTGTCCTGTAGAATACCATGTCTTTCTTTTTTACGTTTTTCCAATTTTTCTCGTAAAGTATTACGCTTACTTTTTAGCGCCTTAATATCATCCCATGCATCAGTCATATTTAATTTAGTTGTATAATTGAAATTTAATTTTTATTTTGAAAAAAGAAAAAATTATAATAAATCAACAAAAAATCATTTTTCCAACAATTAGTAGAGTTGTGTCGTTCGTCAGCGAACTAGTTCAATTGTACTATTCACTGTAAATACAAAACTCCAAACGCTCTTTTAATCAGTCGATCAGTTATTATTTTTGGTCGGTGACAATTTTATATCTTTTTAAATAAATTTAAAGAAATATTCAATTTTTAAGCTAAACAAAAACATTTTTCCCACAAAATTGAAGCGATTGGAATACAGGAGCAAATTAATCAAACTAGAAACGAACCATGATATAACAATACCAGGTAGGCAAATATTAATAAGACATGTTCTATCGATTATAGTAAAAAATTTCATACAAAAAGCATTAGACTATCAAATAAATATGCCAAATTCTCCATATTGATCATACCTGGTATTGTTTTGCTATTGAGCTATCACACATTAGAACAATTGTGCTGGCATAACATGCCAGTTTGTTGGCAAGCGGGCGAAGAAAATGGTTTTTTGGTAGCGTTAAGTTTCAACCAGCTTCTACCCCGCATTAGCAACTCAAAACCAATACAAGCAGATTTTAAAACACGCCAAACGTTAAGTGAATACAAAAAACACTACACACATAGCATTGTTTACGTAAACATTTTATGCCAGATAAATATATAAACCCTGTGTTACCGAGAGAATAAAAATTGTGCGCTTGAATATTAGCCTGGTGTGTAATAGCTCACTTACATGTGTGTTATCAGTTTATAGTGCATGTTGGTGTTAACAACTTCCCGCAAAATACACATCACATATCAACAAAAAATGGCACAGCGACAACTTTTAACAGAGATCTGCTCCGGGGAAATTAATATTTTGCGGCGGCAGTACATTATATTGTGACGACGGCTACCATTTGAAAATTAATTTTACCGTTGTTATAAAAAAAAATCAAAAATATACGAGTATATTTTATGTAATTAAGCAACAATATTTGTTTAATATTTTTATAGTTAATATGCGGAATTTATTTTGTGTAAGCTGATGAAAAAGTGGCTAGTCGATAGCAGCCGGCACTAAGCCGCTGCCGTAGTTGTTTTTTTTGTCAGCCGCCTTCACAATGCCTTATCGGGATTTGGGAAATACTAAAAGAACGCTGTTTTTTTTAGTAAAAACGTAATTTTGAGGAAAATTTTATATTTTCTCATAAAATAATTGTTAAGGATCTACAAAAATGGTTAAGTTAACACCTGAATTAATAAATCAGTCAATGCAATTTATAAATCCATGTCGAGAACGTGAGCTAGATTTACGCGGCTATAAAATACCACAAATTGAAAATTTGGGGGCCACGCTCGACCAATTCGATACCATAGATTTGTCCGACAACGATCTCAGGAAATTAGATGGATTACCGTATTTACCACGTCTTAAATGTTTGTTATTAAATAATAATCGCATACTCAGGATTGGAGACGATTTACAGGACTGCGTGCCTAACCTTAATTCCGTGATATTGAGTGGCAATAATTTGCAGGAATTGGGGGATTTGGAACCATTGACCCAACTAACACATTTAGAAACTTTATGTTTGCTAATGAATCCTGTGTCGACAAAACCATACTATAGAGAATATATGGCATATAAATTTCCGCATTTAAGACTACTGGATTTTAGGAAAATTAAACAGAAAGATCGCAAGACTGCTCAGGATTATTTCCGCTCCAAACAAGGTAAAGAAATGTTAAAAGAAATAGCTAAAAAATCTAAATTAAGTGCAGCAGCTGCGGCTCATGCCGAGGCCACCGGTAAAGCATCTGCCGGAGGTGGCAGATTTGCAAATCCCGATGATCTACAACGTATACGAGATGCTATTAAACGAGCCAGTTCTTTGCAAGAAGTCGAAAGATTATCACAAATATTACAAAGTGGCCAAATACCGGATAATTTTGTTTTAGGACAAAATGGTTCAACACACAATGGTACCAACAGCAACGCGCAACATCATAACAATGTAGCTATGGAACATTAGCAATTTAGTTGTATATCTTCTTTTTTTTAATTTATAATTTTTAGTTTTTTGTGAATTCAAAAATATATAAATTCAAAAGATAAAGAAAACACTCATGATTATTTTTAAAATAAACATTTTTATTTCTTCCAAATTTTTCATAGAAAAATAAAGAATTTTTTACGAGGGATTTGTATATGCCTTTACTATATAAGAGAAATTTAAATTGAAACCATTTAAAAACGAAAGTATCTTAAATTATATTTTAATCATCCGAGAGACATAAATTAAAAACTGGAAAAATTTGGCTTTTTGTTATAATAATTTCTTTGTTGCATAGGAATCATTTAGTGTAGCGTATTTGATTTTAAATGGACAAAACAAACAATTCAATTTTAATTAACTACTATTATATTCATCTATGGTTTTGTGTATTGCTTGTTGTTTTTGCTGTTTCAAAGATTGATTCCTTTGGCCTCCATAATAGCGTCATAATGTAGACCAGTATAAAAAATAATCCATGTCACTAGAAAACCGGCAAAGGAAGTCATAAATCCTTCTTTAATTAATTCCCAAGCACCACCATAAGCCTCCTCGTCAATATTTTGGAAGTTAATGGCATAAATGTAAACGACACCACAACTAATACCAGCAAATCTAAAAAGAGCAAAGAAAGAATTATCAAATAGGAAATTTTTAATTCTTTAGAAATAATTTTGTGAAAAGTACTTACAAAACTAAACCTAAAAAGCCTTTTAGGGGTACAATGCCCCAAATGACACCTAAAATTATACCAAAAATTTGACGCGACCAATAGACAACATCCAAAAATTCATCCTGTAAAAAAAACGAGAATAAAGAAATAAGTGTTTTTTTTTATCGATAATGTGCTTTTCTACAAATGTTTTATCAAAGTACAGATTTTTGAGCCCAAGTTAGTTTGGAAGTAAATAAAGTAACCACCGATGAAAAAATTCTTTATTCGTAAATATACTTTTTTGTAAACTTTATTGTTTTCTCGATACCGACTTTTTGTAGTGGGGCCAAACCAGTATTATTAATTAAAAACATTTTTGATTAAATAAAATTATGTAAACATAAATATCCTGAAAATAGTTTGTATTCCCGCAGAAATAAGTTTTAACGGTCGAGTAAGCCAAATTCAAGTAAGCAGAATTCAGGGGTGTTTGCTTTTTTTCTTAGTTTAAGCCAGTTTTTTCGTACTTTTGCGAAAAAGTTTTCAAAGTCCACATAAAAAACATTATATTAGTTTTTCAGATAAAAAATTATTTTGGAATTGTGCAAAATTGCAGTGGATTTTTTTTGTACAATTGATAACTGTAAATTCAAATATTATATATAACAATTTTTTTAAAAAGGCGAAAAATCAAAAATTGTTTTTTGTCAATATAAAAAAAAATAAAAATATCAATAATATACAAATCAAGAAGAACGAAGAAAACTAAAAGAATTTTCAGCTAGTGTTTTAATCTAACAAATTTGCAATTTTTGAGAAAAAATAACGAATCGACCTATTTTCACCGATTATTCCATTCAAATAATTATTATAGTTTTAAACGTTATGTTTCGCTATTAACCGAAATAGAGGCGATTAACCAAATTGGAAACACTAATACTTTATGTACACAGAATAAAATTACAAAAATCTGTTTTTAGTATGGAACATCGTACATAAAACGTTTTTGTAAATACAAAAAACTTTTTATTTTTTTGTAACTTTTATTTTTATTTTCAAATAATTTTTATAGAAAAAGTAACAATCTACAAATATTTCTAACAAAAAATTTTTAGAAATCGAATTTAAATTTAAAAAAAATATTTTTAATTACTTTGAATTTTGTGATACTTTTTTCTGTGTACACATGAGTATTTACCGGAAAAATATTTTAAACTTTATATTCACGCCAACTCAAAATGGAACGGAATCCCATCAAATTATAGTAACATTGGACACATTGTAGACCCTTTAGTCGATGAACACATATTAAGACTTAAACTCAACTTGTTAAAAGTCAATAAAATTATCCATTTTCTCCCACAACTTTTGAACGGCTACAACATTTCAATTTTTTGTAAAATAACCTGTGTAAAAATTATTTAAAGAGATAACGCAGAAAAACGGCAAGTACCATTGAATTCTGACTACTCGAATTAAGATTACCTGCCTGGTGTACCGCTTGTTGCATTAAGTATTTAATTGTAGCACAGTGTAATTTTGAATAAGAAAAACTCTAATATCGATTTTTTGCTATTTGTATACCCCATTCAAGCCCATTGACATAAAAACTTTATCACAGACAACCACCAACGTTATGATCAATCTATTTATAATAAATATTTTTTTTAATTAAATTCTTTATGAATGCCAGCATGCTTTTAATTGCTTTCCCTTATCTATTTTCTCACCTTGTCCGGCCATTCAGATTTTGCTGTTAATGCTCTATTGCATATTTCTTTGATGGAAGAAGACTTGGTACTACCACTGGTATTGTGTTGTATGGTATTTGTTCTCGTAGACATTTTGATTGTTTAAATTTAACTTATAAGATAGAATTAAAAGGAGAAAAACAAATTTAAAAATTAATTAAATGCAATTTCACTATACGAAAAGCACCGAAAAGAAAAAACTTGACGTGTGAATAGTTGCACTGCTGAAAACGAATATAGAACACAAATGTCAAAATGACGGCAAAAATTCACCATCACACAGGGTGATGAATATTGATATTTTATTTTTAAACTAAACACCTTGTTGCCAAGCTCATCGTATTTACATGCATCAAAATTCCTAAACTTTCACTATTCACTTAATTAAAAAAAAAAAAACAATGTAAATATTTGAAAATGTTAAATTTTGAGATAAAATATGTGTGTTCTATGCAAAGTTTAACGTCTCTAAGCCATTATTTATTACTGTCTTCAGTAGTGAATATCAAAATATCGTTATTTCTCGCATTTACTTTACACTCTAAATCTAGTTTAAACTGGATTTCGATCATATGGCACTGCATACTATTATACACAGTTTGTTTTCACACAAATTTTGGGTTTATCGTGATTGTGGTTTTCCTAGAAAATAAAAAATAAATTTTTGCAATTTAAATAAATAAATTACGATTTGAGGCTATTAAAGTTCGACTGAAATAATTTCATGTGAAAAACAATTTTACTGTACTTTACACTGAATTCACTGTCTGGGAAATCACGGTCCTTTTCAAAGAAATCAATTATTTCCTTTAGGTCAATTTTAATTCTCTAGTCCCTCATTTATTTCAAAAGCTCTTGACAATTTTGTACGCCATTTTGTAGCGAACTATATTCCCTACAAATTTGATATAAGTAACTATAAGCATTAACACTAAACGATGACATGCCAAATTTCTATATGCATGGCATATAGCTTTGATAGCTTTCCGTTTAAATTGTCCCTAATAAAAATATGAACAATTGAATTAAAAGAGCAAAGTTGTCTTTCATAAAACAGGATAATTTCAAATTGAACTAGTTCGTTCACGAACGACTATTTGACACATCAAAAGGCAAGTGAAGAAAAAAAAAATCACAACAATTACGTCAAAACAACTAATTTTTCTTATAAGAAATTTTAATTAATTTTTGTGATTAATTACGAGTAAAAACTGTTATTCGTCTAATTACTAACTGCAAATATTGCAACTTATAAGTAGCCAAACTGCATCTATTTTGTTGTTAAACAATAGATATTGGGTGAAAATTTCTATAAGCATCGAGTGCTGAGTAATGGCAGAATCAATAGTCCAAGATTGGCTGACAGATTTTCAACGTTTACAGGGTCAACCTTCTGATGTTACAGAGTTTGCCAATGATCATGACAGCGATTCGGAAATAGCGGAGGCCATTTTTATCATTTTACATGATCGCCAACGTCATGAGTCATTGGTCCATGATATTTGCCAACAATTGTTGGCTTTTTATCGTAGCACGGAAAAATCATTACAAAAGTTCCCATTACAATTTATACCTGTTTTAATTTATACGTACCTGCATGCCGTAGCCAGTGGTGATAAAAAGGGTGTACGTAGCTTGGAAACACTTTTAATTTGCATTTACAATGGAGAAGTGTCTACAGAAGAAGGAGGTGAAAGGGTGGTACAATTTCGAATGCCCATATTGGCTCAAGCTTCGGTATATCACGAGGAAAAGAATCTAAATATGACAGATTTACGACGCTTTGAGGATAATTGTAATCGCGAAGTTAAATGGGGTCCACATCAACGTATTGAGGCGATAACAGCTCAAAATCGATTGAGGATAATGACTGCTTTGCTGTTTTGTTACAATCAACAAGTTAGTTTAACACAAAAATCGGCCCTCATTCATTTGTGTCGAGTATCTTCGCAACTGGTAACGGAAGGATTTAATACAAAGACCACACATGCTCATAGGATCTCATATGGGTAAGTTAAAAAACATAGTAATCCATAACTTATTTTTCGCAAAAAAAAATATACTGATCTTGAAATCGATGATATTTATTATAGATTATTTATTAAAAATATAAAAAACAGGCTATGTTTATCATAGGGCGTTAGATTATAATTAATTGTCCGAGCTCCCCGGTGAGGCAAAAAAATACAATTTTTTAGTACACAGAAAAATAAGAAGTAATAAACACTTCATTTGTATATTATTTTTATAAAAATAAATGTAATATTAATTAAGAATAAATATTATCAAAACACTGGAACGGGCGAATTCTATCATAAGCCATCCACACAGAGGATTTAAATAGCTCATTGAAGAATTCATCAGGAATACCGCCCAGCAAAAACATGGAAATGACGGGTCGTCGCAATGATAGGTATTTTCTTTTTTCATTACTTTAAACAATAAAATATTGACCTACTGATAATGGGTAAAAGAAGTACTTATATATACACGCAAAATAATGATTTACTGTCAGTTGTTTTTTTTTACCATTATATTTATTAATTTTTTTTGAAAAACAACAGAAAAATATAAAATTATCTGCTGTAAAATTCATTTTTTAAAAATTTTAATATTTTTTTTACAATTCTATTACAAATTATTCTTGTCGATTTCCTTAAGTAAGAAAATTTTTACTTGATTAAGGTACACTATTGTTTTATTAAGAACCACTTTTTTCTTTACAATGAGTAACCGTACTTGTAATTCATTATTCTCACTATTTTAGTAAACGAGATTGTAATGAAAGTAATAAAGCTAGTAAATAGCCTGGTAACTAGTGAAACACTTGTGTGCTACTAACTTCCTTAATTATTTGGTAATGTCTGTTTTTGATTACCAATTATAAAAGAAATTTATTGCAGCTCATTTAAGTCGGCATCCTTTTCTAACAACATGAAGAAATTTATATTTTTTCTATTTTAACAGATTTAGCAATATAATCCACTTTTTGTTTTTGAGTTACATTAGGATAAAACGAAGATAAATGATCCCATTTTTTATTAGCAATTTATCAAAATATTTGTTATTGTTGTCTCCAAAAATAACACACTTATCTTTTGACTTAAAATGTAATCTACTTAGAATTGTTCACTAGGATATTAATTTCTTAGGGGAATTAGCAGCATAAACTAACAGAATTGTCAGATTTTGAGAAAACAAAGTCTTTGATCTTTGTATTTTTTTATATTTGTTCTATTTTAACATATTTAGCAATATAATCCACTATTTGTTTTTTAGCTACATTAGGCTTAAACGAAGATAAATGATCCCATTTTTTATTAGCAATTTATCAAAATCTTTGTTATTGTTGTCTCAAAAAATAACTTAATAGATTTTGACTTAAATGTAATCTACTTAGAATTGTTCACTAGGATATTAAATTTCTTAGCGGAATTAGCAGCATAAACTAACAAATGTCAGATTTTGAGAAAACAAAGACTTTGGTCTCGCATTCGCATTACGATCAACCAACTTACTAGCAACAAAACGGAATCAGAATTAGTACGATGACGATGAGAGAGAGATGAGTATTACATTTAACAGTTGCAGTATAACTAACATTATATGAGTCAGAAACCCAAATTCTTCCTCTTTAAATTCACACTTTATTAGCATTTACATGATGTTTTCTAAACCACTTCCATGATATAAATTTGTAATAAAAGGTCATATACATATGTATAATGTAATTGAGTTATATCTGGGTATAATTGGAGTCACATTAAGACTCATATTTTTTGAGTATTTTCATGCTCCACTTGATATTTTTATATGTCCCCAAATCCTACTCCACATCTCTAGACTTGTTTAATCTTTCGTTTAAACCACTCGATTTCGGCAATATATAAAATTTCTTCTAGAATCTTAGTTTGCAATTATTTCTAAGATAAAGCGTCAATCACAGTTATCGTTTTCGTTTGACATAAGTCCATATAAAATTAATCAGGATCTATGTAGTTACCAATATAATTTTATATGGTTTAAAAGTTATATATCTATATGTGGACCATTGGTTCCCACTTTACTTTCACTTCACGGACCCCTTGATACATTTAATTAATTGTTGAAAAAATTATATAACTTCCCTGAAGAAGTCACCCAATGTGAAGACGAAATATTGGGAGGAAATAGCAAATAATCATTGTTATTTTTTGTAAAAAGATCTTGAACTCGTTTTGAAGGAATAATATAATATATTTTTTTTATGTAGAGACGAATTTTAAATTCCAAAATAAAAAAATTTTACAAGTTTATTATAAAACGCTTTTTTGCAGAAGAAGTAGTTTTTGAAATGTGAGGCTGCGATAATAAACCCCCGATGATATGTGACATCATACTAAAAATAAATTTTGTTTAAAAGATTATTTTAAGTGGTCTAATAATAGTAAACTTAAGTTTTTATATATGTATGGTGAGGGTAAATATTATAGTTTGTCATTCCGTTTGTGACATGTCGAAATATAGGTCTAAGACACCATAAAGTATATAGTATATTCGGGATCCTTATGCAATTTCAAGTCGATTTAGCGATGTCCGTATGTTTCAAAGGGGATCACGACGCGAAGACGTGTGTGCCTATTTTTACCCAGATTATTGGACATCCTCCCGAGCAGTTTGTTATTGAAAATGAGCAAAATCGGTCCAGCGGTTAAAAAGTTATGAGTGAAAATGTGAGGATTCCTCTAAATTTTCCATACAAATTGGTGTATTTTAGTACAATTTCATAGTAGCGAATGGTACATAATATATTTTCTCATATTTTTCCAACAGTCGCTTAGAAATTAATAATATTTTGTATTTACCTCAAAATATTTGTCACCTCAAACATTTTTTTCACCACTAACATTTTTTTTACCACAAAAAAATTTTTTACCTCAAATTTTTTTTTCACCAAAAACTTTGTTTTCCCATCCAAAAAATTTTTTCACCTCAAAAAATATACATTATTTGTACCAAAAACAGTATAGAAATTTTTTTTTAGGATATTGGTGGAGTGTATTCAAAGATTCGGCACAGCCAAATTTAATTCTTTTTTACTTGTTTTTATTATATCTAACAGATGCAATATACTGTTGCAAACTTTTGACTTGTTTTTTTTTTTCTTTCCAAGTTCGAGTAACGAGATTTGAAACAACTTACCCATAAACTTGAGATCATTTGCATTCATTGACTTTAGGAAAAATCTAGCTTATTATTTCAACAACATTGATTGTGCTTAATTTTAATTATAAATTTATATATAAATATTTTATTGCCAGTTTTAAATATTTTAAATTGTTTATTTCATAGGAAAGGAGTGTATGGTAGTAAGTTAGGAACTATATTGGTAAATTCTACAAATTGTTTAGTGTTTAAGATAATAATTTAGTATTAAAAAAAATCTTTTTTTTTTTATTAAACATTTTGTAATTTGAAAGCCTAGAGGCAATAAATAAATCTTTTACTATATTAAGGTTTTTACATAAGTAATTGATAACTAGACCTTAATCTAAAAATGCACGGAGCAGTTCCGATTATTGAATCCATTTCTAAAGTGAAACATTCTCATTTTTTGCTATTCTGTAATCCACTTTCGAATATTTTTTAACCAACATTCTTTTTTATTTGCTTTTTCAGTTCTGATCCATCACTGATGCCCAAATCAATGACACCACGCATTCCTTTATCCTCATCATTCCTTGTGGAATTAGTACATGCCATTTATTTTGCTATGTTCAATGGTTTTGGTACCGTAGCCATACAAACTCTGGAAGATATTCATAATAGAGCATGCTTCGAAATGTACACAGAGTTGATATTAATCACGAGCGCTGTACGTAATTCTTTGCATGCCAATCCCTCAGGCCAGCCAAGCGATGGACCCATGGGCCTGAGTGTTGCATTGACACCATCCACCAATACTGTAACCACCGCTGTTTCAAAATCAATGATAACAAATGCATCATTCCGTACGAAAAAATTACCCGACGATATACCCATACAAGTACAAGATTTGACGATGCCTCAGGCACCCCAACAATTGGCTAGTGTAACAGAAGAAACTGCCGAACAAACACAAAATGCTAAAGAATCCAAAGATTCAGGTTCCAGAAATTCCATTATACGTCCCAGTATGGAAGGTATTAAGGCTCAAGCTCATAAGGCATTAATAGCAGGTTTCAAAAAAACTAAAGGCAGCAAGGATAAGGATAAAGATAAGGAAGCTAGTGAAGCTGCAAATGCTGCTGCTGCAGCAGCAGCTGTCCATCAAACAAATGGTAATGCAACGGATGGCACCAAACCACCGCAGCGAAAATTAGATAAACATATGCAGCGCAATTCCCTAATGCATTTGCAAATGGAAGGATCTTCGTCGGCACCAGAGTTTGAAAAAAGTCCGGGTCCTGTGAAAGGTAAAACATATGATTCCTTAGATACTATGGAAATGTTGCCAATGCAATCGTTGTTGTCCAATGAAACCGGTAGTGGTAGTTTTAGTATTGACAGTGAAATGAATGGTGGTGCCCTTGTGACAAGTTCAAATGTTAGCGCAGGTTTAGTAGGTAGTGGCGGTGGAGGCGTTATAACAAACAACAGCAATAATAGTACAACTACAACCACCTCTTTAACTAGCAGTGACCTATTGACTACAAAAAGTTTTGATTCCAGCATTGAATTACCACCACTGAGTTCGGCAGCAGGTATTGTAGGCGTTAAAACAAATGATGCACTTTTGGATTAGTGCTTTTCTAAGGCTTCCAGTGGCCCGGGCTACTTATAAAATGGTTAAAATATATTTTGAATTGTATTATTTCATTATTATTTATCATTGGTGCAAGACATCGTTGGTTTAAATCAATTGTTTAGTTTGGGCGAATGAATACTTGAGGGTAGAGGTGTTTTATATACTTTTGTTTTTGTTTTTAGGATTAAAGCACTTCTTATAATTGTGCCAATATGTCATGGTATTTTTGCATTTGTTTAAATTTATATTTAAAAGCAATTTGTAGCTAAAAAAATTTCCTATAGAAATATTGATACAACATTAAATATTGACAGTTTTCAAGATTCGATAGAAATTGGAGATTTAAAATAAAAATTTAATAATTTACAAGTTAAATGGAAACGTTTTATTTTAAATAATAAATGAAAATTACTTTTTTTTTAGTTTTCCTTAAAAAAATACAATTTTTCGTTTAATATTTTCTCAATATAAAAATCTCCATTTCTAACGAAAACTACAAATTTTTAAAATCTTTTCAAGTTTAATAGGAAACTGTGTATTAATTTGCCTATAACTTTAGTTTATGGTATATTTATATTTTTCTTTTTATTTCATTTTACTCTCACATCATTGTTATTTAGGTGTAATATTTGCAAATCCTTTTGATAAAACCCTTTTTAAATTCTTTTACCTTAAAGTAAAAAAAATGTATAAAAACATTTAAAAATATTATATGTATGTATTCAATTAAGAAAAAAAAAACTAAAACAATTAAGTCAGCTAACTTATCTGAAAGTATGCTCTATATAAATTTATCCAGAGTTATTTTCACGAAAATTTTACTCATGATTAAAATTTGCATTAAAATAAAAGTCAATTTTACAATTTTTTCTGGATAGAAGCAGCTTTGTTTTGATAAAGTTAGCCGACCTTAATTTTGTTTTCTATTTAATTCGAATTTTTATGAAAATATATAAATTAATATAATATTGCATTATTGTTTTTTTTTTTTTAAACTTATTTAAGTAATTTTAAACTAATAAATTTGTTATTAATTATAAGTTTTTAAATAATTAAAAATTATTATTCTTTTTAACATTACTAATAAACAAGAAAAAAATTTCCCAAGATAATCATTCTCAACAATAGCTGTAACTGAAAAAAATTACTAAGACAAGGTTATGCAAAGGCTTAAAGTATTTCAAATACTCTGTCTGCATAACTTTTGGAATCCGTGAAGAATAAAATCCCCAAAATTAAATGAACTTATGCCATAACAATTTTCAAAATTGTAATTTTCAAATAAAAAAAATGTTAAATTAAATTTAAGACAGATTTGGGTTTCAAACTTATCTTTTATTTTATTTACTTTTTAATTCAAATTACAATTGAAATAAAAATCTTATATAGCCTGTTGTTAAACATGCCCCCTTTATCCGTTACACTGTGGTTATCATTTTAGGCATATGAATTAACAAAATAATAACCTATATAAATTTGTGTGTAAAAATAAAACCATATATATTATATATAATTAATATGTATGATATAATCTAAAACTGACTTATGAAAATCATAAATGTATTTATTGAACGTTAATTAAAATTAAAAAAACTCATGTTATTATTAATAAAAAGAAACAATAAAACTATTACATACAAAAAATAAATTCACTATATATTCAAATCCAAAATATTGCAGATTATTAATTTATTAAAATCTTTTAATCATGATTTACA
Organism: Eustalomyia histrio; assembly: GCA_949748255.1. NCBI lineage: Eukaryota > Metazoa > Arthropoda > Insecta > Diptera > Anthomyiidae > Eustalomyia > Eustalomyia histrio. The sequence continues at coordinate 19,752,217 of OX456527.1, read as the reverse complement.
ACAAAAATTAACACCGTTCACCAAAATTAGAATACTTTGGCTTTTATTATCATACTTAGCTGTGTAATGGAAATTTATACAACTAACTCACTGTCACTCTGTGTCAGTTGCCAGCAGCCGTGAACGTGACCACAAGATAATTTACCATTGACAAAAAACTTGTTAAATTATTTAAATTTCTATTGTTGTTTGAAGTTGTATGTATTTGAATATTCCTTAGTTATTAAATGAAAATTTTCTAGCTCTAGTCTTCCTTTGTAAAAAAAATAATTTTTTAATATTTAAATATTTCAGAAATGTTGTAAGCACTCGCGTTCAGAATGACAAAGTGAATGATAAGTTTTTAAAGCACAAATTCCTTCTATATAAAAACATCAAAAATCATTATATATTTTGATTTTACTTTCTCTAAATTAAACTAAATTTTTGTATTGGTTGCACCTTTGTATACTTAAGATATGCGCCAAGTTTTAGATATTTTTTTTAGAACTGCATGTTATCTTGATGTATTATTTTCAAGCTATTGAAATCGTGGTACACTTCTCCCCAAGTGTTTTAAAAAATAAGTTACTTAAAAATATTGTTGTTTACACTTCAGCCCTGAGTTTTGTTGCATGCGAGAATTGAAGATCCCTGTTTTACATCACTATACATTTACAATTTTATACCATTTTTTTAAATTTACCCTGTAAGAATATTCTTGGAACATCTATACCTTCTTTAACATTTAAGGTACGACGGTGTACATAGGAATTCGAAACAATTTCAAATCCATTATCCTCAAATAGTTTTGCCAACTCCTGCTCGGCAAAGTAATAACTTCTGGTGCCATCTTGACGCATATAGAAATTCTCTGCAATTTTATGACCAGACTTAAATCTTAATTGAGCCATGTCATAGCGACCATAATCACGGAATAGTATGACACCACCAGGTTTTAAAATTCGATGTAAATTTTTAATTACAACATCAAATTTTTCAGGTGCTATAGCGGATAGTACAAAAATCATAGAAATTATGTCCAAACTTTCAACTGGTATAAATTGATGTATAGTATCTGTGGTGATATCGCATTGAAAGGCTTTAATTTTTGTTTCATCATATTTGGAATTGGAACGTACAAATTCTATAGCTCTTGGTGAAAAATCACAGGCGTAAAAATAATTATTCTCTTGCCCCAACGCCTGTAATTCCTCCATTAATGGATATACAAAATTGCCCACACCACAACCCACTTCCAATAGTTTTCTACATTGATTGCCTTGTGTTGAATAATCCACATCACCATCTTGTATGAGTTCTTGAAATTCTCGTGTAGTCCATCTACGATCTTTGAAAAATCTTGTTTCATTACGTTTATAGAAAAGGTCCCAATGTTTTTGTGCTTGAGCCTCCAATTGTCGGGCTTTAAATTCAGATATCAATCGTTTATTTTGTTCCGCTAATTTTTGTTTTTCATCATCTGTGAGAGGTTTTTCATTTGTTGTAAAAATATCTTCTATTAATTTATTGTCAGTTTCCGGATTTTCCATTTTTTAAATCAAGTTTTTAACAACAAAATGTTTTTGGTAAATAATAGAGCCGTCACGTTCGGGAATGAACTAGTTCAATTGAACTATTCATATATAATAATAATAATAATAATAATTCCTATTCATTCACAATAGAGATATTTACACTATGTCAATTTTGCTACTGACAATACCGTTATGAAAAAAAATATATTTCTAGCAGTTTTCTCTAGCATGAAAATGTTCCTTTAAAACATTATTATGAATCCATTTTCTGGATTCTGGTTCCAAATTAAGAAAAAACAGTCAAACTTTATGTTATAAAATGTTTTTCCAAAACAATTTTTAAAATTTAAATTTTTATAATGGTTCTAGGTTTAATGATACTAATTTTGTCATATTAGCAGTGCTTATGTGGCAAGCTATCAAAGTTGGCTTACTTTATTCCCATAAAAAATTTCACATAAGCCAACGTTTAGTGATTTAACGCTTAACGTTACATATGTCTTTGCGTCGTGATTTTGTGTTCTCCTCAAAAAACATTTACAAACTACAGCCAACTTCACATGTAAACAACCGGCTAAAATCAGCTGTAAAAGTTTACCATTTCCGTTTGTGAGAAAATCAAACTGTTGCATTATTTTTTATTTATTTACTGCCAATTGTTCCAAACAATTTTTGTTAACAAAACAAAAAAAAAAAACAACAAGAAGATTGGCCAATAAATAAGGACTTGCGCGATAAATTGTTAATAAAACATGTAAGTTAAGCAAAAGAAACAACTTGCAAAATTCTTGTCATTGTGGGTAAGAACTTTGAAGAAAGCACATCAGGAACAAATAAAAGAAAATAACACGGAGGTCTCACCAAAAAGGTATATATGTATAAGGAAGACCTGACAACATTTTTTTTTCGGCCAAAACAAAACATAAAATGTAATAAATTAAGCAAAATTTTATTAAAAAAACTAGAAAATATAAAAATTAAGCAAAGTTTAGCAAAAATCTTTCTATGAAAAGAACAATCTTAATGGTTTACTCTTTTTCTTATTTTCTTTTAGTTACATTGAATTTAATTGCTTGAAATATGGAAGAATTCAAAACAATTACACCTACCACGTCGGTGGTTAAAATTTCATCATGTTTGGAAAAAATCTTTAAGAAAATTGTTGAAAGTCGTGAAAAGAAAGTGGCCGAGCATAATATTAAAGAAATTGAATTCTTGAAATCCCAATGTAAAGCCGAAAATGTCCAATTGGGTTTAATGAGTTGTCAGACGTTTGTACGCTTGGTAGAGCAGGGCGCCTTGGAAGCCACCAATGTTTTAACCATGTTAATATCTATACTGCCAAACTCCAGGTAAGTGTATACTGAATTATTTTAAGAGATATAAAAGATTATTGCATACCAAGTAGGAAAAAATGCTAGAACCAATTATGTACTAGTTTATTTTAACCAGGCAACAACAACTTTGGTTGTAAATGATTTGTTAGGAATATGGGCAATTGTACCTAAACTTCCACTTTGGATCTAGTAGAACTAGTTTGAAAATTACAATTTCATGACGAAAAATAGGAAATAAATCTAATGTGATACTCGTTTAAATAGTTCTGAAGTCCTTCTTTGGCAGTAGTCGGTTAAGACCTGAATTATATAGATAAAAACCTATTGGACAGGGATAGTTTCCTCTTATGGAGATAATTAGCTTCATTTACTTATTGATGTTCAAAATATATTATGTTTAGGATTTCTAGCCACAATGAAGAAGATATGTGTTTACATTCAAATTCAGACTTTTTTATCAAAAACAAAAAATGTAAACAAAATTAGATTTTCAAAACTATTATTTTAGATGAATGGTTTGAAACGGTCTCTACAAATTTTATTTTTTTAAATCTTCATCTACATAACCGAGCCATTAGGGCCTTATGTGGTTAATTAAATCTACTATCTAAATAACAAACTTCTAGATAAATCATATAATTACAAATTATATCCTAAATTCCTAACCGAGCACTAGCAACAAAGGCTATCGGCTCGTTGTAGCAAAAACAAACCAGAGCCTCTGGTGGGAATTGAACTCTCGACCCCCGCACTGATAAGCTAGCACGCTACCAACTAGCCTGCCGGGGCGCTCTTTGAATCTAATACATAACAGGTTTAAAATTATTGTTTAGGAAAACAACTTCTAGCCAAACTGGTTTTGGGGTGATTATTTGGCACCAGTAGTGTACCACTTATATTGCACCTCAATTCACCACGATAGAGTTTAAGAAAATGCAAATAATAGGCTGAGCTCTTTTTCATCGTATGCAAATCACGAACGTGAATTCCCTTAATAAAATAAGTGTTTATTTGCAACCTAAACCGTACCAGTCATTTTGACTGGTTTTGTAAATTTGATCGTATACTACAAAATTTTGTCACATTTCACAGATTTTATAACATGACATTTGTAGAACTGAGAAAACTAACAATTTTTTTGTAAAAGCAGAAAGTATAAAAAATAAAAATATATCATGCAAAATTAAAAAAAAATTCACATTTGTGTGTCTACACATAACTTCTAAGTTCATTTAACGATTTTGACAATTTTTGGTAATTTTTGAGCGCCCCGGTAGGCTAGTTGGTAGCGTGCTAACTTATTTGGATATTTTGACTGGTTTTGCTGGTGTACCTACCCAGCCAGAAATTACCGATGGTAAAATAAATTAAGTACTGGCAGAGCACTGATTGTCAATGGTACAACAAATAAAGTGCTGGCGGAAAACTAATTGATAACCAGGGACCCGATATTAATATTTTTAAAACGTTTTATTTCGTTTTTTCATCAATAAAAAACAAACACTGATGTTCAAAATAATTTATTTTTCAATATGGATTTTTTATATGAAAATAATATAACTTTATTCGATCTTATTTTAATATTAATATTCAATTTTTTTAAGCTAAAGATCTTTTTATATTAATGGATTTTTTATTTTAATAAAAATTTTACTGATATTTATCAACAAAGTTGAAAATTATATTTATCATTAATGAAAAAAGTACAAAAAAAAAACAAATAAAACAAACAAAATTAATTATTATATTAAATAAAAAAATTATAAAAAAGTTAATGCATTAATAAAATAATAAGGCGTTTTTCTAGAACGTAATAAATTTAATACGAATAAAAAACAAAATGATTTTTTTTTAAATTTTTTGATTAAAAAAAAAACTTTTTTGTCACTTTTTGTTTAACTTTGATATTTATCATAGTGGGCATTTTAAAATATTCATCATGAGGGATTTTTTTGTTTTTGGAATTGTTATAAAAAAACTTTTCAAATGAAAAGATATTTATTTTTGATTATAACGCTCTGCCAACATTTATAGAAAAAGTTCTTCGCCTGTACTTGATTTACAGGCAATGGCCTGGTTTATAATGTTTTTCCAACTTTACAAACAGTGCTTTGCCAGTACTGGCTAAACGAAATTTACAACCGTTTATGAATTTAAAAAATTTATAAAGCACTGACAAATTACTTGTTTATAACTGTTTCCCAATGCAAACAAAAATAGATTTTCCAGTACCCCATTAACAATATTTACAACCATTTATGGAATGAAGTGTAAAAATGTGTATGATTTTTTAATAAGAGGATTTGATAGGACTTAAGCTGAAAGTCCATACCACGCATGCTGCGCTTCTTCGCGTCATACGCGGTTGTCAAAAAAGTAGAATCAGTGTAATTGTATGCTGCAAGTTACATAAGGTGTGTACGAGGTAATTTTGGGTAAAGTCTTGTAAAATGAGAGTAATCAAAAAATTCTCTCACAAAACCATAAAAATGCCCAAAATACTGCGAACGCACAAAACCACATTTCATACCCAAAAATAAACGTAAAATTTATTCAGCTTAATTAATAAATATATTTCAAATGGCAAATATCTATTTACATTTTCAAATGTATTTTTCATTATTAAGAAGGAAAAGTTCTTTATAGTAAATTTTTATTTAACTTTAATTTTTTTCAAAAATGCAAAACATCTAATTTATTAGCAACAGCTGATGATTTGACAATTTTACCATATTACCCAAACAAAAAGTACGGGTAAGTTCTGGTAAAATGAGAAACACAATTACTCTCTCATGAACGCTCTCATTTACCCAATTTTTGTTACAAGAAACGCTTTCTGGTAAGATTGGGTTACCGCGGGCACCCGCGGTAACGTACGTCGAACACACCTATAGTAACAAATCGTAGAATGCCTTGACGCGTATGACGCGTAAAGTAGGTCTACTTTCTACTTTTGTAAGCGTCATAAGCAGCGTATGAAGAGATCAGCTGATTTTGATAGGTTATTTCTATTTTAAAAATTACACAATGGAGGAAAAACTAATTGAAGCTGTAAAAAACACGAAGTTCTTTATTTTAAATTTATTTTATTCAACAAATTTACGCTAAAGCTGATAAAAACAAAAGCGTAAAAAGCGTCGTATGTAACTTGAATTTCAGTAAAGCGTTTAGAGCGTTGACGTGTACAAAGCGTTGACGCGAAAACGCGTGGTATGGACTTTCAGCTCTATTCATCACATATACTTCAATATAAATTTAAGATTAACTACCCAACCAGCACCCCGTTTCAGTATCTGATGCGAGAAGTTTTCGCATCGAGAAATTCATGGTCACCCTACACAGGGTGACTTAATAAATGATAACGTTGTTTGCGTTTTTAATGGAAATTTTTTAGAGCTTTTAACTTCTAAAGCTGTAGACACATCTAATTTTGTAAAATTTCTTATTAGATCGAGAAATAACATAAACAAAGCGCACTATTATCTTTTTTAGATTAAAATATATTTAATTGCCTGTAACTCACCGTATTTTGCGAAAACTTTATCGATGCTAGAAATACAGAAACAAGGCCCAGAAGTTGATAAATATAAAAGTAATTAAAAGGAATATTTTAAAGTGCATTCAATACTAAAATTGTATGTCTTTCGAGAATATACTTTTTACAACCCACTCTGGTCCAAAATTAGGACATCCACTTAAAAAGCATTAAAAAGTTCTAAAAATCAGCTCTTAAAACAATTAAAATTTTACCTTAAAATCAAAAAATTTTACTCTAAAAATATTTTTCAATACAAAAATTAGAAAATTAATTAAAATTATAAATTCGTTTATGTTTTTACTAAAATATGTCTAAAATATTTTTTGAAAAAAAATAAATAAAATAAAAAAATGTTGTTGCTTGACAAAAAAAAAATTGTTATTTTTTTCGTAAGGCAATTTCAAAAGAAATAAGCAGCTTTAAAGTGCAACAAAAGTATTAAAAAATAATACAGTTAATTTGTGCATTCTTAAATTTTTTTTTTTATAAATTAAAATTTTTCTATATTTTACAATTCATTGAGTTTAGGTCACAATAATTTATCAAATATTTTTGTTAATTAGAGCTTTTTTATTTATATATTTTAATACACTTTCTACGGAATTTTACCAATGTTAAGTAGCGGTTTTTAACTTTCCTGCTATTTCTGTTTCACCAATATTTAGAACAATTTGTAGCTGATTTTAGCAGATCGATTTTAAATTTCAGTTTAAAGCAATTTACTAAAATTTAGTAGCGCTTACTAATTTTTATACTAATTTCATTGTACTAATATTAATAATATTTAGTAATTTTTTTTTTGCTGATTTTAGCAAACCGATTTTAAATTCCAATTTACAAAAAGTTTACTAAAATTTAGTAGCGGCTACTAATTTTGTCTACTAATTTCATTGTACTACACCTCAGCAGAGATGTGTTGCTAAGATTAGCAAAAAATACCTCTGAGCTCAAATTAGCAAAATTTCCCGTAATAACAACAAAATTTTTAGTTGTCATTACAGACATTTTTTTTTAAAAAAAGTAAAGAGATCCTTAGGGTGGGCTAACTGGCTAAATAAAAATCTAAACTAAATTCAGGTTTACAAGATTCTATGAAATTTTAAAATAATGTGATTTAGAAAGAATATGATTGTATGATCTAAAATCAAACTAAATATCATTTTGTGATCAACAATACTTTGTTTTAACATATTTTCAAATATATTTTAAAGAAATTTTAAATCTTTTTATTAATTTGTATTTAGTTTAGAATTGTGAACCCATGTTTATAAGAAAACACGTTAAAAAATTATAACTTGTTCTACACTGATTTAAATACATTTACGAAAAAAATTGAACTATTTTACTTTTTGGAGTTTTTGTACGAGGGCGGATCAATAAGTCCGTGACTTTTCGAACTTCCCTCGTAGTTATATGACACTGCACCCATCAAGTACCACCTGTTAATAGACTACTGTCAAATTTTGAGCAAGTTCCGTCATTTACTTTGCGTTTAACAGCTGTTCAAAACATACAACTTCGTGGATTTTTTTAAATTTGAAAAAACGGGAATTTCGAGTGCTGATTAAACATTATTTTTTTGCGAAAAAAAACTGTCAACCAAACCAAGGAAAAGCTTGATAAGTACTATGGGGACTCTGCACCATCGATTTCAATGGTAAAAAAGTGGTTGGTTTACTGACTTTCGTTGTAGTCGCACAAGTACAAATAATGCTGAACGTTTTGAACGGCCAATTGAGGTCAATACACCCGAAAATGTCGAAAAAATCCACGATATGGTGTTGGCCGATCGAAGAGTAAAAGTGCGTAAGATTGTTGATATCATATGACAGTGTGGTTTCGATTTTAAATGGTCAGTTGGATTTAAGAAAGCTGTCTTGCAAGATGGGTGCCGCGTTTGCTCTCAATTAACCATAAACGTAATCGTGTGACAAATGGCAAAATTCCATTTGTTTTTAAAAAACATCTAAAATATGTAAATTTTTTGGCAGAAGTTTACTTTTTCGGACACCCCTTGGGAATTACATATGGTGTTAAAGCGAACCACACAAAAAATATCAAGTGTGACATCTCAAATTAAAGGAAATTTTCTCACGACTCCAAATATGCATTTTTTAAATCCGGACTTTAGGAAATTTTAGGTAGTAAAAAAAGGGAAAAGTTAATTTTTCGCTCATAAAATAAGCTGGAATTTATTGTTCGCATTAAACTAAAGGAAATTTTGTAAAAACAAAAGTTTCTTTTTAAAATATGTTTCAAACATAAAAACTAAAATCGTACGAATTCAAAAACACCGCTTTTGTAATTAGGTGAATTTGAAAAATTTTACGTTTTGAATTAGTCACTTATTCCAGAACATGCACTTATAAATTTTCCGATGAAAAAGTGACATTTTGTGTTTGTTTTAATTTTGTCTATCTTATAAATTAAAGAAATTGTTAAATTTTGTATTTTAATCATGATTTGAAGCATTTAAAGTTTTAGTGAAATTTTTTTACGGGAAAACCATTTACTATATCGAGAAAAGAGCGCTTCATCGAAATATAAAAAACTATATTTTTTCTAGAGTTATGGTATTAAAACAAAATAAATATAATTTTACAGAAGAATTCATTCTTCTTATCTCTGTTTTAATTCAAGCATTTTTATTTTGAATTCATTTGAAAAATTCATAGATTCAAGGATAAAAATCAACATAAATTACATTCACATTTCCTATTACACCCTGCTCTATATGCTGCTCTTTACCTAAACACAGTTTATACAAGATTAACGGTTTCATTGTTAATAGTTGAATACCACTTGAGAGTTCCTTTTATAATTTGTTCGTTCGTTCGTTATTTCTTTTTTTTTTTGTGGTCGATTTTATTTTTTGTTGATTTTTTGTTTTTGTTTTCAATGAGCTAAGTTGTTGCGGTGTTGTTTTGTTGCATGCCTACAACACCAGGAGCTTCCTACTTCGGTCATGTTTTATGGCTTGAGTTTCCGTTCTTAACTACTTCGCATACCTTGACCAACAATGGTCGTTGGCTTTTCTAAGTTAATTGTTTTTTGTGTGTAAGTTTTTATTTTACACCAACAACCTTAAGTAGGTCGTTTAACAAAATACAGTTTCAATTGGTAAAACTAATTTAAATTTTTATCATTAAATGAATTTACAAGAGATTTTAAATAATTTTTTTATGAGTTTAAATTTGGCAACTTAAAATACATTCCTTTTCAATTTCTATATAAAAAATTTAATTTTAGAAAAAATGTCTATTATAGAGGGAGTGCCACACTTTTGACCTGTGCTACCAGCTAATCGTCGGCCTCATTCTGAACCACCACCCACAACAACTCGTGATTTGAACAGACGATATATAAGAAATTATTTTTATCACTGTTAGTGAATTGATTACACGTACAATGAGCTTTTTCCATCTATTATTAGGCATCAGTACTAATTAATTTTACATTTGCTAGTTTTTGCCAACAATTTTTTGTTCTCAAAAATACTAATTGGCAGGTTTGCTTGTCCAAGTGCTAATGTTTCCATTTCTTGAAACGAATTGCGAATCTGGCTTGTGTTCTAATATTTCAATACCAGTATTTACCACAGTACTGTGACACATATTTATAGAAGGCGCCAAAAGTCTATTTTATCAATAGCTCATATGAAAGAGCACACTTAGGTTAGGTTAAGAAGGGTTATGCGCTAAAGGGCACATCTCCACCCGGAGACCAATGCGGTCCATTGTGAATTCCTTCAGTATAGTGGAAGAAGAAAGAGAGAAGTAAAGAAGAAAACAGTTGACAGGTTTAAGACAGTCAGTAAATAGATACAGTCCCCCCATCCGAAACAACCGTCATATCTCCCTGGATTACATCCAGCGATACACCTCAGTTCGTCGTGAAATCTATCCCCTAGCCATTTTCGCCTGAGACCCTACATTCTAGGACAATGGCACAGTACATGCTCAATCGTCTTTAGCTCCTCGGCATCCCCGCACAGTCAGAAGTCAGCAGAAGTCCGGCATGGCACTTAAGCACATTTAAGAACCTCAGGAGCACAAACATTTAAATCTTTTCATCATCTATTTTACTGTAAACAGGAGGATTCAAAAAATACACCCAACAAAAAAGTCTTTAATGGCAACTAAAAATTTTGCTGTTATTATGGGAAATTTTGCTAATTTGAGTCCAGCGTTTTTTTTGCTAATCTTAGCAACACATGTCTGCTGCCGTGTAGTACAATGAAATCAGTAAAAAAAAAAAAATAGTAGCCGCTACTAAATTTAAGTAAATTGCTGTAAACTCAATGAGTTGTAAAATATAGCAAATTCTAATTTATAAAAAAATGATTACTTTTAGATACACTTGTTACAATTTAAAGCTCCTAATTTCTTTTGAAAATGCCTAACGAATTAAATAAAATAAATAAACATACAAATTCATGGGTGGTCATTACCCTCTCGCTTACAAAAAAAGTGAGAATAATGAGTTACCAGCATGGTTACTCATAGTGAAGAAATAAGTGGTTACTTACAATATTGAAGTAAGCAGTTACTCTTGGTAAAACAATAGCTGACCTTTCTCAAGTAAAATTTGTTTACTTAAAGAAATCGATAAAAATATAAAACAAAATTATAAAAAAAATTATTTAAAATATCTACTTTTTGCATTCAAAAATTTACACCTATAGGTGTAATGCTATTTGACATTAGAAACTCTTTAAAATCTGAAAAGTTTTGCAAAATCACCTTTTACAGCAGATAATTTTCTCAATCTTTTGCAGCAGATAATTTTATATTTTGTTGTATAGTTTTTCAAAACAAATTTATCAATAAATATTCAAAAAATACAGAAATACGAATTCGGTACTTATTCCAGTAACTACCAGTAAATCATTTACAATAAGTACTTCTACCATTATTATCAGTAGGTCATTATTTTGTATTTTAAAGTAATGTAAAAGTTAACGACCTATCATTACATAGTAATCTACACAGTAATGAAATGTCATTACCATGTTTTTGCTGGGATGCACAACAACAACAAATTTTCCTTATAAAACTATAAGAACCAACTACGATTTACGATGTAGTTGGGTTGAGTAGTCTGTATCTCCAGCACCGCGACCAAGTAGATATACTGTGCACCCTCTAGTATTTTCCTCAGTTGTTCTCCAGTGCAGCCTTGAGTAGCAGTACAATGTTCTTCACCTCTAGCTTCTTGTATTGTTCCTTCATGATATCAGGTCTGCCAAATGTGATAAATCGTAGGTATGCAAAGGCAGGACATCAAGCCATTACATGCTCAATGGTCTCCTCATCTTCCATACAATATCTAAGTCTAAGATTCATCTGAAGGGCTTCTCTACTCTCCTCTTTTCATTGTATGATAAGAATTTGTTTGAATGTTTCAGTGGTTTCTGTTTGTTTCAATATTCAATGGATTTCGTCTTGATCAGATCCGATATCATATTTGTGATGTCCTTTTTCGTGAAACCAAATTGAGGACACGGGCCTATAAATGGCAGTTCCGCACCTAGTCTCGCTTGTTCATCAGCTTTTTCATTGCCTTCATGCAAACTGTGACCGGGTACCCAAATAAGTGTACCTTATTATTGGTCGCCAGTTGGTTGAGGGCTTTATGGCACTCTAGCATTGATTTATGGTGATAGATGGGGTTTTTCAGGGCCTTTATTACAGCTTGGCTGTCCGACATTAAGTTTATTCTTGTTGTCACAAGATATCATATAATTATGCAGTAAATATAGTTGAATCTTTGCCCAGAGGTATGTGAATCCTGCACCTAGGTCCGTATACACCGGCTCCAACGCCGCTGAAAGTTTTGGATCCGTCAGTATACCACTTCTGTGCATCTGCCTTCAACCATGGGGGATCAAGTTCCCATTCTTCTCTTGTTGGGATTTGAACCAACTAAATGTCTATGAATAAAAAAGCCTTGCTTAAATCAATAAAACATTTTGCTGAATATTAATAGACGAAAAAAAATACTGGAAAAATTTATATTTTAGTTAATTTATTTTTAGAAATTGTTTTTTGTGAGACTTAAAAATTATTTACAAAACTTTGTAAAAAATACAAAATTTTCAGATTTTCATATTGTAAACCGCTGAAAAAATGTTTATCCTTGCATTTCGTATATCTTTAGTCTACCTGCAGGTATATTTGTTTATATTTTCACTACATTCCATAAAGGATCATTGTTTTTAAATATTTTACACATTTAATCTAAATGAATGAATAAAAAAGAGACAACCAAATGCAGATACGTCACGTTACGTATGGCTGATTCTAGCTTAAAGTCTTAATTAGCCACACGTAACGTGACATATCTCTTTTAGATCATTCATTTAGATTGAAGTATCTGATTAATTATGTTACGTAATTCTAGATTAACTAAAATTATTTTTACATAATTAGCTGATTTAACATAAATGAATGAGTTAAAACGCGAAAACCATATGGGCATATGGCCATACGTCACGTTACGTTTGGCTTAAATGTGCTCTTTCATTATTCAACTATTTTCTAAGCTGTCAGATTGTTTTTTAACTAAATCAATTTGATTTAGAGACATTCTAATAACATTGAGGGTATTCACGATCCTGATTTGCAGACGATGCAAAACATCTCAAACTGTTATTGGCATTTTTTCAGCCTATAGTAATTATGACAATGCAAACTGAGCTTTTTTGCATCGTGTGCAAAGTATTATTGTGAGTACCCTCATTTTTATTATAATTTTTTACTATTCTTTATTTGCTTTTTAGCTTTTGTTTTCTTTAAATCATTAGCATTGAACTTGATTTTTTTTTATGTCTTAAGAACTTGAAGGACTTCTAATGTTTGTATAAGTTAAGTATAAAAAACTTCATTTACAATAGTCCTTGACTGTAAACTTCAGAGTTTGCAATATGAATTTAAAGGAAAAAAAGGAATATGAAGTAAAACAAAAAATCTAAATCTAATTTCATAATAATGACTGTTTTACTTAACGGTCGGCAATCAAAGAAAAACGCATATTTGCAAAGAGTGTATATTTTATAGAGAAAATATGTCAATCACCGTTCTCTCGATAATTAGCAAAGTTTTACCAAAGAGAAAAAAAATGCATAAGAAAACCTATTTATAAAAATCGCGACCAAATAAAAGGAGCGAGTGTTGAGAGAAACGGAGATAGATAGCTCCTTTGATATAATACATTGTGTTGAAAAAAAAACCAGCAGTATGTACTTATGTACATTTTTAAAATTATTGTTTTCTTCCAGAAACACTTAAAATGCAATCATTTTTTTTTTATTTCTTGGAGGTGTAAAATTTAATTAGCATATCACAAAACGCCACAATTAGCCAATTAGGTCATTAAAATTGCACTCGTTTACATACATTCAACAAAATGATTTCGTTATGAAATCTGTGAACCACCACAGTGGGGTATTTGGTATTTTGACAAACGGTCATAATCCTAAAACTGGAGTTTATTTAAAATGTAATACGTAGTTTTTGTTTTATTTTTTGAATCAGTCTTTCAAAAAACAAACTATTAAAAATACAGACTTTCAGTACAAGTTGATATTTTCAGTCAAATGTAAAATTTTATGTTTTCTAATTTTTTTTTTCATCAAAATAATTTCTTTAAATACACAATTATTTCAAATAAAAATTTCAAGCAATTATTTAAACATACATACACACATAGAAAATAAAAATGTTTACATCTGTGTGTTTTGTAATTATATCGAAATAAAAAGATTTTTATATCGAAATAAAAAGATTTGTCAGTTAAACGAATTTCTGTTGTTTTTACTACTTTTGTCGATTATTAAACAATGATTGAAAGTAAACAACAAAATTGGCTGAATATAATAAAAAATCAGTAGTCCTCTTTTTGAATACAATTTGAACATTTGGTGCCGCCTTTGTAGGAAAGCTGCTTTCGTATATGGACTTTGCCGAAACGCGAAATAAAGCAATTATAGGCTGGGCCATTTAAAATTTGAATCGGCTAAAAAAAAAGTACTGATTATTTTTTTAAATTTCTGGAAAGGTTAAACTTTGTCATTTAAGAATGGAACACAATATCATTCATATGACTACCACGACTGGGTAATTTTTCTTCGAAAATGAGTAAGAAGCCGCCTTTACGAAAATTTAAGAGAATGACATGGACGACATTTGGTTTCAACAAGTCGGGGTCACATGTCACACAGCCAACGCAACCATCGATATTTTACGCACTGTTTTTGAAAATCGCACACTCAAAAAAAAAAGACATGAACTAAAACGTAATCAAAAATTTCCTTCAAAATAGTTTATAAATTGAGGTCCTCAATTTAAGTAAAATTTTATTGAAAAAAATTTTCAGAAATAGTTCATATTTTTCCCAAGTAATATTTCTTGATTTTAGGATAAAAACAAGTCAATTAAATAAAAATTTTAAGAAAAAACATCTTAGTTTTAAGAAATTTGCATAATCAAATGTCATAAAATTAAGTTTAGTTTAGTTTAAAAAAAAAAATTAGGACATAATTTACTCCCATTTAGTTCAAAAAATGTGTCTAACTTAAATTGAGAAATACTTGAACTTAATGTGTGTTCATTTATTGTTCGCGAGTAGTAAAATTAACTAAATTTTAGAAAGCCATTTCCGAATTCAGTTTTTAAGTATACCACTTTCTAATTTTTAAGAATTGTCTTCTAAAAATTAGTTCAGACAATTAAAAATAAAAAGTAATACATTTTTTTCTATGTAATAATAAAAATTTACTTGATTTTAAGGAACATTTTCATGCAACTTAGTTCAGATAAATTTTAAAAATTTTAATAAAATATTCTTTTTTTTTCAAGTAAAAGTTTTCTAATTTTTAAAAAATAATAAAATTTGGTATAGGATTTTTTTGTTGGAAAACGTTTAAATTATTTCCAATATTATATTCCAAAAAAAAAAACAATAAATTAAAAACAAACTAGTTAGTTTTCCTAATTTACAAGAAAAAATATTATTAAAGGAAACAAATTCAAGTAATTTGTAATTTTAGGTGCGTGATTCAAAAATGGCTCACATGCCCATCTCAAATCTTAACAGTCTTTAGCATTGAACTTAAAGTAGCTTAAAATATTTTTTTAAAATTTGGTTAGCAAAAGGTTAAACATTTCGAATTTGCGCTTTTATGTAATAATTTTGTTTGCTGACTAAAATACAAAATATAGCAAGAAAATTTTATACATTACGGCATAATGACTTTCCTATAATTGACGTAGCGCTTATTAAACTTTATATTTTTCGAACTATTTTTTTTTTCACTTTATAATAAAAAAGTTAAAATTTTTATATGTCAAATAAAGTTTAAGCTAAAAATGTAATAAAATAAACTTATGATATTTTTCCATTTTCTTTTAATAACAAGAAATGTAACTGATATTTTGTATTTTTGCAACATTTTCCTTAAATTAGTTAATTTAAGAAGACAAAGGACCCCCAGTGTTCCTTAGCCATAGATGCCGTATGTCACTTAGGGCGTCCCTTTTTGTAGTTCTCTCAAGCAGAACCATTAATTAACTACGAAAAAGATCTGACTTTGTAACAATTTACATTTTTAATTTTTTACCTTTTTGCTAATGAAATTTAATTTATATTTTAAATACACGAATTTAGTATTATTCAATTTAATTTTAAGACAAAAATCTATAGCAAAAAGCTTGTTAAGAGCAGTGTCCTCATAAAGCGGAAGTCCTTCGAAAGTGGGAAAATACTTACTCAATGAGTGTAAAGTACTTTAAAATATATGGTAAAATATATTACCTTTACCATATTTTCTTATTTTTAGTCAGTTAAGTCCTAGTTTTTAGTAAAAAAAATATCTAATGAACTTAAAAAAATACAATTTTTCTTAAAACCAAGGAAATATTTCCTAACTAACAGTACAATTTTAGATGATGTATGAACTAAATAGGAGGAAATTTTACTGTTTTCTAATAAAAATTTAGTTCTCAGTAGTAAAATTTTTCTATAATTTAGAAATTTTGACCAAATTTTAAGTAAAATTTGTTTCTCAATTTCAAGGAAAATTTAATTAAATATTGGTAAAACGTGTCTGGCGCCGTTTTCATTTAAATTTTTCCTCTAAATAAGTTAATTTTTCAAATTCTAGTTCATTTTTTTTTTTGAGTGCAGCCAACTTTTTAAAGAAGAAACGGCCAAGCCCTGCCCGGTGTTATCATTTTGAGGTTGGCAAAGCACTTATGTTATTTCATTGTTGAAAAAGTACTTTATTGATTATTAGAGTTTTTTTTCTAGATTTTTTATGTACCTCAAGGTTTTTTTTTGTTTTTTTGATAGTTTATAACAAGCTTTCAACCGCCGTATATTTAAAGGGTGTCCCAAGAAGTGTCATTGTTTGACATTTGAACAATTGTTATTGTTTGCTAGTAGAAGGTACGAGGTTAGTAAAAATGGAGCGCTACACGAATGAACAACGCATTCTCAGTTCGCAAATTGCGATCAATTTGTTGTCACAATAATGCTCCAAAAGAGTCAACTGTAAAGAGATTAATGGATAAATTTGCCGAAACTGGGTCTGTTAGTGATGTAAAGACAACAACGCGCCATCGACCAGGTCGATCGACCGAAAATGTCGCAGCTGTACGTGATGATGTCGCTCAAACTCCATCCACCTCAATTCGACACCGAGCATAGCAAATTGGTGTCTCCAAATCCACTTTGCAGCGAATTTTGACGAAAGATTTGCATCTTTATGCATACAAAGTTCAATTGACTCAGGAACTGAAGCCAGCTGACCATGGACAGCGAAGGGAGTTCGTTAATTGGGTATTGGAGAGACAACATGAAAATGCTGATTTTGCCGATAAAATCATCTTCAGTGACGAGGCCCATTTTCATCTTGATGGCTTCGTCAATAGGCAGAATTGTCGCATTTGGGGTGAGGAAAATCCTCGAGTGATTCACGAAAAGCAAATGCATCCTCAACGTGTCACTGTGTGGTGTGGTTTTTGGGCTGGAGGAATCATTGGACCTTTTTTTATGAAAATGAGGCAGATCAAGCGCAAACAGTCAATGGTGTTCGGTATCGTGAAATGATAACCAGTTTTTTCTTGCCTAGAATTGAAGAAATGAATGTGGAGGGCATGTGGTTCGAACAAGACGGCGCCACATGTCATACAGCCAGAGAAACAATTCAATTGCTGCATCAGTCATTTCCCGGTCGTGTTATTTTGCGTTTTAGAGATTTGAATTGGCCGCCAAGATCGTGCGATTTAACACCATTCGATTTTTTTCTTTGGGGTTTTTTGAAGTCGATGGTTTACGCGAATAAGCCGACGACGACTCAAGCCTTAAAAGAGGAAATTGGACGCTGCATTAATGAAATACCGCAGCATTCATGCAAAAGGGTCATTGAAAATTTTATTAAAAGATCGCGTGCATGCCAGCAAAGCCGCGGCGGCCATCTGCACGATATATTGTTCCATACATAACCTCATTCTGTCTACTTTACGATATAATAAAGTTTCACGATTTTTTTTTTTAAATATCTGTGTTTTATTTAAAATTTAAAAATTGCGTTCTTCTTGGGACAACCTTTACAAATTGTTTCGCCAGTACTTTGCCATCGTTTTAAAACATAAACGTCAAAGCCCAGTCCGATGTTATCATTTTAGGGTCGACAAAGCACTATAATTTTCAAAACCTTTTGTTCTGCCAATACTGGCACCACCGTTAAAAGCACTAGTAATTTCTTTTTGAATTAAACTAATTTCAGCACTAAATTAAATTCTCTTTTTATTTTGGGAAAAGCTTTTTTTTTGTTTTTTCTATCACTTCAGAATTTAATATTAACGTTATTTATTATATGAAATTCTAATTTATGTAACTTTGTACATATTTTCGGGATTAAATATTTTTTATTAAAATTCAAAGAATTTTTAATAAAAAAAAATTTCTTGCATGTTTAAGAAATAATGAACTCCAGTTTCAAATTAATTTAATCATAAAATGAGCAATGGATATCCATCCAGTCGTTAAGTGAACTACATACAATATGTACTAATAATTTGCATGCGACAAAAACTTGATTAGTATGTAATTCGTGGCAAAAAAAAAAATAAGTTAAACTATACTTCCGTTTTCCTTTTTTTTTTGTAAAAGAAACAAAAATAAAAGGAAATAAAAATATTAATTTGAACAATAGTGGACAATCAATCAAACTGATTTTATATTTTGATATATATTTAATTGTTTTAAATACGATAATTATTTCTAATTTTAGTCCCGTTCAATATACCACTATAACTGAAGGCATTGTTAGTCTTCTGTTGTTGAGTTTAAAACGTAAAGTTGGATCTTTGAAAGAAAATGAAAAGTTCCATTCACAATTTGGATTGAAGACGCAACAGCATCCTATGATCACATTACTGCAAAATTCTGTAGTCAACATGAATGATGTATCGAATAAAATAAATGGTATTTGTAATCATCACGATAAACAGTAAGTATATTTTTAAGAAATAATTAAAAAAAAATGAATTTATTCTTTAACCCATTAAGGCCCGACCATATTAAGAGACTCGATAGACAAAAATAGATATTATATCTGAAGTCCCCATGGTCTAATTAAGAAAAAAAAATTTTTCCTTAAACTTCCAGGTGCGCAGGAGAGCCAGGGGGGGGTGATGCGAAAACGCATCACTGGGCCTTCACTCTCTTTGAAGACATGTGAATAAGATCTCAAACACATGGGTGCATTGGAACTAACCTTAAATGACGACAGAAGCAACTCAACTTAAGATTCATAAGTAGTTTTGATATTTGGAAAATTTTTTCAGAAGTTGCAGAAATTTTACGAAATCGAAAAAAAAAAATCGCAATGGCAACATTTTCCCATAATTTTTTCTCCAAGATACACTCGAGTTACAAACTGGCGCCTATGAGCAGTATTGTAGTATAAAATCTTAAGTTTTTGGAAACATGTTGATAATCGCTATAGTCCTAGCCGTTTTTTCTAGAGGTTTCCTACAAAATGCGATGCGTTTTCGCATCACTGGGCCTTAATGGGTTAAAGGCGTTTTACGCTAAATTACAACATAGGACACCAAAAAGAAATACCACCTCTTGTAATAAATTATTTCTAATTAATTTTTGAATACAAATTTGGCAATTTTTCGTAAATCTATAGGTTAGCTTTGGAGATTTTACAACTTATGTATTTTCTTCAAAAACCATATATTTTTTTAATTTGATTTCGTAAAACTGAATCTTGGAATTTTAAAAACTTTTTATTGTTTTAAAATCTATAAAAAATAAGTTTTTATTTGGATACCAAAATGACTGTTTATGTTTAGTGAAATGATCCAAAGAAAACATTAAAGTTTGACGTGGCAATTTAGAGGTAGCAGAAAAAGTTAACTTTTAAGAAGTAATAATGAGCGTTTTTTCAGAATTTGGGGCTACGAAGATATTATTTAAAGTATTGTCCATCTCTGGCCTTAAATTTTCCCCATCTTTCTG
This sequence comes from Eustalomyia histrio, assembly GCA_949748255.1. Lineage (NCBI taxonomy): Eukaryota > Metazoa > Arthropoda > Insecta > Diptera > Anthomyiidae > Eustalomyia > Eustalomyia histrio. The sequence goes on along the minus strand of OX456527.1, from coordinate 19,732,292 downwards.
GCAATTTTCGGATACCAGCTCAGAAGAACGACATCGCATTGTTTTTGAATTGTTAATATGAAGTGAACTTCAGCTGGAACAGGCCATGTCATCGACCGGAATATGTAGTAGTCGGAAGGAGCGATGTCTAAAGAATACGGCGGCTGGGGTAGGACTTCCTATTTCAGCGATTCAAAGTAGGTCTTGCCGAGTGTGTCATGCTACAAAATTAATTTGTTGTGCCTTTCTTCGTATTCCGGCCGTTTTTGCTTCAATGCACGTCTCAAACGCATGAGTTGAGTTCGATAGTCACGCTGCACTATGGGTAATTTATGCCAATTTTTTGGCCAAAACTAATAACTAACTGCCAGTCTGGAAAGTTTTTCGAACTGCAAAAAAAAAGACGTTTTGGAGTAAGAGGGCCCTTATTTAATGATTTGGGAAGATCTAAAAAAAATATCAACCCTACCCTCAAAAAAATTAGTTAGTAAAAAAGATAGTTAACTAACTGCAGTGTTTCCATCATTCTTTCTGCCAAATCCTCCCGTTTTTCGCTTGTTTACGTGAAGAGACATTTTTCCCAAAACAAATTCTGAATTTTTCTTTTTTTCCAATACGACCTTTCTCTTCTTTTCTAACTTGCCACTTCTTTATTTCGCACTTGTAGCCTGCCTGCAATATAAACTCAGAAACACCAATCCAACAATGCAAAGGACTTAATCCGTATTTTAGGTTACCTTCTTTCGCATAAAATGTTTCACTCTCAAAGTTTGTGATTTTCATAAAGTCCTTTGGATTTGCTCCATATGTAGTTTGACTTGATTTAGTGTTGGTTTTCCAATATAAAGGATAGTGCCTTTTCTGTCGTAAATCTGACTAGATTCTTCGTCGCACTCTGATATTTTCCTCAATTTAGAGGGCCTTGTTGGGCTAGCTAGAGTTTTTTGAGAACCAATGTTAAGTCTAGCTGCTTTTGCTTTCCAGCAGATTTTGTTGCTGCGCGAACACACAGCTCCCTTTCATGTTGTACTGATTTTGAGAGTTCATTAGCATCCCTTCTTTTCGAACGTTAGCTTTTCTTTCCAATTTTTTTTTTGGCATTTAACCATTCTGAATTTTTCGTCTCAAACACAACACGTTTTCTTTGTGAATTTTGCCATTTCTGAGACAAATAACGACAATCACTTCTTCACTCACCGTTTCGCCATCACCTATTTTCCTAAGTATATACTTCAAAACAGCAGTTTATTTCTCTCCTTTTTTTCTTTCTTAGAACCAAACTTCAGCAAGTTCGCTATGAGCCAAGTAGGGGTTGCCTACAAAAAACGGCATATATAAAAAAACGCAAAAAATCGCTGCATGAAATTAATGAAATAAACTCAAAATTAAATACTTAACAAAACTTTATTAATTCCAGCATTAAAAAATATTAAGCTTTTTTTAAAAGCTTATCCAAAGTTGGATTAAAATTTTTATTTTTTTGAAAATTGAGGTTAGACCGAAAGAATGCATTTTTTTACCAATAAATTATTTTATTTCTAAAATGATTATTTATTTATTTACCACTTACCATTACTATTGTTTTGCATATCTAACTTTATTTTTCAAGCGTTTTTTTATTAGGAAATATTGCCTTGTAAAGTCATCAAAAAATCACATGAAGCACGTTCCACTTAAATTGTTCTTTTTAAACAATGACTTTGAGAGTCAGTTGATTAGCAGTTTTTGGTTTTTTACAAAAACAAAATTTACTTCTAAATGCTTTGAAGTATTCTTAATTAAACTGCGACAACAAAAGCTTGATTTTTAAATGTGCGAAATTTGAATTTTGGCCAAAAAAATGGATCAAATTATCCATAGTGCGCTGGTCCCACTAAATACGCTCACCAAAAAAAAGTCTGTATAGCAACTGAAAATTTTGCTGTTATTACGGAAAATTTTGCTAATTTAAGCCCAGCGGTATTTTTTTGCTAATCTTAGCAACACATGTCTGCTGACATGTATTACAATGAAATTAGTAGAAAAAATTAGTAGCCGCTACTAAATTTTAGTAAACTTTTTGTAAAGTGGAATTAAAAATCTTTTTCCTAGAATCAGCAAAAAAAAAAAATTACTAAATATTATTAATATTAGTACAAAATTTTAAATTTATTTTTTTTTATCGTAAATAAATTTTTTTTTATTTTATTTATTTTTTTCAAAAAATATTTTATACAAAATCAAAAACAAAATCAAAGGCTTAAAATTTTTAAAAATTGTTACGACATAAACGAAATAATCATTTTGTTTTTATTTGGTAATTTTTGTTTTGAAAAATATTTTAGTCAATATTTTTTTACTTTTAATGTCAAATTTTAATTGTTTTTAGGGCTGATTTTTAGAACTAAAAAAACATTTTAGTGCTATTTTAAGTGGATGTCCTATTTTTAGACATGAGTCGGTATATTCACTTCCGATCACTTTTTTAATCTATGTAATATTTTAAGGCAATTTAAGTTTGTAGGTGAAAGTTTTAATTAGAAATAACATTTCCTTCAATATCCTCTTTTTTAAAATTAGTAATTTTTTTGGTAATTTTAGCAAATCGGTTCTCAAAAATTTGTAAAATGATTTCTGATTCAGCAACAAAAATTTGTAAATATTCTGTAAAAACTCTGTAATTTATAAAATGTAAATAGCAAAAAGATTTGCTAAATAATATTTTTTTTACTAAAAATCAGTACAACAATAGTAAAGTGTGACGGAAAACCGTTTACAAATTTTTTTTACTAACTTTTTTTTCTGAGTGTATAGCATTTCATTGTTAATCACCAAACTGATATATGATGCCATTTTCAAAAATGGCAGCCTTTTTCAACAGGTTGATACTTATTGCCTCCACCTTGTATCTATAAAACAGGTTTTTATTGTAATTTCAATTATGGCCCATGTGGTTCGATTAAATATATAAAAAAAATAAAATAAATAAATAAAATTGTAAAGTTTAAAAATTGTATATTATAAAGTTTATATTAATTTTAATAATTTGTATCTTCCTACAGAATCAAAGATTATAGCATTGAATACCTGAGACCAGTTTTTTTATATATCCTCTGCAATCCCCAAACATTACCAGATTCAAAGACAATATGGACTGGTCTATTGGCTTTGAGTAAACATAACAAAGAGGCCAAAGATTTAATGCAAGAAATATTAGCATGGAGTAAAATAACCACATCACAAAATTGCCTCTTCACCAGTACTTTGCTAATCGAAGCTATTGAATATTATCTAAATCAAAAAGATTTTAAACAATCGATTAAATTGTGTATTTTTCAAATATTGGTCATAAATCATTTGGTCAAGTTTGGCATAGATCCACGTCCAAGTTTACACTGTATATTAAAAGTTTTTTACTCTACCAGAGAACAAACACAAAGTCATTATAATGTTATGTTAATATTACTATCTGATAGTTTACACTTACTGGCGCCCAGCTATTTGCCGGATCTTATGCGTATTTTGGCTTTTATAGTGGTCCAAGAAAACTGTGGGCATCAATACATTCTGAACATGTGTCTTGATGGTATCATCCAGTGGATGTCTCAGACTGCATTTATACCTGCAGATGGTTTGGCCATAGCTCATCAAATTGTACGTAAAATTTTGGAAATTGTCAAGGGAAATGTTAAGACTACCTCGATACAAACAAAAGATTTTGAACCAGTTGGCTTGCGTTATTTACATCCCGATATAGCTTTGGCATTCGACTTGGCCAAATTGGTAGAATCATTTGATGATTCGGAAATTAAAGATGTTTATACATTTGTGGATATACTCAATGTCAAGGCGAATTCGATATTTTGTCAACGTTTGCATTTATTTTTAAGAGCACTATTTCTTTCACGAGAACCTTCTGTAGATTGTTGGTTTAAAATTTATGAAGTTATATTGGATATTATTAAAGTTAATAATAATATTGCTTATGATTTTCTTATGACTTATATTTTTAAATTGGCTGGTGAACATAATCCGGAATTACAAATGGAATTATTAAGAGGTTTGCCTAACTTTGCAGTATCAAAGGTAGGTTACGATAATACGATTTTACTTTGTCTGCATTTAATTATGTATATTTATTATATTATTTCCAGGATAATATTCCTATGATTTTAAATACTATACGTAATCTATGTGCCGAAAATACCACATTTTGTATGGATTTATATTTACGTTTATGGCGTGTTGATTCGCGTACATATCCTTTCCTAATTAAACTATTATCGCTGCCTTATAAAGATGGTAACTCTAACAAATGGGAATATGAAATTGCTAAAACTTATACCATACGTGAGATATGCTATGAAAAGTAAGTAGAATTTACATTTATTAATTTGTGTAACTTAACCCTTTAACCACTGAAGTCGAAATACGATGTATTTTGTTATGAAATTTTGGTTCTAGTATCATTTTGGACTAAAAAGCACGAATGTGAAGTCCGTTTGTCAAAAAAATGTAACCTGAAAGCGCCAGGTGGAAAAAATTAAAGATAACCTGAAGACAAAAAGCTCTATTCAAACAAAAAAAATTATTTCACAAATCAAACCGCAACAAATTATCAAAATACAACTTGAAGCTACTTACCAAAATAAATTTCGAGTCGATTGAGCTGTTGGAAAGTATGTTTTTTTTTTAATTTTAATTTTGCACCGAAATCATATATAATTTTCGTGTCTGTTTTGACAAAAATCTTGACAGAAATGGGTTTATCTATCAAACTATTCAACTGAGCGAGTTCAAACCGGCACTGTTCGATAGGTAAATTCAAACCGACAAAAATGTCGTTGGCGATTAGTGCACCAAAAATATTGCTTTGGATATAATTGGACTTTAGTGATGACCTTCTGTAGACGGTCTTAGTGGTTAAAGGGTTAAGAAGGAAAAGTTCTTTATAGTAAATCAAAAATGCAAAACAGCAAATTTATTAGCAACAGCTGATGATTTGACAATTTTACCATTTTACCCAAACAAAAGGTGTGTTCGACGTACCTTACCGCGGGTGCCCGCGGGAACCCAATCTTACCAGAAAGCGTTTCTTGTAACAAAAATTGGGTAAATGAGAGCGTTCATGAGAGAGTAATTGTGTTTCTCATTTTACCAGAAGTTACCCGTACTTTTTGTTTGGGTAAAATGGTAAAATTGTTAAACCATCAGCTGTTGCTAATAAATTAGCTGTTTTGCATTTTTGAAAAAAATTAAAGTTAAGTAAAAATTTACTATAAAGAACTTTTCCTTCTTAATAATGCAAAATACATTTGAAAATGTAAATAGATATTTGCCATTTCAAATATATTCATTATTTAAGCTGTTTTTTAATATGAAGAAATTTTACGTTTATTTTTGGGTATGAAATGTGGTTTTGTGCGTTCGCAGTATTATGGGCATTTTTATAGTTTTGTGAGAGAATTTTTTGCTTACTCTCATTTTACCAGACTTTACCCAAAATTACCTCGTACAGACCTAAATAGTACGGGTAAGTTCTGGTAAAATGAGAAACACAATTGCTCTCTGATGAACGCTCTCATTTATACAATTTTTGTTACAAGAAACGCTTTTGGTAAGATTGGGTTCCCGCGGGCACCCGCGGTAACGTACGTCGAACACACCTATTGTTAGCGATTTTTTTTTTAAATTGATTATTTTTTAACGTTATTTATTTTTTCTAATAAAGTTTTTTTTTTCATTTAATTACGAAATTTTTAATTTTAAAAAGAATTAGAGAATTTATGAAAACAATAATTAGATTTTTATTATAAAAACGCTCAAATCGCATTGGAAAAATCCATATTTGCAACACTAAAAAACAAGTAAAAAAAGACTTAAATTCGGCTGTGCCGAATTTGAATACCCTCCACCAATATCCTAAAAAATGTTCTGTACTGTTTTTGATACAAATAATGTAAAAAATCTTTGAAGTAAAATTATAGAGGTGAAAAAATTTTTTGGTGAAAAAAAAAATTTTGAGGTGAAAAAAATTTTTTGTGGTGAAAAAAAATTTGAGTGGAAAAAATTTTTTGAGGTGAATACAAAATATTATTCATTTCTAAGCGACTGGAGAAAAATATGAGAAAATATATTATGTACCAGTCGTTACTACGAAATTGTACTAAAATAAACCAATTTGTATGGAAAATTTAGACGTACCTTCACATATTCACTCATAACTTTTTAACCACTGGACAGATTTTGCTCAATACCAAACTGCTCGGGAGAATGTACAATAACCTCGGTACCCCCGCGTCTAGGTCGCCATTTCAACAGACAGACGGACATCGCTAAATCGACTTAAAATTCCATAAGGATGACGAATATATATATTTTATTGGGTCTTAAACCTATATTTCGACATGTTACAAACGGATTGACAAACTGATATATACCCTCACCATACATATATAGTATAATAAGTAATACCACTTGCACAGACAGACATACAGACGGACATCGCTAGATCGGGTATAAGACCTTTATTTCGATGTGTTCAAACGGAACGACATCGTTACATCTGAAGAGTATACATTTGAAGAAATCTATTTTCTACTGCTTGTAAGAAATAAACACTTATCGTTAATATTAAACTTGTCTCACATTGATTTAATAAAAATTTAAATTGCAGAATTAAATTTAATACCTTTTTATGAATTAAAAAACTTACAATAATTCATGAATCAAATTAAAAAATTTTGTTTCGCTTATCAAAAAGTAAACAAATAATTTGTATATAACTGTTACGAGGGAAAATTAAAAGTGAAAGATTTGTAGGAAAGAATTTAAAAATTTACAAAAAAAATTGTTTTCAAAAAACCAAAAATTTAAATATTCAATAAACAAGAACAATTTCAAAGAATTAGGGTAGGTAACTTTTCTTAAAACAACAGCGTTAAGCACTAACCACTGAAAATAACATGGATGAATTATTAAGGAGTAGTGTTTCCATTTCGGTTTATCGATTCCTTGATTAATCGCCTCTATTTCTGTTAATATCGAAACAAATAATTTAAAACTCAAATAATTATTCGACCCGAATAATCGATTAAAATAAATCTATTAACCGGTTAAATTTTAATATGAATTTTTCTGTTATTTTTCTTCAAACTGTTAATTTTCTTAACTTTGACAAGAAAATTGTAGAAAAAAACATCAACTAAAATAAAATCAAATTCTTTTCAAATCGAATGAATCAAAGCAAATGTTTTATAGGCTTTAGGAAATATGATAGACAATTTTTATTTTTGTTTCAATTCCTTTAAAAAATATATTTTAAATAATATAAAATTATATGTTCATATCCAAAAAATTCAAATAGAGCTTTCAACCTCCGTATACATGTATTTCAAGCGGAACACGAAGTTTTAGAAAAGCTAGAGCTTCTTAGCAATGAAACACGTGATTAGGTATATTAATAACAAGCACTATGACGTCACTTTTGTTATAAAATAATAATAGGTTTGTTTTTTTTCGAATTTTATGTAAATATTCTATACAAATTTAAGTAGATATAGACTTTCTAAGTAGTTATAGATATAGCTCCTTAAAAATTCAAATTAATTAAATTAATATTTTTGTTTAAATGTAAACAAAAATATTTTAAATTTTTGTATTTTAATTTGTTAAAATATTAAAAACAACTAAAGCTAACAATTGAATTAAGCGTTTGTAAGTAAAGGTAGAGCAGAGCAAATAATATAACTGCTCTATTTCGCATTCCCGCGATGTCCATACACGAAAACAGCTTTCGAACAAAGGCGGCCCCAAATGTTCAAATTATATTTGTTTACAAAAAATATAGAAAAGTAGAGATAGTCGTTTTTTTTACAAGTAGTTATAGATATAGATATATAATTCGAAAAAAAACCTAATATTAAATTTCAAAAATATATTTTTTAAATAATAGATTCATTTAAAATTCTATGAAAAAATTTATAAAAACTAAAAATAACATGGAATTTTGTTTCTAATTTGATTTATCAACAAATTTTGATGAATTAGAAAATAATTTATCTACTTATTTGAATTCTTAATTGCACCAACATAAAAAATCGATGAAGACTTGTCAGGAATATCCGTGATTTTTCTTTCTTTTCAAATAGATAACCTCTTTAAGAATGTGTTTCAGAACAATAATATTTACGAATTTTCAAAATAAAATAAAATAACTTTTCTTGATTTATTACTTTAATTCTCACTATAATATTTTGTTTTAAAATTTAAATGACGGCAAATTACGAGTATTAAATACATGTACAGACAATTTTACTCTTTTATACCAACTTTCATTGATTTTCAAAAATTCAGTTTTATTATTGTTCTGGTAGACGTCTTAAAAATCAGTCCTTACTTCGTCCATGGTAAATTACGTACATACTAATTTCACATTTATAAATATTGTTAATCTAAACTTAACAGTACATACTTAATTCTTCCCATCGAAATTTAAAAAAAAAATACCATAAATTTTAAGCGGTTCTCAAATTTTAAAAAATCTGTTAAAAATATGGAGTATTGAAAAATAACTGAATTTGCCGGCACTAATCTTTTCACCTTATTATTTATAACTTTTAAACCGCTGAGCAGATTTTATTAATTTTTAACAACAAACTGCTTAGGACAATAATAAACACAATAACGCCTTCCTTTTTAATGCGTGTCCATGATTTCGATAGAGTGGCACCGCTTGTTATAAGACACGTATTGAGCCCTATTCGCCAAAAAGATTTCAGGGGTTCTTCTTGTTGGACGGCTGAATTTTAGCTGTTTTTTTTTTAACTTGTGGTAAGAAAATGGCAAAAGCTTTTTAATTCTGTTTTTTTTTGTATTTGTTCTCGGCCTCCAAAGTAGGGTCTACCAAAAAAAAAAAAAATGGTAGGAAGGGTTTCTCATGTTCTAATAAACTGATTTTAATGACACAGAATTAACGTAGTTATCGTCCCATGCTTAATCATCTGAAAAAAAAAATGTTAAATATTTGTTTTTTACATTAGACAACAACAAACAAAATGGTCAAATATCGATTTTTCGTTTTCAAATGGCCGCCATTTTGATAAATATTTTTTTTTTATGATTGAGCATGTGACGATAGCCAATTTATTTTTATCTATTGAACTGAAATTTAGTTAAATAGTTTCAGCAATAGAACCCTTACTTTTTTCATATTTTGTTTTAATATTGTGAATGGTTGCAAATCAGTTCATATTTTGTTACGCATATGTAATATAAAATAAAATAGCCTAAGTTTTTAGGCTATTTATTGCGATCACGAAAACTGTAAACAGACTATTGTTTGTCCTATAGGCGTTGGCGCTTACGTTTTGTATGTTTTTGTTGAAATCCGTAACTGTAATTTCTAGAGTTATGACGTTTTAAGGGAGGAGGGAAATAATCGAGAATTATTAATTTTTTTTCGTAACATGATATAGCGTGCCTAAATTTTTAGGCTATTTGTTGTGATCACGAAAACTGTAAACAAATTATTGTTTGTCCTATGGGCGTTGGTGCTTACGTTTTGTATGTTTTTGTTGAAATCCGTAACGGTAATTCCTAGAGTTATGACGTTTTAAGGGAGTAGGGAAATGCCGAGAATTATTAATTTTCATCAAAAATCAGAGTACCAACGTCTTTTTGACGGATAGGGCCCAATATTTCGATTTATCACAAACAGCATGACGGTTGAGAAGAATGCTTAGAAACATTGTTGAAACATAAAAGATACTTGTGGCCCTTAAAATGAATTCCTAACACAAAATAAGATTTGAAAAAATGATACCATTCTATAGTAAACTTATTAACTTGAATATTTCAGACCTCAACAACATGGCTCCGATTTAGTATCCCACCTCTCCGATACTCTTAACACTTGTACCGATGAAGCTGGTGACTTGGCCACATCATTGGCTTTAGATGCTATAGTAGCACTCTGTGATAGTAATACAGTTAATATATCATCCACGTGGCGTGTGTTAAGTAATAAATTTCGCCATGAAAAACGTCCACGAGCTTTAAAATCACTATATCGTTTTTTTGCTCATGTACCCCTGTTACAAACGCCCACATTAGAATTTGAACAATTGGTAGACGAAGCCCTCGATCAATTGTGGTTGACAATAAGTCGTTCAGATATGGAACCCGAAATGATACGTGAAGCTTTATCAGCGCTTAAACATTATGAAATTGGTACATTGCTGACACTGAAACATATACCACCACAATTTAGACAAGACTTACATGTAGCCCGTGAATATACAGCTCCCGACGGCCGGGAAGTTATGGATTTGCAACAGGAAATGATACCAGGAGAGGTATGGGTTCAGTTATTACAAAAAATACGTCCCGAATGTGGTTCAGCGGCAGCAGATTTAATAGCACATTTTATATATGCTGAAATAAATGCTTATCGTAGTGGTCTTTATCGTTTACCCGAAGGTAGGGCTGAACCTCGTAAACTACAGGGCTTATATCCACAAAGTCCTCTAAGAGCTGTCATTAATTATTTAGTAAAACAATCCAGATATGGAGATCATGTAGCCGAACCCATAGCCGTAACAAATGCCTTACGAGCTATATCAAAGAAATTTCCCAAACCCATACCACCATTAGATTGGTGTTTCTTACATACGTTCTTCCATTTATCATTTGAAGCTAGAAAATATTGTATATTAATTGCTAAAAATCAATTGCTACACTCTGGTACAGCTCGTCGTTTATTGGAGAATTTCCTGGTGGAATTTGAACCCAATTGCTTTGAAGAAGATTTACTTTTACTATTTTCCCTATTACCGGAAATAGCAAATGGTGTTAGTTTAAGCATATTGAAAACATTTGCTGAAAAAGTTTCGGTATATTGTTTTAAAGAATCACAACTGGCTGGTTTTAATGAGGGTTGTCTCTTTGAGAAATTCATGGATAGTATAAAATATATATTCACTGGGAAATGTGATATACCCGAAGTCTTGGATATTTTTACTTTAATAGTCGAACGGTATATGGATTCTATGGATGTGAACTCAAGATTATTTGAACGTTATACAGAGGTGGTATCCGTGCTGCCACAAAATGCTATAGAAGGCTTAACTTCGCCGGCCAATTGGTGGGAAACTCCTATAGGAAAATTAAAAAAGGCCACCATTATAAGATCATATTTGGTATTGTACAATACACAATTGCATAATCCACTAAAATGGTTAAGTCCTATTATAGATGCATATGCCAATCGTCGTGAGGAGCATTTATATTTCTTTAGGCATTTATCATCCACCCTGTATGCTTTTAATAATGATGAACAATCCTGCAATTGGATTATGGAAATGTTTATACAAATTCAAGCTTTATTAGCTGAATCATCAAATAAAGAAAAATTGGATAAAGTTTTATATCTGCTGGATATATTCATACTATCAGTTGATGTCTTATCAGGATGTGCTGTTTTATTGGGAAATTTAGATATAGTGGCTACTCAACGTTCCGAAAGAAATCAAATATTTCCCGAAAGTTTACAATTTTTATGTGATCATGTTTTTTGGAAAGATCAAGAGGCTAAGGTATGCAATAGTTATGTTTTGATAATATAAATACTAAACCATGTATTTTTTTATATTTTATAGATCTATGAGTTCTTGTATAATCTCTATAAAAATAATGCCATACCCGTGGAATATTCTACCATTTTTAAGGATTCCATAATATGTTCTCGCAACAAATCCTATTTTGATTCTAAGGGTATTTGGACCAAATATGTGGGACTGCGTAAATGAATATTTTTGGTAGTTTTTTACATTGATTTTATGGTAAGAAAAATATTTTTCTATAATGTTGCAATTTAAATAATACACTTAAAACAATACTGCCATTTTAAATTAAGCTTGTAAGTTTATTTTTGTATTGATTTTAAGTAAAAATAATTTATTTTAATAAATAAAAAAAAAAGACGAGAATAAGAATTGCTCATTGAGTTTGTAATTTAACTTAACAAATATTTATAAAAATTGGAAAATAATGAAATACGTATAAAAACCAGCCTTACACAAATTTAATTTTCTACACAAAGCGGTAGTCGTACGATTATTTTACGCATTCGATGTGCGCTACTCATACCGATGTTAGAAATATAATGCTGATTATAGGTTTATTCATACTGAAAATTTAGCTTTTTTATACATCGTTCTCAACGAGCTTTTAACTAGAATATATTTTAGGTAGTGTTTCCAATTCAGTTAATCGATTAACAGATTCCTCGATTAATCGCCTCTATTTCGGTTAATGTCGAAACAAATAATTTAAAATTCAAATAAGTATTCGACCCGAATAATCGATTAAAATAGTTCGATTAACCGGTTAAATTTTTAATATGAATTTTCCTTAAAACTTCCTCAATTTTCTTAACTTTGGCAAGAAACATCAACTAAAATACAATCAAATTCTTTTTAAATCGAGTTAATCATAGCAACCCAAGAAACATTTTTACGGACTCTCCTATACGTACGGATTCATGAATCCGGCTTCTACTGTACGTTTACGGTCCGAAAATACGTAACCGTCAAAGCTTGTACGTAAACGAAACATTAACGGACCGTATAATTGAATTTTCGAAAAAAATACATTTTAAGCCCGTTTTGGCGTATCCGTTTCTATACCGTCAAATACGGACCACTGTTTTTCATCAGTTTTTCTTCCATTGCTTTTGGATTTGTTTAGTTACAAAAAACAAATACTAAAATATCCCTCAGGTAAATATTTATAAAATTGAAAACAAGTTTTTCGATGATGTGTGCAAAATTATGTTGATTTGCAAATAAAAATATTACCCGACAGCTTAAAATAATTTTGTAAAAAAAAATTGCAAATTTGCATTGTTGTTTGCTTCATCATATCGTAAGTACCACAATTTAAACCAAAGTTAAATATTTGTTTTATTTTTTTTCATGATTTTTAATGGGCCACAATCGCAGTGATTGATGGATGGTAATTGTGCTGGAGATAAATATGGTATTTGTTTTATTTAGTTTATTAAGTTTTGTTATTTTAATTTAAAAATCTTTGTGAATAAATTTAAAGAAAAAAAAATTAAAATTTGCTATTAACAATTAAAATACTATGCATTTACACAAATCCGTTTTTTGGTAAAAAAACGGTACGAATGCGGACCTTATACGGATCCGTAAACGATCCGTCTTTGACGGACTATTAACGGACAACTCCGTTTTTAATCCGATATATCCGGTCCGTAAACGCTCCGTCATTGACGGACTTTTAACGGACAACTCCGTTTTTCATCCGATATATCCGGTCCGTCATTGACGGTTTTTAAACGGATTCGAATCAGTTTCGATGTTCCTTAAAATCCGAATCAGACTATACTTTAGCGAAGGTTTAAGACGTGCCGAATCTGACCTTAGAATAGCCATATCATGTCAGGTTTTCGCGATACTCTAACTTAAAAGTGCACAAAAACACGTTTTTTGTACATTTGAGGTTCAAAAACTTCTATGAATTTGTTTAAAGACCGTTACGGTTTTTAAAAGTGTTTCTCCTCCCCCACCAAACATCATTTTGAATTTTTAAAAAATCTTCATTTGTCACTGAGCAGTCGTCTGTTGAACTTACTGAGTTCATACAAGACGTGTACAGAAGCAAATAAATACATATACCTAAAAGTGTTTTTTGCACTTTTAAGTTAGAATATCGCGAAACCCAGGCGTAATAGGGTGTGCTGAATAGCCCAAAAAAGTCTAAAACCTTCGGGAAAGTATAGTCTGACACTTGAATGAAAAATTTCATCAAATTTTGTCGGCTTGTGTAATTGAATATTAGATATTTGGAAGATATTTAGCAACAACACTAGAATGAGTTTAACTACCGAATTGTGGCGTTAAAAGGAATGTCAATATTTTATATTGGATTTTTTTTTAAAGAAAGGCAACAGAAAATTCTTGCTATTAATTAGTGTAATGCTTGAAATTCTTCCTATTAGTGTTTTGCTCTCTGGGAAAAGGGGTGAGTGGAGAGATAAAAGATGATGGAAAATTAATGGATTCAGATCAGGAATGGAAAAGTTGATACAATTGTAGTTTTTTGATACTATTTAATTTAAGAAAGTACCGTGATACTCCCGAGATACATTTTGATACTCTTATCAAATACAAAATACTTAAAAAGATCAATTTAAATTAAAAAAATAAACAAATATTTATTTAAATTAATTTGGGGTTTTTGAATTTCAATTGAATTACATTTGGAGTTATTGCAAAAGTTTTTGAAACAATCTAATGGTTTTTGAAATTGTCTTTGGATTGAGAGTAAAAATTTACACATGGCTATTCCACGTTCCCATGCTATCTGTGCTGTATTTTGTTTTTCAGAAACCGATGTAGTTCACGGTGTTCAAAGTTGGTCACTTTTTTTAATCGAAGATGTGTTTTTTTTAAATATTCGCGAATAAATAAGGTTTTGCATTTTTGCAATATTTCTGTAAATAAACCGCTTATTTTCGAAACTAAAAGTAGAAGAATGACTCTTTGTTTTTTTTTAAGGGCATTTCATATTTTTTTAATTTCAATTAATATTTTTTTAAATTTTAAATGGCGGTTTTATTTTTAAATAATATTTTGTAAATTTAAAATGTGATATTTTGATTTAAAGTATTTTTTTTTTTGTAATGAAAATACTGTTTTTTTATAAGTGTTCTAATTAAAATTACTTATTAAATAATTAATAAGTCAGTAAATCTTGATAAAATAAAGGCAAATGAACATATTAATTTTGTAATTGATATGTTGAATTTGATGCGATTTGTATAGAATAAGACTTATCAAGACGGGAAGGAAAACAAAAATATTGTTCAAATTTACAAACAGATCAGCCAACGGATATTACCGATCAGCCTTATTCATTCCATATTTAGATGAAATAATCTCAAGCATAATTTTTTTTTCAAAAATAATCTCAAGCATGATTTTTTTTCAAAATGATCTAAAAGCGAAGAGTAGCTTTACAACACCAAAAGGATCAAAACATACCTAATAAAATTCAATAGGCGACGTAAGACTGGGTACGTTCGTAAATGCAGAAAACTTGCGCATCACTGCGGCAGTTATGCCAATTTATGTTGCTGATGCGTGATCATCCGTTGCAGATGCTTTGCTACTGCTCAACAACTGCAGTTTACTTTTTAGAACGTTTTGCAAAAAATTAAAATTAACAAATATTATTGAAAATCTTGATGGTAAAATGAAAATTTTTTGTTAACTTATAATAAAAAAAGAATTAATAGAAAGATGAAACGACTTTTGATTATTAAAAATCAATTAAAATGAAAATGAAGACTGATTTCGCAATATTGCATAAGAAACTCTAATGATGCCATAGTTGCAAAAATTTGCGGCAGCACTGTCAATTGTTTGCATAAAAAAACGTTTGACGTAAATCAGTGCTGTTAAGTGATGCTTTTTTGAACGTTTTACTTTTATTATGCTGCAGTAATGCGCAACTACTGCATTTACGAACGTACCCACTTTCTGCATTGGCTCGAATGTGTGTGTATCGTGAAGAGGTAAACCCAGACAAAATTGTTGACAGTTTTATGTTGAAAAATCTTCGCATTAATTTTTAAGTTCAACATTAAATGTATACATTAGATTTCAGTCAATGTGATAAATTAGTTTTAAATCAAAATTTTGTATGAATTTAAAAGCTGTAAATTTTGTTTAAAATGCTTCAAATATGTCAAAAAATTTAGGTTTTGAAATTACCAGTTTTTAAAAAAAAATTTTGCCCTATATTAGTTTTTATGTATATTAATTTTAGGTAATTTTTTGTTAAAAAAAAATTAAAAAATTTTGTACTCTGAGGGTCAAAATATTACTCTTTTAATTTTTTTTGATACCAAAAAAAAATTCCATTTTCCATCCCTGATTTAGATATGGCAACACTGTAGTTGCGCGAGATAATGAATTTTAGAACAATTGTTGCTCGCCATATGATGGAGAGAGAAAATGTTGAAGCTTTTCAGTTCATAGCTCTGTTATAACATTTTACTTCGCTGGGGAATACTGAAGGAGGACATTGCTACATGTATAAGAAATAGAAAAACACATATTTTTTTTCTAAATTTATGTTGCCGTCGCTGGGGATCGACCCCCAAACTTGTTGTGTAACACTCCAACAAATTCCAATTCTAAACGAAGTAATGATCAAATCAGTTTAATATTTTGTAAACACAATCTGACAAACTTAAAAAAAAGTTCACATTCGTATATAAGTAAAAATGTGTGTTAACATTTTTTGAATCTCACTTTCAATCAAACACTGCCAGTGGTTTAAAAAAATCCAGAACTGGCAAAACACTGATATTAAATATTAATTTCTTGCAGAACACTCATACCAGCTATTTGTCAATATTTATTTTACAAAAATTTTAGTTGTTTATTAACAAAAGCACTGGCTGGCAAATAATTGGCTTAGACCTCTATGCCACCGTTTGCAAAATACTACTTATTCAGAAATTGCCAGCGGTACAATGGCAAAGCATTAAATTTACAAAAACTATAACGCTTTGCCAAAAAAGTTTTGTAGTCGAAAAGTTTTAAGTTGGAGTCAGGCAGAACCTAAAAAAAACAAAAATCTTATTAAAATAATTCGCGAAAAAAATAACTCTTTTTGTAAATCAATATTTTATTAATTTATTAAACCAGATTTCAAATCATTATTGATTAATCAATTTCATTTAAATCTTTTTTGATTCAATTGAATCAAATCATTTAAGACATAATTCTTTTTTTAATTCGCGAATTAAAAAAATTAAAATTGTCTTGCAAATCTCGCTTAGTTTTCTTGTAAAATTGTAATTTTTTAAAATAACCGGTATCTCGAAAACAAAGCAAGATAGTTAAAAACGGATAAAAACAATAGGCCAGGTCCGGAACACATTCCGAGATATCTATTTTTATAAAACAGCCAAAGGGTGACCCATTTTTATATAAACGAAATTTTTATTATTGGAGTGTGTTAATTAAATGCAGGATGTCCGCCGGGAAGGTATACTACTTTGTTTGTTTATTATTTTATCTTATATTGATGAATGTTTTATTTAATGTCGGCAATTATGTATGGAATACAATATCAGATAAATGTCCGCCTCTGTTAGCCTCACAAATGCGATCCCTTTTGAGCACATTTTTCATTACATTCTCACACATTTCACGCGGTATTTCATTAATTTCATCACGAATATTTTGTTTGAGTTGCTCCCCATTCACAGTTACCGTTACGCGGTTTTCATTTTTAAAGAAGTAAGGTCCAATAATTCCTCCTGACCAAATTGCACACCAGACTGTAACTTTAAATGGATGCAAAGTTGGCTGATGAATAATTTGAGGGTTTTCCATTGGCCAGAACTGACTATTCTGTTTATTCACATATCCATTCAAATGAAAATGTGCCTCGTCACCTATTATATTATTTATATGATCTTCATAAGATGTAAACGCCACACATTTTACTGAAGTATCAGAGTTGCTTTTTGTTTTCTATATTCCAAATACAAAATCTTTGGCAATTGATATAATATCAACTAGTAAAGTATTTTCGTCTAATTTATGTTAAAAAAAAAATCTTTTTTAGTTGATATTCTATCAATTATTTGCCAATGATTTTTTTCTCAGTGCATTTGTATTTTGAATATGACAAATAATCAACACTGATACTGAAAAAAATAAATAGCAATCTGTCAAATTGAGGTCGGTAAGGCAGTGCAGTTAATATGATTTGTATTGAAGGCCCAAAAAATTAGAATCATGTCATATTGGCCTAATGATTTATGCATGTTCTGGAATAAGTACGAATTTACGAGGGTTGTTCAATAAGTCCCTGACTTTTTGAATGAAACACAGGTTTTTAGATAAAAAATTATTTTATTTTTTCTGCATAATCTCCTTTGGCCTCTATACACTTTATTCAACGTTTCTTCCAAAAAATTAGATTTGTCGAGATCATCAAAATAGATTTGTTTGCGAAAAGAGATTTGATTCCAACAATATCAAATCTCTTTTCGCCAAGTCATTTCTTTAGGTTTGGAAACGAGAAATAGTGGCCAGGGCTAAATCCGGAGAATAGGGCGGATGAGGGAGCAATTAATGGATTTTTGCCATTTTCTCCTAAAATACGCTATCAAATGCTGCTAAACACAAACCAAAAGACGCAGCTTATTCAAATTTTGACTGGAGTCAACTGACAGATGTCTGTTGACAGGAGCAGTGTTGCACTTTCAGTTAAGTCACGAAAATTTTGCAATAAATGACCAATGTACAATTACAATTCACTTAAATTGTTAATAAATCTAAAAAAATTGCGTAAAAAAATTAAGAAATTTTCACTTTCACAAAAAAGTGAAATCCACAACATGCTTGAGGATAAAAAGGGTTTAACTTTCAATATTTTTTTTAATTACAATAATTATAATTCATTTTTTTTATAGAATAAAAAAGAATCTTTATTTTATATTCTCAGTAATAAGAATTAAGTATTTTTTTTTATTTTTCAATATATAGCGATAAAAAGCCAAATAATATTTAAAAAAAAATATATATGTACACTAAAATTAAATGTATTTAAATTGAAATGAAAAGAAAAAAAGTGGTTTCATTTAAATAAAAAAAAGTAATAATCAGAAAGTCATGTTTAAAAACTAAATAAGCAGTAATTACAAAATTATTTCAAAGAGTTAAATCTCTTATAATATAATTAATTAAACTAAAAGTAAATTTAAAAAAATTGCATATATTTATAAAAAAAATGTTTAATATAACTATATTTATAAATTTTATATTTTAAACTTCTAAAATAAAACTATACATTTTATGTATGTTGTAGTTTTGAGTAGATAATAATAATTAATTCAAATACAATATATTTTTAAATATTAAAAACTATTAGCAGAATTTGTTGATATAAATCTAAGTTATTAAACGACGACGTTATTATTATTAGCAGTGGTGGTGGTGGTGGTTGCTTCAAGAGTTTCAATTGCTTGTTCTTCACTGGGAAGATGTTTGTCTGTGACAACTTCGTTGGATGTTGTGTCACTGCCAGAAGTTGTTAAAACTTCAGTTGGATTAGGTGCAATCATTTCTTTTTCATCATTGTTCGATAACTCTTTTGGGCTAGTATTTTCTATATTATCATTATTTTCTAGTAATACATCATTATCATCTTCATCTGTTTGTTTTTGTAAAACTTTTTCAATTTCTTTATCTACATCTAGCTCTTCCACTGCACTTTTCTCTTCATCAATAGCTTCAGATATTTTTGTTTTTTCTGGAAATTCCTTATTTTCCAAGGATTCTTCAATATCATCTTTATCGGCTTTATAACTATCATTTGTTTCCATGTCTTCGTCTATTTTATCAGTACCATTTATACCATTAGTTTTGTTATCAATGTTTTCATCAGTGTTAATGCTGTCTAAAGTTGATTGTTGTTCAATCTCTTCCTTAGCCTGTTCTGTGATTTCATCACTTTTTTCATTAACAATCTCTATTTTGCTGTTTTCTTCTTCATTAATTACTTTTACAGATTTATCTGTGTCATCACTTTCAACTTCCATATTTATATCTTTTATTTCACTTACAATTTCTACAAATTTTTCTGCATCTTCATTTTCTATAGATTTTTCTTTATCTGTTGTTTCATCACTTATTTCTTTTATATTAGTTTCAGTACCTTGATCTTCATCTAAAACTTCTACAGATTTGTCTTGATTATCTTCTATAACTTCTACTGATGCATCTTTGTCATTATCTATAACTTCAACAGAATTTTCTTTAGCAACTTCTTCCGGATTCTCTGTTGTTTTTTCTACATCATCTATAGATTTCTCCATTTCTAAAACTTCTTTAGAATTCTCTTTTTCTTTTTTATCCTCAACAATGGATATCTCCTTATCTTTTTCTTCAAATTCCCCGGATTTCTCTTTTGTTTCATTAGCATTTTCTGCAGATTTACCTGCTTTTTTCACGGCATCTTTATCGTCTTCACTAGGAATCTCTTCTGCCGGAATCTCTTTATTTTTCTTTTCAGTTGAGCTATTCATGGCATCATCTTCAATAATAACCTCAACTTCAAATATTTTTTTACCCGTCTCAACTAACAATTTCCTTTGAGCTTCTTGTTCTTTTATTTCCCTTCCTTTTTGTTCATTCTCTTTAGCTTTAGCCTCTATCATTTCCCTAGCATAAGGGAACTCCTCTTCAGCTTTCTTCAATGCAACGGCACATTTCATTTTCAATTTCTGATCATTGCGTTTCATTTCTTCCAAACGTTCACGTTCCATTATAGCCTTTTGTTTAATCAAAGTAGGATTCGGTTTGTTGGTAAGCTTTTTGCGTGGTTGTTTCTTAACTCCCGTATCTGAACCAGGAGAAGCAAAGGGACCTTCATGTATATCAACTTCCAACATACTTGCTAAGAAACTTTGAGCCATTGACATAAGATCCATATTATCATCTGGGGCTGTTAATGGTGCTGCTACTGCTGGTTGTGCTGCGGCAGAAGGTGGCGGAAGAGTTGGTCTAATAGTTGCCTTACTAATTGGCGCTATTGAAGCAGCCGGTACTGAAGGTCTTACTTTAACATCAGGTGTATTTGAAAAATTTGGATTATAAATTTTATTTATTTTTATTGATGTCCCTGGTTTAACTGTTTTAGGTGGTGAATTCTGAGGGGGTTCATCCTCATCCGAATCCAAAGTAATTAGATCTGTTTTGGGTTCAACAATTTCTATTTCATTATCCTCATCGTCGCTAGCTTGTTTATCTGGAATTGAAAAAAGAAGAATTTTTCTTAATAAACAAAATATAATCATTATTAACCCATTTAATACCACTCATCGATCACGTTGGAATCTTTTTTCGACGAATTTTCCATTATGCATAAACAATGCTTACAAACATTGTTTTTTTGTGTTTATCACGCCCTCTAGTTATAGTATACATAACTAAAGTTAAAATTTTGATGTTTTGTGGCCAGTTAAGGGGTTAATATTTTACAAAAATTTTAATTCTTGTTTATTGCTTATACAAAATATATACTAGCAAACCAATATAAAAAATTTCATCTGTATACATTTCACGTTTTTTTAGTACCGATTCTGAATATTTTTCCGTACCGATTCTGAATAGTTTCATCATTGCGAAGTGATAAAATCTTTCATTATTTTTAAAAGAGTAAAGAGTAGTTTTTCATCAATTTACAGCTTTGCTAATCACACAAAATCGGTACCCTGCTATTTTTAAACAATTTATCAAAATTTTAATATGGAAACACTGGCTACCGAATTTTTTAAAACTTTATCGTTTGTCCCAGCCCAAACCATTGGAGCTAGGAAGCTAAAATTTAGTATGAGCAGGGGTTTTTGAAATTCCTACGGGGAAGGGAAAATCTCCAATTTGACAGCCTGCCCAAACCCTTTGGCTAAAAACCTGAAATTTAAAATATGAGTACCCAGAAGTATGAGCTAAATCATTGATAAGGTATATATTTGAATTTTCGCCAGGGATGTGGCACAAATTGAGACCGAAGGGCCAAAATGTTTCCCTTACCGGGCTGACAAAACCACTAGAACTAGGAAGTTAAATTTGAAGATTCCTCCTCCAGTGTAGAAATAGAGGGAAAAATTTTCCCCCTTGACAGCCTGCCAAATCTGCTGAAGCTAGAAAATTGAAATTTGGACACTGCCCCAAACAATTACGCAGGCGCAAAAAGTCTCCCCCTTAACGACCTGCCCTGCAAAAGGGGAAAATTCCCAACCTTGACGGCCTGGAAAAACCACTATAGCTAGCAAGTTGAAGTTTGGTATGAAGGTCCCTTCAGAAATTGACGAAATTTTTGAAATATCCTACTGGGGAGGAAAAAAAGGGAAAGTTCTACCCATTTACGGCCTGCCAAAACCGCTGCAACTAGGAAGTTGAAATTTTGCATTTAGGCTCCTCTTCCTGCGTAGACAGGATTTTCAAAAATGCCTACGGTAGGGAGAAAAATGGCAAGTCGCCCCCTTCGACGGTCTGTCCAAAACTATGGGTGGAAACCTGCATATGAGTTCCCTGAAGTATGGGCTAACTCAGCGATAAGTTACATTTTGGAATTTTCAACAAGAACGTGGTAAAAATGGGGGTTTAAGGGTAAAAAGACTCCTCCTTATGGTCTGCCCAAACTACTGAAGCTAGGTAGTTGAAAATTGGTGTGAAGGTTTCTTCCCAGGCGTAGACATCATCTAAGATGGGATTTTTAAAAATTCTAACGTAAAAAGCAGAAAGTCTCCCTCTTAACAGCCTGCACCATGGAAATGGGCTAACTCATTTATAAGGTTTATTTTATAATTTTTTCCAGGGATCTGTTAAAATAGGGGTCAAAGGGTGAAAATCCTCCCTCTCAACGGTTAGCCCAAACCGCTAGAACTAGGAAGTTCAAATATGGTATAAAGGTTCCTCCTCCCATATAGATATCAACTATGGCGGAATTTTTAAAAAATACTACGAGGGGCATAAAAGAGGAAAATTTTTCCCTTTACGTCCGACCAAAACTGCAACTAGGAATGTATGCATGTAGATTCCTCTTTCTAAGTAGACATTTGCTCAGAAGAAGTTTTTTGAAAATTCCTTTCTGGAAGGGCAAAAATTTCCCCCTTAGACTGGAAGCCTGAAATACATGTTCGCCAGAGTTAGCCCATACTCTAACTGGAAAGACGAAATTTTTGGACATCGGGGAGGGTTAAAAAGGGTAATAACCTTCTTCACGGCCTTTAGCTAGAAGCCTGAAATTTGATATTCCTATTTCTTAACTGATATCGCCCCAAATATTTTTATTTTATAACTTTAAACTTGGTTGTTTAGGTAACTTGGGATTAAAATAACACGTACATGAAGTTAAATTTTTTTTAGGTTTTTGGGAAAATGGTGTTCGATTTCTCGAACACTGTATTTTGAAGTCATATTACAACAATACAAATGATAAAACAAAAACATTTGTTTTCTACTGTAAAAAGTTTAATCGTTTGTTAATAGAACAACATTTTTTATACATAGTTTTCAGTTTTTAAAATTATGCTAATTATGCTAAAACACATTAATGTTTTCTTCGTTGTTGTAAGGACTTTTATATTTACATTTTAAGCTCCCCCCTTATACTATCTAATTGCATAAAAAAATAGTTTAGTCTTAATTAAAAAAATAAAAAAATTATAAAAACGGCTGTTCGAATAATCGAACACTGGGACATTAGTATTAGTTGGGCTAACTGCTGATTTTTTTTGGAAATTTCAACCAGTACAGAAAAATTTTCCCCGTTTAACGTCCTGCTCAAACTCCTTTTGGCTAGAAACTCGAAATTAAAAATATGTGTACTCTCGAGATAAAAATCGCTTACGTGAGTACCAGAGAACTGCAACTGCTGATTGCAAAACGTTCATACGCAATCAACACAAGAATAAATATGTGTTTGCGTTCAAACGACGTGCAAATTGTTGTGTCACTGATTTATAATCATCGGTCGTTGTTATACCATTGATTTTATTCTGTTCATTCGAGCCAACAATAATTATTTTGATGTAGAATAAATCAGAAAAAATAACAAACAACGTGTTTGAGTGTATTCATAATTAAAACAAAATAGTTTCTTATCTATAAAAAGGGGGTGGTTTTGTAGAAACACACTTCATAAATGTTAGTATATGTATATAAGGGTGGGTCTAAAATACGTTTTTTCAGAATTTTTAGTAGGAATACCAAAAATATTGTCCTTTGTGAAATTTTTTTTAATTTTAAATTTAGAACGATATCTCAGGCTCGCCCAATCCGGTTAAAGTTAAATATTGCCCAATTTTCCAATCAAAATAGATGAAAAAAAAATTTAGACAATATTTACATTTTTCCGGATTAGGCAAGCCTGAGATATCGACCTAAATTTTTTTTCCAAAAAAATATTTTTATTTCACAAAGAAGAATATTTTTAGTATTGTATTACTAATAAAAATTCGAAAAAAGCGGATTTAAGTCCCACCCTAATGTACACAATATGATTTATGAAATGTGTTTCCTGTTTGTTTTAATTATTTAATTTAATTACGCGTTGTTTGTTGTTTTTTCTGATTTATTCAACTCCGACTTTTTGTTGAGTGATTACATTTGCATAAAACATAATCGACAGATGATTCAAACTGATCCCAATAACGCGTTCAGTAACATGATGCTGATTTTATTCTACAGTGAATTTTGTTGAATTATTAAATGTGAACAAGAATTTTTGTGTATGATTAAATCAAGAAAAAAGTTGATTTTGCAGTTCTCTGGTGAGTACTAATGCTCTTAAACCATTTCCATCTGGGGACACCCGGGCTTTAGACGGGGGAATATTTTTTCTACGCCAACAAAGTAGAGGGCGTTGCCCGCTGATATAGCATAGTGTTTCCAATTCGGTTAATCGATTCCTCGATTAATCGCCCCTATTTCGTTTAATATCGAAACAAATAATCGGCCTGATTACGGTTGTCGAATTTGTAGTCCAAATTTTCGACTCCATACAAAATGGTTTTGCGTAAATTGAAAATTATAAAGAAATTAAATTCTGATTGTAAATTTTTTATAATTCGATTGTTATTTATAATAAATTCAGTGATAAAATCTTTTAAAAGTTGTGTTTTTAACGACTTTCCAGCAAATTTGATTTAGTGTCGAATTCGACTACGACAACCGTAATAAGGCCGAATTTAAAACTCAAATGATTATTCGACTCGAATAATCGATTAAAATAGGTAGATTAACAGGTTAAATTTTTAATATGAATTTTTCTGTTATTTTTGAAACATCCTAACTTTGACAAGAAAATCGTAGATAAAAACATGAACTAAAAAACAATCTAATTATTTTCAAATCGACTGAATCACATCAAATGTTATATAGGCTTTAGAACATATAAAACACAATTTTTATTTTTGTTTCAATTCCTTTAAAAAATAAATTTTAAATAATATAAAATTATATTTTCATGACCAAAAAATTGCAAAAGAGCTTTCAAAAGATCTCATCAGAACGCGAAGTTTTAGAAGAGCCGTAACAAAAAAACCTATTAATATATATATCTTTTCTCCTATAAAACACTTGACTAGGTATATTCCTAACAAGCACTATAACGTTACTTATGTTATAAAATTGCTTTATATTCTAAAACTTTATTTTCAGTTTCATTTAAAATTCTATGAAAAAATTTATAAAATTTAAAAAATAACATGAAATTTTGTTTCTAATTTGATTTATCAACAAATTTTGATGAAGTACGAAATTCATTCAGTTTAGTCAAAAATATTTAAGAATTCGCTTATTTGAATTCTTTATTGCACAAACACAGAAAAATCGGTGAGTGCTTGTTAGGAACAAAGACATTAATTTATTAAAGAAAGAACATTAGTTAAAACTATTTCCCAATAGATGGCGCATCTGAAAATAAATTCTCCCTATTAGGCATATTTTGCTACAATTTGCAACAGGGTATTACTGATTTTCTATTTCGTTCGTAACATAAAAAATATTTGCCAAAAACTATACCATAATAAATGTTTTATGTGTATATTATACTTTAATTTTCTAAATCAATATTCATTTAGATGTTTGAGAGCACAGTATTGCAATTTATCGTATGTGTATTTTTTTATTTTGAAAGAAAGATTTAACCTAAACATGCATTTTCCAATGCCTCAATACTTCAAAATTTTACAAATTTACCGAAAAAAATACCATTTTGAACTATGAAAATTTGTTTTATAATAAAAATGTAAAAAGATTTACCACGTCAAAAATTGACTTAAGTATTATGAAATAAGTCTGGTAGTGACAGCCCACTTTTGCCCCAATTCTACAGTTTTTTGTGTATGCTTTTAAAAAATTTATTATGTTGTATGTTATTTAAAGCTATTCATTTGTGGAGTACAATACTTTTTTTTTTTGTTTGATACTGGGACGTAGTTAAAAATAAAACTAAAATACATTTGATTTTAGAATAAATGTTTACTTTATATATGTATGTATTTATTTTAAGTATATTTATAGTGACACGTAATACTATTAGAACTTTAAATAGATGCTTAAAAATTATTAATGCTTTAATGTTTTAAAATACAAAATATTATCAGAATATATTATTACGATAATATTATTATCTAGAAATTTTATAAATATAAATTACAAGAGAAA
This sequence comes from Eustalomyia histrio, assembly GCA_949748255.1. NCBI lineage: Eukaryota > Metazoa > Arthropoda > Insecta > Diptera > Anthomyiidae > Eustalomyia > Eustalomyia histrio. Next base: position 19,706,049 of record OX456527.1, on the reverse strand, counting down.
TTTCAATCCAAAAAAGACATTCTTTCAACGGGTAAATTTTTGCAATACTGTTCCATTTTAGTATTTTCCAATATTTGACCATGTTCACGTTTCAAGCGATAATAACTATATTTAGCCAATTGCCAACGTAGTTTAATAGATTTTACATCACCTGGAAAGCAAAACAAACAACAAAAAAAAAACGTTTAAATAAAATTGATGAAGAATTTAATTTAATTAGTGTCCACATTTACGTTTGAAATCTTTTAATTTTTCATTTATTTCTTGCCAATAATTGTCACGTATCATAATATCATTATAATCATCATGCTGGGTATTCCATATAGCTGGATATTCACGCACATATTTGACCAATTGCATAAGGAATTCTCTATCGTCTGGCATATCTTGTAATTTAATCGTTGAGTCTTGTGCTTTAGACGATGCTGAAACAAAACCTTCTTCTTCCTCTTCTTGTTCTTCAGTTTCTCGTTCAGCCTCTTCATCTTCCTCTAATTCAAAACAATCTTCAAATAGACCATTATTTTCATTTCTTAACTCTTCTTCGTCAATTTTATAAAGAAAATATAATTTGGCTAAATATTTGGAATATTTTAATTCCAAATTTGCACGATCTTCATGAGATTTGATCGTTTTCAAACGGAATGTCTTATACATTTCGTATAAATGTTGCCAACGATCTTTGATGTAGTCACCAGAAACTTCTAAAAATGTTTATAAAGAAAAAAAGGACAGAATTAGAAATTAAATTAACGGTGTTATGATTCGGATCTTTTCTGAGTATTTTTTCAAGAGTTTTTGTTTATTTGTTTTTTTTTATTACAAAAAAAAGACAAATACTTTTAAAGCTCACCTATTCTTTGAAGTTTAAAAAATTAAAATAAAAGAACAAGTAAAATAGGCTTAAATTCGGCTGTGCCGAATCTTTGAATACCCTTCACCAATCTTCTAAAAAATGTTCTTTATTGTTTTTGATACAAATAATGTAAAAAACTTTTGAAGTAAAATATGGAGGTGAAAAAAATTTTTGAGTAAAAAAATTTTTGGACGTGAAAACAAACTTTCTGGTGGAAATAAAATTTTGAAGTGAAAATATGTTTTTAAGGTGAACAAAAATTTTAGTGGTGAAAAAATATATTATGTAAAAATCGCTATTATGAAATTGTACTAAAATACACCAATTTGTATGGAAAATTTGGTGGTACGTACCAGAGAATTGCAAAATCAACCTTTTTCTTGATTTAATCATACACAAAAAATTCTTGTTCACATTTAATAATTCAACAAAATTCACTGTAGAATAAAATCAGCATTATGTTACTGAACGCGTAATTGGGATCAGTGTGAATCATATGTCAATTATGTTTACTGCAAATGTAATCACTCAACAAAAAGTCAGCGTTGAATAAATCAGAAAAAACAACAAACAACGCATATGAGTGTATTCATAATTACAACAAAATAGAAACACATTTCACAAATGTACATTAGGGTGGGGCTTAAATCCGCTTTTTTCGAATTTTTATTAGTAATACAATACTAAAAAAATATTCTTCTTTGTGAAATAAAAATATTTTTTTGAAAAAAAATTTAGGTCGATATCTCAGACTTGCCTAATCCGGAAAAACTTAAATATTGTAAAAATTTTTTTTCATCTATTTTAATTGGAAAATTAGGCAATATTTAACTTTAACCGGATTGGGAGAGCCTAAGATATCGACCTAAATTAAAAAAAAAAAATTCACACAGAACAATATTTTTGGTATTCCTAATAAAAATTATAAAAAACGTATTTTAGACCCACCCTAATATACATATAACATATATGAAATGTGTTTCTACAAAACCACCCCCTTTTTATAGATAAGAAACTATTTTGTTTTAATTATGAATACACTCATACACGTTGCTTTTTCTGATTTATTCTACATCAAAATAATTATTGTTGGCTCGAATGAACAGAATAAAATCAATGGTTTAAAAACGACCAATGATTATAAATCAGTGACAAAACAATTTGCACGTCGTTTGATTGATTTAAAATCATCAACAAATATGTGTGTTGGAGTATATTAAACGTTTGAACGCAAACACATATTTATTCTTGTGTTGATTGCGTATGAACGTTTTGCAATCAGATTTTGCAGTTCTCTGGTACGTACCTTCACATTTTCACTCAAAACTTTTTAATCGCCGTACCGATTTTGCTCATTTTTAATAACAAACTGCATTACATCTAAGTAAAACTGAGTACCCTCGCGACGCGTCTTCGCGTCGTGATCGCCATTTCAATAGACAGACAGACGGACATCGCCAATTCGACTTAAAATTAAGTAAGGATCACGAATATATATAACAGGTCAATTGAGAAGTTCCCGGCCTGACACATAGATGGCGCTACTAGACTTAAATCGATATGATCGAGATAAGCTTTAAAAGACACGTGTATAAATTTGACAGCTGTCGGATCATTAGTTTGTGAATTATAGCATTTTTGAATGAAGCAACTTTTGTTATTGTGAAAAAATGGGTAAAAAGGAATTTCGCGTGTTGATAAAATATTGCTTTTTGAAGGGAAAAAATACAGTTGAAGCAAAAACTTGCCTTGATGACGAGTTTCCGGTTACTGCCCCAGGAAAATCAACCATCAAGGATTGGTATGCTAAGTTTAGACGTGGTGAAATGAGCACCGAAGACGGTGAACGCAGTGGACGCCCAAAAGAGATTGTTACGGACGAAAACATCAAAAAAATCCGCAAATGTTTTCGAATGACCGTAAATTGAAATTGAATGAAATAGCAGGTACTCTAAAGATATCAAATGAACGTGTACATCATATCATTTACGAATAATTGGGTATGAGAAAGCTCTGTGCAAAGTGGGTGCCGCGCAAGCTCACTTTTGACCAAAAACAAGTCAGTGAAAACAAAGGCGAAAATCCATGAATTGGGCTTTGAAAGTTGGAGGGTCGCTATAATCAGTGTTTCACCCTTGAAGGGAACTATGTTAAATAAAAAACACGAATTTTGTCAAAAAAAAAAAAAAAAAATGTGTTTTAGTTGGTAGGTCGGGGACTTTTCAATTGACCTGTTACTTTATGGGGTCTTACACCTAAATTTCGACTTGTTACATATACCCTTCACCATATATGTTTTAGGGTATAAAAATAATGACTTGAGCAAGATTATTCAAGATCAATATTTTCTTTTTGTTAATATTTATTTAAATGAAATGAAGCTAATTTTTAAAAATTTTCACTTAAATCTCTTGAAAATATATATAGGAAACCACCCAACAATAAATACAATATTGTACAACAGAACAAAGATTTCAAGAAAGTTTAAAGGACAATTTGAAATATATTTTTCATTCAAATGGGAATTAAAAGAATTCAGAAAATTTTTAATTCAGTTAATATTTAAACTTTAAATTTAATTAAAAAAGAAATAAAGTGTAACTTCATGAACATCGACAAAATACATTTTCTGTCCGAACGAATTCATTGAAAATGTTTAATATAGAATGAATTTGGAGCGATAATCAAATAAAATTGCTTTGATAATTCAATGAAAGAATTTTTTCTCAGCACCTTTGTTTCCTTCACACACAAAAAAAAAAAAAGAAAAACAAAATAAATAAATCTACTTACGTGGCATAGATCTATGTAATTGATTCCATACGGCCTTTCGTGTTTGTTCATCTATTTTATCTGCCTCGGGATCCATTGATTTTCGCCACAACACTGGATTACTTTTAACAAATGTCATAATTTTCAAATCCAATGGCTCTATGTCAATTGGCTTAACTGCCGGTTGAAAACTAAACAAATTTCGTTCATTTCCATCTCTGTCACGATTTGTACGATCGACAAGTTCATCTTTTCCCTGAAGATGTAATGACTGTTCAATGGCATCTAAATTACAACGTTCATAGGTATCACCATCATCTTCGCCACAATCTACTTGCACCCATTTATCTTCGGGTAAATTACGATTGGCCAAAAATGCCATAGCCTTATCGAAGTGACCATTAAAACGTTTTCCCTCAGCTATACGCTTTTCTATGCGTACAAAGCGTTTGCGTATATTTTTCCATCTCAATTTAATTTGTTCATTTCGATCAAACTGTGATGATATGGTACGCCATTGTTTGCGTGTAACTTCAAAATTACCATAATCTGGATGCCGAGTACACCATATTGAGGGATATTGAGCTACTAGACGTGTTAATTTACGATCGTAAGCATGAGTTTCTTCACTTCTACGCATAGATTCTTCGGTGCCTTGTATAAAACTATCGCCACCGTAACCACCTCTGGTTAAGTCTCTGTTAAAAGTATCATCATCATCATAATCCATATAATTTTCTTCGGGTTCTTCATTTTCTTCATTTTCTTGATTATAACCAGAGGGTACAGGCGAATCTTCGCCACCTTCTAGCCAATGACCCTTTAAACCACCCTTAGGATTTTCCAATAAGCTATCTTCACCCTCGGCATCTGGTTCATCGTCTTCATCGGTTTTACCCTGACCCAAGGGAAACAGAGGAGGCAGTGGCGATTTGGCACCATCTTCACCATCTTTTAAATTAGCATGCAAACTTTTGCGATATTCATAGACTTGATTGTGGAAACTATTTGAACCGGTATTAAATAAATCAACATCATCCAATTGTCCATAGCAAACATAATCCACAGCTTTAAAATAACCAACATAAGAAGAATGTGAATAAAAAATTAATTATACAAAAACAAAATTATGAGTTTTTAATTTCATTGCCTTCAGTCATTTTTTTTTTCTTTTCAATAGAAAACACCTGGACCCAAATTAAGTGATTTTTACTTTTTTTTTGTACACTCTATTATTTTCCATTTGCTTTAGGATATTTTTTTTTGTTAAAACTTTACAAGTCCATGTTGTCTTCCTCGTTTCTTGTGCCGGAAGTCAATGAAATATAAACTCATAGTTTTATTTAAATGCTCTAGGGTACTTACATTCCGGATTTTATAATACAAACAATTTTAACACAATTCAAATTTTTAATTTTTTTAAACTTTATCTTTTTTTTGAAAAGCACTTATTTTAAGTCCATGTGTTGGAAAAAATGGCTTAAGACAATGAGAAGTAATACTTAGTTATTATAAAAATTAACTGCTACAAAAATTAACTACTTTTGTTTGATTAAATTACAAAAAAAAAAAAAAATTAAAAAAATATTTGAACAAAATAAATGGAATTTATAAAAAAATTTCAACATTGCTATATTTTAAAAATTTTTATTCGAACTAAGTACAAAATTCTGAGAATACAAATTTTGTAGGAATCATTTTCACTAAAAAAAGTTTAATTTTTTTTATATTTTTTTCTACAGCATAATTTCTTTATATAAACCGATTTGTATCATATTTACAATAAAACCGTTTAAGATCAACTCTGAGGGAGCAGCAAAATTAGTTCGTTACAAGCGAAATTCTTAATAACCAGAGTAAAATTTATTTAATTTTTTTATCATCCACAAAATATTTATGTTTTGATAAAACAATTAATAAAATTGTGAAATTCTTTCTTGTCTTTTCATTTGTTAAATAAATTGTTTGCGATACAGTTAACGATAAATTTCGGTGTGTTCAGTTTAAAATTTGTCCAAATACAAAAGAAGAAAATATTAAAAATTGGCTGAATTTTGGAAAGTTTGTAATAAAAATGGAAAATTATATTAAACATTGGGGTCGAATTATGGTATTCGTGATCGTAATTTTTCGATCGAAATTACAGGTTGGTTGAAAAGTTCCTGCGCTCACCAAGAGATGGCACTTTTTTTCTCAAGTTGGTATAACTATCCTGAGAACACATGCAAAGTTGCAAGTCATTCTGTCAATTCTTTCTTTGTTTACAAGCCATTTGAAATTGACGTGTCATTGATTTTTTTTAAATATGGAAAAAATTGAATATCGTGCAGTCATTAGATTCTTAGAAGTGTATAAGTAGTCCTCACCTTTAAAACGCACCGTTGAATTTTGGGCTGGTGAATTTAAACGTGGTCGTACCAGCCTTAAAGACGATCCACGCGAAGGACGACCAAAAACTGCAACCACAGCAGAAATCATTGAGCAGGTACATAATATGGTTAGTGAAGATCCAAGTTTGACTAAGCGTGAAATTGCTAATGCCATAGGCATCTCAGACGGACAAGTACTCCATATTTTACATGAAGAATTACGTATGAAAAAACTGTTTGGAAAGTTAGTGCCGCACACATTAACAATTCAACAAATTTGAAGCGTTTTAAGCCGAATAAAACCGACTTCTTGCGTCGTTTTATAACTATGGATGAGACTTGGATCTACCACCATGATCCTAAATTGAAACAAGAACGTTTACAGTGGACTGAAGCTGGTTGTTTAGCTCCAAAGAAGGTAAAGTCACAACGATCAGCAAAGAAGGTTATGGCATCAGTTTTTTGGGATGCAAAAGGAATTTTGTTGATTATCTTCAGAAAGGTAAAACAATCAACTCTGAATATTATTGCAGCCTTTTGGATCAGCTGGATGAAAAAATTCGTGAGAAAAGACCTGGTGTTTAAAGAAGAAAAAAATCATTTTTCATCAAGACAAAGCACCTGCTCACAAAAGCGTTTTGACGATGGCTAAATTCGAAGAATTAAAGTACGAATTGCTTGAAAATCCACCGTATTCACCAGATTTGGCTCCAGTGACTACTATCTCTTCAGAAATCTCAAACAATTCCTTCGTGGAAAGCATTTTTCGCAGCCGTAGACGTTTATTTTGCAGAGTTTCCGGAAAACCATTATAAGGATGGGATAAAATTATTGGAAGATCATTTGAACAAGTGTATTGAGCTTCTAGGAGATTATATTGAATGAAAAAATATATTTCGTAACAAAAACAGTATTCTTTCATTTCGAGCGCAGGAACTTTTCAACCAACCTGTATTTTGTTTTTTCTTAAAATAAAATATTTAAACCGACTTTTCTTTATCAGAAATGTTATAGTTCGATCATAGCTTGGTAACAAAAGTTAAAGTTGGTGTTTTCATTATTAGTATTATTGTAGTTATACATTAAAAAAAAAAAACAGTTTTCAAACGAATTCATGCGATCACAAATGCCGTAATTCGACCCCCGGTTTATGTATAGCGAAAATGGTCTAAAAGAAAGCAAGGTACCGAAAATTTGTTTTTTGTTTCTCATGTATTCTTTTACGAAAGAAATTGTTCAGGCCTTAAAGTTTTTGGGACCATTATTATTGCTAAAATGTCGAGATTTTTTAATTAGTTCGTATTAAAGCCTTGTAAATTAATCAGGTTATTGGACCTTTGCTTATTAATGCATTGTCTGGGGAGCCAATAACTCAGCAAAACATTGTATCAGCTACTTACCAGGCTATTTACTCACTTAATTACTTTGGTTTGCGATGTCCAAAATGGGTACTCATAGTTTTTTGGCTGTTTGTAAGCGAGAGGGTAATGACCACTCATTACATTGTGTTTTTTGTAAATGAGAAGATAATGACCACTCATTACTTTTGAGACATCGCGATCAAAAGTAATTAAGCGAGTAAATAGCCTGGTAAGTAGTTGATACAATGTTTTTGCTGGGAAGATTTGTATTCTAAATGAAAGTTAAAAAAAACTGGCATTCATTTGAGACTGATATGTTATGATACATAATACAACAGCAAATGAAGTTGTATAGTAGTATCAGCTTTTTAAGTGTAAATTACCAACAACTATTTTACACTACTATAAACTAATACACAGACCTTTAAAAACATAATTCCTTAAATCAATTTTCTAATCTGATTTAAATTTTGAAGAATTAATTTTCTTAATTGAATTATTTATTACCATAATTTAATCATTATCTCATTAGAAGAATCAAGTTGATTGAAATAATTCTTTTTATAAATCAAACGAAATAATTCAATTTTAAATCAAAGAATTAAATCAAAAGAATTGTTTTGATTTTTGAATATGATTTAGTTCGTGAATTACAATATTTTTTTTAAATCACGATTAATTTAATTTTAAATTCGAAGGTTTTCATGGAATTTTTATAAAACAGCTTCCGCGGCATGTCTTCCGGACCTGGCCCATTTTTATTATCGCTGTAATCTTTGTAGAGTTCTACAAAGGTTACCCTTATGTAGAATAGATTCGAAAGGTTTCTTGGAATTTTTATAAAACAGCCACAGGGTGACTGTTCGTTCCGCGTACCATTTCGTTCGTAAAAAAATGGGTCACCCTGTGACTGATTTATAAAAATAGATACTTCAGGATGTCTTCCAGACCTGGCCTTTTTTTATTATAGCAGTATATTAATATTTCATCGGAGCAAAAATTTTGTCCGTTTTGCCCTATCTCGCTTAGTTTTCCAGATACCGGCCATTTTATAAAATGGCTAATATTTTGGAAACTAAGCGAGATACCACAAAACGGACATTTTTGCATAGCTCGACAGAGGTCACGGTCACCCTTCGATAGAATAGATTCGGAAGGTTCCCGAAGAGTTTCATTGAATTTTTATTTATTTTATTTTTTTATCAGTTTATATGATAAAAAACTCCGATAAAAAAAAGTTTCGTTTCCTGTTCCATTTCTTTCGTATAAAAATAGATTCCTCGGGATGTCTTCAGGACATGGCCTATTTTAATTATCGCAGTATATTAATACTCTACTCGAGCAACAAATTTTTCCGTTTTGCCCTATATCGCATAGTTTTCGAGATACCGGTCATTTTAAAAAATGACCATTTTACAAGAAAACTAAGCGAGATTTGCAAGTCAATTTTAATGTTTTTTTATTTTGTTTTAATTCGCAAATCAAGTCAATCTTATTTTAATTCGCGAAAATGATTTGATTCAATTGAATCAAAAAAGATTCAAATGAAATTGATTAATCAATTATGATTTTAAATCTGATTTAATAAATTGATTTATAAAATATTGAATCAACTCGCTGATTTACAAAAAGAATATTTTTTTTGGCAAATTAATTCAATAAAGTTTTATATTTTTCAATACACGGTACAACCGATACAACGATACAATACCCGTTGTAAATTAGTATGTTTGTAATATAAGTAGCCTAATTGGTCAATAATATTTAAATTCTCATAGTATTAAGAAATAGAAATACCTTAAAAAATAATATCCCTGCGATCTCCTAAAAATACATTTCATACTTTTAAGTATTGATAATTTTGCAGCGCTACTTAAACTAAAGGTAGGATCGTGACACAAAATTTCGTGATTCACGTAAATCCAAAATTTAAATGGCTCACGTGATCGTGCGTGAGTCGATTTTTTGCAGTGATAGCTCCTTTTATTGGAATTTTTTTATATTTTTTTCGTTTTTTTTTTATATTTTTTTCAATTTTTTAACATGTAATGTAGTAAGACTGTTTTTTCTTCTTTATGTATTAAGTATGACAACACATCAAGTGGTTCAAGTGATAAAACATACCCAATAAACATTGAAAAGTTAAAAATTCAAGTGCTTTAAATATTGCTTTTGTATTGTGCTTTATTTTAAGTGATTTTTTACTGTCAAAATCAAGTTCATACAAATAAAAATAATTTCTTTTATGCCTATCGTAATTGTCAATATTTTAAAATAAAATTAAATCATTTGCTCAAATGTTCAATTTTTCTGTGAAGATTTTTATAAAATCTGAATTTTTTCCATGGATTTTCACGAAAAGGTAAGCCACATTTATTTGGAGCTAAACACTGTCCTTACATTATCTTTTTTCTTATTTACATTATCTTTTCTTACATTATCTTTTTTCTTATTTCAGAAAGTTCCTACAAATTTCTACGCTTCTGAATAAAATAATTAATGAAAAAAAAAAAACATCAAAAAACAAAAATCAAGATTAAATATACAAAACTAAAATTATAAAAATGTATGTACACTTGTCTGCGTACAGCTAGCTATGAAAAGTTTTAATGTTAAAATTTTCAATAAATATTTAAAATATACTAGATTTTTCTCTCAGTTTTTAGTTAGTGTTTCTCTTAGTTAAGTTTTTAGAATTTATTGCAAAACAATAAATCGATAATAATTATGTTATCGATTTTAAAATGAAACAAGTCCCATTTCTAGCAAAGCAAAAGTGTGCGTACAAAAACTAAATAACGGGATTGCAAATGTTGTTGCTAAAGTTGTTTACAATAATTTATGTAAAATTTTTATTAGTTTCAATTCTTCTAACACGTGTAGCCAGTTTAAAACACAAGTTCATAAAAAAATAGCCATGAACAACAAGGGAAAGGAGATAAATCCAGCGGAACGGAAAATAATTGTAGATTTGTGGAAAAAAGGAAAAAGTTTTCGAAATATTGGACAAATAGTTGGAAGAACACATTCCTCTATCCAAAGGGTGATCGCCACATTTAAAGAAACGGGCACATTTGTCTCTAAGGCTCGGTCGGGTCGTCCTTCAAAGCTGACAGAAAGAGAAAAAAGGTATGTGGTTAAATCTGTACAGCAAAATCCCAAAGTGGCTGCCCTGAAATTGGCCAAGGATGTCCAGGATAACTTTAAAAAAAGTGTATCTAAAGATACAATTCGAAGAATTCTGAAAAAATGGCTATCACGGTCGTGTTGCCCGGAAGAAGCCACATATTTCCTTAATTAATAAAAAAAAGAGACTAGCATTTGCAAAGGAGTATATAAACAAGCCACCATAGTTCTGGGAAAAGGTTGTATTCTCTGATGAGAGTAAGTTTTGTATATTTGGAATCAAGGGAAGGCAAATGGTGTGGAGAAAAAAAGGTACAGCTCTTAATAAAGAAAATTTGTCTGGCACTGTAAAACATGGGGGTGGTGGTGTAATGGTTTGGGGGTGTATGGCAGCAAATGGAGTTGGCCAGATGCAGTTTATTGAGTCCACGATGGATAAAAGAGGCTATTTAGACATCTTGAAAGGTAATTTAAACCAAAGTGCAATCAAGTTGGGCCTCCAGGGTAATTATCTCTTTCAACAAGATAATGACCCAAAGCATACCGCTGACATTGTGAAGCTTTGGCTACTTTACAATACTCCAAAACAGTTACGAACTCCTCCTCAATCACCAGACCTCAATCCAATTGAGCATCTCTGGGATTTGCTCGAAAAAAGAATTCGTTCCCATCAAATTTCTTCTAAAACAATGTTAAAAGAAGTTATGCAGCGGGAGTGGGACAACATAACGCCTGCAGAAACTACAAAGTTGGTTCAATCTATGCCGAAAAGACTGGCAGAGGTCCTGAGACGCAAAGGCTACCCCACTAGTTACTAAAAACTTATATTAAGTAGAAAATTCAACCGCAAAATATGAGCGCCAAATGTTGTACGCAGACTTTTGCTTCTTGTTTTTTTATTCAATGAATTTGTTTTTGGGTTGTTATTGTTAACCGTGAATTATTTTTTTATTTACTTTTTGATTTTTTTAAAAGACTGAAATAAACTTAATAAAAAAATATTTTATGTTATTAAAATTAATTTTTTAATAGTTTATTTTTTTTTTAATTTCTATTAGTCTAAGCTTCTGTACGCAGACTTCTGCAGCCAAGTGCAAAATGTATGTTAAAAAGAGTCAATAAATTTTACCAAAAGCAATCATTTCCGTGTTTTTATAGCTTTGTTTAATCTTGAAGTTAGGGCTTAAAAACAAGAGTAATTATTATGTAGTTTGAACTTGAATTGAACTGTGATTCAAGGCTCGAATTAAATAAAGTATATTCTCACTGTAATGTTCGACTTGATTTCCAGTGTCCGTGTTTTGCTGGAATATGCTATTGAATTAAAGTGTAATTAAACTATAAATCAAGGCTTGAAATTGGAAAACATGACTAGAATAAAACTTGATTTTAGCTTTTATTCCAGCAAAAATGTTTATTGGGAATTCTTTTGTTTAATTTTTAAAATATTTTTTCAATTCGTATTACCAAAATTTAGATTGCTTACGTGATAGTGCGTGAGTAGAAAAAAATCTTCGTCTGTGATCGTGCGTGAGACAAAAATCGCTCACGTGCCCATCTCTATACTAAACTGATTTTTTTTGTATATATTTAGGGATCGCATTAGCAACCTTCTGTATAACAATTCACAACGTCCATAAACAACCGTAAGCTCTTTGCATTACAGCTGCAAAAATCTTTCGTATGAATTCATTTTCTTAAAAATAATGCCGAAAAATCGTTATATAGTTAAAAAAAACTTACTAAAGGGTGTCCCAGGAAGAACGCAATTTTTAAATCTGGCAACATTCGAAGTGTCATTGTTTGACATTTGAACAATTGTTATTGTTTGCTAGTAGAAGGTACGAGGTTAGTAAAAATGGAGCGCTACACGAATGAACAACGCATTCTCATTGTGAAATTGTTTTACCAAAATGGTGAAAGTTTTGCGGCTACAGTTCGCAAATTGCGATCAATTTGGGGTCACAATAATGCTCCAAAAGAGTCAACTGTAAAGAGATTAATGGATAAATTTGCCGAAACTGGGTCTGTTAGTGATGTAAAGACAACAACGCGCCATCGACCAGGTCGATCGACCGAAAATGTCGCAGCTGTACGTGATGATGTCGCTCAAACTCCATCCACCTCAATTCGACACCGAGCTCAGCAAATTGGTGTCTCCAAATCCACTTTGCAGCGAATTTTGACGAAAGATTTGCATCTTCATGCATACAAAGTTCAATTGACTCAGGAACTGAAGCCAGCTGACCATGGACAGCGAAGGGAGTTCGTTAATTGGGTATTGGAGAGACAACATGAAAATGCTGATTTTGCCGATAAAATCATCTTCAGTGACGAGGCCCATTTTCATCTTGATGGCTTCGTCAATAGGCAGAATTGTCGCATTTGGGGTGAGGAAAATCCTCGAGTGATTCACGAGAAGCAAATGCATCCTCAACGTGTCACTGTGTGGTGTGGTTTTTGGGCTGGAGGAATCATTGTACCTTTTTTTATGAAAATGAGGCAGGTCAAGCGCAAACAGTCAATGGTGTTCGGTATCGTGAAATGATAACCAGTTTTTTCTTGCCTAGAATTGAAGAAATGAATGTGGAGGGCATGTGGTTCCAACAAGACGGCGCCACATGTCATACAGCCAGAGAAACAATTCAATTGCTGCATCAGTCATTTCCCGGTCGTGTTATTTCGCGTTTTGGAGATCAGAATTGGCCGCCTAGATCGTGCGATTTAACACCATTAGATTTTTTTCTTTGGGGTTTTTTGAAGTCGATTGTTTACGCGAATAAGCCGACGACGACTCAAGCCTTAAAAAAGGAAATTGGACGCTGCATTAATGAAATACCGCAGCATTCATGCAAAACGGTCATTGAAAATTTCATTAAAAGATCGCGTGCATGCCAGCAAAGCCGCGGCGGCCATCTGCACGATATATTGTTCCATAGATAATCTCATTCTGTCTACTTTACGATATAATAAAGATTCACGATTTTTTTTTTAAATATCTGTGTTTTATTTAAAATTTAAAAATTGCGTTCTTCTTGGGACACCCTTTATATAGTTACGGAGTTATCAAAAAATAGTCATAAATTTAATTTTTTGACAGTAACATATATGTAACTAAAATGTAACCCATGTATTACATATTTTCCGGTTAAATAAATTTTATCACATTTTTTTATTACGTATCACATATATTAGCTATAATTTTAAGTGTATAAACAACTAAAGTTTTTATTAAGAAATTTATTGTGGCAGTGTTTGCTGAATATGAAATTCAGCAAACACATAGATTTCTATTGTATTAAATTAATTTGTTTATTGTAAAATCTTTTGCAAAATTATTTTGTCATAAAATATTTTTAAAATTATTTACTGTTTCGTTTTTAATATTTTTCTTGTTAACTATTATATATAAAGCATAAATTCACTTTTAATAAAAAAAAAATATATTTAACTTACCGGCTGCCAATTGGCCATTCTCCAAACTGTCAGCATCATTGCCAAAGCCAAGGGTACGCATATCGCCTAAACATTTATCCTGTAAGCCCTTAAAACGGCCAATAGCATAAGTTAATAAATATGAAAGATGTATATAAAGTTCTTTGACTTCCAAATAATTGCGTGCCTGTTTATAAGCATTGGAATTGGTAAGTGTCTGTACTTTGTTAGTAAGATGTGTACAAATTTCCATTGCGTTAAAGACTTGCTCCTGTAGGCCACTACGTGCCTGACCAATAGGTGTATCAGGAAAGACATGACGTATCATAACTGGACGAAGAGGTGGACCAACTTGTTGGGGTTGCTGTTGAAGAGTTTGTTGCTGTTGTTGTTGCTGCTGCTGCTGTTGTGGTGCTGAATTCATTTGACCATTTAATACTTGTATGGCTGCACCATTATGATTAACTGAACTGATGCTGGTTGATCCAATCATATTATGATATTGTCGTACAACTTGTGGTTGACCAACTTGCTGCTGCTGCTGCTGTTGTTGTTGTTGCTGCTGCTGTATTGTGACATTGTAGGGATGTGGTGTTATTTGTACAGCTCGCGAAGCTATAGTTTGTGGTATCATCCTTTGTGGTTGTGGACTATTCATTTGTTGCCAGTTATTGGAAGATGGCGAAGCATTTGCCGAACTTTGTGGTGTTGGAGGACCTTGCCTCTTAACCTGTATAAGTTTACCATTTGGTAAACGAAAAGTTTCCTGTTGTGCTGCAGAGTTTAAATCAATACGATAACCATTAATGGTGTGATAAACCGGTGCACCAGTACCTCCTGGTGCTGGGGTACGTGGTCCAATAATCGTACGCCTAACTACTGGTTGTGGTGCCGGCTGTCTTAGCTTAATACCTGTATTGCGTAATACCAATGGTGGTGGTGCAGTGTTTTTCGGAGTTGAAGCCATTTGCGCAGAAAAACTTGCTGGTGGCTGTTGTATGGACATTATTTTCGGTGTCGAAGCCGATGGCATTGGCCGATTAGGTTTCGGTGATACTGTAATTTGACAATCCGGTTCTAACATGCTTAATAAATCGGGTGTACAAACAACTTCATCGTTTGTTTTAGCCCGTTTAGCAGAAGTCACTTGTTGCGGCGATGCTGAATGTTTTATCGGTTTTTTAGCTGAACCAGTGCTGGCATGGCTGCGTTTCGAATTAACCGAATCTAAACTTTCCATAGAATCAGACATATTGCCACATTTAGATTTAGCCAAACGACAACATTTGCTAGCATCTCGCGACAAATACTGTTTTAAGTCGCTCTCACTTAAATTCATAGCATAAATTTCCCTGACAATATGAGAAAAGGCAAATTAATTAAGATTTAATATATTTTCTTATTATTAGATAAAAAAAAATGTTGTTCAAAATCTACAGGTAATTTTTTTTAAACTATTTTAGATTTTTTAAGGTTATATATATTTTTGATTTTCTACTTTAAAACTATATATGTTACACATTTGTTTTTTTTTAATTCATACTCACATCTTTTGCTGTTCAATATAATTCATCAAAGCCCAATGTTGGGCTCTCAAAGGCCACAGTATTTTCGGAGCACAACTGAAGCAATTCCAATTTTCATTTTGTTCTATATCAGCGACAACACCGCGCGACAAATTCTTAACAATGCAAGATTTGCAAAACACATAGGGGCAACTGGAGCAGCAGTATACCTCACCACCTTGTCCACACCAACGACAATACAGTTCGGAGCCATCTTCTCCCTTGCTAAATTCCCCGCTATTGTAAAAATCATGGCATTTGTTACAGTGCGTTACACGCAATATCGGATGCATTTTCATGCCATTTTCCTGCACAGGTGCTGTACCAATATGAGTTTTGCATACGGTACAATGTGTCTTTCGATCCCGTACTATATCGACGGTTGGATATGCTTTTAAGTAAAAGCGTCTCTCCTCTTCTGAGATACTTGGATCGAATTCATATTTTGTAGCTATAAATAAAGAAGAACAAAAAACTTTATGTTTTTTTTGGGGGGGATTAATAAACGTGTATTTGAATTTTGAAAATAAAAAATGTTTTTTTAATGGCCGAAATGTATGTATGTGTATTGATGATAGTACATATATATTTTGAATGTGGTGTATTGTTTTGTAAAATTATTTTGTTTCTTAATAATGAGTGATGAAAAAAAAATGTATTTTACATTACTTTTGGCGAAAAAAAAAACTCTTAAATTATACTTTATGAAATTGGCTAATCTCAGAACTTGTTTAAAAATTACACTTTCAACTTAAAATGATCGCGTACAGTTTATATTTAGTTTCGCGAAATAACGATTTTCGAAAAAAAAAATAATAATTTATCAACCGTTCCCTCTGTTGGAAATACACTTTGTCAAAAGACACTTGCCTAAACCAACATAAATATTATAGTTTGCTTTGGAAATATTTAATGTAAATACGAGGGCAGATCAATGAGTCCGTGACTTTTCGAACTTCCCTTGTAGTTATATGACACTGTCCCATCAAGTACCACCTGGTAATAGACTACTGTCAAATTTTGAGCAAGTTCCATCATTTACTTTGCGTTAAACAGCTGTTCAAAACATACAACCTCGTGGATTTTTTTTAAAAATGGAAAAAAGTGAATTTTGAGTGCTCATTAAACATAATTTTTTGCGAAAAAAATCCGTTAATCAAGTCAAGGAAAAGCTTGATAAATACTATGGGAACAGTAAACCATTTTTTTACCATTGAAATCGATCGTGCAGATTTCAATGGTAAAAAAATGGTTTACTGACTTTCGTTGTGGTCTTACAAGCACGGAGCATGCCGAACGTTCTGGACGCCCAGTTGAGGTCTCTATATCCAAAACAATTGAAAAAAATTCACCATATCGATCGGAAATTGAATGTGCGATAGATTGTGAAAGACATAGGCCTCTCACATGGCTCGGTGGTTTCAATTTTGAACGATCACTTGGGTGTGAGAAAGCTTTCCGCAAGATGTTTACTGCGTTTGCTCTCAATCGACCACCAACGGAATCGTGTGACAGCTTAGTTTACATGGCAAAAATCCATGAAGTAGACTACGAATTGCCTCCTTATTCGCCTTATTCTCCGGATTTTGCCTCCAGTGACTAGTTCCTATTTACAAACCTAAAGAAATGACTCGGTGGAAAGAGATTTAGCGCCAACGATGAAATTATTGATCAAACAAATGCCTATTTTATGGAACTCGAAAAATCCTGTTGTTAAACGCAAAGTAAATGACGGAACTTGCTCAAAATTTGACAGTAGTCTATTAACAGGTACTTTATGGGAGCAGAGTTGCATTTCATATAACTACGAGGGAAGTTCGAAAAGTCACGGAGTTACTGATCAGCCCTCGAATTTTGATTTTTGAAATAATTTGTTAATTCATTTTAATATATTGTTATTCAATAAAGATTTTGTAGTCAATAATATTATTAAGGACTATCAAGATTTCCAATAGGTTATGGGCCCAGAACGTTTGGGTAAAGTACTAAAACAAGATACCTAAATAAAAAGTTCAAGATCATTTCAAGAAACGAATCATCAGAATGGAGGCGTCATCTTTATAGCAAATCGAAAGACTAGATGAATATAATTTTGAGACATGTAGTATACAAATAGTGTACTCAATTCTAGCAGTAATTGAAAACACGTTAATGGTAAAGAAAGCAAAGATATAACGTGGGTTGCAGGTAAAAAGAAAGAATGGGATTTTACTGATGAAAAAGCACTAGCAACAATAATGTTGAGAGCAAAGGCATCTCAACAAAATTATATAAAAAACTGTGCAACTTCAAATGATGCTTGGATGAAACTAATCGAGGTACATAAACCGCTACAGAAAGCTGTTTAATTTAAATATGAAAGAAAGTAAACACATGCTGGAGTATTTAAATCCATTTTCTGACGTTGTCGAAAAATTGGTTTACGTAGGTGTTGTAATTCAAGATAAATTGCTGGTAACAATGCTCCTTTCAAGTTTCCCAAAGATTATGAACATTTTGTGATGGTTATAGAGACACGTGCGGTATTGCCTTCATTTTCAGTAATCAAACTTAAATTCTTAGAAGAGACAGAACGTAGTAATCAACAAGGCGAAGGATCAAATTAACAAGCTTTTGGTGCTGTTAAAAATGAAAAATTTATCAATATAATAATAACAATACAAATATTTAAAATTTAAGAAATATAAAAGGTAATTGCTTTATATGTGGAAAGAAAGGCCATTATGCCAATAAATGTAAACAAAAACGAGTGGTTCATCATAATTCTTATGCATTGATTGCATTGGCGAAGAATAATAATAAAAATTCATCATCATGGTACGTTGATAGTGGGGCTATAAGCCATATGTGCTACAATCGTAAGGTTTTCAATAAACCAATAGTGAAATGTGGCATCAAAGGTTTGGTCATCTGAATTATCTAAATGGTTTAAATTTGGAAAAAATTTCTCAAGATCAAAGCTGGAAGTGTATGGATGGTAAAATCCATAAAACATCTTTTCCAAGGCAATCCGAAAGGAAATCTGATGAGATACTTGATTTGATTCATACGGCAAAAAAGTAAAGTATTTTATAATTTTAAACAGGGACCGTAACAGTTACGACTTTTTTCAAAAAAGTCAAAATATAATAGTTATTTTTAAACTTTTATTCTTTCGGTCAGAAATAAAAGTTAAAATTTGACTTTTATTTTTTCGGTCAAAAATAAAAGTTAAAATTTGACTTTTATTTTTTAAGTCAAAAATAAAAGTTAAAATCTGACTTTTATTTTTTCGGTCAAAAATAAAAGTTAAAATTTGACTTTTATTTTTTAAGTCAAAAATAAAAGTTAAAATCTGACTTTTATTTTTTCGGTCAAAAATAAAAGTTAAAATTTGACTTTTATTTTTTAAGTCAAAAATAAAAGTTAAAATTTGACTTTTATTTTTTAAGTCAGAAAAAAATTAGATTATGCCATAATAATAACAATGTAATGGAAATATAAGAAAAATAAGATCGATAACAGTGTTGTTGTTTTGGTTATTTCTAACCAAAATTGGTTACATGGTTTCATGTATTATTCATCAAGTACCTGCGACACAAGTTAGTGTAGAACGCGCGTTTTCAGCACTTAAGATTGTTCTCAGCGACTTGCGCTACAATCTGTCTGAACAGAACTTGGCTGCTATATTAATGGTGAAATTGAATTCTGAGTCATTGCAATGAAAGAGTGAACAATTTAATATTGAAATAAAGGAAATTAAATGTAATTTGTATTTTCAGAGCAAAATATGCAAAACACCAACTCCTTAACTTTATAGCTAATAAACGTTTTTTTATACATATGTACTCTATTATAATTGTTTTCTTTTTGTTTTAATACAAATACAACATGTACTTATAATTCTAAAAATAAAAACTGTGTTAATTATTATTTAAAATTCTATTTAACTTTTTTAACATCTGCTTTCAATAGGAACAAAAGTCAAATTTTAACTTTTATTTCTGACTTAAAAAATAAAAGTCAAATTTTAACTTTAATTTTTGACTTAAAAAATAAAAGTCAAATTTTAACTTATATTTTTACTTAAAAAATAAAAGTCATATTTTAACTTTTATTTTTGACTTAAAAAATAAAAGTCAAATTTTAACTTATATTTTTTACTTAAAAAATAAAAGTGAATTTTTAACTTTTATTTTTGACTTAAAAAATAAAAGTCAAATTTTAACTTTTATTTTTGACCAAAAAAATATCGGTCAAAAAATAATTATTATAAAGTGACTTTTTGATAAAAGTCAAAAAAATTAAAGTCTTTTAAGTTTATTATTCCTTAGCATAACAGCATCAATATGCTGTATTCAAATATCTGATAGACAAATTATATCCACCTGACTTTTTGATTTTAAATTTTAAAAATAACTGTTATTTTCGGTCCCTGATTTTAAAATTTTTAAAAATATGGTAGAACGACAACTGGTAAGAAATCGAATAGTTGAACACCCTAATACCAGGGACCGGAAATAACTGTTATTTTTTAAATATGCAATAGGTTATGGAAAAAATAACTGAAAAATTTGGTCCTGCAATAACAATAATAAATTACCCAGAAAATTGTAGTCCTGCTATAAACATTATGATAGATTATTATTGTTTTGGT
Source organism: Eustalomyia histrio (assembly GCA_949748255.1). Lineage (NCBI taxonomy): Eukaryota > Metazoa > Arthropoda > Insecta > Diptera > Anthomyiidae > Eustalomyia > Eustalomyia histrio. Next base: position 19,685,929 of record OX456527.1, on the reverse strand, counting down.
CTTTGATAACCATTATGAAAGATTATTTTTTTTTTTTTTTTGTCTTTGGTAACCATTATGAAAGATTATTATTTTTTTTGGTCTTTGGTAACCATTATGAAAGATTTTTATTCTTATTGGTCTTCTATAACCATTATAAAAGACTTTTATTTTTTCTGTCTTCTATAATCACGCTACAAGTCTGTAAAACGTGTTCTAATTCTCAGTTTAACAACATTTTATCTAATTTGAATGCCACTTATTCTCAAATTGTAATATTTTTGTGTCTTTGCTATCATTCTCACATAAGATGGCGCTATTTTCGTAATTTTTTAGTGTAAAACCATAAAATAGCCAATATCTCGAAAACTTAGCAAGGAAGAACAAAATGGACAGAATTTCTAATACTCTGTTTTCATATATGAGTCCTTATAAACTAACTATATATGCTATCTATACAGCAACGACCGAACTTCTGGAAAGGAATCTTGTGAGGACAAAGATAAACTTAATGTCGGACAGCCAGGCTGTAATAAAGGCCCTGAAAAATCCCATATATCACCATAGATCAGTGCTGGAGTGCCATAAAGCCCTCAACCAACTGGCGACCAAGGTAACACTTATTTGGGTACCAGGTCACAGTGGGCATGAAGGCAATGAAAAAGCTGACGAACAAGCCAGACTAGGTGCGGAACGTCCATTTATAGGCCCGTGTCCTCAATTTGGTTTCACGAAAAAGGACATCACAAATATGATATCGGATCTCATTAAGACGAAATCCATTAAATATTGGAACAAACAGAAACCACTGAAACATTCAAAGAAGAAGTGACAAGCATACAATGAAAAGAGGAGCAGAAAAGCCCTTCAGATGAACAGACCAAATCTAAGACTCCTATGTGGAGAACTCACAGGACACTATCCATGTAATTACATCCTGAACAAAATGGGACATGATCGAGATACGACATGTAGATATTGTATGGAGGATGAGGAGACCATGGAGCATGTAATGGCAAAATGTCCTGCCTTTGCATACCTACGATTTATCACATTTGGCAGACCTGATATTATGGAGGAGTAATACAAGAAACTGGAGGTGAAGAATATTGTACTGCTACTCAAGGCTGCACTGGAGAACAACTGAGGAAACACTAGAGGTTGCAAGATAGATCTACTTAGTCGCGGTGATGGATTTACAGAATACTCAACCCAACTACATCGCAAATCGTAAAATCTTAACTTTATTTCCAAAAATAAATACGGGCCTGATCTGGAGGTTTCAAAACCCAGATTTTTTCAAAAATTTAGCTCACCTAAATATAGCAGACAATGATTCTTACCTTCATTGATTTTTCTACAGCCGAAAATGCTGGTACTATTATCAGTTATTTATGCAGAGGTTTCTGCTATTTTTACTGACATTTTTTTATGAGTGTAAACAAGCGCTTAAAATTTATGAAAATCTTATCGATTCGAAAGTGAGGATGAAGAAATCTAAAAAAAAAAACCAAATGCAAATATTGCTAGTAATACAAATGGTAATAAAAAAGATAATTCTGAGGCAAAAAGCATTTAATAAAGCTCTTTTAAGGAATGACTTTTATGAAACTCATAGATTCTATAAAATGCTTCATTACCTGACGGTTTATTGTTTCTATAAAGAGTTTCAATAATTCTATTAAGCTTTTCATAAACATTAACTGTAACGAAACCTGTTTCATAGATTTTATTAGGAGTGTCATTGGCTGAACTCCAACGAATATTTTCATAAAATCTGTGAAGAAAATCAGCAATAAAATGAAGATAGTTCCATAATAAAAGAAACAAAAAAAATAAAATATTTGAAAAGAAATAATACGGAAACTTACACGTCTTTGAGCAAGAACAACATTTAAAAAACGCAACAAACCAGGTCCATGCGGCCAAAAAATCTTCTGGTTACTTATAATTAAAATTTCTTTGAATACAGGAAGATATGAAAGACCGAAAAAAATCTTTCATAATGGCTACAGAAGACCACAAAAAATAAGTCTTTTGTATTGGTTACGGAAGACCAAAAAAAAAAAAATTAAAATCTTTTGCAATTGTTATGAAAGGCCAAAAAAATATTGGTTATTTGTAACTTTTATTCAGAGAGCAGGTTTTAAAAATTCGTAATAATAGTGGTTATAACAGTTATGTCCCTGAAATTATGTCAATTGGAATACTTGAACACATAAAATAAATACAAAAACAAGTAAGTATATAATATAAGTATGCCGAATCTTATATACTAATGGACAGATTTATATACGGACGCCTTTAAGAGGAAATTAACCATTTAGTTTGGTGATAAAACTTGGACTCGGGAAGATTTATGGTTCCAGAAAATAGGTATTTAAGAAAAATTTATGTTTTGGGCATAACTTTTTTGTATCTGAACCGATATTTCCGAGTTTTTTCAGCAAATATGTTATACTAAAGATTTTCGATCTTTTGCTATATGTATAAGACGTATCCATAGGTCATATTACAAGAAAAGAATTTCAACAAATCGTTAAAAAAAATCTCTAGAACTGCATGTGTTTTATTTCTACAAAAACGTTTGATTTAGCTGGCAAATTTGCATTTGGGATTTTATTTTGCTTTTTGATTAAAAAATATTTTTAATTTCTTTAGCTTAATTAAAAAAATGTACAAAAAAAAAGTGAATTGACCGGGATTTGAGCCTTAGAGAAAAAAAGTATTTGTGAGATAGCGTCTAGACAACTGAGCTATTGAAGCTCACACAAAATCATCGTTAATAGAGGTACATATATAAAAAGTCTTCGTTCATTAGAGATTTGTTTGGTTTTTATTTAAATGACAAATCTTTGTGTTTGTTGTTTGTGTATAAAAGGTGGAGATGAAAGAAAAGAATTTCAACAAAAGGATGTGTTTGTTATGCGTAAAATTCTACATACATATTAAACAAAGGAATTTTACGGAAAAAATTTGAGATAGTCCTGGTTTTTTGCTAATATCTCAGCCACTTATTAACCGATCTGTCTGGTTTTCAATAGCAAACAGAAATGGATCACATGTAACAGAAATAAATCACAATTAATCATGTCTGTTAAATCAACTTCGCTCTTCATAAGGACCCAGTATATACTTTATAGGGTCTAAGATTAATAATGTAGAAATTACAAACGGAATGACAAACTTATATATACCCTTCCACCTGTGGTGAAGGGTTTAATAAATTTATTGAAATCTTAATAGAAATAAAATGTTAAAACGTGATTAAGACTAACCTTATAAACAATTAATTTGATTGGTAGTATTTGTTTGTAATTTATTTTTGAAATTTTGCAGTGTCCAATTGTAGTATTTCTGAGGTTATGTTAAAAACTCCCTAAGGGATAACTTAAGGAGTTTGAAATAAAAAGCCAAAATTAGTCAATTAAATAAGCTTTTATTTTGTTTAGCTGTGCTAGCTTTGCGAGTTGCAGAAATTAGGTGTGTTCGACGTACGTCACCGCGGGTGCCCGCGGGAACCCAATCTTACCAAAAGCGTTTCTTGTAACGAAAATTGGGTAAATGAGAGCGTTCATGAGAGAGCAAATGTGTTTCTCATTTTACCCGAACTTACCCGTACTTTTTGTTTGGGTAAAATGGTAAAATTGTCAAATCATCTGCTGTTGCTAATAAATTAGCTGTTTTGCATTTTTAAAAAAAATTAAAGTTAAATAAAAAGTTACTATAAAGAACTTTTCCTTCTTAATAATGCAAAATACATATGAAAATGTAAATAGATATTTGCCATTTCAAATATATTAATTATTTTAGCTGTTTTTTAATATGAATAAATTTGACGTTTATTTTTGGGTATGAAATGTGGTTTTGTGCGTTCGCAGTATTATGGGCATTTTTATGGTTTTCTGAGAAAATTTTTTGCTTACTCTCATTTTACCAGACTTTACCCAAAATTACCTCGTACAGACCTATTATGTGGTTTAAAATTTGTAAGTGCTCAACTTTTTTTTTTTACTGCATGTCTATGCTAATAGTGGCATTTGATAGCAGACCAACAATTGCATATTGCGATATCATAATATTGCAATAACATTGAAATTTAGTTTCTTCACTTGCGATGAAATCATTTGAGCAAATTGCTTGCTAACATTTTATTGTATTTGAAAATACCGGGTTTACCCACAAGAAAATCAATACAAAGGAAATGCATAAAATGCGAGAATTCACAAAAAAGAGCGTGTATTAAATACATAACCCCTCTCTTTGACTACAAGTGAAAAAGCATACCATGTTCTTATACAATTTTTAAGGTTATGTTATACAAAAAAAAATCGAGGTACAGTTAACTATCTCACTTTAAAAGGGCACAAAATCCATTTTGAGAACTTTATGTATTTTGTTTAATTTATGTATTTTGACATTCCCTTAAAATGATTTAAAATTTTGCGCTTAAAAGAATACAATTTTTATTTTCTTTAAAATGACTGGAAAATTGTTTAATTTTTATTTTTCTAAAATAAAAATTGAATTTTTAGATTTCATTTTGATTTCATCGAAAACTAACTTTTAATTGGATTTCATTTTGTATGGTATATCTGTTTGAAATACCAAATTTTTATTAGATTTCTGTAAAAATCTACTTTTACGTTGATTTCGAGCATAATGTAAATTCGCTTTAAATAAGATTTTGCTGAAATCAAAAAAGGAACACCTTTTCAATCTAGAATATTTAATTTCGTGAAAATACATTGACGTCAAATTATTATATGTATATTGATTTATATTACTCAAAACTTTAAATTTAGGCAATAAAAAATAGTTTTTTTAATATATAGATCGTAAAATATTGACTATTAAAACTCCGATCATTTTCGATTTATTTATTTTATTTGTTTATTCAAATATTCAAGAATCAATCGATTGTTCACGAGTTGTTAAAACTGAAGCTAGGACTAGTCTTACTTCTGTGATAAACACCTTGGCAAATAAATATCAAGTCCTCTGGGCCAAATATGATTTGTACATGTAGTACTAAAAAACAATTTACAATAAAAAAAATATATCTTAATAAAATGCCTAAAACTAAAATTATAACTGAAATATAAAATAAAATTTAAAATTTAAGGTTTATGTAGCAAATAAATTCAAAGAAAAGATAAAATTACAGTTATCATAATTAGAGACGCTGTTACATACCGAAATACTGCTAATTTTCTAATTAGCAGAAAAAACAAAATTTTCAAGGTCCCTAGGTAGTGCATTCCAAATTTAAATTAACCTCACATTAAAGGATCTTTCATAAATGAATGAAGTTATACGATGAAAAACTATTTGAGAATTTCTACTCGATCTTTTGAAATTAAAGTTCGCAACAATGTAACTAAGTCAATTCGCCTTAGTCACCTTGTGGATTAGTAACAAAATTCTCAATTTTATTAAATTTTCAAAAGAAATACCAACGAAATGCAATACAAAAGGAGTGACCTGACGTATTCCCTAACTCTCGATCTATAAACATACGATTAAATGTAAGATGAAGGCGTCAAAGTAAAACACTACTAGTACCCGTGAATACCTTTAAGGCGTATAATAATTGGGACATAAGAAGATCACTAGCAAGACGATTCCTCACATGTTGAGGCAAACAAATGTCCAGAGACCACAATCACCTTAAGGTAGCATTCTGACGAGCACACACGTAATCAATGTGCCACAAAAACACCCATACACTTTATTTCAGTGACGAAATTAATCCTAACACCTCCTAATAATACTTTCAAATCACAGGAGTCAAAACCAAAACACATTGACTTTGTTTTGCCAGAATTAACTTCCAACCCATTCATATCCATCCACTGTGTAATCCGATTAAGGTAAAACTATGTTCGATTCCAAAACATCAAAAAATCGCTTTTCCCCAGAAAATAAAATCTGTACATCATCCTCTCATTATTTAAATACCTCATAAATAAAATGGGACCAATTACATGTACACAGCAAGTCCAATTTACACCACAACCAAAAACTAATAAAATGAGTTCCTCAGTACTCCGTTTATGTATCTGATGCGAGAAATTTTCTCTTCGACAACCTACTTTATACAGGGTGACTTAATGATAGCTACATTTTTTGCATTTTTACCGGAAATATTTTCGAGATTTTAACTTTTTTTAAAAGCTGTAGACATATTAAAATTTGTAAAACTTCTTATTAGATAGAGAAATAAAATAAATGCAGCGCCCTATTATCTTCTTTAGACTAATATATGTATATTAAATTGCCTGTGACTCACTCTATAGAAAACAGAACAAGGTTGCGCTTCACATATTTTTTGCAAAAACTTTATCGATGCGAGAAAAACAATTTATCAAACGTTCTGTGTAAACAAAAACTTTTACTCAATTGCCTTATCCTTGAAATTTTTTGAAAAATGAGTGAACATAAATACGTGTTCTTAAACCAAGGACCTTATAAACCAGGATGAACAAACTACCAAAGCCACGATGGATGCCAAATGGCGCGACTACAAAAAAATTCTTAGCCCAGACCATGAAATTCTTAGCCGATTTACAGAAACATTTAGCCTCTAGCAAGTGTTGTAGCGCAAGTACAGTGATTGTGATGTGAATGTATACATGTTTGAATTGGTACAACCTTTGCTAGAGGCTAAGTGTTTCTGTAAATCCGCTAAGAATTTCATGGTCTCGGCTAAGAATTTTTTTGTAGTCGCACCATTTGGCATCATGGCAACATTAGTGGCTAAAAATATGGTAGTTTGTTCATCCTGGTTTATAGCGTCCTTGCTTAAACCCTTAACATAAGCTCGGCTCTAAGAAATTTTGTGTCGTTGTTTTCTGCCGACGAATTTTACTTATTGTTATGCTATTTTTCTTTAATCTCGATCGGGAGGATCATCTATTGTTGTATTTTTTTAAATTAAATTTTAACAACCTTGGGCTCAATAGCACACTATTAACAAAACTTTGTTCATAAAATTAAATTCCCGTACTGAGTAGTGAAACAATTTTTATTTAAGTATAGCCCTCTAATAAATATGCGGGCATTCGAAAATCAAGAAAGTTTTACTTGCGAAGCCAGTGTTATATATATCCCAGAGGGGAAAATCCTTTACACGTTCGCCGCTCAGCGTCACATATATGTGACGTAGGAGTTTTCTTAAAAACTCATGTCACATATATGTGTCGCATAATTGACTTTTTATTGAAAGCGCGAAAAATTGGTGAGTAGCGAACGTGTTAAGCTCGGTCGAAGTTCTCAGCAAGCAAAATAAATTTTTGGAATACTCTAAGCAACGACCTCTTGTACCACTCAGCGTGGACATTTTAGTGGATGGATCTTTTTCAACTTTGGAAATATTTTGGCAGACCCTATTTGTTCCTGCGAACTGGATTCGATGATTCGTTGTATTTAAATTAATTTGCTAAGTTTTAATTCAGAATTGAAAAAATTAATTAATGAATTAAATCCCACTGTAGCATAATTAACAAGTAAAAAAGGCTCAAATTCGGCTGTGCCGAATCTTTGAATACTCTCCACCCAATATTCTGAAAAAATGTTCTCTACTGGGTTTGATACAAATAATGTAGACTTTTGAAGTAAAGTTATGGAGGTGAAAAAAAATGTTTGAGGTTTACCACTTTTTTTGGATGTGAAAACACATTTTTTGGTGTAAAAAAAATATTTTGAGGTGAAAAAAATTTTGTGGTGAAAAAATTTTTTGAGGTGAAAAATATTTGATGTGAATACAAAATATTATTCACCTCTAAGCGACTATGAAGTTGTACTAAAATACACCAATTTGTATGAAAAATTTAGAGGTACCTTCACTTTTTTACTCATAACTTTTTAACCGCTGAACCGATTTTGCTCAATAATCTGGGTAAATATTAGTACCCCCGCTTGATCGCCATTTCAACAGACAGACGGACATACAGACGGACATCGCTAAATCGACTTAAAATTGCATAAGGATCACAAATATATATACTTTATGAGGCCTTAGACCTATAATTCGACATGTTACAAACGAAATGACAAACTGATATATAGCCTCACCATATATGATGGAGGGTATAAAGTTCACAATTTTAAGCTTTTAAGCTTCAAAATATCATTTTAGTTGATGCACAAAGCTCTAAAATATTCTGGCAAAGCTAATTTGTTCTATCGAACTAAAGGCTCATTTAGCCACTTTGTAACGTGACGTAACTCCATATGGTTGTCTCGTTATAACTCATTCGTTTAGATTAAATCAGCTGATCAGTCACGTAACATGTGGTTAATTCTAGCATTAATCCGTTCAATGATTTATGGTATTAAATTTTATTTGTTAAATTTCAATTTGGAATTAAATAGTCGAGTTAATGAATTAAATCTTCGAAGCACTGAAGGCATGCTTTGCTAATAAAAATTTAAAAGCTTTAAGCTTAAAAATAAACACTTTTCAAACACATACGCTTTAAAATTTTCATTTTAAGCTTCAAAATGCAATAATAAAGCTTTTGAAACTGTCCTCTTAAATGAAAACTTTTTACTAAGCTTGTTAAAGCGTTATTCAATAAACTAACTTAATAACGAAGATAATCGGTAAAAAGAATACAACTCTGTAATTTTAGGTGATTGTCTAAGCTAATTCCCTGGAATTCGCCGTGAATAAATTATACCATGCTATAATCGAGTTAGTTCGCTGTGGAATAACAAAATGGCAGCAATGTAGAGAAAAGTAAATTAGTAAAATAAAATTTATTAAAAAAAAAATGAATGAAAAATATTAAAATTGGAACAAATAAATGTGCAATTGGCGGGCTTTAAACAAAATAAAATTACAAAACACATCCATACACAAACAACACTTACCTTTGCTAGTATCAGCTACATTAGACGGTGAAGACATTGCGGCAGACGCCGCTGCCGTCATAGCGCCGGAGCTCCCTCCAGCAGACTCCATTATGGGCAAGTTTACAACTAATGTACTTTATTTTTAATAAATATTGGATTTTTATTATGTCTACACGCTTTTATAACTTATTTGTCAGATAAATTGTTTTGTTGTAATTTTTTTAATTCTTTTTTTTTTTTCTTTGACAATAAGAATCCCGTTTTTTATTCTTTGCCTTTTTTTTTTCTTTTCTTTTGTCCACACACAACACTGTTTTTCTTTTATTTATTTGTTGACATTTTCTTCAAAATTTCAGTTAAATTTTTATTAAATTGAATTATAAATTTTATAAATTCTATATTTTCTACAAATTTCTATATCTTTTTTAACAACCCGTGTGAAAATACACTGTGTGTGTGTCTTTCTTGTATGCGAAAAAAATTTTTCATCAACCAATCGCCAATATGGCGGCTTCATTCGTTTTTGTTCGTGCGTTTTTAAATAGCTTGTTTCGTCTGTGGGAAAAAGAGAAAGTGTGGTCTGGTATTATAGAGGAAACGAGTAAACAAGTATTGTATGAACTGTCATTTTAGTTGTCAAACATTTACGACGCCATTTTGACTTAAGAATCATAGCAATGGGTATTTCAGAATATATTCATAGTGGACCCGCTATTTTGTTTTTTTTTTATGAGAAACTCAAAGTTTATTCAGATTACACAGGGAATGTTGGAAGGTAGGGGAAGTTAATAGTCTTTGGTATTGTGCCATGGTTAATTTCAGAAGTACACCAAGCAAATATCAAGTTCTGAAATTCAAATTATATTTCTCTGAATATTTAAGATCTTTTTAAGTTGGGGTGGAGGTGGAAGGAAAAGTAATTTGCTTTGAATATAATATTTCAGAACTGTATCAAGCTGATCTAAAGGTCTAAAATTTAAATTTGATTTTTATGAATTTTTAAGATCTGTCCAATCTTTTAGGCCCTGTGCGAGGTGGCTAAATAAATTCTAAACTAAATACAAACTGACAAAAAGGTTTGCAGTTTCTTTAAAAAATATTCAAATTCCTTAGAAATTTGTACCTGAATTTAGTTTAGATTTTATTTAGCCTGTTCGGTTCTTTAATTATAGAAGATTTGTTAGCAAGGCTCCTCACGATGGTGTTTTGCACATAATGGAAATAAAGTTCAGATTGCATCTTCATAACTACTCTAGGCTGGGAGAATGCAAATAAAAGGCTGAGCTTTATTGCATTATGTGCATACCATACCACGATTGGAAATAAAGTAATAAGAATCCATTATGAACATCGAAATCGGTTTACAATATTAAGGGCCTGGGTATCGATTCTGAATGGATTTATCACTGCGAAATGATAAACACTGTTATTTGTTTTAGCACTCTATTCATAAAAAAATAGAAATTGACAATTTCGTCAAAAGTATTTGGAAAACAAAAACTCGTTACTTTGCTTTCGTAATACATAAAACCAGATTTAAATTTTTAAATAAAGCTATAATGCTGCCCACAGACGAAGGAGCGAAGTAGAACTATGTGATTCTTTTAATGTTTTCTTTTTTAATACAGACGATGTCACCCTAACTGAAACAACAGTTCTGTTATTGTGTACTCAATACCCAACTAATCAATGCATTTACAACTCTAGTTGATAAATGTATACGTATACGAGAATGATAAAATGTATACGTATACATAGCTTTGTGTGTGTTTGTGTTTTTTTGTATGCATTTAACCACAGGGTATACCAGTGATGTCAGAAGTGACAGCTGTCAAACGAGTGATCCAAAACCGTATGGTGAGGGTTGTTGTTGTATTTCATGTCCTAGGCGAGAATGAGATTTAAAAACAATGTATACAAAAAAATAATGTGTAAAAGTGAACAACTACACAGCATGTTTTAAAACATATGATCGCCAAAAATATCAAAAAGATACCATAGAAGTGCAACATGACTGTATTTACTAAAATTGTTGTTTCATAAACTTAGTACAAACTCACAACAAATTTTATACTTGGGTTACATATTGTCACAGGGTATACCAGTGATGTCAAAAGTGACAGCTGTCAAACGAGTGATCCAAAACCGTATGGTGAGGGTTGTTGTTGTATTTCATGTCCTAGGCGAGAAAGAGATTTAAAAACAATGTATACAAAAAAATAATGTGTAAAAGTGAACAACTACACAGCATGTTTTAAAACATATGATCGCCAAAAATATCAAAGAGATACCATAGAAGTGCAACATGACTGTATTTACTAAAATTGTTGTTTCATAAACTTAGTACAAACTCACAACAAATTTTATACTTGGGTTACATATTGTAATAACAAAAACTGTTTTATGTTTTTATAGCATTTTTGCACATAATTAATGTATTTTTTTATTTTATCTCAGTATTCAAAAGAACAAAACATACAACAAAGTTTCACATTTATATGATCTGTGAAATAAATAAGCAAATAAACACACTCACAAAACACATTTAATTAATCGTCAGCTTATTATTAGTTTGCCCAAAGATTTAAAAGAAAAACAATGAAAATGGTTTTCATTCTTAATTTTATATCAAAGTTGATATTAGTTATCTCAGTTATGATGCCAGATATCGAAAAACGGGTTTCAGAATTATAAAGAGGATATTGATTTTATATATAATCCATTCGCCTCTATTATTACAAAAATGGTGAGTGGGCCAAACCAATAATAAGCTGACGAATTGGAAAATCAGACGCAAGAAAGAGAGACAGAATAATTTGTCATACAGTTGTTTCACCTACAGTTTTTCATAGCGCAGTTGCTTTTATAGTCTATTAAAATAGTAGTTTCCACGTAGTTTTCTTAAAGGCCGTAAAATAAAAAAGGCGCTTTAATCACCGTGTCCCCACTGTGCATTTAACATTTAGTTTTTAAAAATGTGCATGTATTGGTTTTGTGCTGCTAATGCAGGGTAGAAGCTGGTTAAAACTTTACGCCACCAAAAAATCATTCTCTTCGCTCCGCTTGCCAATAAGCTGGCATACAATTGTTCTAATGTGTGATAGCTCACTAAATACTTTTTATGCTACACACAGACGAAGCAACATTAGTACAGACAATGGAACCAAAAACGAAAACATAAAGGAAACATCAGTCTGTGTGTTCGAATTTACTATTACTAGACAAACATACACGGAAGAAAAGCAAATTTTTAAAATTTGTTTTTAAAAGTTTTTCTATATTATTTTTTAATTTTTACAGATATCACATTTTATGTCCCATAATTCACAAAAATTTTTATATTCATTTAAAAAATTTATCCAATTTTTATTATTTTAAATTGGCACCATCTTTGTCTCTCTTTTATTTACTCCGCAAATTACAAAAGCATTGCACACAACGACTGCTCTCAACGAAGTAAGATACAAAAAAACAGTAAACATCGATACAGACGATGGAACATTGTTTGGAAACATGAAAATAACAAAAAAAATTGATATTTGAGAACCAAAAACGAAACATGAATTTCAACGGAAAACATTGCTACACACGATGGAACATTAAGTGGAACATACTCCTGTTTCCTCTAATGTTGCATCGTGTGTGGCCAGCATTACATTCATACAAAAAAGTTGTTTTTCCATAGTGGTTTTATAATATAAAATTTTAGCCTTTAATATACATAAAAATACTACCCTGAAAGTAGCGAATACTTTAATGCCCCGTTTACATCTACATTTAAATTTCTTCTAAAATCGAGATTTCAGTGAAAATTTCATGTAAAATCTCAAGATTTCCCATACATATGTAATCCTGAAAAGTCTGGCAAATGTGAATACTTTTACAAAATGCAACACTGCTTTTCGCTTATAGTCAATTTAGACGGTCACTTTGTTATTGCTTGAAATTTTTGTTTGTCGGGGAACGGGGTAGATAAGCAAGGGGGATAACATACACATGCAGTTTTCGTGCAATTAAAATCACCGTATAAATAGACATAACATTGGAAGCAACTTTGAAAAGGGAATTAAGAAAATTGCACGCAATTAATTGCATCGTATAAATTGGCTCTTATTTTGTGGTCTTTTTTCATATTAAAGTAGTAACTCTGGTCAACAGATCGTTACCTCATTATTGGTGGGACCCACTGGCAATTTTTGAAAAATTGAGTTAGGAAGGGAATGTTCCTAAAAAAATTCTAAAATATATTTCATATTTTTTTTTTACTTTACCACAACGAATGTAAATTAAAACAAAGAGAACTGCTTTTAGACACTCAAATTCAAAAACAAAAATTGATTAAACAAGAATTTTTTCTTTTCAAAATCTTAATAAAATATGACTTATTAGCTGTGTTTATGCGTACATCTATGTTGGCTTGTGTCATTCCTATACAAATTTGACATAAGTAACGTTATAAGCGTTAACACTAACGTTGGCTTATGTCAAATTTGTAAGTGAATGACATAAAAGCTAATTTTTGTAGCTTGCCGCACAAACACAACTATTGTATATAAATAAATGAAAACTTATAGTGTTGTTCAAAATACATCCAGTATTGAAAAAAAAATTTTAACATAGATTTTATGAAAAAATTATGTAAAACTGCATTTACATTACGCTCGTAATCTAGTTTAAACTAATTTTCGATCATATGGTAGTGTAAACTATTATACACAAACTAGATTTCGAGCGTCATGTAAATGCTGTTTAAACCTATAGGTGAAACCAATAATCAGTGTGTAAATCCAATTATAAGCTAACGGGCTATCATTACTGTAAACACAAAAACAAAACAAAAAAAAAAAAAAAAAAACAAATATGCAAACGTCATTGTTTGTGGTCATTGCTTTTATCAGTTTCGGTATACTCTAAATGCATTTCAATAAATAAATCAAAAGGTATTAAAACTTTTCCACATATAGTAATTATGTCCTCTATCCAAAATGATTATTTTTATGGTTGGGAAACATTATATAAAACCATCGAAGGATCTGTAAATAAAAAGGATGATTTGCTTATAGCTTTAGTGCATTTTCTCCTAACAAGGCATTCAAAATTCAGATGTCTAGGGATTGGTGATGATGTGAGTAGGATAAAGAAAATTCAATTTTAATTTATTATGTTGTTTGTTGTTTTAGAGAACTTTACACGAAGATGAACAAGACAGTGGTTCCGAATTGTTACCCGATAGTTGGAATGATGGTGAAAATGACTATGCTTTACGTTATACGTATCAAAAGCAATTGTATATCTTAGTGGCCTTGAGGGCTGAAGGTTCCCTAATTATAACTTTAATGGATGTGAAAGCACGTAAAGTTTCCAATATTGGTTTAGATCCAGAAGAGTTGGTTAAAAATACTAAAGGAAATTTAACAGAAATTATACCTACAGTAAATCATTTGGTAGACAGATATAGAAAAGAATTATTTGATCCGGTAAGTTAAAAATAATAATGTATTTTCTAAGTAAATTTGCATGCTTGATAAAAAAAAGCTCATGCAAACCATACATATGTATTGAAGGTACTTATAAGAAAAATAATGTATTCGTGGATGATTCAAATGTTGTTTAGTTTTAGTTTTTTTTCCTCTTACATATGAATTGGTCATAATTTTTTTATTCCATAGAAATTTTACTAATTTTTCAAAAAATTAATTACTCTGATGAAATAAATTAGTCATTTCAGTATATAGGTAATTTCCCTATTTATTATGTCCCTATTGGTGACAAGTGCTCACCGATCTTTGTGTGTTTGTGCAAATAAGAATTCAAATAAGCGAATTCTTAAATATTTCCTACTTCCTCTTAATTTTTTGATAAATCAAATTAGAAACAAAATTCCATGTTATTTTTTAGTGTTTATAAATTTTGTCATAGAGTTTTAAATGAAACTGTTTTTTAGAAAATACAGTTTTAGAATTTAAAGCAATTTTATATTAGCTGTGTTCCCTTACTTTCTGGGTAAAGTTCGGTAAAATGAGAGCAAGCACAAAATACTCTCATAAAATGACAAAATTACCCAAAAGTACTGGAACGCAAAAAACCACTTTCCTTTCCTAGCCCAAAAAAAAAATGTCAAAATGCATCAGTGATGTCAAATTATTAGGTTCAATAAGTGTAACACGACAAGTAAAAACGCGGTAATGGAGAAATGCGAAAATTGAAATAAGTCAAATGTTTCTTCATTTTTAAAAACCGATCGTTTTCGAATTTTTTGTAAATTCGAAGAAAACAGAAAACCGGTCTTTTGTTATTTTTATTACTTTATATATTAAATTTGTTTTTTTTTTTACAAATTATTTAAGCTTTTTATTCAAATTAAAAAAAACCGGAAAACCCGGTTGACCGGTTTTTCTGCAAAAACCGAAACCGGTTTTTTTAAAACTCTATTTTTCGAAGAAAACCGAAACCGATTTTTTCAAAAGGCCGGTTTTTTGAATACTCTAGTTACAATTTTCCAAAAAAAAGCGGTAAGAAAAATTAAAAGGTGCCGATCTGTCCCTTTTTTATAAACAGAAAATATTTGCAGTTTTTAGAAAGTAAAAAACCGCTTACTGTAAGGCGAAAAGGGCTAAATTAGCATCGCTGATCTCATTGAGATTTATTATTTGATTACTATTATTATTTATTATTGTTAAATTATTTTATTATTGTAAATCGTTTTTATTTCAATTTGCAATAATTTTAAACAAATCTGCTTTTACTTCCTTAGTTTTATTTTTTACAATTATAAAACAGCTGTTTTTGTTTATCAACTGTTCTTTTGACAATTTACCCAATTTACCCAAAGAAAAAGTCTAGGTAACTTTCGGTAAAAAGAAAAACACTAATACACTCTCATAAACGCTCTTTATTAACCCAATTTTCGAGTACGGGAACGCTTTTGGGTAAATTTGGGTAAGTTTGGGAACCCGCGGTAACTTACGGGAACACACTTATTATTATTTTATAACATGTGTTAAGTAACGTCATAGTGCTTGTTAGGAATATACCTAGTCGCGTGTTTTCTTGCTAAGGAAAAAAATATATAATTTAATAGGTTTAGAGGCTTAGCTTAGAGGCTCTAGCTTATCTAAAACCTAACGTTCTGACAGATCTTTTGTCAGCTCGAAATACAATTATACGGAGGTTGAAAGATTTATTTAAATTTTTTTGTCAATTCGTTACGAATAATTATTTGAGTTCTAAATTATTTGTTTCGACACTAACCGAATTAGAGGCGATTAATCGAGGAATCGATTAACCGAAATATCGTTTAATTCGGATTATGGTGAAAATCTAGTTCAAGACTGGATTTTTTAAACCAGATTTACCAAACAAAGAAATCCAATTTCAAAACTAGATGTTCGGAAATTCTAGTTTCAAAATTTATGTTTACACAGCATTTAGCAATAGTATGTATAAAAATTTTGGGCAAATCTGGCATCACCTTGTGCAAACAAATGTAAGCAAATAATAAATTTTATTTATTTACGAAAATTACAATATGAGCACAAAGACCCGAAGAAAATATTTGCAAACAACATTGGAATAGTGCCGAGGAGACCTACCATTAACAAAGTAAAAAATCTTGCTTCCAAATAGTCATCCCTTGCTAAAAACACTTTTAAAAGCTATTTTAACATTGGTTCTTTTAGCATAGTAATAATTTTTGCTCTCTGCCATTAAGTTAATGGTTTTCAGAAACATTTTCAATTTAAAGTTATTTTTTTTATTATGTTTTGTTTACAAAATGTTGTCAAATCGAAATTCAGTTTAGCTGTTAAATTATTAAGTGGATAGATGGATGTTGAATTTATATGAGAATAACAAAAGCCAATTTTAGGCTTGCCGCATAAACAAATCTAGAATACACATTTTTCTAAAAATATAATGCCTGATCTGATCGTTTATTTACAATGTATAACTGCTTGTACTATAACTGGATTTCGATCATATGGTACTGCCCAGCAAAAACAGGATTTCAAATACTTACTCGCTTCATTGCTTTTGTTCGCCATGTCCCAAAAGTTATGACTGGTCATTATCCTCTCACTTACAAAAAAACACAAGGTAATGGATGGTCATAACCCTTTCGCTTACAAACAGCCAAAAAATAATGAGTACCTATTACTTTTTTGACATCGCGAACAAAAGTAATTAAGCGAGTAAATAGCTTGGTAAGTAGTTGATACAATGTTTTTTCTGGGTGTATACTATTATACACGAACTAGATTTCGAGCCTAATGTAAATGCAGTTTATGGAAAATTTCAACAAAAGTAAAAAACTCTTATTTTATTAAAAAAAATAATATTTCGGAGAAAATATCAGATTTTTAAAATTTTTTTCCTACATTATGAACAAAATTTTTTAAAAGAAAAAAATTCTGATTAAGTAATTTTTCTATAAAAAATTTAATTTTTAATTATTTATTAGATAACTTTTAGATAAATTTAGAGTTATTTCTTTCATACTTTTCCAATTAATCTTCAGTAAAATTTCGATATCAATATTTTTTTAGTGAAATCAAAAAGTATATAATTTAATATGGAGTATTTTTCACACTCTACCAGAAATTCAACATGGTACAGAGTTCAGCGGCAACATTTTTAAATGAGAGGGCAACATATTCAAAGTTGCGAAAGTGTTGAAAAACATTAAATTTGGTGTATGCAGTGCTGCCACAGTGTATTTTTATCTCAGTTTTTGGGATTCTTAACTGTGTACCAGTTTTTTTTAAATTATTGCATTTTTTTATAGGTTTTTAGTTATATGTTGCAACAATTAACAGCATATTTATTCTCTTTATTATATATTTTTACCATAGAAATGGGAAATAATGGATATGAATAGACATAGTTGGTCAATGTGTGTGTACACACTTTAATACTTTTCATGTCGCAATGTTTTGTTTGAATTCGTAACTATTTTTTAACACAATTGCAAATTTTTGTTGTAATTTTTTACTTTATTAGACATGTCTAATTTTATTAAAAATAAATAGTATATTGAACAAATATTATATTTTTATATGAAAAATCTGAAAAAATACATGAATAAAATAAAAAAATATTTTTTTTTATGAAATAATCTGAAAAATCTCTAGCAAATAGTTAAAATTTGTTATATGGCAGCACCGCTAAACACTACTAAAAGTTGCCGACCAAAACTCACCTTTGTTGCCGCCAAACTATGTTCGTGTTCTAAGAGAGTACTAAAAAGTTCGTGAGAGAGAAATATACTCTTGAGAATTATATACTTTTTGGATGTTTTGGGGATCTCTGTTCTAAATCATTTATTGCTAATAGATAAACTTTCCATTATCATTTTAGGTCTTTTCGGGTACCAAACAAACTGCAACAACCCAAACTGCAGAACCATCGTCGTCATTATCCTCTCAAGGTATGGATCCACAACATTTTGGAGACCCTATTCGTGTTCCTTTTGGGTATGAATATTTTTGTTACAACTCTGTTTTTTTTACTTGATTATTTTAATTTTATTTTGTTTTTGTCTTAATAAAGATTATACCAACCTCCTGAACCTCGTCCCTTTGGATTTCCACAGGTTGGTACCGGTGATTTGGATCCTTTAGGACGTGGTGGTCCTGGTAATTTATTTCCGATGCCTTCACATCCTGATTTCCGTTCAGGATTTGGTCCGTTAGCTAGGCCACGTTTTGATCCATTTGGACCACCTGTACGTGGTGTAAGGCCATACCCCTCACCAGATCATTTTCCACCACCTGGCGGTGATGATTATTATATGTAACAAACTTTATTACCAAAATCTCTGGAACACGTTAATGATCATATGTTGATAGCACGAGATCGGTTAATAAAAAATAAAAAACATTGCGAGTTGTCACCATATGATCGATAAAGAAATTTATATTCGTAAAAAAAATATTTTATAAATTTTCTAATAAATTGGCAAAATTTTTTATAGTTGAACATTAAAGAAATTATATTTAATTTATTTAGGTTTTACTCTATAGAGCCTTTACTAGGAGAGTATCCCAATAGGTTTCCTCTGACCTTAATACAATTCGAATGTGTATAGAGGAAATAAAATAAGAGATACGTATTTTTTTAAGCGGCCGAATCACACGTTTAGGGGTTATTAAGGGTTGTCAAAAACTGCCCATTTCTTATTTTGTTTATAATTTCGGAAAATCTATTAACAAATTTGGTATCAAAAAAATCTGTTAGATTAATTTCAAATATTATATGAGAAACAACAAATGCGTCAAAGACCCAGTTAGTAGCCGTTCGGTGTTTAGGTAACTTTTTCCCCAATTAATAAATTAACTCATTATATATTTAGAAAACGGTGTGCACAAATAAATCTAAATTTTGTGAATTAAAGACATGTTCTCATACAAAAACTAAGTAATTTTTTACCTGACCTGAAAAAAATATGCGTCTATTTATTTGAGCGATACGAAGAAGTATAGAAATGCTCTGCCGATACTAGAGGCCACGAATTTAATAACAAGTGCACAGTGCAAAAAGAGGGTTGTTATCCTTCGTTTTACCCAAACCTCTGCCATTTGGTTTTATTTATCAACTCGGGCAGAAGAAAAGAAAACCACTTGCTTGTATAATGACATTCGTCGGCAGTGAATTAAAACCGCACCTAACTAGTTTATCTTTAAGTATCATTAAATTTATAGTATAGGTTTAATGTGTCCAAATCTGATAAAAAAACATGAATAAAATAAGGAATTTTCGAAAAAAAAAGTTCGACCGTAACAACTTTTCCATCTCTGAACATTACCAAATAGCAAAATTAATTTTTGAAAATATGGCAACATTGAAGAGAGAGAGAGAGAGAGTGTGGGAATAAAAATATACGAAAAATATAAGAGAAAATTTAGAGAATTAAATTATTTTTAATTTTTTGAGGTTCAGTAGTGCGCTGCCGAAAGCTGATAGGAAGGAAATTGCGAATTGCATTTAAGGCCTTGCTTTGCACCTTGGTGTAGTTACGTTTGTAATGTGGGATAGATGCAGGCTCGACACCTATAGACCAGTTGCGTCCAATTCATATGCACAATGTGCAAGCTTTTTCACCTACAGCGAGCTTCGACGAGAGCTTTTACATATATGAGGGCACAATACAAGGATGGAAATGTTGAATTTCGAAATGTTATAAGTTGTATAATTTATTTAAGCCAAAACACTTTAATACTTCTTTTGAAAGATCTTTAAGAAAAACGCCATATTCAAAAGGCTTGCTGTGCTTTGCTAAGGATAGAGCAACAACAAAAGAAATCTTTTCTTTGATATTTTTTTCATATTGAAATTGGTCGATTGGCAAATTTTTCTTTTGAAACTTTAATTCCAGTTCATCTACTAATTTGGCCCTATCTAAATTTTAATTCAAAAATATCTTTTGGGATGTATTATAATGCCTTTCAATGGTATGTTTGTGATTGCGTTTAGCATTATAACCACAAACCAAACAAACGAGATCGCCGTCATTGTTTTCAATAAACAAAAACAACTGTTCCTACGCTTTATTAAATGTATTTTTTTTAGTGAACATAGACTGATCGTTGTATGTTTGAAAATTTATTTTCAAGTTGATGGAAAAGTACTAACGTACTGAATTTTCCGTCCCTGAAAAAAAGCTCTTTACTACAAACGCAGATATCATAGTATTAGTGTTTGGACGCAACTGCTATAGACAATCTAAATGGTGGTTAAATTTTAAGGGCGGATGTTGATTTTGAATAAAACACAAATTATTTAGGAAACTATTTTCATTTCTCTTTATTATGATAATATAGTATGGTTCAATTATGTATGGAACAAAATATCGGCCAAATGGCCGCCGCGACCTCGGCGGCACACCTCCATCCGATGGTCCAAATTTTCGATGACGCTGAGGCATAATTGAGGTTCTATGTCGTTAATGTGCCAAATTATCTCATCCTTTAGCTCTTGAATTGTTGCTGGCTTATCGACGTACACCTTTACTTTTAAATAACCCCAAAGAAAGAAGTCCAACGGTGTCAAATCGCATGATCTTAGCGGCCAATGGACATCGCCACCGCGTGAGATAACACGGCCATTGAATTTGTCGCCATTGTTTTGTTAGCTGTGTGGCAAGTGGCACCGTCCTGTTGAAACTACATATCATCCAGGGTCATATCCTCAATTCCTGGCCACAATAAGTTCGTTATCATCTCGCGATAGCGACCTCATGACACACTATCGCGAACAACAGCAATGTTTTCCGCAGAACGAACTGGGCGAGCATGCACAGGTGCTTTCACAGACCCGGTTTGCTGAAATTTGCCCACAATTCTTCCGATTGTGGACACGATGTGCACGAAATGCATTTTGATTTGAACGCCTATTTTCATAATAAGCCTGAATAACGATTGTGTATCTTTCCATGGTTCAAATTGAGTTAGTCTGAAATTGAGAAATGTCAAATGAAATTCAGAAAAAAACTTGACGTTTAGGTGTGGTTCACATTCAACATAGGAACTTTAAATTTAACCACCCTTTATATACAGTGGTGGTCAGCTATTCAGGGACAAGTTTTTGTTGTGTATTAAGGATAATTTTTCAGCCCATTTATAAATCAATTATAAAAACTAAAACACAAATTAAATTCTTCATTGAAAAATATATTTATTTGTGAAAAAATATATAACAAAATAACAAACTTCTAATGATTCTAATCAAAAATAAAATACTTCATATACATATTTCGACAGGAATATTATTCCAAATATTTTCAAAATTTTTAAATAACTCTTCTGCATTCCTGTTGTTTTTTTTTTCAAAGCTATTTTTACATCTCCCCAAAGATTTTCAATTGGGTTCAATTCTGTGCTCTGTGCAGGCCAATCCACAATATCAATATTTTCTGAAGTAAACCATTGTTTTACGGTCCTGGCCGTATGTTTTGGATCATTGTCCTGCATAAAAATACAATTTTCGAGCATGTTTTAATCTGCATACGGCTTCATTGTATTAGATAATATGCTTTTGTACAAATTTTGGTTCATACGTTCATTTATGCGACAAATGGGACCATGAAAATGCCGCCCAAACCATAATGTTGCCTCCACCATGCTTTATATTTTTTAAAGTATAGCGAGGGTTGAGTTCTTGGTTTGGTGCAGGCCGCACATACTTTTTCCCATCCGAACCGAATAAATTTAATTTAGATTCGTCGCTCGAGAGTATTTTTTTTTCCAAAATTCCAGCGGTTTCTCTAGATGTTTTTTTGCAAAATGAATTCGACGATTTAAGTTTCTTTTGGATACATGTGGTTTTCTTCTAGCAATGCATCCTCGCAAACCATTTTGCTGGAGTCGACGTCTTATAGAGCGATCAGAAATTTTTTGGCTCAGTTAACCAGAAACTTCGCTATTTATTTGTCTCGAGCTCATAAAGGGTTAGGGTACGTTCGTAAATGCAGAAAATGTGTGCATCACTGCGGCAGTTATGCCAATTTTTGTTGCTGATGCGTGATCATCTGTTGCAGATGCTTTGCTACTGCTCAACAACTGCACAGTTTGCTTTTTAGAACGTTTTGCAAAAGATATAATTATGTTCACCGCAATAACATTGACAACTTTTTGTTAACTTATAATAAAAATAGTATTAATAGAAAGATGAAACGACTTTTGATTATTAAAAATCAATTAAAACGAAAAGGAAGACTAATTTTGCACTATTGCATCAGACACTTTAATGATGCCATAGTTGCAAAAATTTGCGCCAGCACTGTCAATTGTTTGCATAAAAAAACGTTTGACGTAAATCAGTGCTGCCAAGTGATGCTTTTTTGAACGTTTTACTTTTATTATTCTGCAGTGATGCGCAACTACTGCATTTACGAACGTACCCTTTTCTTTTTTTGTTTTCAATGGTTAGGCTTTGTCTATAATGTTGAATAGCATTATGTACCATTGTCTTGGAGCAAACAAGTTCCTCTGCTATAGCACGAACAGTTTTATTTTCATTTAAGAACTTCCAAACAATTCTTTTACGGAAATCTGGAGGACATGACTTTTGGGGTGGCATCGCTATAATTTGTTTTATCAGTTATTAATTGGTGGCAGTGTTTGTCCCTAACTATATGACCAACCAAAAATAATACAACATTTGATGCTTTCACAATAAAAACAAAACTTGGAGTGAAGCAAGCTAAAGCACATGGTAAAATTTCTTAGTCTGTAAAAATTTCCCGTTATAATTTTCAGTGCTTCCAAAAATATGTTATAATAGTTAAACTATTTATGAAAAGTTTACATGTTTCGCTATATGAATTCTTGTCCCTAAATATATGGCCACCACTGTATATAAAAAATTGTTGCAAGTGTGTTGTGACTTTATAACTCACGAACAGTCAAACCAAATTCGATTAAATTCTTAGGGTTTGTTCGTATGGTCATGTAGATAGCTTATCTAAAGTTTGCACGAAATCGGTCGAAGTGTTCGTGAGTTATGACTTTTCATGTCAACATGTGATTTTGTCCATATAAAAAAAAACAACAACAAATACGTAGGCGCCCATGAGCGTGTGCGGTATGTATACTGTGTGCTGACTTCATACACACGGTAAATACACGTTGTAGCCCATACACGCATACACATTGACAGCTGTCAGTGAGTGCTCATTTAAAGGTTCTCTTTCATCGAACTCGCGGATCGAGAAACCAATGAACCAATGAATTTGATTCAATGTTAATATTCATGTGTAGCGAAGCACGCCGGGATCCGCTGGTTTAAATATAAAATCACTGATGACGCCTGTGCATAGCAAAAAGGGCAGAAACTAGTCTAGTTTGATTTAAAAATAATGTTTAGGAAAAAAAACGTTTCTTTTTCTTCTTAACTTCAACCTTATTTATAACAAGAAAATTGCGTGAATTTTAAAAATATATATTTTTTTAATAAAAAATTCAAAATACATATTGATATTAAACTAAGGAATTACGGCATTCGTCATCGAAATTTTAAGTTGGTGTTTTCATTATTAGTATTATTATTAACGATTTCGTTCGATCACGAATGCTGTAATTCGAATCCTGGTTTTAAATGTAAATTAATTTAATCGCAACCGCACGATTTTTAATGCGGTTACGGTTAAATAATACAGTTAATCTAAAACCTCTTTATCAGGATATATCGCCTAAATTAAACGATAAATAAAAATCTTTCTCACAGTTTTTAATCTACCATATGAACAAAAAAATACATATGTACAATTTGTTTGTATTTTTAAAAATAATTTTTATTTAAGAGTATTTTCATTTTTTTTTATAATTAATAAATTTGACAATTCTCTTGTAAACAAAAAAAAATATATATATAAAGTACCGTTTTCACAAATATTTATTTAAATATTGTAAAATTGGTTTTAAATATTGATTAGATATAAAGATAAGCTGATAACTTAAATTGTAAATATTTAGATACATTATCTTTTTCAAGCAAATAATTAAATGTAATTTCTTTCTGTTAAACAAAATTATAAAATAATTTTTTTTTTCTAAAAGCAAAAAAAAAAAATAATACAAAATTAACTAAAATATATAAAAAAAAGATTATTACAGAAATTTTAAGAAAAATGTGACATAAAAGTTTGTGGCAGTAAACGGGTTAAAACGAAATTTTAGTTTTCTTTTAATTATAAAACAGAATAAAATTTTATTATAAAAAATAATTAAATTGTTAACCTAAAATCCCAAAGAGAAAAGGAATAAGGGAAGTTTTGTTTTTATTTTTATATCTTAATTTTAAACTTTTTTTTATAAAAAAATTATAAATGACTTTCTTAAAAATAACTTTTCCAAAGGGGGTTTCTTTTTTAAAACGATTGCAAACATTTTTTATAAACTTATTTAACTTATTATATTTTTTATTAAAAGTTATGATATTTTATACATTGAAATAATGATGTTTAAAAAATTAATGGCGTTTATATTTTTAATTAAAAAAGATCTAATTGATTTGCTTTTTTTTTATAGAAAAAATAATCTCTCTTGCAAATATAGTGGATTTTTCTTTTCATTTTCAAATAGCTTTCAAAATTATACTAAAAGAAATAAAATATTTTTAAAATTAACTTAAAACTAAATTAATATTCCATCTACAATATTTCTTCTTTATTTTTTTTTTTATATAAGATCTTTCTTCTTTTTCTGAATATCAATCCCATTCACCAATATACATGCTACGTGGTGTTGGTATATAACCTCGTGTTGGTAAAGGCAAACGTCCATAAATATGATTATAAGGTGATTCTACAATATCTGCATCTAAAGTGAATAAAAAAAATAAGATAAAATTAAATTTTAATTTGAAAATAATTTCCAAATCAAAAATTTATATAAGTGAATAATAACGTCCAATGGTCCAATACACAAATAAATATAAAAGATAATGACAAATTACTTTTTAAAAAACCCAAAGATACTAAAATATAAAATGTGCGTTTATATATTTCAAAATTACTGAACTTTTTTTTTAAATAGTATGGAAACTTTGCAGATATTTTTAAAAATTTTCAATTTACTTGTTTATGTAATTTTCCACTAAAACTTATAATTATACCCCACGTTGGGCGCCAATCACAACATCTAAAATGTTATCTAGAATCGTATTTACTTTAGCAAGATTTGTATTTAATTTAAAAATATTCATAAAAAAATAAATATCAAATATCGGCTGAGGAAAGTATTAAAAGCTAAAATCACCAATTTCTAAAAAACTGAAAACATAATAGAGCATTTTTTGGTACTTTTTTTATTAGGAAACATGTAGGAAGCTCTTGAAATTTGATATAAAAACTGCGAAGATATAATAGGAGTGTTTATGTGGCAAGCTACCAAAGTTGGCTTGTGTCATTCTCGTATAAATTTGACATAAGTCAACGTTTTGTGTTAACGCTTAACATTACTTATATCAAACTTGTATGGAAATGTCAGAAGCCAACAGGGATAGCTTCCCGGACAAACAGCCAATATCACATCACAGACCAAATAAAAACGATACGAGATATTAAAGCCTGACAACTCTGGTAAGTTTTGTCTAAAAAACAGCTGTAGCAAATTTAGCCTAAAAATACTACCGCCGACAACTCTTTCTTATATTTGGTGTTAATGAAACAATGAAACATATACAGTAAAGCTCGTTTAAAATTACTACGAACCCTCGGTTTTAACGAACAAAATTTCTTATAATTTCCCATTTTTATTACCGGCATCATTTTAGCTTTGTCTGCTAACCGCTACCAATTTTAGATTTTAAAAGGTTTTAAGTAAAGGGTGGTTAAATTTTAAGGGCCAATGTTGATTTTGAATAAATTACAAATTATTTAGGAAATTATTGTCATTTCTTTTTATTATGATAACATGGTATGGTTCAATTATGTATGGAACAAAATATTGGCCAAATGGCCGCCGCGACCTCGGCGGCACACCTCCATCCGATGGTCCAAATTTTCGATGACGCTGAGGCATAATTGAGGTTCTTTGCTTCCAATGTGCCGAATTATCTGATCCTTTAGCTCTTGAATTGTTGCCGGCTTATCGACGTACACCTTTTCTTTCAAATAACCCCAAAGAAAGAAGTCTAACGGTGTCAAATAACATTGGAGGCCAATTGACATCGCCACTTCGTGAAAAACACGGCCATTGAATTTGTCGCGCAAAAGAGCCATTGTTTCGTTAGCTGTGTGACAAGTGGCACCGTCCTGTTGAAACCACATATCGTGCACATCCATATCTTCCCATTCGGGCCATAAAAAGTTCGTTATCATCTCACGATAGCGAACACCATTCACAGAAACTGCCTGCCGCCAGCCCATAAACCGCACCAAACAGTCACTCTTTGTGGGTGCATTGGTCTTTCGACAATCACTCTTGGATTATCATTCGCCCAAATGCGACAATTCTGCTTATTGACGAATCCACTGAGGTGAAAATGTGCCACATCACTGAAGATGATTTTCTTCGTAAATTGATCATCCACTGTTGCCATTTCTTGCCACCATTCTGACCATTGACGACGTTTGGAATGGTCAAGAGGCTTTAGTTCATGAGTCAATTGCACCTTGTAAGCGTGTAAATGCAAGTCTTTATGCATAATGTCCATCAACGACGAGCGTGATAGGCACGAAGACGAGTTGTGGTGGACGGTTCTTCAGCCACACTATCGCGAACAGCAGCAATATTTTCTGCAGTGCGAGCTGTACGAGCATGCACTGGTGTTTTCACATCTCCTACAGACCCGGTTTGCACGATTTTTCCGATTGTACCCACATTTGGACGATTAAATTGACCGAAAAAAATGACGAAGTGCACGAAATGCATAAGCCTGAATAACTTTAACGCGTTGCTCGATTGTGCATCTTTCCATGGTTCAAATTGAGTTAGTCTGAAATTGAGAAATGTCAAATGAAATGCGGAAAAAAACTTGACGTTTAGGTGTGGTTCACATTCAATATCGGCCCTTAAAATTTAACCACCCTTTGTTTTAAGTATTTTATTATTTAAATTAAATTTCCGGGAACTAATATTCCCGTATTATGGGAATGGAAAAAAATTCCGCAAATTAGAAATCTTAATTGATACGCTAAAATGTTTTGCGTACAAATACGAGTATGTTCTTATTATGATTAGCCCATTAACCGTTAATTAATTCTCTAATACTCTCTTATTAGTCCATTAATTAAAAGTTCAGTATTTTTTTCTTTATTTACAATAATTTTTAATACAATTTTAATTAAAATTTGTCATAATCTTATTAATTTATAAGAAATATTTATTAAGCCCAATATGTTGTTGCCTTCTGTCGATCTTTTTAAAAGTTCGCAATGACTATTTAATAACCTATTTACATTGCGTTAAAACTTTACCTTCAGTATTAAAAAGATTATGTTTAACATACATATATTTAAATAGTAGAAAACATCTGATTGAATCAAATTGTCGTCTAGAAAATGAGTAAAAGGAAATGTCAAAATTGCAGTGATATACAGAAAGGAATAGATACGAGTATTGAAGAAAATACAATTTATATGGAGTTTATTTTTGTTATTTCATTTTGCACATCACTGCAATGTCAAAATAACCATATGGTTCGAGAATTTTTGTTTGACATATGTCATTGGTAACCTGTCTATGTAGTTTGTGCAAAAAACGAATTGGCTGCAGTGAAAAATGAACGAACAAAAAGGGTTTGCATTCAAGTAGTAGTAAAAATACAAAGTTGTACCAATATTGAATGCCAATTTTTTGAAAATTATGACAAACTGCTAAATTATAAAACAAAATGGGTACACTGATAATAATCTATATAATATCTATATATATATAAAGGAATAACGTTACTGACTGACTGACTCGCTTACTCATTCAATATCGCCCAAACCACAGGAGCTAGGAAGCTAAAATTTGGTGTGTAGGTTCCCAGCGTACACATCCGCTAGGAGGGGGTTTTTGGAAATTCCTTCTGGGAGACGCAGAAAGGGGAAAACTCCCCTTTGACGGGCTGCCCAAACCCCTTCAGCTAGAAATCAGAAATTTTAAAAATGATTTCCTTGGAAATTTGGCCAGTGACGTGGTAAAAATGGGGCTTCAAAGGGCGAAAAGTCTCCCCCTTAATGGCCTGCCCAAACCGCTGGACCAAGGAAGTTGAGATTTGGTATGCTAGCTCCTTCTCAAGTGTAGACAAAAGCTAAGACGGTATTTTTTTGGAAAATAAAATGGGTAAAATTCTCCCCCTTGACGGCTTTTTTGGGATTTTTTGAATTTTCGGGAAAATTCTTTCCCTTGATGGCCTGAAATTCGGTATGAAGGTTCTTCTTCTGATGAAGACAACTGCCAAGATGTTATTTTCTAAAATTCCTAAGGGGAGGGGCAAAAACACCCTGGCTAACCGCTGGAGCTGGGAATTTTACTTGAACGACTTAGTTGAAATGTGGTATGTGGGTTCCTCCTGCGACGTTATTTTTTAAAGATTATATGGGGAGGCGCAAAGCTTGAGCTTCGAAGCTTAAATTTATTATGAAGGTTCTGCCTTCGGTGTAGACATTAGCTAAGACGGGATTTTTGGGGAAAGTCTGGGGGAAAGGGCAAAATGGGGAAATTCTCCCCCATACCGGCCTGCCAAAACCAATGAAGTTTAGAGTGTGAAACTTGGTATGAAGGTTTTTTCCTCCGGCGTAAACAGCAGCTAAGACTGGATTTTTGAAAAACTTACGGAGAGGGGCATAAAAAGGGGAAATTACCCACCTTTTACGAAAGTATTTGTAGTTTTGACATAAATTTCTTATTTATATACATGGGTTATGACGAATGTACTCCGTAAAAATTTTACAATCTTATGATCAAAATATTGTTTAAACAAAATTAAATATGCAATGTAAACTGGCTATAAAACTCATTTTATAACATGTATGTATTTTAAAAAAGTTATGAAAATACAATATTTATATAAAATTTATATAAAATCTTTTAAAAAAACTTTGACGAAAAGGCAGCACCATGCTTCACGAT
Source organism: Eustalomyia histrio (assembly GCA_949748255.1). NCBI lineage: Eukaryota > Metazoa > Arthropoda > Insecta > Diptera > Anthomyiidae > Eustalomyia > Eustalomyia histrio. The sequence continues at coordinate 19,656,536 of OX456527.1, read as the reverse complement.
AGAAAAAACATCTATTTTCTTATTGTGAATGACTTTAAATATTAAGCTAACAATAAACATTACCAGTAAGAAAAAAGTTAATGCTAAACCGTACCAAAAAAAAAAAACAAAGTTTAACATTTTATATACCCTTCCAAAGGTCAAGTATGGATATATCAGGAAATTGGGTGTAGGGTTGGTAAATAATAAAAAAAAATAATTAAAATATAAAAGCTTGAACAAAAATATTTACAGCAGGATTGGAACAACAACAATATTTAATATTTTAAATAAAATCAGCCAAACTAAAAAACCTTAAATTTTTAAAAACAACTGTAACACTACGTTCATACTGAACCCCAAATTACTTCGGATTTTTTCAAGTTTCGACTTTCAAATTTCATAAATCGAAGACTTGAAAAAAAATTAAGAAAATACATATTTTGAGGTTGAATGTAGTATAACGCCACGTCAAAATTGAAAAATGTTGTTATAAAATCAAACCTATTTTCTTCTCTTGTTTTAAAAGAAATTTTTAATAATCAAGTATTTGAATTTTCTTCATGCTTAAACTTCGAGGTTTACGCGGTTTTAAATAACCGTATATTGATTCCATATCACTAATGTCAACACGACTTGAAGAACGTCCCATTCTATTATGTGATTGCTGCTGTTGTTGTTGTTGATCCATTTGCTGTTGCTGTTGTAGTGTTTCATTATCATTTCGTTTCTTGTCATTGTTATTATTGTGATTTGTCAGTTTTACGGTAGTTTGTACAGTGGAACCGCAATTGTTTATATTGGTCGTCTTAGTTTTTTCATCAGTTTTTGTTTGGTTGTTTAATTTTGTGTCTGGTTTATTGTTTATAACATTATTATTTAAATCTGTCGAAAATTGATTATTTAATCTTGTTTGTACCAATCCCTTTAAATTCATTCTCTTAGCTCCCCTCCACAGTGGAGGAGGTATTAATGGTTTTATAGTATCATGATCATTTCTTTGACTGTATCCCGCTTCTGATTGATTATTGTGCTTCAATGAAATTTTACGCTGCTCCTGATGTAAATTTAATTGAGAATTATACTTTTTAGCATGTTTGTGGATAAAATCTCTATTAGTTTTAACACGATCATAGATATTTGTGGTAGATGGAGCTTTTTGTATACGCTTTCTACCGCCATATAAATATATGGTACCCTCTTCATGGGGTTGTTCAAAAAAACTTTCTGTAGACTGTGATTTGTTACGCATTGTTAATAGATTTGTGGTGTTTGGAGTATTTGAGAAATTTTTAGATATTGCTTCTTTCGATTGAGATAGTTTTCTTTTGGGTGTTGGCGATCGTATTTGTCGTAGCCGAGCTTTATCAACATATCCATCGGTTAGAGGATGTTGATGTTCCTCTACCATTGCTGCGGGATATTGATGTCTTGCAGCATAACCATTAAATTTGGGTTTTTGTATTTGTTTTTTATAATCCATTTGAGATGAATTAAAATTTTCTATATCAAAATCTTGATCAAAATTAAAATCATCATTGCCAAGGTTATGATAATAATTTGTATGATTAGCATATGAAGGATAATCTTCAAAATCCTCCGATTGTTCCAAGTCTTCACGTCCCAATAAAGAAACATCACTGTCACTACACCATTTGACAACACCTCGTTTATAGACATTTTTATGATTAAGCTTGGCTCCGCTTAAACGTTGATGTTGTCTTAGCTGTTGTTGACTGAGGCTACGAGGAGGTCTTTTAGGTGTAGGAGCTCCAAAGAGTGGAGCTAAAGTATAACAACTAACACAATTACAATTTTTACCGATTTGTGCCGAAGAAGATCTTCGGGAGGGCCGAAAATGTTTACTCTGTGATCTACACAAGTTAAAATCATCGCCATCATCATCATCATCATCGTAATATCGGTCATGGGCTTTATAATAGAATTCTCCTGGTATAGAATGTGAAGGAGTATGGGATGATGATGATGCTGATGGTGGATATCTTAAACAACCATAAGAACCATGATGTTGTTGACGACGTTGATGTTGATGATGATGATGATGAAAATGTGAATGATGTCCATTTCGATGATGATGTTGATGATGATTATGAGAATGATATTGTGAATTTGGAATAGCATTAATCTGTTTAAAATTTAAATTTCTTGTCTGTCCGTAAATACTTTCGTTACTATTATTATTGCTTTTTGGTTTAATTTCAATAGGGTTTGTGGTCGCAAATGTCAAATTTGTGCTTAATTGTATAGAAGGTGTTGTTGATGGTGCAATAGAGGAGGTATTTGTCATATGTCCAATTGGTAAAGTTATAAGATTATTGCTATTAGCATTAGAAATAGAAGAAGTAGTGGCAGAAGTGGAAGAAGTAGCATTTTGTTGTAGTTGTAGCTGGTGGTGCTCATTGAAATTTTGAGGTGCATGATAATTATATAAACTACTACTAGCGGTAGTAGCAGTAGAAGGATAATATAAAGATGATGTTTGTATTTGCTGTTGTTGTTGTTGTTGGTGCTGTAATTGTTGCAAGTCTGTATTAAAGTTCGTGGCAGTCGCTGTAGTGGCTGCTGTTGCCGTCGTTGAAGTTGTTTGATTATTATGTTTATAAATACCTATGCCGCTCTCATAGCTGCGTGTTTGCCACATATGTTGGGCCGCTGCATGATGATGATGTATGGGATGATGTTGTTGCTGCTGCTGTTGAGCTGCTGCATGTGCTGCTACGGCAGCCATCATTTGTTGTTGCTGTATGTGATGTGGATGCATATGGGGCGGTGGAGGTGCATGCATTGTCGGATGCATTGGCATCATTATTGAAGTCTTCTTTTGGTTTGTTAATGTATTCATATGTTGTGGTTGAGCCGCTGTGCCATTTTGCAGTGCTGCTGCTGCTGCTGCTGCATGTTCTTTAGCTGATTTTGGGGATGATTTCACAAAGTTAGGGACACGCGCACGTAGACCACAGTAATAGGGATCATCTGAAAAGAGGAAAATGGAATGATTTCAATTATTTTGGCGTACAATGGAAATTTTAAAGGCTGATGTTTAAGGTGTTATTTAGGCATAACTCTAGAGAGTAAAATAATGCGGGAAAGATATCACATGGACTTTCTGTCAGTTTCGTAGGATTTTGGGTTGATGTAGGGTATAAAACTACCAGTATACATGTTATAGTTATTAGACCCACCGTGACATCTGATGGCCTAATCTTAACAAAACAAATTTTTATCAATGTTAAGTACATCGCCTGCAGACGCTCCTATATGTTTTTTTATTATTATTTTTTTAAGAGAAGCAACATTCAGGAGATTCTTCCTATTTATTACTCATAATGCGTTGTTTCTTTGGAATAGATAGAGGAGAGATGAAAGATGGTGAATCGAACCCGCAACCGTACGTGTAACAGTGCAACGCACTAACCATTATACCACAACGCCCTATTGTTTTATTAAACATACTACCCCCAGACCTAAATATACATGCCGAGTCTATGAAATCAGTATGAAAGCCCGGTAAAAATGGAACTTGGAACACCTTATATGGTCTTATCGTTGACATGGTTTAGAATTTTATCTGAATTCTAGTGCATCTAACATTATTGAATCCAGTTGGTATCCGGACCATGGGAACAAATACTCTCATATAATGATGCAAATGGCGATTGTTTTTCAGATGAAGCTTATCGGGCATGATGTGGCAAATTTAATAATCGAAAATGAATGGATGAATAGAAGTATCAGCATCTGTAGTGACAGGAAGGCTGCGCATAGGATTGTTCAGTGTCCGTATTCTGTCGGTTATAACTTAAAGTGAGACTCCGTACAATGAAATTACCGATTCGTTGGTAAAAATTGGCTCAATTCTAACTTCGACGAATCCGTAACCGCAGTTGAATGTTAGCTTGTAATCAATATGTTGGATTGACTCACTAGCTGCAGGGGAATGAAATATTTTGTGAACAGCATAAAAAAGAATATGTTAAGCTTGTGTACTTAGTTTAAGAAGAGTTTATTGCCTCAGACTTACGGTCTTGAATAAGGAATACAACACTTCTATTCGCTTTATGGTGATAATGTACATCGTCACTGACCATGATGTGGGCTCAAGAATGAGTACACGATAGAGCATTTTCTCTGTTATTGTCCAGTTTTCTCTAGGACTAGACAGCGGTATTTGGATAATAACGTCCTCGGTCTATGAAAAATCCCTGTTTCCAGGAAAAAGTTGAACTTATTGAAAAATCTTGGACAGAGCCTCCTTAATTTTTTTGTTTTTATTTTTCTTTAGGTCAACACTCAGCGGATAGCGCCCACCGATGAAGTGCAGTGTTCTTGTGAAGGAGATAGAAAAATAGAATAGTGTCTTTGGAAAATTGTCTTGAATTTTTCTACATTTATAAATGGCTAGTTCGACTGATGAAAGAATTCTCATTGTAAGGTATTGTGAGATCAATTTGACAATTGAATGCATACGGATATGTTTTACTTGAAAAGAGGGTGCTATCTCCAAGCATAAGTTCATTTATCTTAGCCGAACACTTTCCATGGTAATATCGATAGAACATTGTTACATTCCAAAGCTGTCTACTGTCATTGATAATCGTCGACGTCCAAAAGCGCAAAAATATACTTTTAAACACCTGTCCATATATGAGAGTTGTATTCGATCGGATATAGGTGGTTCGGATTGTACGAAAATCAGATTTGAATGTTTCTATAGACATTTGAAAAACTTGCTTATTCCACGGCGAACTTTCATGTCTAGAACTTCAAGAGTATCGAATTCCTAAATATCGATCCCACACATATGTACAGATGAGAGAGCTGAAGCCCGCAATCCCTGAGATCAATTGAAACTCTCTGGATGAGACTACATCTGTAACAACACATGGTTATGCGATCTCTGAAAAAGCTTGAGAGAAGTCATCCGATCATGAAAAATATCTTAGGTTTTATACTCGATGCTCTTTCCAGTTCATGCATTGGCTGATAATTTTCATTCAATTTGCTGAAAATAATCCAGCCAGCAGGTTGATATTATCAATCAGGTCAGTAAATATTTTATCATTCTTTAAGGGAGTTGGTGTAGCTGAACTCCATTGCTCTCCTACCCTGAGAGGCAGAAAGAGCTTTAGCTTGAAGACGCTATATGTAAAAAAAACTTTTTGCATATGAGTACTTTGTTATACTCAGTTCTTGCCTGCTTACGTAGAACGTCAGTAGTATCGTTTTTATTACTTTGCAAATCCTAACGCTTCCACTGTGAACAATTTATAGTCTGAGCGCTTAATAAAGCCACCTCCAACTCAACTTAACAACCATAAATTGTTTTTAAATTGAAAGATATAACATTTGTCAACTTTTGCCCTGGCTAAAAATCTCATTTATTTTTCTATTTTAAATTTGACCTGATTTCGCTTTAGCTTCAAAATAATATTGATTTATGAATATTATTATACAAATATGTTATGTAAATAAATCGAAAATTGAAAATATAATAAAAACTATGTGGTCATTCGTCGTTATTGAAGTTCTTTAAAAGAGTAATTCACAAGACGTAAAGTGAACATGTTAATGTGAATACAGTAAAATATCCCAATATGGCCCCCCCCTGGAACACATGCATCCATAAAAATTAGCCAAAAAAGGTTTGTAAGTGGATAAGTGTTTTCAAAATTCCCGCCCAATTTTTCTTATTGCATAGAACCCATTTTCAGATTTGTCAAAATATTTGTTGTTAAAACCCATCCGTTTTTAGCTAAAAGTCAATTCACACGCTGAGAAAAATTTGACTATTCGTATCACCAATACTGGAAAATGCATAACTTTTATTATAAATAGTACCAAAGCACAAAATTGGTATCACTGCAAGTACGAGGGCGGATCAATAAGTCCGTGACTCTTTGAATGAAACATAGTTTTTTTTTGCAAAAAAGCAAAATATTTTTTAACATAATCTCCTTTTAGCTCAATACACTTAGCCCAACATTTCGGATGAGGTACCAATTCGTAGCCCAATTCATGGAATTTTGCCAATCCTTTGAAGCAAACGCGGTACCCATCTTGCAGACAGGTTTCTTAAATCCAACTGATCATTTAAAATCGAAACCACACTGTCATATGAAATGCCTACGCACTGTTACTCTTCGATCAGACAACACCATATCGTAGATTTTTTTGTCATTTTCGGATGTGTTGACCTCAATTGGCCGTCCAGAATGTTCAGCGCCATTTGTACTTGTGCGACCACAACGAAATTCAGTAAACCACTTTTTTACCATTGAAACCGATGGTGCAGAGTCCCCATACTATTTATCAAGCTTTTCCTTGGTTTGATTGAAGGTTTTTTTTTTAATGTTTAATGAGCATTCGAAGTTCAATTTTTTCTATTTTTAAAAAAATCCAAATTGAACAGCTGTTAAACGCAAAGTAAATGACGGAACTTGCTCAAAATTAACAGGTACTATTTGATGGGAGCAGTGTTGCATTTTATATAACTACGAGGGAAGTTCGAAAAGTCATGGACTGACTTATTGATCCGCCCTCATATACTCGAGCTCTTCTCCTTAAAAATAAAAAAGTCAAAAAAACTTGTGTCATATGATCTTTAAGAACACATGTTTTTGAAATATTAATTCAATACAATTTTTACCATGCATCGCTTTAAATCAAAACAACGCGCCGAAATATTGATGCTGTACTTTGAAAATAGTCGTGCAGTTGTGTAAACTCAACGTGATGTCCGACGAGGACCGTCAAAACGATCATGGAGCCATTTTTCTTTAGTGAAGGTGAAACAGTCGATGAAAAAGTATTCGGTGGATGTTGGATCACTATGTCTGCCCGAATATTTTTGAAAAAGGTCAGGCGTGTTATTGGTTTCAACAAGATGGTGGTACACCGTACCACACTGAAAATCAAACAATGCAGTTTCTGGAACAAAAACTCTCTGGAAGTGTGTCATGTCATAAGGGGCGACATTAACTGTCCACCCAAAGCTCCAGATTAGACCCACGGTTTTTTCGAAAAGCAAAGTGTACGCCAACAAGACTCAGACCATTGATGAGTACAATGCATACATTCCGCCCGAAATGCTCCAAAAAGTTATGTAAAATAAGCACATTTTTCCGTGGCCAATAGAGGCAGCTATTTGATTGATGTATTCAAAAAGTAGTCCAAATGAATTGAAATGGACTAAATTAAGTAAAAATATCACACATACCCAGCAAAAACAAATGGAAGTGATTTTTAAGGAATTAATTTTCCATTGATTCTAAAGTATCTTTTAGTTCTGATTTTTCTCTTCTAAGGAAGTTCTTTTTCACAACTTATAAAAATGTGATTTTTAATGAAATTAAACACTTTTCAAATCTATGACGCTACAAAAAGTAAAAAAAATTATTGTAGTAAAAGTTGCAAGCATTTCGAATAGACATAAATAAGGCCCGATTGCTGAATTTCCCGCTAAAATTTAACGAGTAGTAAAACCCAAACTTTGTATGGGAAACAACAACAAATGTGTCAGTTAAATTCCCAGGTAGAAGCTTACGGGAGATTGTGAAACTGAGGCTAAGGCTCGATTACTGATGTGCTGTAGAAATCTAAATTACAAATTCAAAATTTATTGGGGAAGAACAAAAGATTTAATTTTTCACTAAACCATAAGAAGGCCTTTAGATGCAATGAAAAAGGATCATAAAAGAAAACTTCCACCCTATGACACTCCTATGTAAAAATTATTGGTTCCGATCCAAATTTTCACAACACCGGAATCAAAATCACTGCTTTTTTTTCTCTTCTTTTGCTACTTTTTTTTAAGATGGCGCTCCCTGAAAATTCAATGCAACTTGTCATCAATTTTTTAAAGTTTTCACTGTACGTCTATTCTAATACAAATCGTATGCTAAAGTATGTCTATTAAATATTGATTTGACTATACTTAACACAAAAAAAGAAAAAACTCCAATGCCATTCACTTCCATATGTATATTAACAGACAGACTCCAAACAATCACTCCCTCTATACAAACAATTCCGATCTAAACATATTATATTTCCAAGCCATTCATATTCGCGTTTTCATTACAATTGGCCTCTATGTTGAACTATTAATGGTCAAAGAGATATGAATTACATAAAATATCAAATATACATAAGATGAAAAAAAAACGTACAAGTTTTTCTTTCATTTTCCATAAATAACATGCAATATTATTACCAATATATTGCCATGCCCATTTTTGTCTTGTACTTACTACATATATATTTATATTCAATTTTTATTATCAGTTTTTCAAAAGTCATGTTTCATATTACAACAGTACACCGAAAAATGGTACCAATGGTGCCAATAAATCGTCAATGAAAATGCTAAAATCAAACGGATGACGTCAAATGGCAATACCTGGCAATAGACAATTGCTTAATATTTTCTTAACGTTTTGGTTTTCTTGCCAATTTATGTTTGATTGTTTAGTTTTCAATTTCGTTTTTAGCCCGTTTCTATTTCTTTAGGGTTGGGTTTTTTGATTACTCTAAGCACTAATAACTGAGTCTTACCATATTTTTTATTGTCTTTGCCTTTATCCGATTTACCGCGTGACAATTTAATACGTGTATCCAATTCGATATCATCATAGTCAGGCTGAAAATAAAGCAAACATTAAAAAAAAGTCAGGAATAAAATTTTTAATTAAGGTCATCAGTGTTGCATTGGAAAGGGCATTAATTATGTTTATTATTAGATAAATTTGTTAGTTTGAATTTTATTTTGTTTGATGTTTGTTAAAAAGTGATTGTTACTTTTACATTTTAGTGACATTTATTTGAGTTTAAAGCGGATAGCAAAGAAGTTAAATTGTTTTTATATTTTACTTCGAATAAGTGTCCTCTGTATGTACTCCAAAAATTTTAATAAAAAATTCGTAAAAACAAAAAAGTTGCATTATTTTTTTCGTTGTTGATAACCGAAACGATGCGGCTATCGGTAAGCATCGGTAACACTATTTTAGATTATTTCGGTAATGTTAGTCAGTTAAAAGGGGTTTGAATCGATAATGGTATTTTTTTTTTCAAAAGCATACACACTCGAGTAAAAAAATTTATCTGGCGCAATATTTAATCACATCCAATTTGATATTCTTTAATATCTGTTCTAATATCTATTGTAGCTGATCTTAATTGAACCGAAAAATGTCAGATAAAATTTGCATATATATGTATAAAGTCATATATAATTATATATATTCATATCTACACGCAGAGAAAAAACATGGTTGGCACAATCATATTCGAAGAGCATCATATATTTTTGGGTTTATTATTCTGTCAACCATAGTCGTACTATAATATGGTTATCATATTATGATAATACAATAACCATAATTTTACCATAATATGGTCCCTACAGTTATATTTTGATTCAAAAATTACCATATTATGATTCTAAATTAACTTATCATGATGTTTCTAAATATCTAGTATTTTGTGTAAGAAACCTTTTAGTACAAAAACAATTTTGGGTGCTACAGACTTTTTCTTATAATTTAAATAATTTATTAATATAATTAGAACTTTTTACAAAAAATGAATTAATAAATATATTTTTTTATAAAATATTTCTTATCGTTTTTATTAAAACGAATTAAAACATATAAAATCTTTATATGGAATCTTTTTGACAATTAATTGATTAGTGTAAATAATATTATATGTATAAGAAAACCCTTAAAAAAATCTTCTAAATTTAAAAAAAAAAATATCTGGATCTTAATGGGTCAATTGATGAAATGTTTTAATGCCACATGAAAGGTATTTTCTACCCACATTCGTCCAGTTTTAGTAAACAATATGTTATTGTTTTTTAATACATTTTGTGTTAAAAACAAACTGACTGAACTGACCAAATTTTGGTTTTTATGAAAACAAGACAATATTATGACCGTAAATATCAGAATCATATTATATTTTATGCATAATTATTTATTGACTGTTGCCAGCATTTTATGGTTGAATAATTATCATATTTTTTTCAATCATGTTAAAAAATAGAAGATGTCAATCATAAAATAGTAAAATATTTACTATAATAATGATGGTAGCGACCATGTTGATGGTTAAAAAGCCAATAACATGGTTGTGACAACCATACCTGATTGCAGCAAGCTTAATATAGTAGCAGTGATCATGTTGCAACCATGTTTTTTTCTCTGCGTGTAGGTCTTGTTGTCCCGAAATTATTTAAAATTTGAAAGTTTTGTAAAAATATTAATACAGAAAAAAATTAAAAACAAATGTATCTCCCTGGCTTGGATTATATCTAATTATATAATAATATTTTACCATATATAATTATATCTCATACCATATTAAAAAATATTTTTGATAATGGACCATATATTCTTATATCTCAAATATTAGATAGCATATATAATTATATGTGGTTCCGTATAAGTCATATGTAAGTAAATATGATCCCGTGTAAGCTATATATAATTGTAAATAGTGTTATATATAATTTTATATGATAGAATATATATATATCATATCTTATCTTATAAATCATATCAAATTTAAAAAAGATCAATATAAAACTAAATGTGATTATATATGATGCAATATAAAGTAATAAAAAAAATGTAATTAAATATGGTAATGTGTACTGACATTTGTAAATATATATGATAATATATTATTAGATAAGGCCACATATTACTATATCAAAACTTTTTACTCGCGCAAAGAAAATTTTTCTCTCGAAAAAATGTGTAATATCTTCATTCTATTTCAAATATAAAGTATAAAGTACCCAACAAACAATACGTACATTTTACGTACCGGTTTCGGTCCGTCATAAACGGAATCCAACTCCGTTTACGTACCGTTTTTTTATCCATAAACGGACCAGAAAACGGATTTTAAGGAACATCTAAACTGATTCAAATCCGTTGAAAGTCCGTCAATGACGGGTCGTTCACGGACCGATATGTCGGATGAATAACGGAGTTGTCAGTAACGGACCGTTTACGGATCCGTATTTTCAACAAACCGTTTTTTCAACAAAAAACGGATTTGTGTAAAGGCATATTATTTTAATTTTTAATAGAAAATTTTTATTTTTATCTTTAAATTTATTTACAAAGATATTTAAATTAAAATAACAAAACTTAAAAAACTAAATACAACAAATACTAAACAAAACTACAAACAAATACGATATTTATCTCCAGCACAATTACCATCCATCAATCAGTGCGATTGCGGCCTATTAAAAATCACGTAAAAATAAAAGAACAATTTAATTTCGGTTTAAATGGTAGTACTTACGATATGATAAAGCAGACAATGCAAATTTGCAAATTTTTTCACAAAATATATTTTAAGCTGTCGGGCAATATTTTCATTTGCAAATCTACATAATTTTGCACACATCATCGTAAAACTTGTTTTCAATTTCATAAATATTTACCTGAGGGATATTTAAGTATTTGTTTTTTATAAAGCAACGGGAGAAAAACTGATGAAAAACAGTGGTCCGTATTTGACGGTACAGAAACGGATACGCCAAAACGAAGTCAAAACGTATTGTTTTTGAAAATTCAATTATACGATACGTTAATGTTCCGTTTATGTACAAGCTTCAACGGATACGTATTTTCGGACCGTAAACGTACAGTAGAAGCCGGATTCATGAATCTGTACATATCGGAGAGTCTGTAAAAATGTTTTTAAGGGTGTTTTATATTTTTACAAATTCTGATTGCTACTGACACATTTTTTTGAGTGTAATTACTGATAAAACTATTGTTTACTAAATAGGTGTCATATTATATGACTCATATAGTAACTGAACTTTCTTGAGTGTAGAAGTATGTAATTTATTTCTTTTCAACAATTTTTATCTCGCACAAAGTTTATTTCATAGAAAAACGCATATTTTTGAATTTTAAATTACAGAAGTACACTTAAAAAATTATAACAGTTACTATATGATAGTTTCTTGAATCATTAGTTCTTATTTTTAGCTGTAGTTTTTCTATGGAAAAATAATTACAAATATATTTTGTTTTATCGAGCAACAACATTTTTTTTTTTTTATTTATTTTTTTTTTTAAAATATTTTAGGAAAAATTAAAAAAATAAATCTAAGACTTCAAAATAGTAAAAACAATCCAATTAAGTATTATTTCTTTTTTAATTTGCTAATTATACCCTTCACCACAGGTGGAAGGGTATATATAAGTTTGTCATTCCGTTTGTAATTTCTACAATATTGATCTTAGACCCTATAAATTATATATATTCTGGGTCCTTATGAAGAGCGAAGTTGATTTAACGATGTCCGTCTGTCCGTCTGTCCGTCTGTCCGTCTGTCCGTCTGTGTGTTGAAATGGGTTTTCCGAAGAACCCAGACATGATGAGGACTTGATTCTTTTTTATTTCTGTTACATGTGATCCATTTCTGTTTGCTATTAAAAATCAGACAGATCGGTTATTAAATGGCTGAGATATTAGCAAAAAACCAGGACTACCTCTAATTTTTCCAGTAAAATCCCTTTGTTTAATATGTATGTAGAATTTTGAGCATAACAACACATCCATGTGTTAAAATTCTTTTCTTTCATCTCCACCTTTTATACACAAACAACACACATACAAAGATTTGTCATTTAAATAAAAACCAAACAAATCTCTAATTAACGAAGACTTTTATATATGTACCTCTATTGACGATGATTTTGTGTGAGCTTCAATAGCTCAGTTGTCTAGACGCTGTGTCACAAATACTTTTTTTTTTCTCTAAGGCCGCGGGGTTCGAGGTTCAAATCTCGGTCAGGTCAATTCACTTTTTTTTTGTACATTTTTTTTTATTATTTTCTTAAGACTTTTTTTTTTGCTTATTTTTGTTTTTTTTAACATTTAATAATTAATTTATATAAAATTTTATATTAATAATTAAAATTCTTTTCTTTCATCTCCACCTTTTATACACAAACAACACACATACAAAGATTTGTCATTTAAATAAAAACTAAACAAATCTCTAATGAACGAAGACTTTTATATATGTACCTCTATTGACTGATTTTGTGTGAGCTTCAATAGCTCAGTTGTCTAGAGGCTATGTCACAAATACTTTTTTTCTTTAAGCCCGCGGGGTTCGAGGTTCGAATTTCGTTTCAGGTCAATTTACTTTTTTTTTTGTACATTTTTTTTATTATTTTCTTAAGACTGTTTTTTTTTTGCTTATTTTTGGTTTTTTTTTTAACATTTAATAATTAATTTATATAAAATTTTATATTAATAATTAAATAATCCAAAAAAAGGCTAAAAACATCAACATTTTTATAAAAACCCTCTGATACAAACAAAATACAAACGTTTTTATACCTTTCACCACAGGTGGAAGGGTCGCGGGTTCGTTAAGATTTTTTTTTTGTTTATTTTTTGTTTTTTTTTTACATTTAATAATTAATTTAAATAAAATTTTATATTAATAATTAAATAATCCATAAATATGCTTAAAACATCAAAATTTGTATAAAAACCCTCTGATACAAACAAAATACAAACGGTTTTATTTCTATTTTTTGCTCCGATTTAAAGAATTTATAAAAAGATTTTTAAACCATTTTATTTCTCACATATTAAGAAAATTTTATACATAATTTACCTTTGAGTGCAACTATTTTAGGTCATAACTTATAATAATTTATAAAAAAAATATAAACTATTTTCCTTCAAATTTTTAAAATTAAGCTAAAGAAATTACAAATATTTCTAATAAAAAAGCGAAATAAAATCCCAAATTCAAATTTGCCAGCTAAATCAAACTATTTTGTAGAAATAAAACACATGCAGTTCTAGTGATTTCTTTTAACGATTTGTTGAAATTCTTTGCTTTCACCTCTTCACCTTTTATACACAAACAACAAACACTATTCTAGAGCTGTATTATGACCTATGGATACGTCTTATATAGCAAAAGATCGAAAATCTTTAGTATAACATATTTGCTGAAAAACTCGGAAATATCGGTTCAGATACAAAAAAGTTATGCCCAAAACATAAATTTTTTTAAAATACCTATTTTCTGGAACCATAAATCTTCCCGAGTCCAAGTATTATCTCCAAACTAAATGGTTAATTTCCTCTTAAAGGCGTCCGTATATAAATCTGTCCATTTCATATATGTCCATATATAAACTTCAGTTTTTTCCCAACCATGGTGAAGGGTATATAAGGATTTAGCCGCTCTTACTTGTTTTTGTTATAGAAAATATTTTTAGAGTATTTTTTTTTTTTTTTTGAATTTTAAGGTAAAATTTTAATTGTTTTAAGGGCTGATTTTTAGAACTTTGGACATGAGTAAAATCGTTTTTTTAACCTATGTAGCATTTTAAAACAATTTTCCTTCAATATCACTAATATTTTCTTATTTAAAAAAAGTGTTAAATTAGTAATTTTTTTTTGCTAATTTTAGCAAATCGGGTTTGAAAAGTTTGTAAAGTGATTTCTGAAATTAGCAACAAAAATTTGTAAATATTCTGTAAAAACTCTGTAAACTGTAAACAGCTAAAAATTTTACTAAATAATATTTTTTTTACAAAAAATCAGTACAAAAATAGTAAATTAGGAAAACCGTTTAAAATTTTTTTTTTACTAACTTTATTTTCTGAGTGTAGTTTAAACCCATACTAAGCTGACAAATTGTTTCAAGATTTTTGTAGTAACAATTTGTAAGTTATATTTACCATATAGTTACTAATTTTTAATAAATTTATTATTTGTTTTTTTTTCATAGTCAAATATTACTTTGTTTTTAGTTGTTTTAAAGGTAAAAAAATTTTTTAGTGCATATAAAACCTACATTTTTCACCGACCAAGTGTTTCTAGGTAGATTTTGGTGTTTAACTAATTTAATAAAAATGTTTGATAATCATCCCATTGTGCTTGAAATATTTCTGACTTTTTTCTTGTATATATTATTTTTTTTACTTTATAAGAAATATTAGTTTTTTATGTTCATTCTTAAACACTACTACACTCACAATATTATTTCGTTAAAAATAATCTTAAATACATATTAAATTAATCGTAAGTACAATCAAAAAGAGGAGTACTGATTTTTCATTATATTCAGCCCATTTTGTTGATTACTTTCAATAATTGTTAAGTAATCCACAAAAGTAGTAAAAGCAATCGAAAGTCGTTTAAAATAACCATCAATTTTTAACTGACAAAACGTAGAGAAAAACTATTTTTGTGATTTATTTTTAAAATTGAAAATTTTGTTTGTTTGTATGAAATTTTACAAAACACAGCACACACAGATGTGTATATTTTTATTTTTTATGTGTTTATGTATATTTGAATAATTTCTTGTCATTTTTATTGAAATAATTTTGTATATAAACAAACTATTTTGGTAAAAAAAATCATATAATTCGAATTTATATTTTTATAAACAAAAAAAGTAAAATTTTATATTTAACATAAAATATCAACTCCAACTGAATGTCTATAATTTTTTGTAGTTTGTTTTTTTAAATGACTGATTCAAATAGTTAAAAAATATATTTCTATGTATTTCAGTTAATTCTTTATTTAAAAACAAACTCTACGTATTATTTTTTTTAAATAAACGACAGTCGGTAACGGAAAATATATTGTGAGTGTATATTTTTTATTTTTTCTTGCACTTAAATATTACAACATTATTATTATTATTAACTATCAGATTGTAAGAAATATTAATAATAAAAAAATGAACGAGTAAAACAACAAACGAATGAATTCAACTGAAATGTTGGTTGGCATTTTTTTTTGCCCATAGCTACTAATAATAATAATCATAAAAAAACACTTGTTTCAAAAACTCACGTTAAAAGTCTTTAAAAAAAGTATTTATAAAAAAGAATTGTAATGAAATTGTTTTTTGTTTTTTATAAAAATAATAACAAAAACTATAACTTTAAGCTTCATTGAGCAATGAATTTGAAATCTGATGGTTTGTTTATGGTCTGGTGTAGTAGTGGTATGTTGTATTGTGTTGTACCATGGGTTAGTTAAAATTCAACACTATGCAATTAAAACAGAAAACTCTATAATTTTTTAATATTGGGGTGTTTACCCACTGAATATAGTGGGGGTTAAATTAAAAAAAAAAATACTACAAATGTATAGAAAACCAAATCATAACTTGGTTTAAAATGTTAAATCGCGTGTAATTAATATGCAAAGAATGTTATTGTTGTTGTTGATTTTTTGCAATTGTTTCTATATAAAAGATTGTTTTTGTGTGTATGTAATTTCTAAACAAAAAAAAAAAAAACAGAAATAAACATTATGAAAAGCATTATTTTTAAAGCTACATTGTTACAATTGTTATAAAATTGTATTACGATTTCTTATTCATCTACATAATCTAAGTACACACCAAAATCAACAAAAAAGAAAAAAACAAAGTTTATTGCCTAAGTCTTTTGTTTTGGAGATTTTCTCAAACTTATAAGTAGATACGTAGCATTAGGGTTGAAAATATAAATTGTTTAATAATTTTAAAAAGGATTCTATGTCATTAAATCGAGAACGCATCAGTAAAACTGATAATTTTGTAAGGATCCAATTGAAAGACTTTCAAATTCGAGTATTTTTTAAAATTTGTATTGTGATCCAAAGAAATTCAACGAAATTAAAAATTAAATTCGGTTTAATTTATTTTTTTTTTCTTTTTAATAAAAATTTTAATGAAAAACTTTCTTGGAGTAAAAAAAAATTTTTTTGAAAATAATTTTCTGGTACAAAACATTTTTGAGATGGAGAAAAAATTAAGGTGAATATAAAATTTTATTACTATCTGTGGTAAAAAATATGACTGAATGTTTTGTTGGAAAAAAAAGTTAAAAAAAAACGTTTTTAGAGAGTAAAAAAAATTTGTGGTGAAAAAAATTTTTAAGGTGAACAAAATTTTTTGAGGTGAAAAAATTTTCTGGTACTTTGCATTTTTTAAGATGAAAAAAAAAAAATTTAAGGTGAATAAAAAATATTATTATTATCTATGCTTCTGGTAAAATTTATGACAAAATGTTTTAATGAAAAACGTTTTTAGAAAAAAAAAATTTTTTGTGGTGAAAAAAAAATTTTGAGGTGAACAAAATTGTTTGGGATGAAAAAAATTTCTGGTACAAACCATTTATTGAGATGAATAAAATTTGAGGTGAATATAAAATATTATTATCAATGATACTGGAAAGAAAATATGACAAAATGTTTTATTGTATAAAAAAAGTTTTAATCAAAAAAATTTTTTAGATTAAAAAAAAAAGATTTGGTGAAAAAAAATTTTTGTGAACAATATTTTTTGAGGTGAAAAAATTTTGTGGCACAAAACATTTTTTGAGATGGATATAAAATATTATTTTTTATGCTTCTGGTAAAAAATATGACAAATGTTTGATTGTATAAAAAACGTTTTTGCAGAGTAAAAAATATTTTGTGGAAAAAAATTTTCAAGTTAAACAAAATTTAATTTTTGAGATAAAAAAAAAATCGAAAAAATCGATGCTTCTGGTAAAAAATATATCAAAATATTTTCCACTGTATTACAGGTTGGCCCAAAAACATTCACCAAATTTTGTTTTGCTGTATCTTTAAAATAAAATGCAAGGGTTAATCGGGTAAGGATTTCGGGTAAGAATTTCGTGGTCTCGGCTAAGTTTTTTTTAGTCGCACCATTTGGCATCATGGCATCATGGGTGGCTAAAAATTTTGTAGTTTGTACATCCTGGTTTATAGGGTCCTTGCCTTTATTTTCGGCCAACAGGGTCTGCCATTATTGATGATAATTTGGGCTGTTTTTACCGCATTTTTTTAAATCGTTTTAGGTAGAACTTCGAGCAATTGGTTCTCGCACTATTGTTGGATATTCTCTTTGAGAGTCTGTGGCTTGTTCACATAGATCCGTGACTTCAAAAAAATCTACTGCAATTCGCCAAAACGAGACATTAGGCGACCCGGTAACGCATCCTTCAAAATGTTCATTGCCGCGCGAGTTGTGTGTGCAGTTGTGCCGTCCTGTTAGAACCACATATTATCCAGGCCCAATTTATCAATTTGTGGCAATAATTATAATTGCTCACCAGTTAGTTTGTAGCTAATCGAAAATTTTCCCCACTATATGCAAATAAAAATCGCTAGATTTGATGGCGAAAATCGCCAACTTGGCAAAAATAATTGTCGGTCCAGAATAAGAACGTGACATACAACGATTGTTACTATAAGAGAAACCGCGCCCAAAATACCGGCGTATGACGGAAACTGCACAAACTGTCATATTTATTTTAGTGTATAGCGTTCCGTAGAGTTTCTTTACTCTCCAGTGTCTTCTTTCCTTATTAACGACCCAATGTTTTTTTTGAGTTTTATATTTTAATTTTATAAAAACAATAAAACGAATTAATGTTTTAATAAAAAATTTAGAAGCGAACATACTAAAATGGTTTATATTACGTTGTGCATTCGCGAGAACTTAAGAGCCATAGAATATCGTATGCTAATTCTACTCATCATATGCTTTTTGTTTACAAAAAACTCTTAAAATGCGGAAACTCTGTGAAGAGAATTAGAAACGAAAAAAAAGAAAATAAGATAAAACGTTCGGCACGTTTTAATTGTCAATTTGTATGTATCAATTTGTATGTATTCTATGCCGACACTAAACAGTAAAAGTAAACGACAATTTTTTTTTAAATTTTAAAATAACAAGAAAAATTATTACAAATTACTGTTTATTCGGTTAATTGTTTTTATTATTAAAAATTATATATAAAAAAAAAATATTCTGCAGTTATTATATGCCAGTTATGTATGGTTATTTATGTTAAACTGCAATTGCAGTTGTTTTATTTGGAAAACAATTTTATACAGTTGTTTTTTTTTTTATTTTTTTAACAACCTACAAAAACTACTGCATTTTATTAACATTCATTTTATGTAGTTATTTCGAATTTTTTTAAAAAACAACTGAAAAAACAATATTTTTAAGTCTGTGTGTGTTTTTCAAACAAATATTTTAGAAATTTTTAGAGAAAGAATATAAAGATTTGGGATTTTTCTCTAGTGTCTTTAGTAAGTCATTAAATTAATATTTTTTTTATTTTAATCGATTAAACGTTCATATAATTATTCTGATTTTTTTTCTGAATTAACTGAATATAATTTTACTTTACTTTTTAAACCAAAAAGAAAAACCAAATTTTTGTCAGCCTTCAAATAAATGCCACCCTAATGCTTAAACAAACATATTAAATATTCTTGTTTATATTTTTCGAACTATGTATTATGTAGTACATACCTTGGGTATATCATGTCCATATATATTATCTCTTGGTGGCAATTTTGGTGGTTTCTCACTACGTTTATGAGCCAATTGTTGGGTTTGCATTAACAATTGTTCTCTGGTGGCAGCAACATGACCACTACCATTTAAACCAGCTGCAATACCGGCATTGCCATTATTCAAATGTTGTTGCAGTGCTGGATTGCCACCACCACCACCACCATTAACATTGTTGTTATTACTTGTCATGCTTTGTTGTTGTGGTTGTTGCTGCTGTAAAAGTTGTTGCTGTTGTTGCAAAGACATCATACTACTCATTGCACTAGCACCAAAACCAGAGCTACCAGAACTACCTCCACTACCATTACCCGCCACACTATAGGGATCTTCATCGGGTATTGGTATTCTAGGACGATTTTTAATATCCACAATAGGACGTTGCACTAGAAAAGATTGACAAAAAAAATTTAATATAAAGAAATTGTAAAAAAGAACATATTTTCAAAAATGGAATTTAAAAAACGACCTAACTACATATTATAAAATTTATTATATTTATCCATTTTGATATCCTTCATATCAAAAAGGAGGCCTTGTTTTGCCAGTTAAACTGATAATATTAGGTGGAATTAAATTAAAAATTTAATTCATTTTAATCAAATTTATTTTTTTTATCAAGCACCAAAATTTTTTATTTTTTCAAAAAATATAAAATTATAAAAAATATTAAAAATTGCAAAACAAACGAATTTATCATTTTGATTTAATTTCGTAATTTTAAAAAATACCTTTAGTCAATTTTTCTTTACTTTTAAGGTCAAATTTTAATTAATTTTTAGAACTAAAAGAACTTTTTAGTACTATTTTGAGTGGATTTTAAGACATGAGTTTTAAGACATAAGTTGTCTTTATTAGAAATAGCATGTCCTTGAATATCCACTTTTTTAAAATTAGTAATTTTTTTTTGCTAATTTTAGCAAATCGGTTTTGTAAATTTTTTAAAATTTGTAAATATTCGGTAAAAACTCTATAATTTGTAAAATGTAAATAGCAAAAAGATTTGCTAAATAATATTTTTTTTTACTAAAAATCAGTACAAAAATAGTAAAGTGGGATTATAAACAGCTTACAAATTTTTATACTAACTTTTTTTTCTGAGTGATACAATCACTCCAAAACCTTTCTAACATTTCGATAAATTTTTTTTAGAATGATTTATTTTTGGCCTCAAAATAGGCCTCTGTTTCGGCAAACACTTCTTCATTCGAACCAAATCTCTTTCCAACGAGCCATTTTTTGAGGTCTGAAAACATGTAAAATTCGCTGGGAGCCATTTAAAAGTGTAATTTGTGCAATTTCACCAAGGTAGAGAATGACTTGTGACACGGCGCGTTGTCTTATTGAAAAGCAAACGCCTCACCCATTTCGAAAACAACTTTATCATGGACAAATGTTCATACAAAATAAAGGCGACACGTTCCTTCCATATCCTTAAGGTATCAGCTATCTACTGAAGCCAAGGACTGTATAAAACTCAGGATGTTCAAAATGCCAAATTTTTAGCTTCAAGTTTAGCCTCGCTGCCTTGCTGCATCGATGCCACTTAGCCGTGACCATAAAATTCTGAGTTTTATACCGTCCTTGCTGCAACTTCACTCTACGGTCTGCCAAAACGATTTTGTTAATTTTTTGGATGTTTTCCAGCATTAACACCTCTTTTGGGCGACCTGAGCGTTTGGCGTCATCGGTGTTTCTACAATACGATCACGTTTAAAGTCAGCAAACCACTATTCTAGCATTTGTCTCGATGGGGCAGAGTTCGAATAAGACTTATCAAGCCAAGCTTTGCCTTGAACGGCGTTTTTTCCCCATTAAATAGCAATGATAAATCAACACCCAAAATTGCGTTGAATCCTTTTTTTTCAAAATCGCCAAAGTAGCGTCACTAAAACAGCTGCAGCTTGTTCACTATTGAACGACTTATAGAAGTATCATCTAAAGGTTGGTAGTTCCAAAAAATCATATGGATTTTTCATTCGTGTCATTTAACGGATTTTTTAGCCGATGTGTTATACCAAAACAAAGCTGAAGTCAATTAATATTGTAGTTGGATCTAAAAGCTCATTAAATAAAAAAACCATAAATTTGGCTTTATTAAAAATTTTTTTTATACTCTCCACAGTGTTTTAAACTGAAAAATTTAAGACAAAGTGAAATAAATTTTGAGGTGAAAAACCTTTTCTGTAATTTTTGAGGTGAAAAAATGTCTAAATCTTTTATGATAAAATCTTTTATTCACCAGACACTAATACAAGGTGGCCCAAAATGTTAACTTTTGCAAACGGAACTGCCAGTTTTGTTTTAATATTTGTGAGGTAAACACATACAGATTACACCTCGAGAGGCCATTGAACACTATACTCCTTAAGCAAATTTACCATGAGCGACCAGACCCATGTTCATCTGAATGGATGTGTAAACAAAAGAAATTTTTGCTTCTGGGGCAGTGAGAAGAGCCCCAGAACTGAACTGGTGTGCAAATGTTGCCAGAAGTAACACGGAGGACGCCGTAGGTTACACGGTTACTGTGGCTGGTGAGCGATTCAGAACCATGATTAACTTGTTATTGTACACAGCTCGAGAGCCAATGTACATTTTGATGGATGTGTTTTCGGGTCGCCTACTGTCTCGTTTTGGCGATTTGCAGTGGCTCGCAAAATGGCCGACTTAATCTCAACAAACTTTTTCTTTCGGCATTTTCGAAGTCTTGGGTCAATGTAAACACGCCCCCATACTCTTGAAACATCCAAATAGAATATCCGAAAAGAGTGAAAAAACTTTTCGCCCAAAGTTCTCTCTCCCCATAACGATGTGTTATGCGGTAAAAGAGCTCAAATGATTATGAAACATTAGCGGCGCCCAGTTGACAGATATAATCTTCAAAAATAAGTGGCCCAAATAGACAAAAAAAAAATAAAATTTCAACTTAAAGATATGTATATCAAAATGACATCGGGTGAATGTTTCTGGCCCACTCTGTATGAAATTATACTAAATACATTTAGAAAAAAGTTATTAGAAAAATTTGTAAACGGTTTTCCCATCCCACTTTACTATTTTTGTACTGATTTTTAGTAAAAAAATTATTATTAAGCAAATCTTTTCGCTATTTACATTTTTAAAATTACAGAGTTTTTACAGAATATTTACAAATTTTTGTTGCTAATTTTAGAAATCATTTTACAAATTTTTCAAAATCGATTTGCAGAAATTAGCAAAAAAAATTACTAATTTTAAAAAGGTGGATATTGAAGGAAATTTTATTTCTAATTTAAATTTACACAAAACACACAAACGTAAAAAATACCGCTGGGCTCAAATTAGCAAAATTTCCCGTAATGACAGCAAAATTTTCAGTTCCCATTACAGACTTTTTTTGGTGAGTGTATACAAATTTGTATGGAAAATTTAGGGGTTTCTTTAGATTTTCATTCATAACCTTTTTTTACACTTGCCCGAATTTGTTCATTTTCAATACCAAACTGCTCGGAGGATAACAAATAATTTGAGTAAAAACCAGAAAACCCACTTGCACCGTGATCGCTATTTAAACTAACAGAAGCACGTGGATAGATCGGCTTAAAATTACATAAGTATTATGAATGTATATTATGTATTTTAAAACCATTGATTTATTTCATTGTTAAATAAATTATGTACTTTTTATATTGCAAATAATAAATAACATTTCAAATTGTTATAGCAACTCTTCATTTAAACAACTGCACAAAGAAACTTAATTAAATTACACTTTTACATAATTAATTAAATTAATCGCCACTTTTATTTTGCTGAGTTGTTGCCGTACTAACGATCTATCTCAAACTTAACCATATATGTGGTCGCTCATTTATATAGTAGCGACGTGGTAGAAATATCCAGACTTATCAAAAACATAATGTTGGCAGTATCTAGAACATGCAAGGTTCTGGTCTTTGCTATGTATCACGTAGCTAGGGAAGAGTTACCAGGCTAAATTGATTTACATGTCTGGGGATTACTGTTTCTACGGGTAAATGGAAATTGATAATTCCAATTTCCATATCATTATGCTTTATAGGAGTTTATAACTATATTTCGATGTGTTACAAACGGAATGACAAACTGATGATATACCCTCATCAAATACATATATGGAGGGTATAAAAAAATTGGTTGTGTCCTTATTCCATTCACATTATTAACAATTTTCTGCATACATATTTAAAAATAAATCAATTACTTTTGTTCTGCTGCGTATTGTTTGAAAGGTGCGTTTAAATTTACGTTACTATTATTGTTGTTTGTTGTTATACTACTTTAATATGTAGTTGAATTGCTAAAACGATTTCCCTTTTTTTTCAAACATATGAATTTGAAAGAGTTTTCAATCTAGTTATTGTTTTCAATTATTCATTGAAATATGATTGCGGTCTAAGCTTTACTCTAAGAGTACATATAGACAAAAAATGCAAATTTTTATTTTATATATGTATCTATAATTGTGTGTGTGTGTGTGTATGTATGCGTGTAATGGCCCTTTTATTCTTATTGACACAACAATTGGCGGTTTTAATACAAAGCCAAATGTTACAATTCATGTTCAAATATAAAATGACATTTGAAAATGAAAGCTTTGAAATTTTTATTTGCACAAAAATAATTTATAATTTTTCATATAAAAAAAAAAAAAAATTAAAAATGATTTAAACGCATAACAAATAACCAAAGTTGTGGAAAGATTTTAAAAGTTTTTTAAATAGATTTTGAGAAATAATAACTCTAAGAAAATTTTAGAAAAAATATCTATTACTTTTACATGGCATTGTTGTAGGAGTAGGGAAAATTGGCCCATAGTGATATTGTACATATTTAATATGGGTAATGTCACCGAAATGTTTCTCTCCGAATTGTGTGAAACATACACACAGAAAAATAAAGTGGCAACTGAATTAAAAATGTGATTGTCGAATATTTTGGGAGTTGTAACCAAAATTTAGTTGTATTAACCAACTTTTGCTGTGGAGACCAATATTTCGTTGTACTAACCGATTTTAGTCACAGTAATCGAATTTCAGTAAGAAACTAACAACATTTTTCTCTGTGTGTGGCGTTGTTGCAGGAGAGTGGGGAAATAGGACGATTGGCAAGGAATGGGTTAACGTTGTTCGATTTATTCCAAAATTTTAGCATGAAAGATCTGCAAATTTAGCTACTATATATTTTAAGAATCACTTCTAAAAATTCAACAGTAGTTACAAAATATTTGTTTTTTTTTTAAATAAATTGTCCTTTATTAGATTGGGGTCATATGTGACCCCATGCCCAAAAGGGTTAATGGAGTCATATTTTTTTTCAAACTGTTAAGTTATTAAGATAAAATATATCATTTTAAAGTATAAAACTGATTAATTTTTGATACAAAGTACCGACAGGTTCATGGAGCGATTTACCTTAAAATTGGCATACTCCATCTCTAGGATGTATTTAACAAGCCCTTTAAGTGCGAAATTAATTTTTTTTAAATTTGTTTAAGAAAATTTTTTAAAAATCGAAAATGGAGTTTTGAAAATTATGCTAAAAAAATTTATGCCATTTTTGCCTTATTGCGCGCGACAGGTTAACAATATTTAATATCTGAGTATTTATAACTATAGAGAACAAAAAAAAACAATTATGGCTTTAAGCCTTTAACCACTAAGACCGTCTACAGAAGGTCATCACTAAAGTCCAATTATATCCAAAGCAATGTTTTTGGTACACTAATCGCTAACGGTTTGAATTTACCTTTCGAACAGTGTCAAAACAGACAGGAAAATTATTTATGCTTTTGGTGCGAAATTAAAATTAAAAAAACATACTTTCCAAAAGCTCAATCGATTCTGAATTTTTTTTGGTAAGTAGCTTTAAGGGGTATTTTGATAATTTGTTGCGTGTTTGAATTGTGAAACTAATTTTCATGTTTGAATCGAACTTTTTGTCTTCAGGTGGTCTTTCTTTTTCCATCTGGCGCTTTCAGGTTAAATTTTCCTTTTTAGTCCAAAATGAAACTAGAACTAAAAATTTCATAACGAAATACCTCATATTTAGACTTCAGTGGTTGAAGGGTTATTCAATTTCTGAAATTTTAAAAAAGTGCCATTCAATTTCATGACCTACTGTTTTTTGACACAAAATTGTTCTGTGGCATTTGCTATTTCTTGGCAAGTTCTTAAGCGATTTTGAAGATTAAACTTTTTAAAAAATAATTTTATACTAAAATCGATTTATAACACAAGTGGTTAAAGAAAATTAAAATATAGAACGAAATTTTCCTAAAAACTGAAAAATTTATATTTTTCCCATATAAACACGCTTGAAAATTTCAATCGATTTCCGCCTCGACTTTCCTTTATCCGATTGCCCCCAAACTTCATATTTATTAGTTTTATATAGAAAGGAAACAAATTAGATCCCGACACTCTCAAAAAAAAAAAAAAAAAAAAGGCATTTTCATTTTATTGGACACCCTAATGTCACATACATAACATGGTATATGTCACCGAACTATTTCTTTTCGAAGATCCCGGTTACAAATCCTACATTTGTCACCTATTCTAGGTCAGAATTGTTAAACTTGTAGAAACTGTGGAATAGATCAAATGTAAATTAATTTTTTAAAATTTTTAATTTTCAATTCATTTCTTGCCTCATTTAAAGTATCACATTTGAAATATGTTTAGAGATTTTTGATCGCAGTTTGATAAAATTTTGACTTATTCCTGTAAAAAAGTATAAGAAAAATATTGCTCTTTCATTCTCTAAATCTCCGAGATACACTCAAAAAAATGATGTAGAATTTAAAAAAATTAACTTATTTGGAGGAAAAATTTAAATGAAAACGGCGCCGAAGACACTTTGTACCAATATTTAATAAAATTTTCCTTAAAATTAAGAAACAAATTTCACTTAAAATTTGGTCAAAATTTCTAAACTATAGAAAAATTTTACTACTGAAAACTAAATTTTGATTAGAAAACAGTAAAATTTCCTCGTAATTAGTTTATACATCATCTAAAATTTTACTGTTAGTTAGGAAATGTTTCCTTGGTTTTAAGAAAAATTTTATTTTATTAAAGTTCATTAGATATTTTTTTTTTGCTAAAAACTAGAACTTAACTCCTTAACTCTTAGAAAATATTTTCTAAGATAGCACTTCTTTTAAGGGAAAATTATCCTTAAATTTGATAAAAATTTTCTAATAAATATGAAACTGTTTCTATGATAAAGGTAACATATTTCACCATATATTTTAAAGGATTTTACACTCATTGTGTAAGTATTTTACCACTTTTGAATAAAATTTTAAGCTAAAAATGACATAAAATAAACTTATGACATTTTTCCATATTTCAATAATAACGAGAATATTGTGGTATTTTGTATTTTTTCTACAATTTCCTTAAATTAATAAATTTAAGAAGACAAAGGTCCCTCAGTATTTCCTATATCCAAAACTTAAGGTTTTTATTTTTTAAAAATTAGAAAAATTACTTGAAAAAAAAATAATATTTTATAAAAATTTTTAAAATTTTTCTGAACTAAGTTGCATGAAAATTTTCCCCAGAAATAGTTCATTAGTTTCTGAAATCAAATAAATTTTTATTATTATATAGGAAAAAAATTTTTATTTTTTGTTTTTAATTGCCTGAACTAAGTTTTAAAAAATAATTCTTAAAAATTAGGAAGTGGTAGACTTAAAACTGAATTACAAATGGATTTCTAAAATTTTGTTACTACTCGCGAGAAAAAATGAAAACACATTAAGTTCAAGTATTTTCTCATTTTAAGTTACACATTTTTGAACTAAATTGGAGTAAATTATGTTATAAATTTTTTTTTTTTTTTTGAACTAAACTTAGTTTTAATATATTTTAGTATGGATATTTCTTAAAACTAGGATATTTTTCTTTAAAATTGATGAATTTTTATTTAATATACTTGTTTTTTTTCCTAAAATGAAAAAAAATTTGACTTAAATTGCGAAAAATTTTTAAACTATTTTAAGGAAAATTTTGGATTCATTTTTAGTTCATATTTTTTTTAAATGTACCTCTGGCTTAGCCAAGCAATTTAGGATTAATAATAATCACGCGCCTACCTCTCATATATCCTTAAACTTTTAATGTTACAAAAATTATAAAAATATAATTGAAAATGCTTTGGATTAATTTAAAACAAAAGTTTATCCACAATAAATTTAAATTTTTTCTTGTTTATTGGTGGCCATGTTCTGTGTTTTTTTCGATGCTGTTTAGTTTTAATTTTATGATAATTTTATATGTGTATATTTTTTAAAATTTGTTATTGCAGCGACCTTAACTTTATTTCCGAACCAATCAATTTAACAAATTCATCATTTTCTATTTGTTTACAATCCATGTTCAATGTTTATGTTTTGTTTGAAGTTTTTTTTTTCTTCTAATTGTGATAGCATCTTCATAGAAAACAAACAATATCCAGCCATACATACGGGTACTTGAAGTGCATACAAAATGCAAAAATCTAAGTATGTACTACACGTATTTACAACCTTGTACTTGTTTTTCATTGTTTCAGAAAAAAATAAACTAAAGCTCATTTCAAAATATAGAAAAAAAAATCTACTTTACATATGGATCTAAAGGTTGGTACTTATAATTTAAATAATAACTAACACACTAACAAATTATTTTTAAAATCAAGCAGAAACAACATTAAATTAAATACAGCTTTGAAATTAGTTTTTTTTATTTTTAATTTAAATATGTTGGTAGTTATTTTTAAAATGTGACAACAAAATTAATATTAATTTATATACAAACAAATTTATTTTAACTAGAATTATGTTTATTTTAATAATAATCATAATTAATTTAAAAAAAATAAAAAATTAAATAGTTAATTCAATCATAATATAATTAATTGACTTAACTATGAATTTTCTTCTCTCGAAAACAAAATAACATAATGCAAAATATTAAAATCACAGATTTAAAACAAAATTTGTGAAAATATTTTTTTACATAAAGAATAGCTATCCCCTTTCAATAAGCGCCTCCCTACTGTACATCATAATATTCTGTTGTGCCTTTTTATGCCACATATTCAACACAAAACAAACATTATCACAAATCACAACAATTACATGCCTCATAGGTTGCAAGTTCTTCATATTCTACTTACTGTTTGTTTTAGTTAAGTAAATGTTTTTGCTTTATTGTTAGAGATACAACAACTTACCTGGTGGCAATTTAGATTTGAGCATATCCATTGCAACAACATTTACAATCAATACCCAGATGGGACATTCTAATATGTCACTTTCGGATTTAACAAAAGCTACCGCTGACAAACATTGTGTTTCCAAACGACGACGATCTGGATAGGCTCGTCGTAGTTCACGATTAACATTTGATTGAAATTTTTTCATATCAAATAACTAAAAGAGATTAATTGTAAAATTTTAAATTTTAATAATTAATTAAAAATTTATACATATTTATAGTTCAAAACACTTACACGAGAAAGAAATTTACAAATTTAACTAGAGGGCGGATCAATAAGTCTGTGACTTTTTACAAAAAAAAAAAAATACTTTTTACAAAAAAAAAATATTTTTCAACAGGAGATTAGATTTTTAAAAGGAGATTAGTTCAATTCCAAAAAAATAGGATTTTCGAGGTCCATAAAATAGGCATTTGTTTGCTCCATAATTTCATCGTTGGAGCTAAATCTCTTTCCACCGAGCTATTTCTTTAGGGGGGCTAAATCTGGAGAATATGGTGGATGAGGTACCATTTCGTAGCCTAATTCATGGAACTTTGTCGTTGAGACTACACACGTCAAACAATTATGTTTATGGTCAATTGAGAGCAAACGCGGCACCCATTTCGCAGACAGCTTTCTTAAATCCAACTGATCGCTTAAAATCGAAACCACTCTGCCATATGAAATGCCTATGGCATCAACAATCTCACGCACTTTTACTCTTCGATTAGCCAACACCATATCGTGGATTTTTTCGACATTTTCCGGTGTATTGACCTCAATTGGCCATCCAGAACGTTCAGCGCCATTTGTACTTGTGCGACCGCAACGAAAGTCAGTAAACCACTTTTTTACCATTGAAATCGATGGTGCATAAACCCCATAGTATTTATCAAGCTTTTCCTTGGTTGGATTGACGGTTTGTTTTCGCAAAAAATAATAATTAATAAGCACTAGAAATTCACTTTTTTCCATTTTTAAAAAAATCTACGAGGTTGTATGTTTTGAACAGCTGTTAAATGCAAAGTAAATGACAGTAGTCTTTTGGCAGGTGGTACTTGATGGGAGCAGTGTTGTATTTCATATAACTACGAGGGAAGTTTGAAAAGTCACGGACTTATTGATCCGCCCTTAGATTGCTAGAAAAGCTTTATCTATAAAATATTTCATCAGCGGACCAATTCTAAATGTGTGAAGCTGTGAAGTGATAAACATTTTCACCACTTCGCAAAGAATCTGATTCTTGATTTAACTTTTGCCAAAATTATCTGTCAAAATTTTATCATATGAGTTTTTTTTCCTCACTAAGTAAAAGTTTGTGAAAAAATGTGAGTGTTGCACATTTTTACAAACATTGTTAGCGATTTTTTTAAATTGATTATTTTTTAACATTTTATATTTTTTTTAATATAGTTTTTTTTTTTAATTTAATTACGTAAATATAAAATTTTAAAAGAATTAAAAAATAATAATTTATAAAAATATTAATAACATTTTTATTATAAAAACAAAAAACGCTCAAATCGCAATCGAAAAATCCATGTTTGCAACACTATAAAACAAATAAAACATAAAAACCAAAAAAAAAAAAACTTGCCTCCTATTTCTCTTTCTGAAGCAGAAACTCATCTAAAGACATTTCTTTATATTAAATGCTTGTTTTTTTAATAAAAAAAGAATTGATTAAAAATTTTTTTATAAAATTTTGCCTTAAAACTCACGGAAATTGAAATAAAATTGACAGATAGTCCTCATAACAAAATTTATTTAATTTTTTTCATAACGAGAATGGGAATCGCACAAAATGAAAACATCAAGTGAAAAATAACTGTGAAGTAAAAATGATAAATTATTTATCACTTCGCAACTTTATTCGGAATTGGCCTCCAAATCAATTAAAAGTATCATAATTATGATAAAATGGTTCAAAGAAAAAAAACTTATAAACCTGGTTAATTTTCCAAATAGTCAAGCTTAAAGTCTGAATTATAATTAAGTATTTTCAATTATACAAATTTTTAATATTGCCAATTTTTCGATTGGAATCGCTAAAAAATTATGCTCCTTAAAACTATGTATATAAAACTATGTTTTTTTTTGCATCTGAAGTGTAGGGTATGTTCAGCAACTTTGTAGTAAATAGTATGGCAAATATTTTTGTAGGACATATCAGCCCTCTTACTCCCCCTCATAGCGGCATTTTTTGGCTTTATACTAACAAATTGTAAAAAACACCCCGAAAAAGGGGAAGGGCGGGGATGAAATCTTCTACAAAAATGTTGGCCATAAAATTATACTATATGTCTCAGAACACACCAAAACCGTAAACTTAACATAAACACCAAAAACCAGACAAATTCAAGATTGCTCATAAAATTTCTAGTCAGATTTTGGGATGACCTAAATATTATGTAGGTGATCCCAAAATCTGACTTATAATATGTTGGTCATCCCAAAATCTGACTAGAAATCTGATGAGTAGTCCTGAATTTGATTGGTTTTTGTTTTTTTTTAAGTTTTGGGTTTGGGTGTGTTCTGACATATATAGTAGAATTTTATGAATCAATCGTCTGAACCCCGTAATTTTTTTTGTGTTCTGTGTTATCTTTTGGGGGTATATTAAATTAATACACCGAAATATTTATAAAAACAATTCAGACTTAAAAAAAAAATTCAAATTTGATTATTTAAAAAAACGGTCCAAAAAAATTCAATAATAAATTCATAAACATTTTTATAATTATTTTAAATTTTTTTTTCTTTCAAAAACCTTATTTCTATCTTTCTCTCTCTCGTGTTTACGCTCTATAATTATTTTTGCTTTTTTTCTTCAATTATTTTACTCACTTTGACTATTTTTTCACTTTCTAATGCCTGATTTGGTAATTTTAATATATCGGCACCTATCGAGGTTTCTTCATTTTGATTATTAGCTGTACTTTTAACATAAACATTACTTTTGGCATAACGTCTTATCAGTATATTACCAGCATCGTCCATTTTTATTTTAACGCCCTGTAAAGATATAAAGAAATTTATATAAATATATTATAAAATTCAAATTATATAAAGATACACTCAGTTAAAAATACTCTCAGTTAAAAATATTGATCCACCATACCAAATTTTTGCCACAATTGCAGTTTTTAAAGAGAATAGTTTTATTTTCAAAGTTTTTACATAGAACATAAACTGAGGATTTTACATGGAAAAAGTGTCGGGTTAAAAAAGTTTTAGAATCTTTAAAGTGCTTTTCTTAAAAAAAAGTATATACAAGAATCTTGGATTTTTTTATATTTTATCCATTATTTTGTTTTATGATGAAGACAAAAATAACAGAAAAATACAATTACAATATTAATTTTCTGACGGTGATTAACACTTTAAAACAAAAAATACTAAAACTAAATTGATACTACTGAAAACGTTTAAAAAATGTTTGAAAAAATAAAAAATAAGTACATTTTTTTTTTAAATTTTAAATGCAAATTTTTGAATATTAATTACACATTTTATATCTACATAAATTATTTTTATAAACTTCCTTGCCCTAGTGATCATACATTTTTTTTTACTGTAATAAAAAGAAAGAATTTTTTTTTCGTTAATAATTTTTATTAAAATATTTTTTTGTGAGCGCCCCGGTAGGCTAGTTGGTAGCGTGCTAGCTTATCAGTGCGGGGGTCGTGGGTTCAATTCCCACCAGAGGCTCTGGTCTGTTTTCGCTACAACGAGCCGAAGGCCTTTGTTGCTAGTGCTCGGTTAGGGTATTAACATATAATTTGTAATTATATGATTAATAAATAAAATTAATAAATAAATATTTTTTTGTTTCGACTGGTTTTCGTCAGTCATCAGAATCTGATGAAAAACACATAACAAATCTAAATAGTTTTCCTCCCAAAAAGTCCTTCGAATTGGGGTTAGAATCTGATTCTGGTTAGAAAAAACTAGCCAACATAGACACATGTTCATTTTTTAATACTTTGATTTCACTACACCAAAAAAAAAAAAAAAAAAATACTCAGTTACTGGCTACTAAAATTTAAACTGAGAAGGATGTCAAGTAAAAATTTTATAAATTTACAAAAAAAGAAATACTTTTTTAAACAGAAAAAATATTTACAAAATCGCTAAAAAATATATTTGGATGTCAGAGCGTAAATATATTTTTGGCGATCTGCTAACTGGTTTTTGAGTTAGAGGGATGTTCGTAAAATGAGCTTTGACGGTGTCATATGAGTCCTGGAGCAAAAATAGTAACTTTTGTGGTACTTTTTTGTGTGTGCGGTTAACATTGGTGTGTTAACTGCTTAACATGGTATCAACTAAAAAAACACATCCCTAATTTGTTCACAACTCTTTTTGACAACAAGTTAAAATCAAATATTAAAAAAAAATATGAAATAAACACAAAATTTTTAAAATTCAGAATAATTAAAATTCCAAAAGTCAAAACAAAAATCGCAAAAATATGGAATATGTATTAAAATGTAAAAAAAGTAACTCTACTCTGTATTTTTAACAGTTAACATTTAATTCTGTGCTATAGCGTAGAGTCACTCCATAACAGTGAACGCGAATTAAAAAAATAAAAATACTACACTTAAAGAAAAAACACGAACTAAAAATTAATACAAAATTTACTTTAAACGAGTTTACAAATTTTCCTCAATTTAAGTCAAATTTCTATGTTTGGGTAAAAACGAAATAGATTTTATACTCAGCAGTAGTTTATATCTTTTCTAAGTAATAATTCTTGATTTTAGGAAAAAAACAATTTAAATAAAAATTTATCAATTTTTAAGAAAAACATCTGAAGTTTAAGTAATTTGCATGCTAAAATATAATAAAAATAAGTCCAGTGAAAAGAAATTTTATAATATAATTTACACCTATTAAGTTCAAAAAAAGTGTACTTAAATAAAAAAGTACTTGTAGTAAAATTAACAAAATTTTTGAAAGCCATTTCTAAAGTCAGTTTTTAAGTCTACCACTTTCTAATTTTTAAGAATTATTTTCTAAAAATTAGTTCAGGCAATTAAAAATAAAAAGTTATACATTATTTCCTATGTAATAAAAAAATTTATTTGGTTTTAGAAACTGATGAACTATTTCTAAGAAAAATTTTCATGCAACCTAGTTCATATAAATTTTAAAAATTTTAATAAAATATTATTTTTTTTTGAAGTAAAAGTTTTCTAATTTTTGAGCAAAAAAATTATTTCTTAAATCGAGGAAAAATTTAGTTTTTGTTGGAAAACGTTTCACTTAGTTTAAATATTTTTTTTTCCACACAAACCAGCTAATTTTCCTAATTTTAAAGAAAAAATATTATTAAAGGAAACTAATGTATCCATTAAAAAAAATTGTCGTGCATGATTTAATATTGAAGTTAAGAAAAGCTTGAAATATATTTGAAAATTTTGTTAGCAAAAGGTAAAAAATTTCGTATTTGCTCTTTTATGTAATAATTTTGTTAACTCACTACAATACAAAATATCGCAAGCACATTTAATACATTACGGCAAAATAGCTTTCTTATAATTGACGTTGCGTTGCGCCTATTAAACTTTATATTTATCGAAGGTACTAAAACTATTTTTTTCACTTAAGAAAAAAAAAATTGTATATAAAAATTTGTTTATGTCAATTAAAATTTAAACTAAAAATGCCATAAAATTTTTCATTTTCCAATAATAACAAAAAATATAACTGTGATATTTATTATTTTTGCAACAATTTCCTAAAAGTAGTTAATTTAAGAAGACAAAGGACCCTCAGTGTTCCTTAGCTATAGATGAAATGTGTCATTTAGGGCGTCCCTTTTTGTAGTTCTTTCAAGCAGAACCGTTAATTAACTGCGAAAAGGATCTAACTTTGTCACAGGTTATCCTGCAGTGCATTTTTTTTAATTTGTTTACCTTTTTGCTAATGAAATTTAGTTTATATTTTGAATACATAAGTTTAGTGTTTTTTAATGTACAAAATGTATACTCACACAGTCTATAGAAATATTTTGTGTGAATGACCATATGTGTGTTTATGAAGTTCTTGTAATTCGAATTGAAATAATTTTGTTATAAACAAACAATTTATTTTGGAATTGAAATTTTTTGAATATTTTTTGTAACAACTGTCGCGGAAAGGAATAAACCCAAAATTTCCCTTTTGTAGGTTAATTTTTATTAAACAATTATTTTAGTTAATTTAAATTTTTTAGGTTCTAACTGAGAACTGCTTTAATTAAACAACTAAGAAATTTTATGGGTGTGTAAAAATACTAAAAATTGTAATCTTATATATTTCCTTGAAACTGCTTCTTATGGTTATAAATTATTTAAAGCGATTTATCAAATTAAATTATTATTTACTTAAAACAAACTACAATGTATCGAATTTTTCACACAGAACATTTAAAACGAAAGAGTTGAACATAATAAGTGTTGAATTTTATTAATTTAGCAAAATTTATCGTGGATTCTTAAAAATAAAAAAAAAAACACATACATGACTCTGAGCTGACCATATAAAATAAATATTAGATGGCGTCACTTGTGATTAAGATTCCTTTTTGGTTGGAGTTTCTGGGTTGTATTTAAGCTTTAACGTTTAATAATTAATTTTGAATTTTAAGCATTAAAGAACAACAGCAACAATTTTGATTTATTTCTTTTTTTTTTTTGCGTTTGTAACAAACAAGAACGTGTGACAATATTATAATAAGTATTATATGAGTGGGGGTGTTGGTTAATTCTTGATTACAGTGCTTTGTTGCTTTTTTTTTATAGATATTAATGAATTTTATGTTAAACTTTAACAGGCTGTTAATGTCTTGTTCTTATGTTATATGCCGGGGATTTTATTCTGCGGGTAATATAATAATTAATTTTGGCGTATTTTAATTATCTGAATTATGGTGTGTGTGTGAGTGTGGTCGTTATAAAGATAAACTTACCTGGCCTATATGCTTTTTTAATTCCTCCGTTTTGGTATCACGCATGGGATTATCAAAACCACATAAACCAATTCTGAAAAGAGAATAGAAAAATTAAATTAAATTTATTGTATAAAAAATTGTAATTGAAAAATTCTGTTTAAAAACACAGTTCAACACAAAAAAAAAAAAAAAAAATTACGGGGTTCCGACGATTGACTCTTGTTAAGGAGTCAATCGTCGGCGTTTTGATAGTTTACATCGGGATTTAATTTTAGAGACGGCTTAAGTTACCCAGCTCTGGCCTGTTCTTGAAGTATATCGGTATATAAAACTATGTTTTCTTTACATCTGAGGTGAAGGATATGTTCAG
Organism: Eustalomyia histrio; assembly: GCA_949748255.1. Taxonomy (NCBI): domain Eukaryota; kingdom Metazoa; phylum Arthropoda; class Insecta; order Diptera; family Anthomyiidae; genus Eustalomyia; species Eustalomyia histrio. Next base: position 19,620,566 of record OX456527.1, on the reverse strand, counting down.
CAATTTTGTAGACAACGGTATGTCAAATATTTTTGTAGAATATATTAACCCTCTAACTCCCCCTTATAACGGCATTTTTTGGCTTTATTCTAACAAATTGTAAAAAACATCCCGAAAAAGGGGAAGGGCGGGGATGAAATGTTCTACAAAAATGTTGGTGGTTTTGGTGTGTTCTGACATATGTAGTAGAATTTAATGGTCAACATTTTTGCAGAACATTTCATCCCCACCCTTCCCATTTTTCGGGGTGATTTTTACAATTTGTTAGAATTTATCCGAAAAATGCCGTTATGAGGGGGAGTTAGAGGGTTAATATGTTCTACAGAAATATTTGGCATACCGTTATCTACAAAATTGCTGAAAATACCCTACACCTCAGATGTAAAGAAAACATAGTTTTATATACCGATATACTGCAAGAAAAGGCCAGAGCTGGAAAACTTAAACCGCCTCTAAAATGAAATCCCGATGTAAACTATCAAAACGCCGACACACGTATATTTTTTTTGGTCTCCTTAACAAGAATCAATAGTCGGAACCCCGTACTTTTGGAAAAAGTTTGAAATTGTTGTGCAGTGTAATTATAATGCTTAAAATTTTCTAATGAATCATAAAATGTTTTTTTTTGGTGTTGCACATTTTTCATAGGAAAATATTTTTCTGAATAAAATACATCTTACAACCTACATCCATATGCTGAACAAAAAAATATTTGATTTATGTTGGTTATTAAAATTTAAGTGGCAAATTTTTATATATTATTTCTTAAAAAATTTTTTTTTTGGGTATTATTTAAAAAATATTGCATAAGAATGTTGAGTGTTTTATGATATTAATTTATTAAATCTTAACAACAAAATTGCATTAAAATGTTTTTTTATTTTTAATGTTGTAAATGCCAACAAACCCAAACCAAACCATACCATATGACGTTTAAGGTATTTTGACATGTAGCATTTAAAGCTGCTTTGGATTTGCTGGCAACAAGTTGTATTAAATTTATAGTTATACAAAAATATAAACAAAATGTAAAATCATTTACTAAAATTTAACATGTTATTTAAGAAATTTGCTAAACTAAAAGTGTGTTGTTTAAAGGTGGATTATTCGATTTAAGCAATAAATATTTCAATTAAATATAATCTCTAAATGGTTTTTAGCATGAAAAAGGTTTAAACAATTTTTAGTGTATGAGTGATACTGCAACAATCTTAGCTTTAAGAATTTGATATACAGTTGAAAGGCGATTTACGGCATTTTTTTTGGGTCAGTATAAACCGGTGAAAAAGGCGTAAATCAAACTTTGTAGGTCTCGGATTTTCTTTGCATCATATTTTTTCAGAAACCCTATTTTTTTTAATTAAAAATTATTTTTTTTTTAATTTTTAAGAAAAACCTTAAATATTTTTTATATATTATATTTTTTTTTTTTTAATTTAAAAGGTTGTTTAATAAAGAAATATTTTTTTAACAAAGAAAAATGTTTTTGTGAAAAAATTGCTCTTTCGTGGTCATTTTTTTTTGTATAAAAAAGATGCAGCTAAAAAAGTAGGTTTTTTTAATTTATTTGGCGCGAAATGGGAGGGCGCAATTCTGGGTTCCATTGCATTACGAAAATGGAAAAATATTTCCTAAAAAACCTTTCATGAAAAATAGTTCTTAAAATTTTGTTTAATTGAATTTTATACAAAGTGAGGCAATACACATAACAATACGAGGGCGGCTCAATAAGTCCGTGACTTTTCGAACTTCCCTCGAAGTTATATGAAATGCAACATTGCTACCATCAATACCACCTGTTAATAGACTACTTTCAAATTTTGAGCAAGTTCCCTCATTTACTTTGCGTTTAACAGCAGGATTTTTCGAAGTCCATAAAATAGGCATTTGTTTGATCAATAATTTCATCGTTGCCGATAAATCTCTTTCCACCAAACCATTTCTTTAGGTTTGTAAATAGGAAATAGTCACTATGGGCAAAATCCGGAGAATAAGGCGAATGAGGGGGAAATTCGTAGTCTGCTTCATGGATTTTTGCCATGGAAACTAAGCTGTCACACGATTCCGTTTGTGGTCGATTGTGAGCAAACGCGGCAGTCATCTTGCGGAATGCTTTCTTATACCCAAGTGACCGTTCAAAATTGAAACCACTGAGCCATGTGAGATGCCTATGTCTTCCACAATCTATCGCACATTCAGTCTCCGATCGGCCAACACCATATCGTGAATTTTTTCAATTGTTTTGGGTGTAAAGACCTCAACTGGGCGTCCAGAACTTTCAGCATCTTCCGTGCTTGTAAGGCCACAACGAAAATCAGTAAACCACTTTTTTGCCATTGAAATCGATGGTGCAGAGTTCCCATAGTATTTATCAAGCTTTTCTTTAGTTTGATTGACGGTTTTTTTTTCGCAAAAAAAATAATGTTAAATGAGCACTCCAAATTCAATTTTTTTAAGTTTTAAAAAAAAATCCACGAGGTTGTATGTTTTGAACAGCTGTTAAACGCAAAGTAAATGATGGAACTTGCTCAAAATTTGACAGTAATCTATTAACAGGTGGCACTTGATGGGAGCGGTGTAGCATTTGATATAACTACGAGGGAAGTACGAAAAGATCCGCCCTCGTAAGTATCAAAAAATTATTTTAATTCAGGAATCAAATCATATTTAAGAATCAAAATAATTCTTATTTTAATTCGCGAATCAAATCAATTTTGATTTAAAAATAAATTATTCAAATTGAATTATTTCGTTTGATTTATAAAAAGAATTATTTAAATCAACTTGATTCTTCTAATAAGATAAGGATTTAATTGTGTTAATAAATAATTCAATCAGAAAAATAAATTCGCGAATTAATTCGTAAAATTTTAAATCAGATTTGAAAATTGATTTAAGGTATTAAGTATGATTATAATACTTGTTATACTAAAAAGTTCTTAAAATCTGTCTTATTCTGAGGATTTTTCAGCAAGTTTTTCTCGCGTGTAGATTGCTTTTATAGCCAGTATTGCCAGATAAGGGGACTTGTCACCAAATTGAGGATTTAAATTGCGGACAGTTTTAAGAGAAGAACTATTTATAGATTTCACGAAATATTGAGGATTATAGGTAATTTTAAGGATTTAAAATATTTGTTTCATAATTACTAATTTTAAAGTAAAAAATTGTAAAAAAAATTACAAGCGTATTAATTTGAGTATAAAGACGATCAAATGAGGTCTGTAAAAAATCAGAATAGAAAAAACAATAGTGCAAAATTCGTACGGCACCATCAAAAAAGACATACGCTTTATTACATGCAACCCAAGCACAGTACGCTTTGGTGGTCAGAAAACGAAGGCAAACGCTACGATAATGTACTATACTTTGAATAATGTACTATACTGCCATCTTAGTGGTTGTGGATTTTCTACCACACAAAATTTTTAATCGCAAATACGAGCAATAACTTGAAAAATGGTTATCACCATTGAATTTAGCGTACTCGAATTTGCTTTACCAGTCGGGTGCCCAGCTTGTTAAAATTTGCGGCATAAAAGTGTTCAGAATAAATTCCAATTCCGATTATTGACTCTTAAATCGGTTTTGTATATAATCTTTGTTTTCAGGGATTTTCGTATTCAATCCTAGGCTTCAAGCAAAGAAAAAACATGGTTGGGGCAATCATATTCGAAGAGCATCATATATTTTTGGGTTTATGGTTGCGCCAACCATAGTCGTACTATAATATGGTTTTAAAAAAAAGTCTTTAGAATCTAAGAATATTTCTACTAGAAAAAGTTCTTAGAATTTAAGTATTTTTCATGATGAAAAGTCTTCAGAATCTATGAATTTTTCTTTCTAAGAAACAGTTTGGAGAATCTGAATATTTTAGTTTAATAAAAAGTCCATAGAATCTAAAAATGTTTTTATCAGATAAATTTATAAATATCTATTATTTTGAGTAAGAAACCTTTTCGTACAAAAAAAAAAAAAACTAATCATGGTTTCTACAGACTTTTTCTTTAAAAAAAATATTGATATTTTGAGAACTTTTTACAAGAAATGAATTAATAAACATATTTAAAAAGCCTAATTGTTTTTATTGAAAATAATTAAAAAATATAAAATCTTTGAATAGAAACTTTTTGACAATGAATTGATTAGTATAAATAATATTATATGTATAAGACGTTTTCAAAAACCCCTTTAAAAAAAATATTCTAAAGCTAAAAAAATATTAACTGGATCTTAATGGGTAAATTGATGAAATGTTTTAATGATATCTGAAAGCTATTTGCTACCCATCTGATATTTGTCCAGTTTAAGTAAACAATATATAATTGTTTTTTAAAGACATTTTTTGGTAAAAAAAAACTGACTGGTCTGATAAAATTTTGGTTTTTATGAAAAAAAAGACAATATTATGACTGTAAATGTTAAAGTCATGTTTTATTTGATGTATAATTATTTATTGATTGCTGCCAGCATTTTATCGTTGCATAATTATAATTTTTTTTATAGTCATAATTTTTGTTACCACAGTATGGTTACAGCCAATCATGATATAAAATAAAAGGTGTCAATCATAAAATAGTAAAATATTTACTAAATAATGATGGTAGAGACCATGTTTATGGTTATAAGCCCAACAACTTGGTTGTGACAACCATACCCGATTGCAGCAAGCACACTATAGTAGCAGTGATCATATTGCAACCATGTTTTTTCTCTGCGTGTTCTTAAAGTATAAAGTGTGTATAAAGGGTGTCCCAAGAAGAACGCAATTTTTAAATTTTAAATAAAACACAGATATTTAAAAAAAAATTGTGAAACTTTATAATATCGTAAAGTAGACAGAATGAGGTTATGTATGGAACAATATATCGTGCAGATGGCCTCCTCGGCTTTGCTGGCATACACGCAATCTTTTCATGAAATTTTCAATGACCGTTTTGCATGAATGCTGCGGTATTTCATTAATGCAGCGTCCAATTTCCTCTTTCAAGGCTTGAGTCGTCGTCGGCTTATTCGCCTAAACCATCGACTTCAAAAAACCCCAAAGAAAAAAATCTAATGGTGTTAAATCGCACGATCTAGGCGGCCAATTCTGATCTCCAAAACGCGAAATAACACGACCGAGAAATAACTGATGCAGCAATTGAATTGTTTCTCTGGCTGTATGACATGTGGCGCCGTCTTGTTGGAACCACATGCCCTCCACATTCATTTCTTCAATTCTAGGCAAGAAAAAACTGGTTATCATTTCACGATACCGAACACCATTGACTGTTTGCGCTTGACCTGCCTCATTTTCATAAAAAAAGGTCCAATGATTCCTCCAGCCCAAAAACCACACCACACAGTGACACGTTGAGGATGTATTTGCTTCTCGTGAATCACTCGAGGATTTTCCTCACCCCAAATGCGACAATTCTGCCTATTGACAAAGCCATCAATATGAAAATGGGCCTCGTCACTGAAGATGATTTTATCGGCAAAATCAGCATTTTCATGTTTTCTCTCCAATACCCAATTAACGAACTCCCTTCGCTGTCCATGGTCAGCTGGCTTCAGTTCCTGAGTCAATTGAACTTTGTATGCATGAAGATGCAAATCTTTCATCAAAATTCGCTGCAAAGTGGATTTGGAGACATCAATTTGCTGAGCTCGGTGTCGAATTGAGGTGGATGGAGTTTGAGCGACATCATCACGTACAGCTGCGACATTTTCGGTCGATCGACCTGGTCGATGGCGCGTTGTTGTCTTTACATCACTAACAGACCCAGTTTCGGCAAATTTATCCATTAATCTCTTTACAGTTGACTCTTTTGGAGCATTATTGTGACCCCAAATTGATCGCAATTTGCGAACTGTAGCCGCAAAACTTTCAGCATTTTGGTAAAACAATTTCACAATGAGAATGCGTTGTTCATTCGTGTAGCGCTCCATTTTTACTAACCTCGTACCTTCTACTAACAAACAATAACAATTGTTCAAATGTCAAACAATGACACTTCGAATGTTGCCAGATTAAAAAATTGCGTTCTTCTTGGGACACCCTTTATAAATAATAAATTGTTATTTACCTAATGTCTTTTCTAAATATAATTTTTATGATAAACTACAACATTGAAAAGAATTTGAAGAAATGTCCAAAAAACAGAAAGCTATTACATTTTAGTTAAAAAAAATATTTTAATTAAGTGCTTTGGTAAAACAAACAATTCTATAAAAACAGACTAAATACGAGTACGGTTAAAATATATCTCTTTAACTAGAAGAGTGTTATGTTTATTGTTGTAAAATCCTAATTATACAGTTTGCCTATAACTAATCTTTGTTTAGCATTTTTTATCTCTTTATTATCAACACAACATTACTTTTACTTTTTTTTTTTTAGTTATTTTACTAAAAATAGTTTGATATACAATAATAAGAAGATAAAAACGGTAAAAACAAAAACAACATAAAATTATGTACTTAAAAATAAAAACTCCAAGAAACTCAACGAAGCAGAAACCTGCTGCAAACCACACCATAACTTCATTATTTAATACTGACTTGTTTAACACAAAAATAAAAGATTGAAAAAGAAGTAAATAAAAAAAAAAACTGAAATAAAGAAACAATCATATAATGTACTCTACAGTTAAAGTAGAGGATTATGCGAGTGCAACGGTTGCAAGGTCATCCACTGTTTCGAATTTATGTAGCATTTTTTTCTTCTTCTGCATATTGTTTTAAGCATAAAACTGCATTTATAACTTTGACTTCTATATATACGTAGACCCTGTGTTATAAAAAACAAAAATATTATGTTTATATACATTTAACTATGTATAAAAATTTAATAGCAACGCCTTTTATACATTATATACATTATATTTTATATAAATATTTCATATATATATATTTTATATTACAAACAACATTTTTGTGGTTTCTTTATTTAACACAAATTCTTCAAGTGAACCAAGTTTTATGACAAGTTTTTAAGAAAATATATACTTTTTTTTATAAATAAAAACTCGTTTAAAACTATGATTTTGTTGCAAAAAAAATTGAAAATTGAAAACTGATATTTAAAATTTATTTTAAAATATTTGATTTACCCAATGAATTTAATAAATTTAGAATGGTGTTTATAAAATTCAAAATTCTTAAGTTACAAATGCTAAGCGATTTATATGAGAATTAACTAGTGAACAAAAGACTTAAGAAACAAACGTGTTTCTAATGGAATATCAGATAAAAAAAAAAAACATTTAAAATATTGCAGGACTCATTTTAAATATCTTTTAAAATACTTACAGTGTTTACCACATCACAAAAATAACCACATCTGACAAAATAGATTTTTATAACCATTTTAATACACTAAACTCTGGTTGGTTTTTGATAATTTAGCAGGTTTTAAGAAACAAGCGTCAGCATTTTATTCAACTATAAACGAAACGACAATAAACTTAAGAAACAAACATGTTTATGATAAAACATATAATTCTTTGAAAAGTTTCACTGAAACTGAAATTTTGCAAAAAAAAAATTAAGCTAAAAATTTTTTTTAATACAAATCACAATTATTGTATTTACACTCACCAAAAAAACTCTGTAATATCAAGTGAAAATTTTGCTGTTATTACGGGAAATTTTGCTAATTTGAGCCCAGCGGTATTTTTTGCTAATCTTAGCTACAAATTTCTGCTGACGTGTAGTACAATGAAATTAGTAGAAAAATTAGTAGCCGCTAATAAATTTTAGTATACTTTTTGTAAAGTGGAATTTAAAATCTGTTTGCTAAAATCAGCAAAAAAAATTTCTAAAAATTATTAATATAAGTACAAAATTTTGAATTTATTTTTTTTATCGAGCATCAAAATTCTTTTATTTTATTTATTTTTTTCAAAAAATATTTTATACAAAATTAAAAAAAAAAAAGACAAGTAAAAGCGGCTAAATTCGGCTATGCCGAATCTTATATACCCTTCACCATGGTTGGGAAAAAAGTGAAGTTTATATATGGACATATATGGAATGGACAGATTTATATACGGACGCCTTTAAGAGGAAATTAACCATTTAGTTTGGGGATATAACTTGGACTCGGGAAGATTTATGGTTCCAGAAAATAGGTATTTAAAAAAAATGTATGTTTTGGGCATAACTTTTTTGTATCTGAACCGATATTTCCGAGTTTTTTCAGCAAATAAGCTCTTAAGTTTTAGTTTTTATAAAAATTTTGATGTTTTGAGCCCATTTATGGATTATTTTATTTCTGTCTTACCGTTCTTAAGATATAAAGTAATCTATTTTGTGCCACGCCCAATTCACAGATCCCGCCCACATTTGGTCAGACATTGTGTATTCATAACCAAGATGCTCGTACCTTATTTTGGAACTTTTCCTCTTTCCGTTCTCCAAATATACAGAAAAACTTATCCAAATCGTTAAGTCAACTGTGCTGTACATATTTGTTATTTTAAAAAAATAAAAAAACAAATAAAAAAGTCTTAATAAAATCTAAAAAAAAATTGTACAAAAAAAAAGTTGATCGTCTAGATTGATGGCGCGACTAAAAGAAAAAAACTATTTATGATAAAGCGCTTAGACCATTGAGCCATTGAAGCACATACGTAATCCATCTTTAATAGAAGTAAATAAAAAGTTTTCGTTTAAAAATAATTTCTTTGGTATTTAGGTAAATCTTTGTATGTGTTTGTGTATAAAAGGTGAACGAAAAGAAGTTCAACAAATAAAATAAAAAAAAAAATAAAAACAACCACAAACATAATCAGTGTTGTCATATTATTTTTTTTTTCAAAAATCTTTTTAGTTGTAAAAAAAACTATTTTCGACCAAAAAAAATATTTTTTTACAAATCGTTAAAAGAAATCACTAGAACTGCATGTGTTTTATTTCTACAAGAACGTTTGATTTAGCTGGCATATTTGCAATTGGGATTTTATTTCGCTTTTTTATTAAAAAATATTTTTAATTTCTTTAGCTTAATTTTAAAAATTTGAAGGAAAATAGTTATGACCTTAAATAGTTGCACTCAAAGGGGAATTATGTATAAAATTGTTTAAAAATCTTTTTATAAATTCAAAAATAGAAATAAAATAGAAATAAAACCGTTTGTATTTTGTTTGTATCAGAGGGTTTTTATAAAAATTTTGATGTTTTTAGCCTATTTATGGATTATTTAATTATTAATTTAAAATTTTATTTAAATTAATTATTTAATGTTAAAAAAAAACATAAAATGAACAAAAAAAAAAAAAAGTCTTAAGAAAATATAAAAATAAATTGTACAAAAATAAAAGTTGAATATACGGGGGGTGGTATCGAACCCCCGCCTAAGAGAAAAAAAGTATTTGTGACAAAGCGTTTAGACAATTGACCCATTGAAGCTCATGCGAGATCATCGTTAATAGAAGTAAATAATCAGTTTTCGTTCAATAGAGATTTGTTTTTGTATTGGTTTGTTGTTTGTGTATAAAAGGTGAAGAGGTGAAAGAAAAGAATTTCAACAAATGGATGTGTTTGTTATGCGTAATATTCAACATACATATAAAAATAAAGGGATTTTACAGAAAAAATTAGAGGTAGTCGTGGTTTTTGCTAATATCTCAGCCATTTATCAACCGATCTGGCTGATTTTCAATAGCAAACAGAAATGGATCATATGTAACAGAAATATATAACATCAAGTCCTCATAATGTCTGGGGTCTTCGGAAAACACACAGACGGACATACGGACATCGTTAAATCAACTTCGCTCTTCATAAGGACCCAGAATATATATACTTTATAGGGTCTAAGATCAATATTGTAGAAATTACAAACGGAATGACAAACTTATATATACCCTTCCACCTGTGGATATAAAAATCAAAGGCTTAAAAATCTTTAAAATTGTTAAAACATAAACGAATTAATTATTTTGTTTTACATAATTTGGTAATTTCTGTTTTGAAAAATATTTTATTCATTTTTTTTTTTACTTTTAAGGTCAAATTTAAATTGTTTTTAGGTCTGATTTTTAGAACTAAAAAAACTTTTTAGTGCTATTTTAAGTGGATGTCCTATTTTTAGACATGAGTCGGTATCTTCACTTCCGATCCCTTTTTTTCAACCTATGTAACATTTTAAGGCAATTTAAGTTTGTAGGTGTAAGTTTTAGTTAGAAATAACATTTCCTTCAATATCCACTTTTTTAAAATTAGTAATTTTTTTTTTGCTTATTTTAGCAAATCTGTTTTCAAAAATTTGTATAATAATTTCTGAAATTAGCAACACAAATTTATTAATAATCGGTAAAAACTCTGTAATTTGTAAAATTTAAATAGCAAAAAAATTTACTCATACAGGGTGGGGCAAAAGCAATCACCTTATTTTTTCGCGATAATTTTTTGCTTAAAGTGAAAATTCATTTGGCTTTTAACAGATTATATTTAATTGCACTTATAAATTTTGTTTTAGATAATTGTGGAAAATTATGTCAGATAAATAGCCGCCGCTAGCCTTTATGTAAATTTGTATTCTTTTGACAACAAATATCTCCAGAGGAAATAGTCTGGGACAGTCAAATCAGTAAATCTGGCTGGCCTACCCATGTAAAAATCGAAATATATATGAGCATACATGATCATACATGGGCCTGTATATGATCATACATGGACATACATGGTCATATACGTCCATACATTGTTTAATATATGACCATACATGATCTCATATATGATCATATATCTTCTGATCTGAAATTTGAAGGTATATGGACGTATATGATCATGTACGATCATATACGAGCATACATGAATAATATATGTGCATGTATGATAATATATGCACATATATTACAATATACCCTCAAATTTCGGATCCGACGATATATGGTCATATATGAGATCATGTATGGACGTATATGACCATGTATGCCCATGTATGATCATATACAAGCCCATGTATGATCATGTATGTTCATATATATTTCGATTTTTACATGGGTAGTCAAATCACGAGATTACACGTGCTGGAAAGGCATCCTTCAAAATTCGCATTGCGTCACGTGCAGTATGACAAGTGGTATCGTCCTGTTGGAACCATGTGTCCTCGAATAATTCAAATAGTCGAAAGTTGACTAAGAAAACTTCAGTCAGCATGGCTCTGTATCAGGCGGCGTTCACCATAATAGCGTTAGCGTCGGTTCCTTCAAAAAAAAAAAATTCAATCACCTTTCCGACGTAATTGATTGTCACAAATGTCAAAACCAAACTGACATATGATGCCATTTACCAAAATTTCCAATAGGGTAATACTTATTGATACCCTACACCAAGTATAATTTGAGTAATACTTCGGGAAGGGTCGTGATCCTTTTTTAATGAACAGGAGGGATAAATCTGAACGAAATTGCCGAAAATGTTAATTTAAACAAATACCGGGAAGGATTTATATGGGAACTAGGTCTAAAGGTACTCTGATTTTATTTAAATTTCGAGGAATGAATTGTGGTGTCACATAACATTTTCAAAAATTAAGAAGTAAAAATAAAAGAAAAAGGTTAAATAAAAGTTAAAAATAACTTCAATATAATTTACTAATTTTAAAAAAACTGAATATTCAAGAAAGCGTTATTTCTAATAATTAAAACTTATACCTACAAGCTTAAATTGCCTTAAATCATTCACAAGGTTGAAAAAAGGGATCGGAAGTGACAACCGACTCAAGTCCAAAAATAGGACATCCACTTAAAATAGCACAACAGCCCTTAAAACAATTACAATTTTACCTTAAGATCCAAAAAATTTTACTAAAAATATTTTTTAAAACAAAAATTAGTATTTGATTTCTTTTTTAATTTTGTCTACAATATTAAAAAAAAAATTAAAAAAAAATTTGTTGCTTGATAAAAAAATTTGTTTATTCCAATTCGGATGTAAGAACTTGAAAGTCAATATAGAGGTACCTTCTTGAGCGTAGATGTGTGCGAAGACGGATTTTTTTTGGAATTCGTAATGGGAGAGGAAAAAGGGGAACAGCCTCCGAATTGTCGGTCTGCCAAAGCTCTTTAATTAGAAATTTGAAATTTAAAATGTTTATTCCCTAAAGTATGGGATTATTCACGGATAAGAGACTTTTTGAAATTATGTCAGGAACATGGCAAAAACGGGGCTCAAAAGAGGAAAAGTCCCTCTAAACGGCTTTGGCTAAAAATCTGAAATTTAAAATGTATATATTACCTGGAATATGGGCTCATTTAGGTAAGGTTATGTCGGAAGGGCCATTCGCCCTTCATGGTCACCCCAAAATGGGTGACATACACCTATACCAGAGCATCGGCATATTGTACGCTCTCCAAAATTGCGTGAAAAAACATTCCAGCCTATCTGAAAAATTCAGTATCCCACAGGTAACCCTTCAGATTGTGCAAATCAACATTCCAAAGATGGTATAACGTCCCGACAACGTCTTACCCTACTCCTCGCGAAAGCTCCAGGGTCTCATCGTCCTCCCCACAGGCCCTACACACCACAGAGTCACTTCATCCCATTTTCAAAAGGTGTGATCGTAGTGAAGAGTGATTGTGAGAATTCCCATCATGTAGCCCAGTTCCCGTTTCATAAGCCTTAAAATAAACCTTGTGCTATTTACTTCCAGATCACCCCACAGGACTTTCGTGATCACACGATGCCGATAATCTCCGTTATCGGCATCTGAAAAAGTTAACTGACATCAGGTTTAATCCATCTCTGGTCAGTGTTCGGGAATCCATATTGACCTCAGACTACCGCTGCCAGAGTAAGTGTTTACCATCCTTTTGCAGTCGAAAACCGTAATCGATTTTACAGACTCCTCTGACAGAGTCCTAACCGCAGTCGACTATCAGTGCAAATGACTGCATCCCCAGAATAATCAGTCGCAGTTAATGCACTCCATAATAGCCACAACCTCCGCTTAAAAAAGGGTGTATTGGTCCGGAAGTCGGAAGTACATTTCCATTCCCGAACCCCAAAAAGGAAACCTAAACCAGTTCTTCCATCTAGTTTAAAGCCATCAGTGCGGAAGTGAATTCAAATGGTATCGCCCAATATACCTTCATCCCTCCAGCACTCCCTGTCAGGAATGAGAAAATCGCAGTCCGCCAATACATGTTGTCCTCTCACCCTATCTAAATCCTATATCCAAAATATGATAGCCTGCCACATTTTAAATTACTCTCTGATGCCGTGAACGCCGGCCTCTAAGAGACTACTCCCCGAGCTCCATCAGCCTGTAAGTCGCAAGTGCAGCTTCATATCTAACCTGAACATCTATCGGCCTGATGGGGAGTATCGTCTCCGTTGTCTTGTAGATGTCGATCTAATACCCAGACAACATAGCCGCTGAACCCTCTGGAGTTTTCCCACATTACATCTCCTTAGGATCGAACAACAGCGGCACACACAATAGCGGCATATGTCAATATCGGCCTAACGACACTCATGTAAAGCCAGTGGATCGTTCCTAAGCTTAATTCCCATTAAGAACCTACTGGTCTTCTACACATAGCCCACACGCTGTAATCTTAAGTAATCCTGCTCTCGTTATGATCAACCCAGCAGAGTTTTCTATCCAGAGCAACCCCAGGGCTCATTTACCTATAAAGTGTTTGTTGCAATTTCCGTCAGGAACGTAGTAAAACTGGGTGTAAAAAAAGGGGAAATTCTCCCCATTATCTGCCTGCCTAAACTGATTTGACTACAAATTTAAAATATGTACCCTGGAATATGGGCACATTCAGAGATAAGGTACTTTTAGAATTTTCTTAAGGAACGTGGTTTAAAAAGAGAAAAGGCTTAAACGGCCTACCCAAACCGTTTTGCCAGAGACCAGAATTCCTGAAATTTAAGCTACTCGTAATTCACTGATTAGATACTTTTCATTGTAGAAGTGTATTTTAGTGTTAAGCAATTCAGTCTGGCAGCTCTTCAACACTAACAAGTTCGACAATAGTAAAGGCCAGAAACCTCCAGACAACGCTAGAAACTTCTAGTGGCGATATCATGTTCCGGATATTTCTAGTACTTTTTACATTAATAAATGCACTGTGCACTGGCATTCCTCCAGTTTGAGACATATCGTTAATACGGCAACAGCTCGCCAAAAGAAAATTGGCGATTTCAATTAATCAATTGTGTTAAAATGTAGTGAATTAAGTTTTTGTGTGTAATTGTGTAAATAAAGAGTTGTTATAAAAATTTCAGTAATTGTTTATTATTTTTAATATAAAAAGAACTCGATGTATTGAATCAGGAAATAAATTAACGATTTTAAAGGGTGAAATCGTAACAATAAGTATTCCCTGTAGTGTGGGTTAATTCACTTATAAGATACCTTTTGCACTTATCGATTGAAACATGGAAAAAAATAGGGATTCTAATGGAGAAAAGTACCGGCTAGCACAAACCGTGTTGGTTACGCGCATACCATTTGAAGAACGAAACGAAATGGAATAAAACGGCGAATGAGTGGAATTAAAACATTAGACTAGAGCAACGAAATGGTATGGAATTGAAATACTAGACAAGGCGTATGAATTTAAACACATGACATATGGAGTGAGATTAAATGGACTTGACACAGTAGACACACGGAACGCATCGGAGTGAAGTAATATTTAACGATTTAGACATTTTAAATCATTAAAGCGATTTTTTCCCTTTCAGCACTTTTTAAATTTTGTAGTTTTCCTATATTTTTATTAAAGATTTTTTTAACTCTGTCGCTATTTTTTAGTGTTGTTTAAATTTTGGAGGTTTTTATTTAAAGCGATTTTTGTAATTTAAGAGTTTTGTCCCGGACTATTAACCAAAAGCAAAATGTCGATTAATTTCGAGATGTGGCGAATTTAATTTTTGGCGATTTTTCTGTAAAAGAGCTTTTTCAATTTCGACATTTAGTATATATGAATGCCAAATTTATATGAAAATATCTGTAGTTAATATTTAACTCTGGTTAGATAAATTAGATGCATTTTGAAAATTTTTTTAAATTTTTTTAACATTTAAGAAAATTTATACAATAAAATCAATTCTTTTTTACATATTATATTAAATTTAAAATTATTTTATCACTTTGAATGCAAATTATACTCCCATTTACTATTTATTCATTTATGTGTGTGTGTGTGAGTGTGATTTTTTAAACAACTCCATGTATTTACTTTATTATTTGTCATACCCATTTAACCTATATTTTGTTATATTCTCAGTTGATTTAAACAAAAGAACCTTGGCACTCCTTGAATTATGGTGTTCTTTTCTTTTGCAAAGTTTTTGCTACTATTTTTTTTGTACAATTGTGACCAGTTAGTTTTTATAATAAATCTTAGTTAAAGTGTATTTGTTTATTTATTATTTTATTTTAATATACACTTCTTTAAAGTCTATATTATCTATCAACAATTGACAATATGTCAAACTAGATTTTTATGTTCTTTTAGCAAAAATTTACACAAAAAAAAATCATGATTTATGGTTTTTAATAATTTATAACAAATAACGCCCACAGGGGCATTTGCTTCATAAAAACTAGAAATAATAAAATCAGTTGATATTTAATTTAAATGGCGCCAATTTAACAAGGATATTTATTTTTAAAGTGGGGTTTTTTGAAAGTACTTTAGTATAAAGTGAGTTGTGTATAAAACAATAAATAAATTTTATTGGTAATAAAAATAATCAATTTTAACAGCTTTATAAAGTTTATCGTTTTATTATTATTATTATTTATGATATTCTTTGAAAAGTCACACTTTTTAAAAGTCCTAAACATTAAGGAAAGTATTTAAAGTTGTGGATGTCATTGTTGACAGTTGAAAAGTTATAAGATGTTTTGAAAATTAATGATAGATATCAGTTGGAAATGTTGTAGAATTTATTTTTAATTGAATTTTCAAAATTTGTTTCGTTTCCTATCTTATGCTAAAAAAGAAAATCTTTGAGGCATAATTTATTATTGTAACCAATATTTATTTAAATTTCAAAAATTTAAATTTTTTGCACGATTTTTGGAAGATATGAGGCTGTAAGCTTTTAGAATAGAAGGAGCAATAGTGTAGTTGAGAAAGATAAAAATTAAGCTGAAACTCGTTTGATAAGACCCCATCTATAACAACACGTATAATGCGATCTCTGAGGAAGCACAAAATAAATCGAGAAAAGTCACTACCGACATCAAAAGCAATAAGTTTTGATACAAGTGCGCCGTGCCGCATACGATCAAAGCCCTTGAAAATATCTGGCTTTTAAATAAAAAAAAAAAAATATCTGGATGGTTGAAGTCGCTGCTCATTCCCTCGAAGGCATTAATTGGATGGCCTTCAATGCCAGCCAATTACAATTATGTTACCGTGTCTGCCTATCAGTCAGTGACCAGTCAGGACGACCGCCAGTCTCGAAGTACATGTCAGCGAAGTCACAAGTGACTCCATTTTCGAAAACCACACTACCCGTGGAGAATTGATATCAGGAAGAATTAAACTCAACCCGAAAGATTAAGATAACTGATGAGATCACGTAATCCTATGTCCGATATCAAGTATATTTGATTGCCCAAAGTTATAAGTCGCATGTTCTGAAGTGCAGGGCAATCACAGAAGAGATGACTTGCTGTCTCCTCTTCACCTATTATGCCACAGTTATGTGGTTGTACATCCCACACTCATGCGAGTGCTTTTTTGTATCTATCTGTGTCCTGTGATCAGTCGTTGGTCTCGAAACATCTCCCCTACTCCTACAGAGGAGAGATTTAGCGCATCGAAGATCGTTATCGGACCACTTAAGTCTCATGCTCTTTCAAGTGTTCAGTCTACGCCATCTGCGCCTCTCCCTTCGGATCTTAGTGCTCTAGGATCTCTACCTCCTTGAAGGTTTCCGTCGGTGTAGCGACATAAATCGCTGTAGAGATACTAAAGGTATAACCTGCCTTTGCCAACTCGTCAACCCCCTCATTCCTCAAAAATCCCTTGTAACCCATTCCCAAGTAATCAAGGACTGCGAAGACCACTCCACTTTACACTGACCGACGAGGAATGGAAGATGGAATGTATGAGTTTAAGGTCAAGGTCAAGGTTATGGACGAAGATACTTACAATTCTCTGAAGTTAAACCGCACCTGCAGAGTCTGCAGTCTTCTCTGATGTCCTGAACCTTTAGCATAATCAGGGAGGAGCCTTGCATGTCGAATTTATTAAAGAAAACTCCAGAGCCTAACTCACAGTTTATCTTTGAGCCATCGGTGTATGCCTGATTTTAAATTTCACCAATTGATCATCCCTGTTTCATTCTTTCCCAGAAGGGAATCGATCTAAAATATCTACTGACGTCCTAAGGGTTTTTAGATTGTAGTATGAGCTGGGGGGTAGGTTGGTTGAGAAGTTCAGCATATGAGGAGGTTCTGAACTTTGAAGAGCACGTAGCAACAAGTCGTGCTGTACTGCTAGCAGAAGCTGCTATAAATGCATATATAAATCAATAGGAATAATATTAAGCATAGCATTGAGAACTTCGGAGGGACAAATCCTTATCGCACCAGTAACTCAAATGTAAGACAAGCACTACCTGCTTATTTGTTGTCGTACATCACACAATAGAACCGAAAGGGACTAAAACCCCATCTTCAACCAAAAATCAATGATTTTAACAACCTGATTTCCCAGGCTAACAAGAATTGTGTTGTCAACCTGAAGCTACTACAGGGGTAAGATTACCAACCTTGAGGTATTTCTCTGCTGAGGGCACTTTGTATTACATCAGTTCTGACATTGTCAAAAGCCTTCCTTCTAAAAAGGCAGCCAGAGTATATTGTCCGAATTCCAAGAATCTTTCCTCGATCTCTTTATCTTTAACCTCATCAAAAGCAATTTCTGTTGAGTGGCATTTGAGATGTCCATGTTGACAACTATAGAGTTTTGGCGATCACTTCAGTTGTAATTTTATGTCTTCTTCTATTAGTCTTTTCAGTGTCTTAAGAAAAAAAGATGAGAGACTGATTGGCTTGAAGTACTTTGCAACTCCATGTCTTCTTTTGCCAATATTGGCTGTATATAACACCTTAACCTTTTTCCAGCTAACTGGAGAGATTTTTTGGGTGAAAAAGAAGAGAAAGAGACGAAGTTTGTATATTACGAGCAGCCAGGGAGTGATTAGATTCTGAGTACTATGTACCATTACTGGCGATTTGTATGGAAAAACATAAAATTGTCCACACTTTTCTTTTCCACAGTAATTATATTATTCCAACCTCATTGTAGGTCCCCGTGCTAGATAGTGCCGTTTAAAGTGGTCGCATCCATACAGTCAGGAATGTAAGTATTAAGTAGGAATTCCAATGCCTCGTCCGATAATTTCGATCAGGATCTATATTCGCTCATTACTAAGCCTGGCATAATCGCGAGTGTTGTCTATTGACTCTTACTAAGTCCTACCCAAACCTATTACGAACATTTTACATATAACTATGTATGTTTTCTAATTCTTAGTGATCTTTTTTGATTTTTCCAGGAGAGTGCTAATATATAGGGGATACAAGGCGTAAAAGTCTCAAATCATTTTGGTTAAAAATTTGATATTGAAAATATGTGTTCCTTAGGATATGCTCTAATTTACTAAAGGGATGCTTTTAGGAATTTTCAATAAGAAAGTGATATAAATGGGGTAGAAAAGGTTAGGTATGACCCCTTAATTAACCAAACCAAAACGCTGGATAGAGAAAGCTAGAAATAGACACAAAGGCTGCTACTTCGGTGTAGACAACCACAAAGGCAGGGACTCAATTAAAACTAAAGTAAAAGTTGAACCCGTCCCTAATCATATAACCCAAACAGTTGCAGTTAGGAACTTAAAATCTGCGGGTTTCTCCACCGGTGCTGACATCTACTAAGATGGGATTTTGGAATATTTTAATGGGGTGGGACAGGACAAAAAGGAAAAAGGTTTCCCTCTTACGCTTCTGTCCGGAACCCTTCAGCTAGAAATCCGAAATTTAAACAATGTCACAACCCCTTGGATATGAGTTAATTTACAAAAGAAAACTTTTTAGAGTTTCTAACAACAACGCTTTAAAAAGCGGGGTAAACAAAAAAAAAAAAAAAGTTCGGCAATGATCACCCAGCTCAAATGGCTGGAACTAAGAACTTGAACTTTGGCATGAAGAATAGCAGCAGCGATACAAGCTGACCTAAAATTATGGCGGCTCTGGCTAAATCGTCTTGAACCGCAATGATTTTTCAAAACGGCGGTTTTTGTCTTAACCTTTTAACTTTAGATTTAAATAATAAATTTGGAAAATATTTTTTTTAAAAAACTGATTTATTGTTTGTATTTATTAAGTGACTCAGCTGGTTCAAGCCGATAGGATCCGTGGCAGCTATGCGGCTACCATACGGCGGCTACCATTCGGCGGCTTTCATCTCTGAACACAAGTCCTCTATAATGAGATTTTTGGAAGTTTTTACGACGAGGTACAAACAGAGACAAAGTACGGAAAAGTATCGGTCTTTAAAGACCTGTTTAAAACATACACCAAAAAAATTTTTTAAATAAAAAAAAATTGTTAAAAAATAACTCATTTTTTTTTTAAATATGTACCGATAACAAATTATGGAGTTTTAACCTGGTCATTTATGATTGATGTTTCTTTCCCACTGTTAATGTTTTATATAAGGAGAGAAAAGGAAGCCCTTCATCTTTCGCCATCTTTCATATCTCCTCTATCCCATTTTCAAAAAAAGCAACACATTAATTAGTAGGAAGATTTTCAGAGTATTGCTTCTCTTAAAAAAAAGGAAATCAAATATTTTAATATCGAATATTTTCCAAACTTAACGAGCTCTTCATATCTCTTCTATACCCTTGCCAAAGAAAGCATAACTTTGATTAGTAGAAAGAATTTCCTGAGTGTTGCTTCTCTTTGAAGAAAAAAAAAATATATATCGATAATTTTCCAAACTTAACGGGTGTACTTGAGTGTATTTGAGCTCCATTTTTACGAAAAAACCCGATTTTTATTATATATTTTTTTTTGCAATAAATTTACTTGTTTTACTTTGCCTTAAATGACCGACTATAGCTGCCTGTGTTGTTGCAACTAATCATGTATTCTTTGTAATTAAATTAGTGTTTGACAATATCAATAAACATGATATAAATGGCCCAACGATTAACTAAAACAGTCAAATGATTAAAAATAAAACATTATTTATAAAACGCACAAAAGGATAGTACGACGAGGTATAGACTTCACAAAAGGTTTTGCAAGCTTTGCTGCTGCTACCATAAACACGATGGTCATCATCATCAACACCAGCGTAAACATTTAAATGTCTATTAATTAAACTAGCAAAATAACACTCACGCACGCGTAAAGGGTCTGTCTTTAAAAAGAAGTGTCTGTCTTTAAAGACTGGTTGAAAGTATGCTTGTTGGTGCAACATTGCAACAGTGTTACAAACAAAAAAAAAAAGTGTTGATTTAATTTATGTTTAGTAGTTGTTTTATTTTTTTTGTGTGTTAAAGTTCTTTAGTCACAAGAAAACATACATAAACTGTAGTGATGTCTTGTTGTTGTTAGTCATTTTATTAAAGGAATCTTTATTTAGTGTTGGTAAAGGTTGTAATTTTTTTTATAGTGTTGAGTATTAATTAGACACGCACTGTGGGGTATATGTTGAAAAAAAAAAATCATGTTAAAGTTAATGAAAATTAATTTGATAATGATAACAATCAAATGTTATTTATATGGTCTATTAATAACAAAAGACTTAAGACACAAACTTTATATAACTAAATTTAAAATAAATTTAAAATAAATAACTATTTTATAGAAATTATGTTTAATAAAATGTTAATAAATTAACCTTAGTTAACCCCTTTGATCAATTTACATATTAGCACCTGATTTAATTTTCTTGTTTTCCCTCCTCTATTTTGATTATCATGGTAGCGTTACAGGTCTTTTTTTGTTGTTACTGTTGTTTGTTTTTATTCCCTGGCACTTGTTATGATTTCCGTTGAAATTGAAAATATGCAAAATAATTTTTTTTTTAACAGAAATTCATCATAAATTCAAATATTTAAACTATCGCATTAAAGATGATGATTACAATGACCTCGTCACGTTTGACTTTCGCTATTTAAAGACATCAACAACAACGAAAAACCAGCAAAGGCAGCAATAACAAAAACATTGAAGTAGAAGCAGCAGCAGCAACAATGGAAGAAGTAGAAGAAGAAGTCTTCAAAAAATAAATGGCAATCATATCATTTACTTTGCATCTCTTGTTGTAACAGCGTATAGTGCACTTTACATTATGACTTGGCATGTTGGCATAGTTTGTGGCAAATCAACACAATACCGCACAAAAAAAAAAAAATCATGAAAAAAAACCTAGCAATCATGTTGGTGGCTGTCGGCTTTAAACTTCTGCTTCATCTTTTTTCCAAAAAAAAAAAAAAAAACATGATTTGCATTTCATTTCATCAAAAAAAAATAAATAAATAACAATAATAAAGAAGAAGCTCCTTTAGTTTCAATTTAAAATGGGTAAGTCAGTCAGTCATGTACTTTAAAGTTTTTTTTTTTTTTTGCAATATTATTTTTAGATTTTTTGTTAGTTGAGTTTCAAATAGGGATTGTTTTTTTTTTTTTTTTGAAAAAAAAGAATTAATGTTGTGACATTTTTTAAGTTGATATCTCAAAATACAAGATGTAAACGTGCTTTGTTAATTCTTTTATTTTTTTTTTGCAAAATTAAAAAAAAATTTAAATTTCGGTTTCTTTTGTTTGCCTTAAAGATCATAGACATAAAAAAATGAGGTTGTATGGAAGATTTAAACACAACTAATGAATGCAAATATCAAAATTTTTAGTACTTGGAGTAATATGGAAGCATTACGAAATTAGATCCCTATAAAAAGACTTTAAATTTTAGCACAATCGGTTGATCGAGTTGATAATGAAAACATTTTCTGTTCCATTTCCAAGAAATTTGTTCCCATGTAAATATCATAATATATCATACATGTCTATGTATGATCGGACATACATGATCAGTATATATATGTATGGACGAATATAGTCATATATAAATAATATACATATGATCATATATGTATAATATATGAACATATATGATGCCAAAGGTATATAAGTTTCGGATCCAAAGATATATGGTCATATATAAGATCATGCATGGTCATATATTAACCGAACGTAGGGGTCGCCATTTTATATTTTTCGTTATATCTTCGCCATTTACCGTCGGATCTTAAAGTGTTGTAAATCAATGTTTTAGTCTCGCAGAGACTTTCAAGCTGTTCAGGTACGTCGAAAAAAGTGATTGGACCTTTTTTTTTTTTGCATGTGCTGACAGTAGCGCTATTACGGTGAACGGATACTGATTACATTTTTCTTTTTGGTAGGTAAAGATCTGGCCACTCGTGATAATGCGTGACGTAATGCGTATTTTGACAGCAGGTGGTCCGGTAGTAAACACTCGCAGTCTAAGCTGGTACACTGACGGGTCGAAAATGGACTCCGGTGTGGAAGCGAAGGTCTTTGGATCCAACACGAGGATATCGGATCAAATGGACAAGTGGCCAACGGTATTCCAAGCTGAACTACAGGCTATACTCATATGCGCTAGACTGAATATTGGTAAGAGTCTTAAGGGCGCATATATTTCTATCTTCTCTGATAGCCGAGCGGACCTCCAGGCTTTGTCTTCTTGGACCTTCTGGAATAGCTCTTGAGTGTTGTGATACCCTTAAACATTTGGCCGCGCGTAACAGGGTTACTCTTTACTGGATACCAGGTCATCGTGGATACCAGGGTTTTTCCACACCCTTGGTGGGATCGAAACCGTCCACCATAATAGCCCTGGTTAAGGAGGGAGAACTACCATTAGCACAGGACCTTTAGAACTATTCTTTGGGGATGAAACAGGCGAAGCCATTGGACGACTCCTTTTCCAATGGGGAAATTTCGGACCTTGCTAGGAACGACATTTGGTTACTAACAGGGTTTCTTACACTTCGGACACTTCGGATTAAACTACCATTTGTGGAAGATAAATCTGTTGGAATCGCCTCTGTGTCGGCTATGTCTTGAGGGAGACAAAACAACCATCCACATTTTGCGTGAGTGTGTTGTGTTGCATAGGAACAGGAGGAAAGTTTTCAATAAGAAATTTTTAGATCCAGAAGATATTAGGAACTCCTCTCTAACTTCTATATTAAAGTTCATTGGGAATATAATACAGAATTTGGTTTAGTTTTATGATCCTTGGTACAAAAGATCCATATGGGTCGCAGTGTCGGCCGTGCGGTGTATCAAAAGAAGAGAAAAAGAAGCAGTGATTTTGATGCCGGTGTTGTGAAAATTTGAATCGGAACCAATGATTTTTACATAGGGGTGTCATAGGGTGGAAGTTTTCTTTTATGATCCTTTTTCATTGCATCTAAAGCCCTTCTTATGGTTTAGTGAAAAATTAAATCTTTTGTTGTTTCCAAATAAATTTTGAATTTGTAATTTAGATTTCTACAGGACATCAGTAATCGAGCCTTAGCCTCAGTTTCACAATCACCCGTTAGCTTCTACCTGGGAATTTAACTGACACATTTGT
This sequence comes from Eustalomyia histrio, assembly GCA_949748255.1. Classification (NCBI taxonomy): domain Eukaryota; kingdom Metazoa; phylum Arthropoda; class Insecta; order Diptera; family Anthomyiidae; genus Eustalomyia; species Eustalomyia histrio. Next base: position 19,596,912 of record OX456527.1, on the reverse strand, counting down.
TGTTGTTTCCTATACAAAGTTTGAGTTTTACAGTTCTTTAAATCTTAGCGGGAAATTCAGCAATCGGGCATTATTTATCTCTATTCGAAATGCTTGCAACTTTTACTACAATAAATTTTTTACTTTTTGTAGCGTCATAGATTTGAAAAGTGATTAATTTCATTAAAAATCACATTTTTATAAGTTGTGAAAAAGAACTTCCTTAGAAGAGAAAAATCAGAACTAAACGATACTTTAGAATCAATGAAAAATTAATTCCCTAAGAATCACTTCCATTTATTTTTGCTGGGTAATAATAATGGCGGCTACTTGTCGGACATAATTTTTCACAATTAATTAAATTAAAATTTAATGCTGCAAATAAACATAATCAGTTATGAATTAAAAGAATTTTTACTTTAAACAAAATTTATAGCGAAAGAAAATCAGATGATGATTTTTGCCCCACGCTGCACATAAGCGAACTGTTAAACTTTTTTCAGTGAAATTTTATTTATTATTCTATATTATTTCTTAAAATCGAGTTCAAGATCTTTTCAAAAAATAATAATGATTATTTATTATTTCCTTTCAATATTTCGTATCCACATTGGGTGACTTCTTCAGGGAAATTATATAATTTTTTCAACAATAAAAACTTATATATATAAAATTTTTTAAAAAAAGGCGGGAAAACATAAAAATAAATTGAAGATCGAATAAACGAAGATAAATTATTTATTATTTTTTTAATAATTTATATATCAATATCAATGACATCTTTATAAAATTTATGTATTATAATTTTTCCATCTGCATTAGTTACAACTAGTGATAATAAAATTTCCACGATAATAAAAAATTTTCAAGTGTAATACTAAAATTACAGTAGTTTCTTTAAAAGTTTAGCAAAAAAAAAAAGTTCCTTTTGATTAAAAAACTATTACTTTCATGTGTTAAATCCACTTTGTTTTTGCAAATTTTGATGGTTTTAAATTTTATTTTTATGGGTAATAAACAATTAAAATCCTTTGCGAAGGTTGTTGTTTGTACTCCAACCCACAATATTATAATGCCGTGTTTTTATATATTTTGGCAAGCGCCATAAACCCTATCATGTTGACATGTTTGTTGTTTAAGTCTTTTGTTTAATGTTTTGTTTTTATTTACCATAAACAAAATAAATAACAAATTGTTAATATGATTATATTTAATTTAAATTTTATACAAAATAAAGGTGTTAAAATCCATATAATTTTAATTTACAGATCAGTGACAAATTTAAGACAAATGCTTAAAAACAAAACAAAAAACTGTGAAATTTTTGTTTAAAAGATTAAACAAATTGTTAAAGCGAAAAAGAATTTTTTTACATAAATATTGATATAAATCTTTAAAATGTTCAGGTCATTCAACTTGGGATGTTTTAATGATGTTAAAGGGCTTTTAAAACAATATTCTCATATACCTAAAAATAATATTGTTTTGTCATATAATCAACAAGACAAGACAAATTCATCTTTTTTATTAGAGACCACAAATCATATTCAAAGGTCTTTGATGATTGTTTTAATGGCTTTTGATTAAAAATTTATTTTAATGTAGGTGTGTGTATGTCTAAGATTTTTTTTTTTAAATAAAATTCTGTAGTGTGTTTTTAAAAATATATTTTGTTAAAAAAAAAAAACAATTTAATGTATTATTTCTAAGTGATATTGATGTCTATCATGTAAAAAGAAGAAAAAAAAACATCAAAACATTATAATGATGCGTTCGTTTGATGTTTTATGTCAGGTTATACTTAATGACTTAAGTAAGTTTATTAACTATGATTTTATTTCAATTTTCTTTGTTTTTGTTTTTTTAATTTTTAAGCATAAATAATTGACTACATTTATAAGTTACCTAGATTCTAGGTCAAGGGTATGAATTAAAAAAAAAACTATAAACAAAAAACATCATTCATCTCTACTATAATAAAATTAAACTTTATAAAAATGGCCAGCATTTAATCACTTCTTTTTTAGGTATATTACAACTAAAATAAACACAAAAACAACTAAATAAATATTAATTAAAATGCCACTTACCGCATGCCATCAAAGCCATCATCTGAACCATTTATGGTTAATACAGGTGCTCGTGCATATGCTTTGGCCACACGACGATTACGTTCAAAGACAATTACTTTAGCCCAAATTTCATCATCAATTTGGGTCCATTTGTCTAGAACTTCTTGTATGTGTTCCTAAAATTAAAGAAAAAAAAATATATTGAATTAATTTGTTTTTAAAAGAAGAAGGTAAAATGGTCTGAATAATTTTATAAAATCAAATTTTAGTATTATTGCAATTTGTAGTTAAAAAACCTGAAACATTTTGCATGAGCAATAATGACATTGAAATTTTTTTCTATATTTTGAAATATCAATATATTCAATCAATATATCCTTGGATATTTTTAAAATACATATACCTTGGCTTTAAGTTTTATTGCAAAATTATTATATGTGCGTATTTTTATGATTATTTACGTATTATGAAATCTTTTATTTTAATCAAAAGAATTTATAATTTTTGATTTTATTAATATTTTTTTGAATTCATATTTTATAATATCGTACATTCAGACCGAAACCCAAAATACGTATTTTTCTTCAAGTTTTTGACTTTTCAATTCGAAACAAATTTTTTAAAATTTGGTTTACACTAAAAAATTTGTTCAGTATTTTTGATCAAATATAGATTTTATCTAAATAGTCAAACAGCCATAAAAAAAAACTAAAAATTAAAAATAAAAAAAGCCTTCCCAGGTGAAAATGTTCGTATATGTTCATATATTGTCATATATGGTGTCATGTATGAGCATATATGATTTCATGTATGTTTCATTATTTTTTTTTATTATTTTTAAAAATAATTTTTTTTTATTATTTTTAAAAATAAATTCTTTTTTTCAATATCCCATGTAAAAATCGAAATATATATGAACATACATGATCATACATGGGCAAGTATATGATCATACATGGGCATACATGGTCATATACGTCCATTCATGATCTCATATATGACCATATATCTTCGGATCCGAAATTTGAGGGTATATGGTGATATATGTGCATATATTATCATACATGCTCATATATTATTCATGTATGCTTGTATATGATCATATACGTCCATATACCCTCAAATTTCGGATCCGAAGATATATGATTATATATGAGATCATGTATGGTAATATAAAGGGTGTCCCAAGAAGAACGCAATTTTTAAATTTTAAATAAAACACAGATATTTAAAAAAAGATCGTGAAACTTTATTATATCGTAAAGTAGACAGAATGAGGTTATGTACGGAACAATATATCGTGCAGATGGCCGCCGCGGCTTTGCTGGCATGCACGCGATCTTTTAATGAAATTTTCAATGACCGTTTTGCATAAATGCTGCGGTATTTCATTAATGCAGCGTCCAATTTCTTTTTTTAAGGCTTGAGTCGTCGTCGGCTTATTCGCGTAAACCATCGACTTCAAAAAACTCCAAAGAAAAAAATCTAATGGTGTTAAATCGGACGATCTAGGCGGCCAATTCTGATCTCCAAAACGCGAAATAACACGAACAGGAAATGACTGATGCAGCAATTGAATTGTTTCTCTGGCTGTATGACATGTGGCGCCGTCTTGTTTGAACCACATGCCCTCCACATTCATTTCTTCAATTCTAGGCAAGAAAAAACTGGTTATCATTTCACGATACCGAACATCATTGATCATTGAAAAAGGTCCAATGATTCCTCCAGCCCAAAAACCACACCACACAGTGACACGTTGAGGATGCATTTGCTTCTCGTGAATCACTCGAGGATTTTCCTCACCCCAAATGCGACAATTCTGCCTATTGACGAAGCCATCAAGATGAAAATGGGCCTCGTCACTGAAGATGATTTTATCGGCAAAATCAGCATTTTCATGTTGTCTCTCCAATACCCAATTAACGAACTCCCTTCGCTGTCCATGGTCAGTTCCTGAGTCAATTGAACTTTGTATGCATGAAGATGCAAATCTTTCGTGAAAATTCGCTGCAAAGTGGATTTGGAGACACCAATTTGCTGAGCTCGGTGTCGAATTGAGGTGGATGGAGTTTGAGCGACATCATCACGTACAGCTGCGACATTTTCGGTCGATCGACCTGGTCGATGGCGCGTTGTTGTCTTTACATCACTAACAGACCCAGTTTCGGCAAATTTATCCATTAATCTCTTTACAGTTGACTCTTTTGGAGCATTATTGTGACCCCAAATTGATCGCAATTTGCGAACTGTAGCCGCAAAACTTTCACCATTTTGGTAAAACAATTTCACAATGAGAATGCGTTGTTCATTCGTGTAGCGCTCCATATTTACTAACCTCGTACCTTCTACTAACAAACAATAACAATTGTTCAAATGTCAAACAATGACACTTCGAATGTTGCCAGATTTAAAAATTGCGTTCTTCTTGGGACACCCTTTACTATAGGGACTTGTGAACCATCGATTTCAATGGTAAAAAAGAGGTTTACTAACTTTCGTTGTGGCCTTAGAATCACGGAAGAAGCCGAAAGTTCGGGACGCCCAATTGAGGTCTCTATACCCAAAACAATTGAAAAAATTCACGATATGGTGTTGGCCGATGGAAGATTGAATGTGCGATAAATTTTGGAAAACATAGCCACATGGCTCAGTGTTTTCAATTTTGAACGATCACTTGGGTATAAGAAAGCTTTCCGCAAGATGGCTGCCGCGTTTGTTTACAATCGACCACCAACGAAATCGTGTGACAGCTTAGTTTCCATAGCAAAAATCCATGAAGAAGACTACGAATTGCCTCCTCATTCACCTTATTCTCTGGATTTAGCCCCCAGTGACTATTTCCTATTTCCAAACCTAAAGAAATGGCTAGGTGGAAAGAGCTTTAGCTCCAATGATGAAATTATTGATCAAACAAATGCATATTTTTTGGACCTCGAAAAATCCTGCTGTTAAACGCAAAGTAAATGACGGAACTTGCTTAAAATTTGACAGTAGTCGATTAACAGGTGGTACTTGATGGGAGCAGTGTTGCATTTCATATAACTACAAGGAAAGTTCGAAAAGTCTCGAACTTAATGATCCGCCCTCGTATAATATTGAGTGCTCGATAAAATCCAAATTATAGGATATCAATTGAAATAAATCTAAACATTTTTAAAACTACAAAGATATTGAACTCTAAAGATTTTTCTCAAAAAAAAATATGATTGCAGTCAGAAGTTTTGGTTTCAAAATCTAATAGAACCTGGAGGAAAATCTTAAAAAGAAACCAATTTTTGATATTTTTTTCCAACAAAAGTTTCTCTTTACAATTATTAACTCTTAGCTTGATTTGTTTTGTGTGTCTCTTTGTCTTATTTAATGTTAAATAATTTTCACTTTCATTGACTTAACTTAAAGCCAAACACCTTTTGATCTCGTTTTTTTTTGTTTCAGTTGATATATTTTTCTTTAACATTTTTTCTTTATTACCATTTAAATGTAAACATATTTTGTTTAAAAACTATAATTTGTATTTTATCTGTCTACATTTGCGCATTTAAGTGAACGGCCTTGCAAATAAATTGTATGTTTGTATGTATGATTATACTTTTACTATTACAGTGAAACGCAGTAAAGGTGAAGTACGAGGGACCAGAAAAAATTTATTCGTTTTAAGGTAGAATTTTCATTTTTAACAAATTTTAATTATTCACAATATATTTAAATTTTCTAAAAACAATTTAAAAAAATAGTGATTTTATTGGGAAAAATCGGGTTGCTTATTAAAATTAACGAAATACAAAAAAAAAAAATATATTAAAAAAAGTTCACCTTTTGTGAAAATTAAATAATTTTTTTTTCTCAATTTCTTTTCGATAAAAAAATTTATGTAAATTATGATTAAACAGTTATCATGTAATGAGCAAAGTTAAAATCATATCAAATAAAACTTTGGAATATAGTGAAATAAATGCCTTAAGTTTTAAATTTACGCGGATTTGAATTAACACTAATTCCAGAACTTGCCCGATTGTAAAATTTTTGGAAATTCGTATTAAAAGTGGAACTTCGTTTATGCTCGTCTTAAGAAAGTTCGTATTAACAGCTGTTTTTTATATAAAAATTGGTTTTGTATTAACCGATAATTCTTGATTTTCGAGTGCGTCTTAAATGAGTTTTACTGTATTATCTTTTTAATGTATATATGAATGTATTATTTTACATTTATTTGCAAAACTACAGAGTAAATTTGTATTTTGTTGTTTTTGTTTTTAATAATCTAACATAAATTGTTATATTTTAAATTAGTGCTTTAAGGCTAAATGCAAATTATAAGATAAAATAACAACAAAAAAAAAATAAAAAATGGAATGGAATGCATAAGTTAGTTACGTCATACGGTATCAAATAAAATTGGAGCTAATTGATATTGTTTAGGGTACACACGAAACTATTTGAAAGTTTACTTGTAAATTTATTTAGAAATATTAGGAATTTGGGGAGGTTAAGTAAGTTTTTTGTGGCTACAGTTTATATACAAAAGACTTAGGAAACAAACCTTAATAAAATAAATTGTTCAAAAATTGGCAAACTTTTGTAACAGAAAGTAAAAAAATATATATATTTCAAAGAATTAAGTTAATAAATTTTATTTTGTGCATTTTTTAAAATATGTATATTTTTTATAAATTCTGTTTCGTCTTGTTATTGACTACTTAAAATAATGACATTTTATTTAAATTAAAATCAATTTGTATACAACTTCTGAATTAATATCTTAATAAAACAAGTTGCAATTATTGATTTTTTATATTTTTGGAAAAAAAAAATTACATAAAAATAATTATAAAAAAGCTTTTAATCAAATAAAGCTGGTTTTATTTTATTAACAAGCATGTTTTTCTTAACAGACGAGTTTTATAAATTCTTTTAATCAAAATAAAATGTCAATTCATGATTTTTTTTTCTGGTAATACACTAAAATTTTTTAATATCAACTTTGATATTTAAAAAAAAAAGATGTTTAATTCTTTCAACATTTTTTGTTTGTGAAATTTAAAGCTAAAGCAAAGTTGTATTGCTTTAAATAAATGTTAAGCTTAAGCAAATATAAGCCTATTGCTAAGCAGATTATTAATAATTTCACAACCTATATTATTTGGTTAATGGCTATATATTTACACATATTGATATTATGTAAATAATGCTGTTGTCATAGTGTGTGTGTGTGTGTATTAGTTGGTTTTAGTACATTTAACATTCATGTTATCGTTTTAGTATCTACCTTAGGTGTTAGGTATTTGAAAGTTTTGTATTACTGGCAAAATTTTAAAAAATTTCAAAAGCAAAAGATTTAAAAATTAATACTTTTTTGTGTAATGTAATGCATAGTGTTTAAATATAAACATCAAATGCGTAAATGTACATTGTAAATATTTACATTAAATTTTTTGTGAGAAAAATTAAAATTTTTACATTTAAATTATTTGAATATATTTATTTTAACATGTTAATAAAATCATATTTGTGTGTAAAATTACACACAAAATGCTTAATATCGTTTTTATTTAAGCAGACTTTTACTAAGTTTTTTTAAGATTTTTTACTTCCTTAACACGAATTTAAAATTTTTACACTTAAAATATGTAAATACATTTACATACATGTAAATAATATCATATTTGTGTGTAAAATTACACACAAAATGTTAAAAATTGTTTTTATTTAAGCAGACGTCTACTAATTTTTTCTTAAAGAATTTTGATAACCTTCACATGAATTTATAGTCAAAAATGTTCCTTAAAAATGCTTTATAGAGTTAAAGGACCGCTGACTGGGAAAATTCTGCACGGCTTAATATTGCGAAAGGTACAGCAAATCTTTTTGTTTTATTTATAAATTTCAGTATAAACATGCCATGTTCTTTTATTTAAATAATACTAGAGTAATATCAGAAAAGGCCACTTTTAGCCCCGTATAATTTTATTCTTAAGAAAAAGGTTTTAGTTTTTTGTATACCTTTTCCATTTGAATCTTTTAACTACCCAGCAAAACCACACATTACCAAATAATGGGTAAAGTAATGTATAGCCATAGGGGCCGATGGATTACTTTACACCTTACTTCATTGATGAATTTTACTGGCGATGAGCCTCAAAGTAATGTATATACCCATTACTTTAGATGTGACCATATAAGTAAGGGGTCACTTATATGGTTACGAGAATGGAAAAAGTAATGTGTCTAAAAATAGATTTTTAAAAAAGAGGAATTTTTATTAAAAAAAATTATTACAAATATTTTATTTAAAATTTTTGTAATTCAAAATAATGTGGTCAAGATGGGAATCGAACCAGGAAAATCTGGTTGCCCGTCAAGAACTCTACCCACTGAGCTATCTTTGGCCCCCGTAATTTTTTATTTTTAAAATTCGTGGGCCCAAGTTGAATTTTTTTTGGTTAAGTTTAACTAATTTAACGATATCGACTGCAAAATATAAGAAAAGGCCAAACTTTGGCCCTCAAAATTTTTTATTTTTAAAAATTCAGGAAGCTGAAGGAATGAATTTTTTAAACAATTATCTAAAATAATAATGTCGATTGGAAATAATCAGGTAAGCCAACCTTTGGCCCAAATACTGATTTTCTTGTGAAAAACTTGCATTTAGTGTCATTAACATATAAAATATACTATAGATGGGTAAATTTTATAAAACTCCAACCTTTGGCCCCGTAATTAAATTTTTAAATTTCAATTGTTAATGTACAATTTTCATTTAGATTAATTGACTAATAATATAATATTATATATTGGATAAATATCAGAAAAGTCCAATCTTTGGCACAAGTATTGTTTTATTAGTTGGATTCAGGTGTTAATATAGCACTTGTCAACAACTTGAATTTAGTTTCATTATCTTATTTAATAATTTTATATTCTAATCTTTAACATCAGTCCAGCTGCTGCAAATGTATATGAATATTTATCTTTGACCCCCCTGAATCCAACTAATATTTTTACGATTTATGTAGGTGGCCAAAGGTTGACTTTTTTGTGCAACTGCATTTGTATCAATTGTCTAATTAAATGATGGTTCAGATTGAAAAATTTTGGAAACAGCCATCATATGGCCTCTTGATTTTTTATTCGCTGTGCCAAGGTGGTAAATTTTTTTGTGTACAACTTGAATTTACTATTTCAAATAAGTAAATATATTATCTTATATATTGAAATATCAGCAAACGCTGATTGACTTTGGCCCCCTGATTTTTTTTGTGCTTAAAATTCGACATATCTTTAAAAGTTTAATATTATTAAAGCATACTACAAATCGAAAAATATAAAAAAAGACCAACATTTGGCCCTTTTATTTTTTTTATTTTTAAGATTCTCAGGGGCCAAAGGTTGAATTTTAGTAAACAACTTGTTTAAGATATAGTTGTTTACAATTGAATGATATTAAAGATTAGAAAATCTCGGAAAACGGCAACCTTGGGGCCCTTTAATTATTAATTATTAATTTTTGAGTCTAGATATGGAAAAAGGTCAACCGTATTTTCTTTAATGTGGATTTTTTGCATTTTCCCCAATTGGCTGTTTAAGTAATGTGATTGAAAGTACAATATAAACAAATACCAACTATTGGCCCTCCAGAATGTTAAGAACAATAAAGCAAGGGGCCAAAAGTTATCATTTCTAATATTTTTCACTCTGTAAAATTAATTAATTACTTAATTGAACTCAATTTTAGTTGTATCCAAACCAACCAACATTTGGCCCGCCTTAATTTTTGGATTATAAGGGTGCCAGGGACAACGATTGGTCTTTTGTGACATTAGCTCAGCTGAAATACCAATAATTTAGTAAAATTAAATGATTTTAGTAGAAAATAATACAAAAAAAGAAACGTTTAAAATATTAGAGAATACCCTACATCAGTCTGGTGGAAAGTTAAGCAGTATTGTAAATGGACTTGTGTCAATATTTTTGTCTCTAGATTGGGGGCCTTTATATAAGTACTAACTACTGACCGATTAAATCTGAAATCATTAGGCTTTGTTCTTGGGCACATATTGGTCTGTGTATTAAATTTCATTAAAATATCTTAATATTTTCTAACCTGTAACGTGTCAACAAAAAACCACTCAAAAATGGATTCTGAGTCGATCGGTATACTTAAATATAAATAATGAAATGTGCTAAAACCACACAAAACTTATATAAAAAATTGTTAAAATAATTTGTTGTAGGCTGGTGTCTTTTCGGATTACATTCTTGCCTAAGAAAATCATCAGCAGACTACGTTTTTATAATTTCTAGAGATATTTGTTAGATTATATTACAAACTCAATGAGAATTTTAATTATAATTAATTACTTTCATGCAATAATATTTTCTGTTATTTTAAATATCAGCACAGACTCATTATATTCTGCTCACATATATTTTTGTTTCATATTTTTAAAAAATTTCGACAACAATTTTATTTTTATAATTTTTGATCTAATAACAGACTTTTCAAATTTGATCCCTCGTTTTATTTTATAAAGTGCCTTCTTCATCCGCAACATTAAGTTTAGGTTGTGCAAAATATTTTTTAGTATTATTAGATTAGATTATATTAGGATTAAAAACTATTGATTATGGAGTAAAATTTCAGAATATTGCATATAAATTTACAAACAAATGCCTCGCATACAAAGAAGGATTTAAATGCAGGTATATAAATATTTTTTCTCACATTTGCGAATCTTCATTATTATTTTTTATGGTCTTTTTATTAACATTAATACTATTTTTTATTTGTTTATATTTTTGTTGTTGGTTTTTGCTACTGCTTCTTCTACATTTTATAGTGTAATTGCAGTTCTACAAGTTTAAATTTAAAGTTTTTGTGTGTTTTTATTACAATGAAACTAAAAGTGGTTTCTTTTTTTTTTGTTTGTAGTTTTGTTTTTAATCAAGAACATGTTTAAATATGAAAATGAAATTAAAAATTCTGTTGTTTTATTTAACAAAACAATATGTTTAATACACAAAACCCACTTACAAAAAAAAAAAAATGTTAATCATAAAATATGTATGTTATTTTTTTTTACAAGTTTATTTCATGCATAAAGGTTAACAAGTTTTCTTTTTCTTAACATTTAAACAACTTTAAAAGAAACTGACTTAAGATTTATTTCAATAAATGTATATAATGTAAATTGTCATGAGTTTTAATGGTAATTGAAAAAAAAATGTATATAGAATTGAGTTTAAATTAAAAGATCAACTTATTTTATGTTGAAAAGCCTTTAAAAGGGTATAACAAATAAACAATTGTTTTCAAAAATGTTAAAAATTGTTAAGATTTCTATAAAAAAGTTTGGAACCTTAATTTTGTGTATTAATTCTTAAACCATTATGAAATAAAGGGATGATAAAAACTAGTTGATGTTTATTTTTAAATACGAGTTTGTTTCTTAAGTCTTTTGTTTTTCTGTTTAAATTTTTGTAACAAAATCTGGAAAGGTGTATAAAATTGTTATACTCTGTATTAATTCTCAAATCGAAAGGATAAAAGTGACCTTCTTCGGTCTATGTTCTAATTAAAGTTTGTTTCCTAAGTCTTTTGTTTATATTAAGAAAATCATAGAAGATTGTTAAGGTTATTATTATTCTATTCATAATTTATACTAAAACAAAACTCCTCTTTCATCGATAATATTTGTTTGAGATTATACCAAAACCCTTAGTTTCTTTAAGAACCATAACTAAAATTTTAAGTGTAGTTTCAAAAAATTATTTTCAAAAGATTACCATCAAAGGCCACTTGTTTAAATAAAAATATTTATTTTAAATCACTTTATAAAAGTATTGTAATTCCCCTTGATATTTATCGACAAGCTTCTCTTAATGTCTATTAATTCATTTTTTTTTTCTTATAAAAATATTTCAATTGCGTATTACAAAATACAATCTTCAGTTTGACAAACATAAAATTGCGCTTGGGGAATAAACAACAAAAAATTAACAAATGTTACACAACATTTATTTTTTTTTTGAACAAATCTAAGCATAAGTAATAAATGTCAACATTTTGTAGTTTTTAGCGCGCGAATATTTTTCCATTTTCGAACAATATTTCTATAATACCAAAACCACCTTAAAGGCGCATCTGCCACTACAAAAGCGTGCTAGAAAAAGAAGAAGAAAAAATTGCAAATTTTAAAATAAACTCATGTGCTGTAAGTCATAAAAATCGTGACTTTAAAAGTTCAACAACATTTTTGAGTTTAAGAAAAAGAAGATAACAAGAAAAAAAAAATCGAAAACCAAGTCTGTTTTTACACCCTAAAAATTTTTGTATTAACTTTAGCATATAAAAGTTATTTGTGCTAGAAAGCAGTTTTATTTATTTTAACTGTAATTGCGGTTATCATACTTGTTGTTGTTTTTTTTAACAATTTAAAATTCAAATGTTTATACATTTTTAAAATTTTCTTTATTTTTTTAATTTTTTTGCTTAGAGTTCTCGTTTTCTTTTTTGTAAAATAGTTAATATAGCTTCTACTAACTTAAATAAATATAAGAATTTAAAGTTGACAAAATAGGTGAAAAAATGCTAAATTCTATAATAAAATATGAGAAAATTTTGTGGCATTTGTAGTTGTTTTTAACTATACTTGTAGTTGTTTTTAACTTTAATTGCAGTTGTTTTTAACTATGATTGTAGTTGTTTTTGACCAAATTTGTAGTTGTTTTTAACTACATTCGTAGTTGCATTTAACTATAATTGCAGTTGTTTTAAACTACATTTCTTGTTGTTTTTAATTGGATTCCTAGTTGTTTTTAACTAAATTTGTAGTTATTTTTAACTCCATTCGTAGTTGTTTTCAACTGTAATTGCAGTTGGTTTTAACTACATCTGTACTTGGTTTTAACTATAATTGTAGTTGTTTTATATAATAGCAGTTGTTTTTAACTACATTTTTAGTTGTTTTTAACCAAGTTTGTAGTTATTTTTAACTGCATTCGTAGTTGTTTCTAACTATAATTGCAGTTGGTTTTAACTACATCTGTACTTGGTTTTAACTATAATTGTAGTTGTTTTTAACTACATTTGTAGTTGTTTTTAACTTCACTTCTTATTTTTAACCGCAATTGTTGTTTTTAAATATAATAGCAGTTGTTTTTAACTATAATTGAAGTTGTTTTTATCTGCATTCATAGTTGTTTTTACCTATAATTTCAGTTGTTTTTGACTAAATTCGTAGTAATTTTTAACTATATTTGTAGTTGTTTTTAACTACATTTGAAGATAATTTTTTTCGAAAAATTTTTCCATAACTATTGTAAATTTTACTACATTAGTATATTGTTTTTATTACATTTGTCAGTTGATTTGTAATAGTTAAAAATAAATACATATGTATTTGATGTATATGTGAATGTAGTATATATTTTTTTAATATCAGATGATAAAATTATTTTAACAATCATTTACAGTTGATTCTACCTACATAATTTCTTGAGTGTAGCTCTAACCCTTCTTCTTGTTTAATAAATCTTTAACAAAAAAAAAAAAAAATAAAGTGTTAAATAGTATTAAAAACTTCTATTATAGAAAAAAACTACAATACAAAACTGCGATTGATCTATAAACGTGCTTTAACGTAAACTTACAATTTTACAATAATTTTGTTATTTCTAGACGTATGTACGTGTGTACGTCGTATACATAGTCGTTTGTATCATTTGATGTTTGTTTTTTTTTTTTTTGAAAATTTATTTTTTATATAAACGGATGTCTATGTTTAACAAAGTAATTGTTTTAGAAATTGCGTTAACGTTTCTATTAACAAAATGACGTTTATTTTTTTCTATATTTTTTAATTGTTTTTTTATGTGTTGCTATTGCTATTGTTAGACTTTAATTAGGTAAGAATTTAATGATGCCTAAATACCGTTACAAGTGACTAAACTTTTGTTAAAATTTATTTTGCAAAACTTTTATTCAATACAATCAAAATAAGAGAGAATACTCGTATTTGAAGTGACTCTTAATCTATAAGAATTTTAGATAGAGTAAATATTTTTAAATACTTTGGCCTCCCAAATGCGAGTCTAATTTAATCTAAATTAAATTTTCAACCCCTGATCCAGAAAAATATATTTTATGGCTCTATGAGTACTTTATTACCTTGTTATAACCTTTCTCTGGTATATAGTCATGTCGAAAAAGTTTTAAGGATATTTTATGAACCTCGTAAGGATCTCATATCAAAACTATATTCATACTAGATATTTCAATGAATAATTTTGAATTATAATTTTGACTTTTTGAAAAAATAAGCCAAATTTAATTTGATTTAACAAGAACTATAGACATTGTGCTTTTCCATATAAACATTTCACGTTTCTCCCCGATGCGATCATTGGTGGAATTTTAGTATTATTATTTTTTTTAGTTAATGTCTAAACTGATTAATATATGTAGTTTTTTTAGCTTGTCAACCCGCAGAACTATCATTAATCATTAATTTTAACCAACTAGTAGTCTATTTGCGGTTTTTGTTGTAGTGCAAATCCGTGTTTTTTAAACCAACTTCAGCATTGCTGTAATCAACAAAATATATACAATTTAGCACTAAACAAATTTTAACTTTCTTTTACTTTTGGTACTAACTAAATAGTTGTTTAGTTTAGATAAGAACACAAAACTGTAACCTTTGACCCCAGTAACCAATTTAATGATTTCACGTTTCTCCCGAATATGATCATCGGTAGAGTATCCCCTGCTAAGAAATTTTAACTTTTTTTACATTTTGTACTATTTAAATAGTTTTTTTAGGCTAGATAATGACACAAAAAGCCAACTTTGGGCCTCAGTTATTTTATATTCTTTAGGTTCAGGCGGGCCAAAGGTTTAATTTTTTGTGATCAACACGCTGACTAGTGAGGCCATATTTTTTAAGATTCAACGAACCAAAAGTAGAGTTCTCTTTTGTGTACAACTTCCATGTAGTTCAATTAAATAATTAAAAGATTAGAAAATATCAGAAAAGGCCAACCTTTGGCTCTCTTACTTTTTCATTCTAAAAATTCAGCAGAGCCAAAAGTTGATTTTATAAGAACAACATGAGTTTGGGTTTGCTGACTAGTTAAATGACATTATAACTGGAAAATAACAGAGAAGGCCAACCTTTGATCCCCGTACTTATTAATTCTTAAGATTCAGCGGGGCCAATGGTTGATTTTTTAAGAATAACGCGTTAGGTTTTGTTGAGTAGTTAAATTATATTTATGGGGGAATTATAAGTAACGCCAACCTTTTTGTTTTCTGGCGGGCTAAAGTTTAATTTAATTTAATTGCATAATTAAATAATATTAAAGATTAAAAAAGTATTTTAAATGGCCAACCTTTGGGCTCCGTACTTTTTTTATTCTTAAAATTCAGCGGGACCAAAGGTTGCATTTTTTAAGAATAACTAGCACTTAGTTTTGCTCACTAGCTAATTTATATTATAAATGGAAAAGTGTTAGAAAACGCTGTCCTTTGGCCTCCATACTTTTTGTTTTTAGAATTCAGGCGGGTCATAGATTTGCATTTAATTTAATTAACTAATGAAAAGATATTATGCGCCAATAGTTCCCAATGGACTTTTTGCTTTTAAGATTTAGGCGGGCCAGAGATTGATATTTTATTTATTTAGTTTAAATGGATAGCTTAATAATATTATTGATGAAAAATACCAAATATCGCTTACCTTGGGCCTTCATACCGTTTTGTTTTTAATATTTAGGCGGACCAAAGGTTGGAATTTTTGTGTACGATTTGCATTTGTTTCAATTCAATGACATTATAGATTGAAAAAAAAAAAATCAGAACAAGCCATAATTTGCAAGCTGTAATTTATTATTCATAAAGTTCAGGAGGGCCAAAGGTTGAATTTTTTGTGTGAATGACTTGTGTCTAGATAAATTGACAAATTTACTGAGATTATAGTTTAAAAAATAGCGGAAAAGTCTAATATTTGCTCCCTCTGAGCTTAAAGAATACAAATTTTCACGGGCCGAAGGTTGGCATTTTTTTGAATCAATTTATAATATCATGTTATTATTCAATTAAATAAAATGCCAGCTGCATACCAAAAAATTACCTTTGGCCTCTTGAATGTAAAATAAACCAACAAATTTTATTGGGCAAAGTTTGGCGTATTTCGATATCGAAAAAGTCCTTCAAATCTGATGTTTGTTAATGGAAAAAAACCGTGAATATTAAGAAAGTATTTAAAAAATATATTATTTATTCTTTTATTTTTCGGCTGTATATTACATTTTTTTATTTTTTTACACACAAAAATAGTGAAACTGAACAAATTTCCCAAAAAATGTAAATTTACACATTTTGAGTGTAATCCACTTACTAAGTGTGGATTACATGTGTATAATTATTTTATTTAAACACTCGAATTAAATTGATAGTGAATTTACTCAATTGATAGTAAATTTAAAGTTGGCTAAATTTAAACAAAAATGAATTAGAGTGTACTTAAATTTCCGAGCCAATACCGATCTTAAAATTTTTATTCTTCAAAATCGAAAAACCTTCGGATGTGAAATTTATGAATTTTGTGGCCTTTTCTTGTCGGAAATTCTTATTTTTTTAAAATCCTAGTTGCTGCTAGAAATTCGTAAATTAAAACTTACATTTTTTTTAAGATGTCTATAAAATTATTTTTAAATGCTTAAATTTCTTAAACATTTTTCTTTTCTATAAAATTCTTTTTATATGTTAAAAATTCTTAAACATTTTTCTCAGATTCTGAGATGCTATAAAGAACAGAATACAATTTGCAGCGTTTAAAACATTTTATGTAAAAATTATTTAATGGAGAAGTAATAATAATTTATTACTTTTCTTTTTGATTTTGTTTTAAAACTGTGTTAAGTAAAGTTTATTTCTTTAGTAATTTTTAAAGTAAAATTAAACAATTTTCTTAAAGAAGCTAAATAAAAACAAAACAAGTTTGTTGCTTAAGTCTTATGTATTATCAAAAGAGTTTAAGCAGGAAAATCTCACTAAAAGTTACAATTTTGTTAATTTTTTGTGTGTCTTTAAAATTTTCTTTTATAAAATTTTACAAACCTAGTTTAATATTATTGTTTGTCAAAAAACAATAAAAAAATTATTAACGCTCCCACAAATAAAGAAATCGCTAACAAAGAAAACCAAAAAATACCAAACAATGACAATAATTTTTTAGGGGGGTTTTTTGTGAACAAAAAACAAAATATAAACAAAAACAAACGCCTCATGAAAAACTGCAAAATACCAAACAAAATAAAGCAAAAAAAAAAAAAATATTACCAAAGCTATTATTGCTTAATCTTAAGGTTTTTATTATGTTTTTTTCTTTATTTGTTTGTTTTTTGTTTTTATATAAATTTAAGTTTACAGGCATAATAGCGGTAACAAAAGGTTGAAAAGAAAAAATATATTTTTATGAAAATCTAAAAAAAAACACAACATAAAATTAAGAAATGTTAAATTGTCATGGGAAAAGCCCTAAATAATAAAGACAAACTAAAACTAAAACAAAATCACAAGACAATTTTTTTTTTTTGTATAACCAAAGGCGACTATAAATAAAATGAAATTGAATAAAAGATAGAAAGATTAGATGTTTAGGCTTTATAAAGAGAATTAATCTTTAAGAAAAATAAATATAAAATTTATAAAAAAAAAACAATTCTAAAATGAATTTTTTATATTTATTAAAATTTTATTTTACTAAGCCCCACCGGGCGTATGAGTAATATTAATTAATTCGGCATAAAGGACATATGGGCAAATCCTGCGTGGCGAAAAGTACATTCGTATACGTTTTTGAATTAAAATATAGAAATTTCTTGGCCTTTCAAATGAGATATCTTCAACTTAATTACAGTGTTTAGTGGTAATTAAGTGTACTTTCGAATGATATTATTATGATAGATATTTGTTGCGAAATAATTAATCATAAAATTTGGTGACGCACGCTACAAAAAATGAAAGTAACGTTGAAGTAGTTTTTAGCAAATTTTGCATAAGAAAGCATACAAAATCTAATACCTAAAAGTAAGATGAATATAAGAATTCTAAAATAACTTATTTTCAGCCAAAAATCTTTATCATTTTTTTTTTACGTTAGACTAACACTCAGGGGATGTCCCCTACTAATGCAGTGCATTGTGTTAGAATTAGGAAAATGTGTTATGAGAGGGAGGAAAGAGGGAGTAGTGTTTGTGGATATTTGCCTTGAACTTCTCTATATTGTAAGTGACAGGGAAGACCTCTGCGGGGAGTTTATTCCACATACGGCTTGTACGACTGATAAATGAATTTTCTCTGTAATGCGATGTGCGGTCAACGGGACAATCGACTACAAACCGATGTGCCCTGGTAGATGAGCGAGTATCTCGAATATAAACCCGGGCTCTGGGAATCAGTTCCCTTATGTCGACAGAGCACTTCCCATGGTAATATCGATTAAATAGTGATGCACAACCCACATTCCGACGATGCTCCAATGAATCAATAGAGTTCGATATCCTAATGTCATTGATGAGCGCCGACGCCCTCCTTTGCACACGGTCCAAAAGCTTCAAAATAGATTTTGAAGCTCCTGCCCATATATGGGAGTTGTATTCAATTTTCGGTTGGATATAGGTGGTATAAATAGTAAGGAGATCGGATGGAGTAAAGTATTTCTTACACCGTTTGAGGAAACCAAGACACTTGAATGCTTCTTTCGACACTTCGAATACATGCTTATTCCAACGGACATCACACTGAATCTTCATGCCCAGAACATCAAGAGTATCCGATTCCTTGATATCAACACCACTCATATTTGTTGATGACATTGTTGATCTCACAGCCCTATTGGACAACATACAACATTGAGTTTTACTTGCATTGAAGTCGACCCTATTCGTAAGACCCCACTCGGAGACCGTCGAGAGGTCACGATTGAGTGTGTCATTCATTACCTGCCTTCTGTACTCAACCTCCAGAAGGCTTGGTCTACAGCTAAATGAAAATGAATGACAAATGTTGCTGTCATCAGCGAAAGAAGATCATTGATAAATATAAGGAAAAGAGAGGGAGAAAGAACAGAACCTTGTGGTATCCCTGAATTAAGCTGAAACTCGTTGGATGAGATCCCATCTATGACAACACGAATAGTGCGATCTCTGAGAAAGCTCGAAATAAAACGAGAGAAGTCATTACAGACACCAAATGCAATAAGCTTAGTCAACAGTGCGCCATGCCATACACGGTCGAACGCTTTGGAAATATCCAGTGCAACCACTTTATTTTCGCCAAATTGGTGAATGGATCGACTCCAACGCTCCGAAAGGAGCGCTAACAGGTCCCCCGTCGAACGGCCACTACGAAAGCCATATTGTCTATCACTCAGAAGTGAGTTGGACTCTAGATAATTAACGAGATGATAATTGATCATGCTTTCCATCACCTTCGAGAGCGCTGAGCATATTGCGATAGGGCGGGTTAGTAGCCGCACCCTTTTTAGGGATTGGTTGAACATTGGCAACCTTTCAGTAGGAGGAGAGACTCCCGGCACGGTAGGAAGAGCTAGAAACGGTTGGGCCAATGGACGAGCTAGCGTCGAAGAGCACTATTCAGCACCAGTGCTGGTATACCATCCGGCAAATAAGCAAAGCCTTGAACCCATTGTGACGCACGCTACGTAATGCACGCTACATTTTTTCTAGTAGTATATATATAAACAAAATTGAATTTATTTTACCCAAAAAGTTGTTTTAATAACATTTCTCACTACAAATTTTTAACATTTTTGACCAACCAACTCAAAGCAAGTGCTGTGTAGCCTTTAGGAAATACAATAGAAAATTTTAATTTTTGTTTTAATTCCTTAAAAAATTCTTAATCATGTAAATTATATTGTCAGTGTATTTCAAGACAAGGTTGTATTTGTTTTCGATGTCATAATAGAAAATTAATATTTAAACTCTAGAAATTCTGCCAATAAAATCTTTTGAAATTGGTTGCCAACCAAATTTATTCTACAACATATTATGTTATAACAAATTCCAAAGAACCAGAACCCGTTTACCTAAACTTTTATGATAAGATACAATATACTAACTGCAAGTAGCTCCAGAAGTAGTTCTAAGAATATCTGGTTCCTTTTGGAATAATTTTAAACAAAAATTATCGGTGCTAAAACCAACACAAAAACAGATTATATAGGGCAA